>CM055403.1:133738732-133797915 GCA_029228625.1 Pseudolycoriella hygida | reverse complement strand
ATCATCTCCCTATAAATAAATCGTGCTTCACCACAACAAATAAGTTCCCCTATTCTGTGATCACACATCCCGGACAAAACGGGTCTCGTGCTTCACACACATATAAACCTCACATCATCGGTAGACTTAAAGCCAAATTCATCTCGAGAAATAACTTGCTCCGCATGCTAGCAGGAACATCGTAGGGTGCATCGGCAGCATGTTTGAGAACGTCGCCAATCACTTTTGTGTACTCATGCGAGAATACTGTTGTTCAGCCTGGTTAAACATCGCTCATACCGAGAAGGTTGACGTAGAACTCAACAAAGCAATGCGATCAATCACTGGATCTGTAAAATCTACACCGGCTTCACGGCTACCAGCCAGAGCCTATTTTTGGGAAACCGGTTCCCGAATTTCCTAAAATTTCACGAAATTTCCACAATTAAAAAAAAAAATTTTTTGTTGATATGACGATCGGAAAAGACCATCGAAGTACTCATTTACTTACTAAAACATATATTTTACCTGCGTTCCGTTAAAATAACGACAATGAAGACGTCTAGTTTGTAATATGTCTTTTGCTTAGAAATTTGTAACTATTTCATCTTAAAAAATACTTCAAATCAATATTATTAGCTTTACTTGCTTATCTAAATGATGTTTTGTTGTAACAAAAGTTATTGACTCGCTTCACTTTTCCAAAAATTTTCTGGTGTTTTCTTGAAGTTCAATAAAAATTCCCGAAATTTCCTGAAAATTTCCCAAAAATAGGCTCTGCTACCAGCCTTGTGCAAGATACTACCTCCGGAAACCAGGCGCTAGGGTGCGTTGTTGTCACAATATTTGAAAGTGCTGGACAATCCCTGCATACCGTTGCACAATGACCTGGCGAATCCAATAATCAACCGACTTAAATCCAGGAGACTGCCAATCGTTTCTGCGATGAATTTACACAGCGACCGCTTCAGTATCCGCTGGTATCCAGAGCCCGATTTTTGACTTCGACACACACCAAAATGAAACGCTAGAATTTTCCCTCCCACCGGCTTGGCTTAAATCGGTTTACATTCCCTAGTGACGTATTTGCATAAGGATCGGAGTGGGTCGCACAGAAAAACGATTTCTTCCTCTACCTCTCCTGGAAAAACTCATTTTAGGCGCTGTTCCATGAATTGAAATTTCAACTTTGACTCCACCAAAACAACATAAACAATGATGAAAAAAATGTTCAAAGAATGTAGGTAGATAGAGAATTTCATAACGAATTCACGGAAGCAAACCGTTTTGAAATTGGTTGACACGTGACTGACCCACATCTATTTTAGTGTGAGCGTTAGGCGAGGCATTAGGGGGTCCAAAAAATGAAAGTGTCGACAAAGTTGGTGGACTTGTCTTAAAACATACCTTTATGGTACACTGATAAAAAGTCTTTGTGAGAGCAATCATATCCGAGTGAATCTAGTGGTCTTTCAACAACAAAATGTGTGAAAAACTCCAAAATTAATGAAAATACAGACTTGCTGTCATGGTAGATCCGAACAAATCCGTAATGGACGAAGAACACTGCGAGCCTAACAAAAATACTAGGAACTGCTGGATGTAGGCCTCCCCCAGCTCCTTCCATTTCGAACGTTCCATTACCAATTGAACCCTGCTGCTCTCTTAATTCCGTTTGTCCATCGTTCTGGTGTTCTACTTATCGGTCGTGTTGTGGGTGGTCGCCAATTCATGATGGCTTTTGTCCAACGATCATCAGTCCTTCTTGCAATGTGTCCAGCCCAGTTCCACCTTAGAGATGCTATAAGCTCCATGACATCCACGATCTTTGTTTGATGTCTAATCCATTGATTCGTCTTTTTGTCTCTGAGCGACTTCCTTTTAACGTAACATAATTTACGAATGACCCCTGAAGTAAAAATTTTTTCCCTTTAAGATACGAGTCCCAGATCTCAAGTTAGGGTCCTAGGTCGGTTCCAAGATAAATTAAGTTATTAAGTACGATGCATTAATGCATAAGCTACAGGTGTGTTAGTTTAACCGTTCACGTTTTTAGGTGTGTTGGTTTAACTAACTTATATACGGTCTTAACCAACTTCTCTCCTAACACACCGACAGCGACAGCGATCGATATACCTGCTAGAATTTTTCCGTGAAATTAAATTCAGTTCACGACCTAGTCAAGTTAAGTATAAACGTGTAAAATAAAACTCGGGTCAACTTTATGTTTGTAACGATGCCCAATGGACTGACGAATTGCTGTGTCTTTCAAGCAACTTACGTCACATAAGAAGCAGCTTTTATGAGTCTCTCTTCACCAATAAATGCATCCCGAAATAACTTTATTAGATGAGTAACACACCACCAGCTCCCTTTTTAAAATCATATAGCAGATTTCGCAATTAGTTTTGACAATGCGATTCAAGGAAAACGTAATCTTTACTTTCAGCATTCTCACGAAAAAATGTAAAATAAACGAAGGTAAATAAATGAGGTGCAAAACCTTTGACATAAATTATAAATTCGCCATAATAAAAAGCGGAAGCAGAACGAATTCAAAATAAACAAAATGTAGGCCATATATAACATAACGATGGTTATCCTCGATTGTGTCATTTGAATTTTAATACTCCCTACGAACTGGTAATCAATTCGAACGTATGAAATATATTCAATAAAAAGAATTTTACAACCATAAAACAACAAGCAATCTGAATACGCTTATCGTTATTAACCGAACGATATTTGTATGCATTTTGGTGCGCACATATAAAGTTATACTATAACGACATTGTTAAAGATCTGACCCCACTAGCTTCACCTTCCACATTTGATCCATCGCAACAGCTATCGCAATTTTATCTTGCGCACAAAAGAAATATTCATTTTGCATTTTCAAAACATTCGATATGAAAATGAAATATAAACTTTTCACACTACCTAACAGGTAGCAATAAGGCAGACATATTTTACACACAATGCCTCCCGATCCGAAAATAAGACAAAAAAACCATACGGTTGACGCTAGGCCCGTACGAACCGTACTAACAATGCCATCAATTTAAAGTCCTCACCAAATTGTCTACATCAAATTGATTTATTCCATGGCGTTCGGGTTATGTGACCGTGATAATACCACGACATTGGTTGGTTCGGAGAAATTCTCTCTTTTTTCGTTATGCCGCCTGATTAAAAGCAATTTGGTGTGGCAATAGATGGTGTCATTTGTTTTCTACTGAACCGTATTTGCCAATGGCGCTACTGGACAAAAACGACTCAACTTTTGTGTTCAACCGTATGAATGTATGAAAAAGGTAGCTGTCGCTACTCATCAAAAGCAGGAATGTTGCCTGATGAAATCTGATGCTAGACACGGTCTATAGAGTAAATATGGATTTTAATTTCATTTAGAATCCACTCCCAGCACATTTTTATGACAGGTGTGTCCACTGCGTGATGGATTTTGAAGTCATTTTAAATATACTACGCACCCGAGGAGCTGTTGATGACATTTAGGTTACATGGAAGAATAGATTTGTGCAATAGACCGTCTTTAGGATCAGATTTCATCAGGCAACATTCCTGCTGCTGATGAGTAGCGACATCTACTTTTTTCACACATTCATACGGTTTAACACAAAAGCTGAATCGTTTTTATCCAGTAGCGCCACCATTGTTTCATTGATAAAAACGGTTCAGTAGAAAACAAATGCCACCATCTATTCTCTCCCAGATAACCCAACAGCCATTGATTTTAAAAAATCCTGTCAAACGATTGCTTCTTCCAACTCGATTCTTAAATTTTGCTTGTCTTTTCGAAAAAGTTTATCATTAGATTGACACGGTCATGAACGAACATCCTTCTCTTGCTGAATTCATTTGTTGAAACCAAAACCCAAACTCCGGGAATGAAATTCAATAATGGCAAACACAGTAGACGCATACCTCGTGCAGGTCTAAACAAAACTTTAACCCAACCTGAATGGTAACTGAGCCAACTGAGACTAGACTATAAAGTCAGGTTTCTTCTTAAAATATGACTTCACCACTGTTGTGATCACAGCATCACTTTATCGATTGTTTAACAATATTTTTAATCTCCAGTGATTATCTATAACTTGCAGTCATGAAAACGCGTTTTGCCTAGAAGTTATTTTTCTTTGCAATTTGTCATTTCGTTATTTGCATTGGCAAAATGGCATTTGAATTATGGGATGATGATTATTGTTAACAGCTTTCAGTGGTTAAATCTGCAAGCGAAATCGAAATATGCATCTGAGAAATGAGAATTGTTATTATGTCGTCGTCGTCGAAGCTTTTTCGGGCTCTGTTTGCTTACTTGGCGGGAAATAGTAGAAAAGTTCATGGACATTTAAAACAAGAGAAGATGAAGAATTCACTTCAGTGCAAAATTGCATGGATTTTATGCTTGCGATATGTTCTCATTTAATGGACTAGAATGTTGCTCTGTTTGCATTTGAAACCATTAAAATATCCGAACATATAGTTCGCTGTTAAAATCAATAATTTGCTAATATTAAATTTACGATCCAAACAAGCTCTTAACAAGGCATAATATTCACAGCTTGATACAATTAATGGATAGGTCTGTCCATACATAATAAATTAATTTGAAAAACACACCACAAGAAAAATGATTATTTCCATATACTTTCATTGCGATTATTCAGAGAGAGAAATTTCCTGCAAAACAAGAACGTAAAACTCGTTGAACATTGATCTTGAATTCCTTGTATCACCTTAAGCAGAAAATTGAGGAAATCATCTCTTCATATGTTGGTGTGCTAATCGAAGCGATGAAATGAGAATCTATTGTTCTGTGTGTTGCGTTCAGCGTTCGTCAATTAATTTTAAAGGTATGGACTTTATGGGTGAATCGTTTGATGACCATTTCATTAATATTCATTTAGTTATTCACTCTGTGGTTAGACGTATTCTTAGAACCGCAAATAACAAGACCTATATAGCTTATGTGTCAAATAGTGTGTTATGCGCAATATAGTACTCCTTATGTACCTTAGCCTCTATATGGTGAGCAACCCCATGAACGATCAGGTAACCAACCCTGGTGTACTAGTGTGGGTCACTTAGCAGAAGGATGAGGGGGACTGTCTTTAGGCAGTATCCTAACGTTACGTATGGAAAGGGTCGGAGACAGCTAGGCGTTATCAGGATGAGATAACGCCTTAGCATGGTAGCGGACGATTTCGACTATAGAAACAACGGCAGCATGCAAAATCCTAGTCAATTGGATTACCATCACTCACCAACCCGCACTGGCCAGCGTGGTGTTTTAATGGCTAAAAACCCCCGAAATAGGGGAGGCCTACATCCAGCAGTGGATACAAATGGGCTGAAAAAGAAGAAGATATAGCTTATGATGGAGGGATGCAACATGCAAATTCCCACGGTTGGGTTAGCTATTTTTATTATTTTTATTATTAATAGCCGCAAATTTTGAATTATTCCCTTGAGTGAAAGTCAGGGTCTTTAACCAGAAAATACCGGAAAATGTATGTTACCACACCACTATGTGTTTGAGTGAGATGTTATGAAAAACGTTAAATGTCTGTTACAATTTTTCGTTGTACGCACGATAACCTGAATAATTCTTAATCGACTTTCAAAATTATTTTTTTAACGACCCAGAATCGAATTCCTGAAGCTAAGTTCGAAGATGGGCTATGTGGGTCCAAGAATCAGGAAGTTATTCATCAAAACGATAATTTGGGCAAGAGTAGTTGAAGAATGAAGAGTAATAGGACTGTTTTTGGCTGGTTGCTCAGTGTGTGACGTCTACCTAAGAATTGCGGGAAGACGACTTTTGACTATCGCGATGTTACTGTAGCTATTGTGACGATAGTTAAACTATCGTGCCATAGTTGAACTATCGTGCGATAGTTGACCTGAAGAGTAATAGGACTGTTTTTGGCTGGTTGCTCAGTGTTTGACGTCGTAACAATTGCGGGAAGACTACTTTTTACTATCGCGATATTACTGTAGCTATCATAACGATAGTTGAACTATCGTGCGATAGTTGAACTGAAGAGTAATAGGACTATTTTTGGCTGGTTGCTCAGTATGTGATGTTACTGTAGCTATCGTGACGATAGTTGAACTATCGTGCGATAGTTGAACTATCGCGACGACAGTTGAACTATCGTGCGATAGTTGAACTGAAGAGTAATAGGACTGTTTTTGGCTGGTTGCTCAGCGTTTGACGTCTTCGTAACTATTGCGGGAAGACTACTTTTTACTATCGCGATGTTACTGTAGCTATCATGACGATAGTTGAACTATCGTGCGATAGTTGAACTGAAGAGTAATAGGACTGCTTTTGGCTGGTTGCTCAGTGTGTACGTCTACCTAAGAATTGCGGGAAGACGACTTTTGACTATCGCGATGTTACTGTAGCTATTGTGACGATAGTTGAACTATCGTGCCATAGTGCAACTATCGTGCGATAGTTGACCTGAAGAGTAATAGGACTGTTTTTGGCTGGTTGCTCAGTGTTTGACGTCTTCGTAACTATTGCGGGAAGACTACTTTTTACTATCGCGATGTTACTGTAGCTATCATGACGATAGTTGAACTATCGTGCGATAGTTGAACTGAAGAGTAATAGGACTATTTTTGGCTGGTTGCTCAGTATGTGATGTTACTGTAGCTATCGTGACGATAGTTGAACTATCGTGCGATAGTTGAACTATCGTGCGATAGTTGAACTATCGTGCGATAGTTGAACTATCGTGCGATAGTTGAACTATCGTGCGATAGTTGAACTATCGTGCGATTGTTGAACTATCGTGCGATAGTTGAACTATCGTGTGATAGTTGAACTATCGTGCGATTGTTGAACTATCTTGTGAAGTTTGCGGATCGAGCAAAGCGAGAGCCTTAATCGCACGAGTTAAATTTGTTCACAAAAATTTTACGAGAATGGAATATAGTTGATAAATTGAAAAACTTTTGCCAGTGCTAGTGTAAAGTTTGCGGGCAGAGCGAAGCGAGGGCCTCAGTGACACGTGTCAAACCACTTTTTCGCAAATAGAATCTAATAGCTCAGAATTTTTACCAGTTTGAAGTTTGAGAGCCGAATAAAGGGAGGGTCGTAATCACACGAGTAAAATTACTTGTTTACAAAACTTACTAGTGTGAATTTCTTGTGCCTAGTGAAGCGAGGGTCTTTGCGAAAAGAATTCAGTTGATCATTTTTTTTTTATTTATTTCATTCAGGCTACAATATTTTGTAATATAATTATAAAGTTCCAATGTGCCTCGCACTGTGAAGGAACTTGAAAGAATTTAAATTAAAATTAAAACGAACAAGAAATCTTAAGAGATGTAAAATGCTTGCAGAAATGATTCATTTTCGATTGAATAATTTGAAAACAAACTAGAAATAAATAGATTATTTTTTTTTTGTGCGTCTTCCAACGCAAAGACGCCCCAAAAATTGCGAGAAATTTTTTTTTTCAATTCATATGTTAAACTTTTTAATACCAAAATAAGCGAAAAGAAATTGCATCTTCCTACGGAAAGACACCCCAGAAATCACAAGAAATTAATTTCTTCATACCAGAACTGGATATGGATCAGTACTGATTAGTTCCAAAACTGATCTGGATCAGTACTGATTAAGGCTCGGAACAGGACAGGTTTGACCTGACCTGAACCTGAACTGAAAAAACCTGATTTACTTCAGGTCAGGTTCAGGTTCAACTTGATTGAAGCTGAACCTGAAATTTATAACTTCAGGTTCGGAAAATACAGGTTAGGTTCAGGTTCAGGTTCAGATCACTTTAGGTTTTTCGAACAAACCTGTCAGGTTGACCTGACCTGAACCTGAACCTGGCCTGTATTTTGCGAACCTGAAGTTTAACTTTCAAGTCAGGTTCAATCAGGTTGAACCTGAAATTTGGTAAATCAGGTTCAGGTTGACTTCAGGTTCAGGCCAACCTGAACAACACAGGTCAGACCTGACCTGTTCCGAGCCTTAGTACTGATCAGTATTAAAACAGATACGACTCAGTACTAATCACTTTCAAAACGGGTCTGAAACAGCACTGATCAGTTTCAAATCTTATGACTTGTAGCTTATAACTTAGAAAAATTTATAATTTAAAACGTAAACTAATAACTTATAAAAATTTATAACTTATAACTCATAACTTATAAGGCAGATTTTTAATAATCAAGGCTAATTATCAATTAAATCTATATTTCGCTCAATTTGGAAAACCCTTCCGAAGTAACGTTGTAAAAATTAATTTTTGATCGACTTCTCTATGGACCCTACACCCCGACCCCCTTGAACTCGGTTTTTCGATTGTCTTCAAGGGAAAAAAGATTTTGAAAATAGGATTAGCGAGGCTTCAAAAATTAAGCTGACGTTTACTTGTAGTTTGACAACCATACTTTGCAACCGTCTTTGCAACAAAATAATAAGTCAAGGGGTCCGACCCACCCAAAAGGTGGGACCTTGGTTTACATTTCTCTCTTTACTTTCAAAGTTCTTTAATTTTAAAAATATTTTGAAAGGATTTACGTTACGCGTTTCCTTTGTGTTTCCGTGGGGACAAAGAAGGAGCCAGGTGCTGAACGTTCTGTTCTTAATAAAGTGGAGGCATGAGTGAGTTCTATACGTCACATAAGTTTCAATTTGGCACCAGGCTGCTGCTGCTACCTGCTTTCAAAATGTCATAGCTCAAGGACGCAGCCTGGTGCCGAGTTGAAACTTATACGACGTATGTATCTAACTACCTTCTACTCTTTTGTAAAAAGAGATGCTCAGCACCAGGCCGCCTTCTTTATTCGCAGATTATGGGCTCAAGTACGCAGCCAGGTGTCAAATCATAAACCAATACGATATAATCGATATAACGTTCTAGCTACTTCCTTAATTTTGGCATTTTCAAATTTTCAGCACCAATTGTCCTGGCTGAAAGTGCAGACTTATCGAGAGACTTATCTTCTAGCAAAAGTTTGTAAAAAAATCTCAAAAAAATAGCTCAACTACTAAATGAAAAAACAATGATTTTATAAAGCTATTGAGGCACTTTTCTGAAATTTACAATTTTTTTTAACAAAATTTACTCCGGAAAAATATTGTTTTTATCGGACGCGCTCAATTTATATGTTGTATAAAAATATTGAGATCTTTACTAGACACACAGCTAGAAAGCTTTGTCTTTGTCACTTTTTTTTACTTTTACCCGCGCTGCCGTATCACAAGTTAGTTATTGACATTGCTGAATTTGAGGGTAATTATTTAGTCACATCAGACTACTACTCGCGGTACTTAGAGATTCATCCGTTGAAGAGTAAAGGGGCAAAAGAAGTGATTAGGGCCATCACTGATACGTTCTCACATCAGAGAATTACTAAAGAAATAGTGGCCGATAATGTGCCGTTCGGGTCGTATGAGTTTCGTAATTTTCGCAATTCTTACGACATAAGATTGACTACTGTAAGCCCCATATACCCTCAGTCGAACGGGTTTTCGGAGAAATCGGTGGGCATTGCGAAGATTTTGCTTAAGAAGTCTAAAGAAGGCAAGACGGAGCTTTGGTTAGCATTGTTAGAGTACCGTAACACTACTCTTGTTGATGTGGGAGCATCATCAGCTGAGATTCTAATGAGTAGGAAAATGATAACCCTTCTTCCGCAAAGAGATGTGTTGTTTACGTCTAATGCAGTCCCTAACCTGAAAAAAAATATTGAACTGAAAAATAATCGAAAAAAACGTTACTATGACAGGCATGCCAAATTCAGTCATGGATTCATCCGAAATCAAAAGATCTGGTTTCGAGACCCCAAGCGGGGATGGCGCGAAGCAGTGGTGGAAAGAAGCTACACCACCCTAAGGTCATACTGGATTCAATTTCGTGATGGGACTGTGCTACGTCGTAATTCTGGTGTATTAAGAGAACGAACAAATTGTTTAATGTAACGTAAATGAGTAGGGTTGATTTTGTTTTGTTGCAAATTTCAAGTTTTTGTCACTTTTTGCTTGGAATTAGAGTAAATTCTCTTGATTTGGAACGACGGTCGAGTTTGAACCTTAATGACCAAGCATTCTTTGCAAATAAGGACGAATGTTAAATTGAAACGTTCGAAATTTTGCTTTGTAAATAATTACGTTTACTTATTCAAGGTGGGGGAGTTGATCCGATGGGTTCACCAGTCAACTCTAACTTCATTTCGGGGTTGGATAAGTAAAAAGGGAGATGTGACATATTAGTGAATTGGTCACACACTCTCAATGAGTTAACATGTCAATAAAGCTAACTGGTACATTGTTGAACTATTGTATTGCTTATTGAACAACGAACAACACATGGATGCGTGAAGTGCAATTTGAAGTCTATTCGACTATTTTTCGTATAGTTTAAGAAAATTTCTAAACAATAAGTTTGACCAAGTGGAATAATAATCAAAATAAAGAAATCCTTTTATGTTGAACAGCAAAATGTAATTTTGTGCAAATTGCTTCGTTAGTTGTCTGATTTGGATCGATGTAAGTTCAGTGCGTTGGAGCAAAGAAAACAATTTAAACTCAAGACCCCGGAAATAAAATTAAACATTTCTGACTAAGAATTGATTTGTTTGACCATAAATGCGCATTATTTTCTATAATGTCCGTAAGCTTAAAATCACTGACACAATTTATTGTGTCGAAATCAATATTTTTTTTTAAGTATCTGCTCTTTAATGCAAATTTATATTTTCTTGATTTATGACTACATTTTTCTGATGGATTTTTGTTTTTTATTTATGTACTTTAGTTTTTAGATAACAGGTTAAATGATGCATTAAGGAAATTTAAATAATTTTATTTGCATAATTTATGTGCAACTCATTCTTAATTGATCGCCGCAAGTGGTATCGGCCGTAATTTTTTATTTATTTTGTGAAATCGCGTGTCTTTTTTTATTATTCTCTTCGATTATTGATTATTTAACCGTCGACGTCCTATGCTCAAAGGTTAGTTGGTAAGCACCACGAAAAACAGCAGGAGTAGAAGGAAAAAAGAAAAACGCAAAATGAAACAAACATTTCAAATAAATCGGAATTCGTAAGGAATTTTGTGAAAGTGCGAAATAAACTTCTAGAAAATTGAAATCCAACAGTCGATTTCAATCTCATTTTTATTTTATTTAAAAGAGATGCATTAAACGTCAGAAATTCTATTCTCTAAAAACGCTATGGACCTGTCACTTTAGACAGGTTCATGGAAGTAACAGGAAAGCTCGCCTAACGATTTACATGATGAACGGGAAAAGGAATAAAGGATTTCAATACACTAATACATAACTTTAGTAGTGAATCAATGTCCTAACTTGTTGTAATTCTAAAGAACTGTTTTTTGTTACCGAGTTACATTATAAGCTTGACTTCTCGACAGTTACACAAAATGGAACTTGAAAATCGAAAACGTGTTTTGCACAAATTCATAGAAAATTTAAATGCATCAATTTCATCGATCGCGAAATCCTTGAAAATGCCATGAACGACTGTGTGGGCAATTATAAAACGTTATAAGTAGACTTCACCTATCAACAGAGCTAGAGGATCTGAGCACACTTATGCCAACCGTCGGAAAGTAATGTGTTCGGTAAAAGGAAAACTTTCAGACAAAGATCGAACTAAAAAGTTCGATTGCTATTCTTCTAACGTGCGAAAAAACCGATTATGAGAGGGATATAGGTCATATCACACCAACAAATATCAAAATCGAACCGACAAGCAGAGTCTTGTTGCCAAGGAAAGAGCCAGATGGTTGTACGATACGATGTTGACCAAATTCAATGGCTGTATAATTATGGATGATGAAACATATGTGATATTAGATACGAAGCAGTTACCGGGAAAAAACTTGTATGTTTCAAAGAATCGTGATAATGTTCCAAGTCTACACAAATATGTACGGCTTGACAAGTATGCGGAAATAGTAGATTATGCACCGCTGTGCAGGATGCTCTATTTTGACGATGTGGATGTTATTTCCCGAGCCGAAGGCGTGGGAAATAATCCAAATCGTCAAAATAAACCATCCTGGACAGCGGTGCATATGCTATTTTATCTGCCGAGAAAAGATATATCGAGAAAAACAATTTTGCCCTAGGGAGAAAAATGCGAGATTATCGTTCTAGGCAGATAAAAGTTATAATATGCAGGCAATTTGCTTGTGTGGTCGTAAAAGCAAGGCGTTCGTGACAGATTCAACAATCAACTCTGATGTCTACATTAAAGAGTGCCTACAGAAACGGCTTTTACCATTCATTCGACAGCAAAAATCTTCCACAACATTCTGGGCAAACCTGGCTTAATGCTACTACTCGAAGTTAACAGATGAATGGTCTTAGAAGTCATAATGTTGATTTTATGCCGGGCGTCAATTCCCCGAACTGTCCACAGTTCCGTGCAATGGAATTATACTGGGTTATTGTTAAGGGTAAATTGAAGAAGGCAGGTGGTGTTATCAAAAACGTTGTAGGAATGCGAACTGAGTGGAATAAAAACGCTGGAAATGTCGGTTCAAGCCCTGATGGGGTCCATCAACAAAAATGTCCCTGAATTTATTCGTTCGAAGGACATCTAATTCCAAATTTATATTTTTTGTAAGCCTTAACCCTATATATAATTCATAAATAAATGACAGACTCATGGTATCATTAATTGGTGCTATTTAGAAGCTTAAAAAATCTTCTGAAAGCTTCAAGTTTAGCGCCTGCAAATGTTTTTTTTTTTTTGTTTGAAACAATCTGAGAATGTCAAAAATCTAGTTCACCCAACGATTTCTTGGCATTTAGGATTGGGAAAAGCAACCTGACTTTTCCTTTAACAATAGAGAAGAGGGCGAGACGTTTGCATTAAACCAAATGTGGAACATGCAAGGGACCCGCACGTATCAGAATAGATGTGGCAAGAGGGCAATATTAAAAAGTCCGTCCGAAGCAACGGTTTAAAAAAAACCTTCCGAAAGCACAAAATTCACCCCCAAATAGAATAACATGTTCACCTCAATTTTCTCTACAACACAGCAAAAAAGCATTTTTGGGCTCGACCTTAGGACCGACCTAGGGCCCTTAGTATAGGAATTGGACAAATACTTTCCTGGACAAAAATGTTCACCTCAATTTGCACTGCAACATAGCAAAACCTTAGCCAGCCTTAGGACGGACCTGAGGTCCACTTGGGCCCAAATTTGAATATGCGTATGTAGGTACTCAGTTACTTCTCAAATAGAAAAAGAAACAACCAAATCAGTTAGCATTTACCCGATTTATGTAAATTAACACGCTGGGCCCTAGTAGAAAATCTGTTTTAGGGTCCTAGCTGAGTGCAAGGGTTTATAATCTAAAAATTTCCTTCCATAAAATGTGAGACATTCCTAGACCTTTCGATTAAAAGAATTTATTTGAAAATCGGAAGAGATTTACTCGAGTCATGTACAAAAAACATGTAGGGCCTCGTCAAGTCCAAGAGCCCAATCTTAAAAAAGTTTCTGCAACAAATTATTGGGCTTTCATAGACCTGTCGATTAATAAAATAATTATGAAAATCAGAAAATACTTACTCAAGTTATGTATACGTCGGGCCCTAGCTGTGTCCAAGGGCTCAAAATCAAAAAAGGTTTCTTCCACAAGTTGTCTGCAGACCTTTCAATCAAAAAAATTTATAAAAATCGCAAAAGATTTACTAGGGTTATGTACAAAAAACCAAAAACTACTTAAACGGCTTTAGCTCGGCGACCCTTGGGCCGACAGTGCCCAAATTCAATCCCATAAAAGAGTTTTCGATTACCTTTCAGGGAAAGTTTTTGAAAATCGGTTAGTTTTACTCGAGTTATCGTGTTGACGGACGGATATTTTTTTTATTGCTGATTCGTCATCTAAGGACCATGATCGATGCTCCCCCCTACTTCCGGATCGAAATTCGACTGGTTACAAACGTCGTACGAGTCTAAAAATTTATTCTTACAATCTATTTATCGAATGATTTTCTACCAAAATACACTCGACATAAAAATATACTCGAAATAATAGTCAAATTGAGTCCAAGGTATTTTGTACAAAGTATGTATCCCCTTTTCACTTTTACGTTACACGAAGTCACATAAACCGTATATTTGATACAAGGGTTGAAATTTGATGTCTCGTATCCAGGTGAGTAAAAGTATCAGAGGGCTTCACATCCGAGTCGGTAAACCATAATCACATCATACTTCTTACAAAAACGAAATAATTGCAGCAAATATGCAGCAATTTTTTGAGTGTGTCAATCAGAGCCTATTTTCGTGAAATAATTTCACCAATTTCAGGAAATTTTACGAATTTTTAGACCCGTACGAAGAACGACGTGCTTCGAAAAAAGGGGTCTATTGCGTTTACCACGACGTTTGTGACCAGTCGAATTTCGACCTGAGAGTAGGGGGGGGGGGGGAGCATCGATCATCGTCCTTAGATGACGAATCAACAATAAAAAAATGGGCACTGGGCCGCCGAGCTAGGACCGTCTAAGTGGTTTTTGATGTTTTGTACATAGCTCGAGTAAATCTTTTCCAACTTTCATATATTTTTTTTGTTTGAAAAACCTGGGCAATTTATAGAAGAAACGTTTTTGAATTTGAGTCCTTGGACTTAGCTAGTGCACTAAAAACGAGTCTCTGTTAGGGCCATAAGTGTTTTTTGTAAAGAGTAAATCTTTTTCGATTTTCATAAATTTATTTTTGCTTTGAAGATCTAGTCACGGCCGACAATTTATGGAAGAAACTTTTTCAAATTTGAGTCCTTGGACTTAGCTAGGGCAGTAAAACCGAGTCTGTGCTAGGGCCATACGTGTTTTTTGTACATACTTAACTCGAGTAAATCTCTTCCGATTTTCAAATTTTGTTTGATCGAAAGGTCGAGGACTGTATCCCATTTTATGATAGAAAATATTTTGATAAGAAACCCTTGCACTCAGTGAGGACCCTAAAACTGAGTTTTTACTAGCACCCAACGTGTTTGCTTACAAAAATTGGGTAAATCCTAATTGATTTTGTTGATTCTTTTTCTATTTGAGAGATAATCGTGTACCGAATTATATTCGAAAACAAATTTGGACCCGGTGCCTGTGCTTAGGGCTGAAGTGGGCCTTAGGTCTGTCCTAAGTTCGGCCCTAACCAAGAAAAAATTTTTTTTGCTATGTTGCAGAGCAAATTGAGGGAAACATTTTTGTCTATGTAAGTATGTGTCCGAGGCATTTCCTTATGGCCCTAGGTCGGTCCTAAGGTCTGCTCTAGACAAAAAAATGGTTTTAGTCTTTGTTGTAGAAAAAATTGAGATGAAAATTTTTGTGTGTTTGGGGGTCAATTTCGGAAGGCTTTTCTTCGGACGGGTTTTTCAATATTGCCCTCTCGTCAATTTCCAATACAATTTAATGTGGACGTAATTTCATGCATTTAAGAGTTAAGGCAATATTTACTGAAATACGTTGGAGTCTTTTCGTAACATCAAGTCTTTTGGCCACGTTGATTCTGATACGTACGGGTCCCTTCATATATTTTTTTTTTTTAGTTTTTAGTAGATTTCTCGAAATTAGGTTACTCTGAGCTGTTTTAAAATAAGTTCAGCCAAATTGTGATGAAAGAAATAGTTCTAAGTTATAATTTAGTGAAAATTCAAAAATTCATGACAAACAATCTCAAATTTAGAGAAATTTTAGTGAAATTTCGAGAAATCCCATACAAATAATTTCACCAATTTCACAAAATTTCACGCATTTCTCGAAATCTCACGAATTTCTCGAAATTTCACCAAACTTTCTCTAAAAATAGGCTCTGGTGTCAATAGATTGCAACACACGAGTGTGCTGATTAGAAGTCCCATAAAGATTTCACTTCACTAACTTTCCACCCAAAAAATTGTTACCTGTAGGTTTGTTTTGTCTTCGATTGCGGCTACAAACTTTAAAGTAGTAAATAGAATCCCTCACAAAAATATAACTCGATCATTTTAACATGACAACTGTTGGACCTTAGGCATTTCGTGCTCTTCTTTATCTGTTAAACAGCATAATACAACGGCCAGAAGATATAAAGCGAAAGAAATAAAAAAACTATTCCCTTAGTACTTGTTGTCGAACATTCTTATTACCCTGAATTTTTTCAAAGTATAATTCAGAATTTTCAAAAATACAAATGCGTTACAATATCTTTACATTAAAATACTTCCTTCCTTTTCATTGAATTAGTGTGTATTACGTACGAATCTTATGAATGAGCTCATTGAAACTTCGTAAGCAAAAGAGGTAGGTTCAAGCATCCGGTCTTTTGATAAAATATTTGAGTTAAAAAAAATTTACATAAATGGATTCCTTTATTTTGCTATTTTAATCGCGCACTTGCATTTAAAATATTCGTATATTTTGATACACAAAAAGCTTATAATCAGGTTACATCCATTTAAAAAAAGGGAGACGTTTTTTTCATAAACAAATTGCTTATTCAAGTTGAAAAAGTGTTTCGGGCTACTAACACACACGAATTCTTGTGGATTAGAACTCTTATTTTGGTTTCCAATCTTTTCGCTTGGTGTGCCGTTTCGAAATTTATTTTCATTGATGTCTTTAGTATGTGGGACAAGGAGGGAACTTTTAAAATTTAGGTCATGTGTATGTTTAGAATAGATGTCAGAAATCCATTAATGGAATAAACTTATTATGAACTTATTTGAATTTTGAGAAATACCTTAAAAAATGTTATGCGCTTAGAGCGATTCCAACCAATGAAACCTCAACTTGAGCCTTCTGCCTGACCAGAGAATCATAAGATTGTGCAAAGCTTCGTTTTAACTCTTTCAATCAAAAAACCGGTTTTACTTGAGAAAATTACAAGCGAATACGTGAAAAGAGCGATAAAAGAGAAATTAAAAAGGTGCAAAAGATTATGATTTCCTTCCTGTAATAAATATTGAGTTTAGGATTCACATGAGCTTTTCGACTCTACGATTTAACGAAACAACAAAAACAAGGAATCAAAAATCTAAAAGTAAAATTAAAACCCAAGAATAAAATTAAAAAAATGTGTAAAAGTATAAGACGTTTTTCGCTTATACCTCGCAATGAGGATTCTCCCCATCTCCTCCCTAAACTACTTTTGTGGATAATTCCACCCCTTGATCCCCCTTTTCTCGTTGGCTTTTTTGTTCAGCCTAGTGGCGCTCATTCGCGTCATAATGCTAAAGCTATAACCCCAAGGCCGTATCTAGGATCGAATCTCAGGGAGGCTCAGCCCAAAAAGCATTATGCATTATTTCAAATTTATTTCAAAGAAAAGCAATTATGAAAATTTTTATAAGGCGGGGGGGGGGGTAAGGAAAAGTTGAGAAGCACGAGCTCGAACTCTGGTCTATGTAGAATGCTACGCATCGTAAGTAACAAAATTATTTTATTTTTCAGTAAGGGGTGCCAACGAAATCTCAATATAATTGAATCCTTTGTTTTGGGCTATCATTAAAAATCTCTCAGATATTTTCCGTGTTGATATTTTTCAGTCTTTTTTTTCGAATGCTAAAAACGTTAGGTGTCGTAAGCGATTAGTTGTCATACTCATGCGTGGCCTTGTACCGAGCCTTTCTAAAGCCGAAAATGAGCACTCTGGGGTAGCATTGCTACAACCAAAAGTGTCTATTACTGCGAACAGAGAATACACTTCAGGAAACGCCTCCTTCATCGTATATAATTCTCCAAGGATACGAAAACGATTCTCGAATTTGTTCTTCTCTTTTTCATCTTTCTCCTTCATTTCTTCTTCATACTTTTTCCTTCTGGTAGCAATGTAGCTTTTTGCTACGGTCAATTCTTCCTCTGAGGGCAATGAAATGACAATATCTGCTAGAGGTTTCAGTAACTTTTTGTCGAACTCTGGCGCCAGCGAAATCGCTTCCAACAACACAGAGTTATTTTCGAATCTATGCCTAATTTCACTGAGGAGAACGTCCAATACGTTAAATTAAGAAAATGCAATTTCAGTTTCCGAATCAAAGTTCCGTTCACCGATCCGTTCAGTGAAATTCTCCAGTGACGTTGGCCTGTTGATGTTTCGTCGAGGGCTTGGTAGATTTTCCTCCGACTGTTTTTCTTGTAAAGATAGGTTGTTTGAACGACCGAAGCACCAGTACACATAAATTATTGAATATTCAGTCAATTGTTGGCACTCCTGTCATCTGGGGTGTAATAGTGTAACATTAGGGTGAGTTGATTTTAGGTTTTTTTTTCATCAGACTTGGAACAACCCACCTCGATTGCTGACCTCAATTAAAAATTTTATAGATATTTGATATAGATTTATAGATACATAGATTTAGATATAGATTTTATAGGAGTTCGTAGTATTTTTAAAAATTTCCTATTTTTTGTCTCACATTTTGTCATACATTCATATAATGTACATGTACATGATTCTGTTCGAAGATGAGCAAAATATAGTCGAAGAAGTGAAGGTCGAACATGGATTTTCGAGCGCCGGTGAAACTTTTTCGTTAAGCAGCAAGTATAGCACGGTGTCAAATTAAAGCACTTGATCTCAGGAAACTGGGAATTTTTAGACCCGTACGAAGAACGAAGTTCTTCGAAAAGGGGTCTTATGCGTTACCACGACGTTTGTAACCAGTCAAATTTCGAACCGGGAGGAGGGGGGAGCACCGATCATGGTCCTTAGATGACGAATCAGCAATAAAAAAAAAGTCCGTCCGTCCGTCCGTCTGTCAACACAATAACTCGAGTAAAACTCAACCGATTTTCAAAAAAATTTTTCCCTGAAAGGTAATCGAAAAATCTTTTATGGGATTGATTGGCCGCCAAAGTGATTTTTGGTCTTTTGTACATAACGAGTAAATCTATTCTAATTTTCAAAATTTTTTTTTTGTTTGAAAGACCTGGGCATAGCCGACAATTTATGGAACAAATTTTTTTTGAATTTGAGTTCCTGGACTTAGCTACGGCACTAAAATCGAGTCTCTGATAGGACTCTATGTGTTTTTTGTCCATAACTCGGGCAAATCTTTTCCGATTTTCAAAATTTTTTTTGTTTGAAAGATCTAGGCATCACCGACAGTTCATAAAAGAAACTTTTGCCTGTGCTCAGGGCTCAAGTGGGCCATGTCGGTCCTAAAGACGGCCCTAACCAAAAAACCATTTTTTTTGCTATGTTGCAGAGGAAAATGAGGGAAACATTTTTGGCTATGGAATTGTGTGTACGAGGTCTCTACTTAGGGCCCTAGGTCGGTACTAAGTTCGACCCTAGCCCCAAAAATGGTTTTTTCTGTGTTGTATAGAAAATTGAGTAGAACATTTTTCTATATTTGGGGGTCACTTTGTGCTTTCGGAAAGGTTTTTTTACACCGCTTCTTCGAGCGGGTTTTTCAATATTACACTATCGGCAATTTCCAATACAACTTAATGTGGACGTAATTTCATACACTAAAGAATTAAGGCAATATTTGCTTAAATACGTTCGAGTCACCTCGTAACATCAACCCTGTTTGCCGTATCTATTCTGATAGACGGATCCCTTCATATGTTTTTTTGTGAAAATCAGGTCAGTGGTCTTTGCACAGAGACCAATGGAATGGGCGAAATTGAACTTTAGGGCCATATACGAAAGAAGACGGTTTTTCGTTTATATTTGTTTAACTATGATATAGGGTGATTTATTGTCAAAGACAAAATGCAGAGAATTAAATTTTAGGGAACATCTGTTTCAGGATTTTAGGAAAAAATGGCCCAACCCTGGAATATGACCACTTCTAGGATTAGGCGGGACGACCCATATTTGTAGGACTATGCGAGTTAGAAAGTTGCTTCCAAAGACAAAGTTGTAGAGAATAAAGTTTTAGAGAATATGTGTTTGAGGGTTTTGGGAAAAAATCTCCCATTCCTGATATACGACGACCTCCAGAATTGGTAGGGATGACTCAAATCTCTAGAACTATGGCTGTTAGAAAGTTGATTCCAAAGGCAAAGTTGTAGAGAATAACATTTTACGGAGCACGTGTTTCAGGGTTTTAGTGAAAAATAGGCCGATTCTAGAATATGACACTTTTAGAAATAGGCGGGAAGACCCACATATCAAGATCTATGAAAGTTAGAAAATTGCTTCCAAAGGCATAGTTCTAGAGAATAAAATTTTAGAGAACTCATGTTTGAGGGTTTTAAGGAAAAATGGGGAATCTTTGCGATATGGTGAAGAACAGTAAAAATCAATGGTCTCAGACGTACTTCGGTAGCGCCTGTTGTTTTCACCATGAAAACGGGGACTGTGGCATAGTCGGGCCGTTATCACAAAAGAATCTAACAGCTAGAAGGGATATTCTCCCCGCATTTATCATAGTGCCAGACCGCTACTACTACCTATTGAGAATGAAACAAATCATGTAGGGCGTGTTGCCCGTTTGATATTCATGTTTATTCTGACTTTATTCATCACATTCGCCTCGTATTTATACTCAATTCATGGCTCACTAGGCTATTTCTATTTAATTCAAACGATTCGTGTTACTTTGATTGTCCATTCTTTTTAGAGTAGAAACACACCTAGTTCAAGATTCAACAGGGCCTTTGACATTACTTTGGGTAATTTCTATGGATCTTTGAAATTCTTATAGTTGTAAGAGAACATAAAACATTTGATTGTTTGCGCATTTCTATATTTCGATACTTTCGAGTCTATTTGCCACATCTACTCCGTTTGCCATATCCATTCTGATACGTACATTTGGTTACGTAACTAAGTTCTGTTTTCTACATGTCCCAGTGAAAAGATCGTCCCCTGAACGATGTTATTGCCCTTGAAAACCACTGAACTGTGAAGTGGTAAAGAGACACAACTTTATGAAAAATTTGAAATGAAAAGTTTTGGAATTTCGTGCCATTAGGGATTATAAGAATTAAGAAGTAAAGAAAAGAATGACGAATAATGTTTTCAATATACGCGCATTACCTGAACCTTTATGTTATCAACAACGATGTTCATTGATTCCTCGAAAATCGGCTGCGTTTACAAAATTTGAGTAAATCTTGCTATTATTTGCTTTTGATACGGTTTTTGTAAAGGGCACCTTGTACATTTGTCATGTTTGATGTTATGATATAATTTTTTTTGATGAAAGAATTACTTATGTAAATCGACGTGCAAGATACTCAAATAAAACGTAAACGTTATTTCATTTGATGGTGAAATGAAACACCTTTTTGTGAATTTTAAGTGCCTACATGTGCACAAGAAAAGGGGAGATAATTCTAATTCAAATAACAAATAAATTCAATAAAATCGTCTGTAAAACATTTTCTCTTTTCGAAATGTTAAAGGTGTTGTTGATAAGGATGTGTCTTGCACAATCGGTTATTTAGGTGAGTGAGATACTTGTAATGTTAACTGTTGAAGATAGTCATGTGGAAATTAACATTAAATGCGATTTACCTAAGCAGTTTGAATATGTTATTGAGCAACTAGGTCTGTATATTTTTTTGGGGGATTGATAAACGTTTAATCCAAGTGAAAGAAAGAAATTGTTCAAGTTGATGCCTTAAAAATAATGTGTTGTTTGTTGTACAAAGCAGCACCATCTGTTACAGTGGGTAATTTTCAATAGTACCCAAATTTCAGTACTGCAAAGTAATGTTGCAGCTGTCAAAGCACGTTCATTTGTTTCCGGGCGGGTCATGTCCTTTAACTTGTACAATGTTAATATAGTATATTAGTATATAGTACAGCGCGTCCAAAATGAAACTCATACGAAATGCAAAAATCTCTTGTTTGAACAAAGCATTTATACATTTCGTATGAAATTCATTTTGGATGCGCTGTATATTATCTAAGGCTTACGACAGGTCAAAAATTCAAATTATTTGCTTTCCCTAATTTTATTTAAATTCTGCAAAGGTAGAACGAATTGAGTCGAAAAAAAATTCTGGTCAACAGATTAGACCTGTGAGTTTTATTTGAAATGTTGACCGGATTCCGAGGTTTAATATTATCATTAAAAATCAATTTGTTGATAAAATCAAAAACAAAATTTCATATTCGGGAACACGTAACTTCCGAGGTTTTCACCACTTTTAATTGTTTTTTTTCCTTCGTCTTGTCCCTATCGTTCGCTAAAAGATTTATTAAAACCAGACACCATTCACTCAATTTACATGTTAGTGACAAACTTGCCTGGAAAGGACACCATGACCAGTAGCGACTATAAGTTCTACTACGGTGGGAAGAGTAACGACAGTCCAAGAGAGTATGGAACAGGTTTCATGGTTTTCGGCACAGCTAGAAACGCGGTGATTGGTTTCAATCCTGTTGGCAAGCGATTGTGCTCTCTACGGATAAGAGGAAAATATACAACTATACTCTTATTAACGCCTACGCACCCAAGAAAAAGAAAACGAAGTGAAGGAGCTATTTTACGAGAAACTGGTGGAGATATATAATGGAAATGTGACAATAAGATTCTTCTTGGAGATCTGAATGCCAAGATATGTCGCGAAGTCTTCTATCGTCCCACAATTGGTAAATACAGCCTTCATGGAAACTCTAACGACAACGGTACGCGTGTAGTTCATTTCGCAGCATCAAGAAACATGGTTGTGAGCAGTACATATTTCCAACATAAAGACATCCACAAAGTAAAGCGACATGGGTATCACCTGATGGACAAACCAAAAACCATTTTGATAGATGGGCGTCACTGTTCAAATGTATCGGATGTCAGGAGCTGTGCAGGACCAAATGAAAAATTATTGAAGAAGTGGTCAGTGAACAACATAGCATAGAATTGGGTTGAATGTTAAACGGAAATACGACGAAAAAGACGAACAATAGCTGCACAAGTTCAAACGAAAGGTACTGCGGACAATATTTGGACCAGTGTTCGATCAAAGGTAGAACCGATGGCGCAGACGATTCAATCATGAGCTTAGCCAGCTTTATGGAGAGCCAGACATAGTCAGAAACACTAAGATAAACCGTCTACGTTGGCTCGGTCATGTACAACGAATGGAAGATCATCGTATTCTGAAAAAAATCCTTAAAACCAGACCGGAGGGCAAGAGAGGTGCAGCGTCCAAAATCCAGATGGTGTGATGCAACTCTTCCCAACTTAAAAGCTGTGGGAGTGTCCAGCTGGGAGACGTTAGCTGCGGATAGGCCCGGTTGAAGAAGCAAATTGGAGAAGGCCAAGACCCTTAATGGGTTGTAGTGCTGGTTAAGTAAGTAATTAAGACAAACTTTCATAAATGGAAACACATTTTCGATTATGACTTCGAACGTAGAAGCCAAATCAAAGCGAGATCATTTCGAACAGAAAAATTAATATGTGAACGCACTCTTATTAATAATAGTAATAATCCGCCGTCCGGGTCAGAGGCTAGAAAGCTAAATTAAATCTCTGTCCAATAGCTAGATATTTGTACACAGAATTCATCGAATATGGGTGACGTCATATTTGTCATTCATCTATGTACGATTCGTTGCGGCACCAAATTCGTAATACCCAAATTATGAAGCCGGGGTGTGTCTAGGAACGTTACTTTCATGCTATACATTGAAGAAAAATCCAATACAGAATTTGTCCCTACCAGAATTGAACCCAGATATTCTCGGTGGAAAGCCAGTACGTTACCACTGAGCTAACCCGTTACTATTCCCGTTCCGCACTCTTATTACAGGGAGAGAGTCATAGGCTTGTGCAACTTTTTTATTTCTCTTTTATCTCTCTTTTCACGCATTCGCTTGTACTTTGTGGTACGACTTAAAACGAAATGTTGCACAGATTCTCCTCATGTATTAAGAAAACGTTGTGGACATTGTAAAACAAATGGTTACAGTAAACCAATTGCATATGCGTACGCGAGTGTGTTAGAAACACTATACGCATATTAAACTTTGAAATAATTCCAGCTAAGTTTCGACAAAATTCGGGTATGTTAGAAATTTACCCACTGTTTGTATTTTGTTATCTTTTTTCAAGAGGAATTTTTGTTAGGCGAACAAACCATCTCCTTTGTGGATGGTAGTGTGGCGTAGAGGAGAGTAGTTGATAACTCAAGAAAGACCTCTCATCAAATGTTACCAAATGGTCAATAAAGCGTGACGATTATGATGATGGACAAGTCTTTGCTCCTACAAAAAAGTGAATTTCGCGAAAGCTCTAGACGCATGTAGGCTTTTATAAAGAAGGTTGAATTCAATTTTATTTAAATTGGTCGTTTTGAAGTATTTATTTACACAGCAAACGAACAACTGAAGCCGAAACAAAAAAATATAACGATTTCTTTGGAGGCGACTGTAAATGAGACATTCCATGCAACACGCTTTGCATGGTCGCAAAAATGTGATGAAGGGCAACAGACCTTTTATCTCATGTTATCATTTTTTTTGTAATGCAACGCTGGAATGCCTCAAATTTTTGTCTGATACAGAGAATCTGAAAATAGTTGATTTCTCTGTGAAACGACACTACAAATCTCGTTAACTCTAAAAATATTGGAGTTATCTTGCTGTTCGATTATAAAGTTCATTTTCGGATCGAATTGATGTCAAAAATTAAAAAAAATATTAAAAATGTGATGAAATCGGCTGACTTAAATCAACGTACGTAAAGATTGACTCGATACTCGATTTACAAAAATGAACGTACAGAATACCCGATCGGTCGATCCAACGAAGTAAATGTTGAAGAAAGTCATGTGAACTTTGGTCATTAGTCGATACTCAATTTACTTCATGCGTAATAAGTTTTTACCAAGTGATCTCATAATCGAACAAACAATCGTTTATTAACAATATAATTACTTTTGGTTTCGGATATTGAACAATTTAATATCGAGCACCTAAAACTGGAAGCACCGTACAACAAATGCATAAGACTTAGAAAATCATCGAAATGAAATAATCGTTTTCGAGAAAACTATAATCAAGTACTATTTATCAAGGAGTGGTGTCTCACTAACCGTATCATGTATGACTTATGACAGTCTGGGATGAATTAAAGAACCATAAACTTATGGTAAGTTACTTTATAGTCGCACAATAAAGTAAAGTGTTCAGTGAACCTGATAATTATATTCCTGCACCTACAACTTTATTGAGAACATAATAAAATTGGAGAATATAGGAAAAAAATCATAAAGAAATAAGGTTTGTCATCGCACATATTGTTCCTTGTATCGTCTTCGAGATAATGCATTGAAAGACATAATGCGATATTGTTTATTTATTCATTAACTATGGTGGAGTGGATTTGTGATTTAATGGTCGATAAAATAAACAGTGCGGATGTTATTGCTCTTGGCTTGTACATACGTATAATGAAATGAAATTTTGTTCCGCATGTGAGTAGGGCGACTCAGTTAATTAAATTTCCATTTTTTTCTGAAAACTCCTTGCCATCTAAAAAAAAAAACTGAATCATTGATCGCGTCTTGTTCCCTTTATTATGTATATAGCTGAATTTACGGCTCAACATAGAACTAATCCCTTTTCTCTAGTGGCGCCATCCATTCTTTCATAGCTAAATACGGACTAACATTAAACTAATTCCTTACTCAATTGTGTGGAACTCTTTTCTGCTCAAGTATTTTGTAAGTCGTCCCGTAATGATGTAATGCAGTTTCGTGGATTGATGTAATAAAATGTGCGTTAATGCGTAAAAATTTGTGACATTGCCGACCTTTATTACAAAAAGAAAAGAAAAATACCTGGAATTGAATTACGCAAATATAAAGAGATCGATCAGAAAAACTGTTTACATTTCAAAAAAAATTTAATTGTTCATTTCGATTGCTTAATCTTTTCATAAAAGATTTTTTTTACTTATTTCCACTGTCGATAAAGTCTTAAGTGAGTATTTTGATCAAACGTTTCTATCGCTTGTTCTTTTCGCGCCAGTTCAACGATACAAAAACGAATGTTTCATCCCGTGAAACACAAAAAAAAACCTCAAGTGCTGAGCAATATGAGACCAAAAAATCATAAACGAACTGGAAAGATTCGTTGAAATGTCCGGTCGCCTACATGGACACATTGACTTTTTATTGATTCTAATCGTTTCATATCTTTTTGAGAATCAAGACAAAAAATAACTTGAATTCACCATTTGTACGAGTGGTAACTTGAAGAAACAGGTTGAATCAGAAATTATTATTTTTTGACAAACAATAAACTTTAAACAGCGTGATGTATGGCGTGAGCTAACACAATAGAGGCGATTATATCATGAATCGATATAGTTCCTCGTGACGAACTTTGACTTGAAACATTTTTTTTTCTGCATTGAAGAATTGAAGACATTGCATTACTAAGTAAACTTTTCTTCAATTTTGAGCTATTCATGGTCGTTCATTGTATTTTGAACTTATATTGTAAATTAATGGCGTGAAAAGAATTTTAGTAGAGAATATTGCAAATTACCGTTGAGCTTAAGTTTATGTTTCTTAGTCCATTCTTTCAAATTTGAGTAGCCGATTCGCTCAAGCGGGAACGCCATCTGAATTTTCTGAAGAAAAGAATAACTCGGTGGACACTTGCTTCTGTACCTGCTACCAAAGATTTCACTACGTTATTCGTGTTTACGATGCGTTGTGGTGATGCAATTGAGTCTATTGGAATCAAAAGTCGATCTATTCCAAATGTTAGAATTAATAGAGTCGTCACTTTTTTTTCCATATTGCGTAAGTCGCGAGAGAAAGAGATAACTAGATTTTTTTCATGTGGAATCGACCGACTTTTGATTCCAATACACTCACGGAAATATATTTTTACATTAATAGAATTTTGTACTTCTGCGCAGCTTTTTAACACTGCAAAAATCTGCGCAGAAGTACAAAATTCTATTTGATGCAAAAATATGTTTCCGTAAGTGTAGTAACAATTATTCATCACAGGAAAAATCCAAAAGTATATTTGAAAGAAAAGATGAACATTGCAATAAACTTCAGATTCCATTCGAATTCGGAAAAAACCTTTAGATATGTGAGGCAAGTCCTTGTTCTCCTTCTAAAACAACTGACGCTTTCAGCACTGATACGCAAAAAAAGATTTGCCCCTGCGGTGTGGAGCCTACTTTCCAAATCTCATTTTCTTTAGGTTCATTCCGGATCTATTGGGCCGATACTACAGGTAGAGAATCATAAGGGGGTGCGTCTTTTCCATTTCTCTTTTATCTCTCTTTTTGGTTGAAATAGCTAAAACGACACGTTAGACAATCTTATGATTCTAGGTAAGCATGTTGATTTTCAGTTGAAATAAGTGAGAAGTGAGTAAAAAATTGAAAATAAGTGAGCGTAGAAATGAGTTGAAAATTGAAAAGTGAGTAGAAAAGCGCTGAAACTGAGCTTCCAAAAAGGTTTGTCTTTAAGGATAAATCACCATTTGTACTAGAGAGAAACATTTATTGTAATAAAGGGTGCTGCTTATGTGACATTAATAAGCTTTAAATATCCAGCACAATTATCAATCCATTGGATATCGTTATTAGAATTAATTTTAACATTTACAATTTGACTCAATGATGTACATGTGAATTGACTTTGACAAGATATTTCTGAAATTTGTTTGAGAACTGGGCTGTCTAATTTCACTTCACACTGTTTACAAACATTCCACGGCTTTCAAACCAGAGTCCTCGAACACTGTGATTGAAATCAAATTAAATTTTATTGTATCTTTGAATTCACTATAAGCATACTACATGGGGTGAAAAGTCCGCGGCCTTGCAATGAAGGAACTAACTTTTATATATGAAATTAATTTTATTCTTCAACGTAGTCTCCCTGAAGGGAAATGCACTTAGTCCAACGGTTTTTTTTTTTTAATTTATTTTCACATTATTATATCAAAGGTTACAAATAATATCACAAATTCATAGTTCGAGCAAAGGTCACATAAAGACATTCAATTCACGCCTATCGTCGTAAGTATCACGGATGCAGATTGCGTTGCCCCTCTGGATTGCAATGGACAAACGCTGAAGCAAATAATCTAAGGAGCGAGCTTCTCCAGTATTCTTTTTCATTAGCTTGCCCAGCTTTTTCAGGAAGATCGATGTCTCAGGACCTATAGAGCCCAAGGTTTCGAAAGCGAGTGGAGTAAAATTGTAGGTGGCTTTCAGGTCAATGTAGTTGTTGTGTTTGAGTCGCTCCGCTTCGTCAGCCGCTGCCCCGCTCGCCCGAGATGTGCCGTTCACATAACTGGCTGCAATTGAATTCACCACCGTCACATCCCACAACAATGACCTACCTCGGCTCCACGGGTAGCTGGTGATACCGTCAGGGCGTTTTCCGTCACGCCTGGAAAGGCCGTATGGTTCGAGGTTATTAGGGAAGCCGGCAGAAGTGAACGCCATTGAGAATATTTTGTTTAACTCGCCATGTCTTGGGTACTTTCCCTTGTTTATAGAGCACGAAAGTCCGTGGTGGCCTTTGGAATCGACTATTTCACCGCAACCGCATTGATGTGGCTCGCATACTTTATTGCCCAGCCGAAGTGCAACTGCTATTCTCGCTGAGTCATTGTCTAGAAGTAATCCTAATTGGTGGGAAGGAACTGCCTGGAGCCACTTGGAAGAAGATTTTGTGGATGACGCCAGGAGACGAGCCCGATCAGTTGGACCACTCGATGAAAACAACTCGTCGAATGTAGCGTTGGATCGCAGATTATCCCAAGAGCACTGGAGTTGTTTCAACTTAAAAGTTGGAGGCGTTAGTTCCGTTGGGTAAGCGTTGATCATCGAAGCTAATGTTGGGTCGAATAGTCGCAGATTTGTTTTTGCCAAAATAAGATTTGAGAGTTCCTTAGATTGGAATACTGAAGAAAAGTAAGCTGGTTGAGCTATCTCTACTGTACTCCTGATTCCAAGACCGGCCAATGACATTGGAAGCGATGCCTGAATCCACGCCCTGTCACTGAATTCGTTATTCGTGATGGTTTCAAGAGTTTGGCGAAAGAAACCATCGATTACTGACAATTGGTCTTTATGTAGAAAAGCGGGGGACGTGCGCAGTAAGTATATTAGTCTTGGCGATGATAAGGAACTACGCAAGAGTAGCAGCGATGGATGAATATCGAGCAAAGGAAGACGTTTACACAAAGTTTTCACCGTCTCTAGGCTCTTGGACAGCGAATGGCTTAAGCCTTCTTCCATGATTGGTGCGCCCAACAGATTGAATGATGCGTCCGAGAGCACTTTTATACCGGGCAGCAAATTGTTCAATACTTCCAGCATGGCATGCTGCTCCTCATTCGATGAATTGATGAAGTAAACTTCACATTTACTGGAGTTCAACGATAAGCCGGACTCATCACAGAAGGTTAGGACTCTTTGGACATCGCGCACAATTGTGGGAAATTCGTCGCCTATGGTACCGTCGTCCAAGAACCATGTATTCAGCTGGGATTGCAATGAATGTGTCAAGGGCTTCAAACCTACGCTGAATGCCAACGGAGCACATGGATCACCCTGTTGAGTACCTCGTTTCGACAGTATGATAGCATCACCAAAGAAAAGGTTGCTTGGGCATCGATAAGCTTGCTGCAACATTGGGAACAGAGAGGGTGCTGTCGTTTTGATTTCGTTTAGAAGAAATTTTCGAAAGATCTCATTGAAAGCGTTTCGGAAATCAAGTTTGATCATTAAAGTCGGTTTGGAATGGTTTGCGCGAACGAATGCACGAACCGCGTGAACCATCGCCTCTGAACCACCATGAACCGCAAATCCGTTCTGAATTGGCCGCAACGTTTGAGACATGGGCTCCTTAACCGCGAAAACGCCGATCTTACCGGCTAGTCTGCGCCAAACCAAACCGATGGCAATGGGTCTAATGTCGCCGTTGTCTTTCGCTAATGCGATGAGTGAAGCTCCGAAGAAAACCGGACGGATATCGTCAAATATGTTTCCTGATCGGATCATGTTTACCAGCTTAGCCATGGCGGATGTAAATTTCACAGAGGCGTCACCGCATGAAAACGAAATCAAATCCTTCAAGTGCCTGGGTCTCAGACCGTCTATACCTCCGGACGAGCTGATAGGGAAATGTTTAATGGCATTCAATATTTGATCGGAGGACGTTTCAAAAACCTCCATATTCGGTATTGGTTCCACATCTGAGTCGAAGATCTCGTCCGGATGTTTCTCCTTCAATTTATCTACATTTTCCGGGGTGTTGTCCGCCATGCCTTCCAAAGAACTAAGGACTCTAACGGCTCCAGAGATGTCTCCTTCGCCAATTTTTCTCTGAGCTATTTTGACTGTTAGTTTTTCCGAATTGCTAAGGGGCTTCTTAGGCAAGTCGTACGATAGAAGGCTGAGCAATTCGCTGAACAAGCTCGCTACGGTGTTGAGTTTGGCAAAAATAGATAAATTGTGTCTCACGATGTTCGGACGGTGTTTGCCCTTAAAACAACTCTTTGGAATCGTATTCAACACGATGATGGGGAAGCTCAGTAAACGACACCAAGAAACCAAGTCGTTTTTGGACACAACCAGCTCGATCTCCTTCGTAAATTCCTGGCAAACGACTGTACGAACCGACTTCTGGAGAATTCTCACAATTGGAATAGAGCATTTGCACTTATAGATGAGTTCGCCGAACTTTTGGATAATGCTGGTCGTGTCGAGTGGGTCGAAATCAAACCGTGCCGGAAAGTTCTGGGGGTCGCCGGTTGAATCCAGATGGCTATTGTGGATTCTCATGTGAATGTTCAGGCCTCGGTCGTTTTTCGCCAAAAACCCACATACGTTGCATGTTGCTCTGTCATTTATCGGATTGCACATCGTGGGGACGGTTGGGTTCGGTTCTGTTGACTGGTTGTTCAAGTCGCTAGCTACTGACGGCAAGTTTAGAGAATGGGAATTGCACACTGCTTCTTCGAATTCTCTGGCCGAGTGGCCTCTAGCCCAATGCACCCGGATACCCGCCATTGTAGGAAATATTCTGTGGCATAAAGGGCATTCGCATCCGCCTTCGCCGTCGGACTCCGAATCCATTCGTGCGACAGCACCTCGTTGTATTTGATAAGGGTGTTAGTATATTGCACGGCTAAACGGCGACAATAATGGACACCTCGAGCTTTGTCCTTGGCTATATGGTTCAAGATGGCTTCGGTTTTGGCTGTCAACACTGGTCCAATTGTCTACATAGGTTATTGTTATTAGATGTAAACAAATTTTATAAAAGTGGCGTGTATGTTTATAATGTTTCGTGCCGTGTAATTAGAGTAATTAAAGATCCGGTCCCGCAGTCGGATGTCCGGTTGGCAAATTCATGCCAAATAACTGTCCTGAGGCACCACACATTCACCAAATAAAAAACTTGCCTTCCGTATGCAGCCCCGCCCAACCAAGAAGGTAACGGATCCCGCAACGGTATGTGAACTTGTATGGAACTTGAGCCGAATTCTATTTATTGAATATCTTGAAATTCTCAGAACTATCCTTACGTCAGCACCAGACGTCGACCACTCCTGAGAGCACCCACAATTCACTTCAAATAGAGGGGTCTTTTATTCCAAACTTTCACCGGCTTATCGCAGAGTTTATCAATTTTATGGAGCTCGATCAAAACACGCTTTAAATAGTGAAGGTTTAAGCTAGTGGAACGGTCCTGCAACATTTGGATACCTTTGGTATAATAGGATTTCTCCAACCCTGCAAAATAGGCCTCTGTTTCGGATATCACCTCATCATTAGAGTAAAATCTTTTTCCCTGTAGCCATCTTTTTAAGTTTGGGGACAAATAGTAGTCGCTGGGGGCCAGATCTGGAGAGTAAGGTGGGTGGTGGAGTAATTCATAGCCCAAAGAGTCCAGTTTCACAGTTGCTTTTATGGATGAATGCGCTGGTGCATTGTCATGATGAAACAGGACCTTTTTCTTCTGCATATGCGGTCGTTTTCTCTTGATCTCGTTGTCGAGCTGTTCCCATAATGTGACATAGTACTCGCCAGTTATTGTTTTTCCTTTCTCCAAATAGTCGATAAATATTATGCCATGCGCATCCCAAAAAATCGTGGCCATAACCTTGCCTGCAGAACGCTGTGCCTTTGGGCGCTTCGGTCGGCTTTGACCAAATTCTAACCACTCTGCACACTGTCTATTGCACTCTGGTGTATAGTAATGAATCCACGTTTCATCAATCGTGACAAATCTACGCAAAAACTCCGTTGGATTACGCTCGAACAAAGCTAAATTACGCTCTGAATCGTCAAGACGGTGCTGCTTTTGATCAATTGTTAGAAAACGCGGCACCCATAGGGCAGAAAGCTTTTTCATGTCCAAATACTCATGTAAAATGTGTCGCACCCGTTCTGTTGATATTTTGAGGATGTCAGCTATTTCACTAACTTTAACTTTCCGATCAGCCAAAACAATACGATGGCTTCTTTTGATGTTTTCTTCAGTAACTGCTTCACTTGGACGTCCTGAACGTGGGGCATCATCGGTGCTTGTATTACCTCGTTTAAATTCAGCATGCCACTTCTTGACCGTTGTATACGACGGAGAAGATGTGCCATAACACTTATCCAGCCATTCTTTGCTTTGCACCGTATTTTTCCCATTAAGAAACAATGTTTAATCAACACACGGAATTCATTATTTTCCATTTTTTACGAACAACAAAAACCTGCGTCACTCTATTGACAGTAATTCGAAAACTATGACACCAAATGTCAGGAAATTTTGGCTGTAGACAAGTAAAGGGTGGTACTACTGAATGTTAACAAAAATTCTGAAGTAATGACGCCATCTCTATGTGAGGCCGCGGACTTTTCACCCCATGTAGTATGGCATAAAACTGATAACATGAATTTGTTTTGATCATTTCCCATAACACAAACCTCACGTTGACCAAATGATTCCATGTATATGTCATTGTAAAAAGGAAAACATTTGTTTTAGATGTCTCTTTTTTCCTCAATGATGAATTGGTCTAGGTCGAAGTTGGCCGTTTCATAGCGGATCGTCGGGTCAATGACGTAGGATTTCGTCGAGTTTGGTTGGAATGCAATAATATCACTGAATGATGATGGACCCTCAGAGTCCACTGCGTGTACTTCTTCGAAGGTAATCGAAATATCTTTAATGGGATTGAATCTGGGCACTGTCCACTGTCGGCCCAAGGGCCGCCGAGCTAGAGCCGTTAAGTGGTTTTTGGTACATAACTCGAGTAAACGTTTTCCGTATTTCATAATTTTTTTTTATTTGAAAGATCTGGGCATGGCAGAAAATTTATGGAAGAAACTTTTTTAAGTTTTAGTCCTTGGATTTAGCTAGGGCACTAAAAACGAGTCTCTGTTAGGGCCATACGTGTTTTTCGTATATAACTCGAGTAAATCTTTTCCGATTTTCAAATTTTTTAAATTCTAGGGCTGTCTCCCGTTTTATGGAAAAACATTTTTTGATTAGAACTGAGTTTCTACTAGGGCCGTGTTCGCTTACATAAGTTGGATAAATGCTAACTGATTTTGTTGATTCTTTTTCTATTTGAAAGGTAATATCGAGTACCGAAGTATATTCAAAAGCAAATTTGAACCCGGTGTCTGTGCTTGGGACTGAATTAGGCCTCAGGTCTGTCCTGAGGTCGGCCCTAACGAAAAAAAATTTTTTTGCTATGTTGCAGAGCAAATTGAGGGAAACATTTTTGTCTATCGAAGTATGTGTCCGAGGCATATACTTATGGCCCTAGGTCGGTCCTAAGGTCTGTCCTAGACAAAAAAATGGTTTTTAACTATGTTGTTGTAGAGAAAATGGAGAAATGGAGGGAAATATTTTTGTCTATGTAAGTATTTGTCATAGGCCTCTCCTGAGGACCCTAGGTTGGCCCTAGACAAAAAAAATGCTTTTTTGCTATGTTGTAGAAAAAATTGAGGCGAACATTTTTGTCTATTTGGGGGAATATTTTGTACTTTCGGAAGGCCTTTTTTACGCCATTTCTTCGGACGGGTTTTTCAATATTGCCCTCTCAGCAATTTCCTATACTATTTAATGTGGACAAAATTACATACACTTAAGAGTTAAGGCAATATTTACTTAAATACGTTCGATTCTTTTCGTAACATCAACTCTGTTTGCCACATCTATTCTGATACGAACGGGTCCGTTGCATATGTTTTTTATAAGGGTGGAGAAATCTTCATAGACACCCGGTCCTCCGGGACCATGGTAATGTTGGATTCCATTCTTCAATGACCTACCAACTAAAACCCCCTTCCTTACTCTCCATGCTCTTTTCTCATCGGAACCGCCTTACAGCATTACTTCAGGGAGGGACTGTGCTTTCGCACCTATTCTCTCAGATCAACTGGCAGTCGTCTTTGATCGTCTCTCCATCCACTTTGCAGCTTCCCCATTTTTTTTTGCAACTACATTATCCGCCACTTTCTTATTTAGATTTCCAATACATGACTCATCAAATATTAGTTCAGATTCAAACGAGCAAACAATATATTTCATGCTTGCGTATGGAAGTTGAGTCATTACCGTCTCGTTCAAAACCGATTTTTTTTATTTTGTGGGCGTAAGCATAAAAAATGATGTAGTTACTGTCTTCCTGAAAAATTTGTTTTTTCTACGTATGGGCTGCATTTTCCGCGTTCGGCTCGAAATACAAACTTCCCACACGTCTCATGTTGTTGAGTAAGACAGTAAATAACTATTATTTTTTTCGCCAACGATTTCAATTCCTAAATGCAAGGAGCCAGTCACCAATGCTCCTTTTTTTATGATTATTGCTTGGCTGTGTTGTAGTGGTTGTATGGTCTTTTGTGGTGCAATGCAGATATGGGCGCCGCCGAAAATCAGCCGCCGTCCTAGCCGCCGCCGAAACATTTTGACTTAGCCAAGCCGCCTGTACCTTATTACCGGCTGAAAACGGCTGGGTGGGAAAATGTTACTTCCGCAACTCCAAAAACTGTTGTAGAAGCAAATAATGAAAGCTTCTGGTTTCAGAAAAAAATCTGTCAAATATTGTGAGCATTTGTCTTCGTATTTAGTTAGGAATCCGGTCAATGCGCGGTCTCCCACGCAGTGCCTAAAATAACATATATTGAAGGAGGAAAATGGCACCGGACGCCCACTGAAGTCCTCCAACGCCCTTTTCGTCCTCCTCAGCCTCTTTTTACAAATACTATACAGATATCGATGAAGAATACAATAATCGCGACACCTATAGGGTGGGTTCATCACTACATCGTAAAACAAGTAACCTGAAAACTGTACAGCGACGATTAGTTATTAGGTAGCGATAGCTACTTAATGTTTTCACCCTTTCTATCCGCCCATCCGTGCACCCTTCTCCAGCAATCACCGATGATTTACCGTGTAATCACCGATAATTTACTTTGGAATCACCATGTGAATCACCTGTTATTCCAATGTAAATCATCAGTGTAATCACCGATAATTCACTGGGAAATCACCGGTGATTCCCATGTGAATCATCGGTGATTCCACTGTGAATCTCATCGGTGATTCCACTGTGGATCATAGGTGATTACTTTGTGAATCATAAGTAATTCCACTGTGAATCATGGGTGTTTCCACTATGAATCATAGGTGATTCCACTGTGAATCATAGGTGATTTCACTGTGAATGATAAGTGATTCCACTGAGAATCATAAGCGATTCCACTGTGAGTCATAAGTGATTCTACTGTGAAATGTCTCTGATTTCATGTGATTCCACTGTGAATCATCAGTGATTTTACGGTGAATCATCGGTGATTCACCAACGAGTCACCGATGATTTAGGTCCAAAATTCACTTCTTTGATTCCGCGGTGAGTCATCGGGGATTTTACGGTGAATCATCGGTGATTCACCAACGAGTCACCGATGATTTAGGTCCAAAATTGACTACACTCTATCGCTACTTTCGGAACAGCATCTTTTGCCGAGTGTTCATATAGTGTAGTACCTAGGATTGTTTTACTTCTTCACGCTGTGCTTGAGATTGAAACCTCAAAAATTTTGCTCGCTGTTTCTTTCACAATTTTTTCACCCGCTTCGCGCTTTTTTACTTCTCCACACCACCGGTTTAACTTCAAAATCACATATTCATACACATTTTCCATGAGTGAGGGAAAAAATATCCATACTAGTTGTAATCACAAAATGAAATCACTCATTTTTTATGCCTACTCCGACATAATAGGGAGTTTGGTAATTTTTATATATTCACTCGGAAATTTTGCTGAATTTTGTCACGGCCAGCTGTTGCTCCCAATTAACCAAATTCTTCCGATTTAAAAAATCGGACATCATTCCGAAAAGCTTAGGCGAAAGAACAAAAGAAGCTTTGTTAAAGCTTTTTCGAAGAACGTCCGATTTTGAAATCGGAAGAATTTGGTTGAAGCGAAACAAGAGTGTAAAGTGAAGGAGGTCCTATGTTTTAATAAATTCACGCCTTTCGGTCTTGAAAATTGCGCCCTTTCTGTGAAAGTGCACCTCAGTGAAAATTGCTTACTTAAGGCTCTGTCCCACGCAGTGCTATCAATTTAACATTTCTCTGGGGTAATATTACTGTGCTTAACAGCTACTACCGAATCTAATTTGTTAAAATTAACGCCGCAGGCCGTTAAATTAAAGGGAAAAAAAGAAGCGGGTTGAGGGGCGGCAGCTTCCGCTGTGGGTACTTATGGCAGAGCCCCTAGCGGGGCTTGGGGAAGAACCCCGTGCAGGGTGTTAAATACCTCGCCGCAAGCGCGTGAGTTGGGGGGCAGGGCCCCCTCACAAGAGAGAGTTTACTGCTACATACAATTTTCTAAATTATTAGCTGAGAACCGGTTTGCTCTAAAGCCATTTAATTATTATTAATTTAGTAAAATTTCGCCAATGTTTATAATTTCATTTGAAGAGAAATGAAAATCGCATAACCGTTGCAGTGTTTTTTGAGATCCAAACGAAATGGCCGCCTGCCACAATTTTGTATTTTCTTATATAAGAAGTATTTCCATAAAAAATTATTTTTAGGTAGTTTTGTTGAAAATCGATGATATAATCATAGCAAGTACAGTCTGATTGTTATATTCTGTTGATGTGTACGACTTACTCGAAAAATCTTTATAATTTTTATCTCCCTGAATCGGGAAAACTAACAATTCTCACTATTGATATCACAACACAACTGAAATTAATGAATATTTGACATTATATACGTTGTTATACTTTAGAAATTTAGAATTTTCTTGGTTTTTTATTTTAATTAAAAAAAATTAAAATGTACCCAGCTGCCGTTTTAGGCCGGCTTGAGCCGACATAGCCGCCGTCAACGGCTGCAATTTTTCGGCTACCCGCCGCCAGCAATTTTCAATCGGCTCTCATGTCTGGTGCAATGGTCTGGTGTGGTACAATGGTGATGTAGTGCAATGGTGGTGTGGTGTATTGGTGGTGTGGAGCATTGGTGGTGTGGTATAATGGTGGTGTGGTGTAATGGTGGTGTGGTGCTGATGTTTTAATTGTATAAGCAATACAGGACCGTAGCTACGAGTTGGCACAATCGGTGTGGTACAACGGGTGGTAAATCGACGTCTAAGTTAATTTTTGCCACCTCTAGTATCTATAAAACATCAAACAATATTCTAATTTCAAATAAAGTTGCCGCTCTACGTGCCACCCCTAATTTGAGTTCTGGCTGCGGACCTGTAGCTATAATAAGTATATTATGAATATTCATTTCTTTGGTAGCGAAAAGTTAGCCCGCAGCAAATAACAAAAGTTGAAAAATACACATAGATTGGAAATGTAATATTGGAATGGAAATCGACAGCAAATATTATGAACACAATAGAATAGAGCAATGAGAATCGATAGTTCTCTCTTGCTCGTGGCCCCCTCAGACTATGGTAGCATACGCGATTTATGGACGTTCACAGTACCCCTATACACGTGGAAGTGATTTTAAGTCTTACATACAAATAGTACAGTCTAACTGTTTCACCAAAACTTCTGAAGCCCAATTAATCAAATTCTTCTGCGGAAAGTCGTTCAGATATTGAACAAAAGACGCTTGAAATCCTTCATTGTTCTTTGTCCGAACGAATTTTCGCGGAAAAATTTGGTTAATTGGGTAGAAAGAATTTGATAAAGGGAAAACGGGGATATTGCGCCGCCGGCGAAAATATTTGGGTTTAAAAAATATTAATTACAGCAAAATTCTTGTTTAAGTGAGAAATAACCAAGAAAGTGACTCACTTTTGGGGTTTTTAAAATAAGTGAGTGGTAGTGAGTGTTGGTTTTACTGGTTTCCTACCTGTGATCCTCCTTTTGTAATGACGAGTTTGAAAATGTAGCAGTTTTAACACCGCGACACTACAGATAACTACTCTCTAAATCATAACTCATGTGTTCGGCAAAATCATATTTAAAAACTCTGCCAATCTACTGTTCAAACATCAATTTTACTGCATGATCACTTAACGATATCCTTTTTATCTTGAAATATGAACAAATCCTTTTATCTTGAATTATGTACGAATTACATTGCGAATTACACTCAACAAGGAGAATTATTTCCGTCTTCTGACACTGAGTGCACCGAATCCAAGTGTTGAAACTTTCAAATTTATTAAACGTTAATGGATCTCGACCATTTCAGTTGGAAATTAACCGAAGAAATTACATAAATAGACGGAAAAATATTACACGCAGGTGTACTCCATGGAGAATACAATGATATGCTCCATTCTTACAACAAATATAATTAAAATAAAGTATATTTAATCCGCGTGGCATATTGATTGAGTGACTTTGGATTATAATCTCAAGCGAATTTATTATTTATTGAATTAGAAATTTTCGATTTTTTTAAATTATTGTATTAAATATGATCGCATGTTAAGTCATATAAAATACAACTTTTACCATTATACCGCACATATCAAAATGCATTAAGATGATCTATTTTCGCGCTGACAAAGTGAGTAAATATTTTACCGTTAATACCACAGTCATGATGATTATTTTAAAAAATGCAAAGTAAATATGTAAAAAAAATTGAAAAAAATTTGCGTGATATTAATATGGTTTGATGATAAAATATAATGTAACTGTAATTAATGAGAATTGAACTGGATATAATGTGGTTAAACCAAGATTCCTTCAACTTTTTAAACATATTGTAACAACGAGAAGACATTAACACTGAACTATAGATTATAAAAACCAAATCGCTGATGGTGCTTTTTTTGTCATTAAACATACAACCATTTTCTGAACGAAAGAAAAAATGAAAACCAATTTCTCTCCACAATACTTAATTTGATGTTGTTTGTTGGCCCAATTATATGGCGTACGGTGACAGTTTCAGGGGTGTAACCAATGACATACTAAGTACACAGACTGGCAACCTTTAACAAAAAATTAAGACAAATAGAAGCAAACATGAAATACGAAATGTTTAGTTGTGTTCGTTAATTTTTGTGAACTTAGTAAAATTTCTGCGCATTACGTACTTACCGTACTTACAGCGGAGCAAATCTGCGTGGAATGTGTATGTGTTGGTGGGCGATGTGATTGTCATCTTTACTGCAGCAGATGGTATGCATTAGAGATGAGCGAGTTGCCCGAAACTTCGAAAAACCCGACCCGAACCCGAATTTTTTTTTCGAGTTCATGGGTTTCGGGTTTCGAAAATTTTAATCGGGTCGGGTTCGGTCCGGGCCGGGTTTGAAAACAGTTCGGGTTTCGGGTTTCGAAAAATTGTATCGGGTCGGGTTCGGTCCGGGTCGGGTTGTTGTATCATTTTATTCGAGTCCCGATCCTTTATTGACTTTTTATATTTAACAAAACTCGTCTGAATTTTATCATCTTCCATTACACGAATTTTGTTTTAGTCTAAGGTCCGTGAGCAATGCAGACGTCGGGCCTTGAAATAATTTTTGTTTCGAAGTAATTTGGATTGTGAGTTTCGAAAAACTTGAGTGTCTGGTTCGGTCCGGGTCGGGTTTTGAAACAGTTCGGGTTTCGGGTTTTGAAAATTTTAATATGGTCGGGTTCAGTCCGGGTCGGGTTTAGAAACAATTCGGGTTTCGAAAAATTTTATCGGGTCGGGTTCGGTCCGGGTCGGGTCGGGTTTCAAAAAATGGTCGCTCATCTCTAGTATGCCTTTTGTCATTGGGTGTTACTCAGGACTTCTTTTTTAATCTCTATTCATAGTATGAGTTGAATATAGTAACGACTCCCACCAAATACCAATTTTTCATCATCATCATCGTTATCACCAATTTTACAAAAATTTCAGAAAAACTTTTCAAACGATATCATTGTTAAAAAATATTTTCCAGCTTGCAGGCTCAGCATGAGCTCTGGAACCCATAGTTCCGAAAGCAAAAATGCTTCTCCAATTTCGCCTTCGAAAGATTTTCGCTATATTTCATACTTCAATTACGCCCACACTTTGTCTCAATGCCGAATCACTCAATTGATTTCCACCATTCTTATTTCCAAATATCAGTATCTTTCGTTTCACACTTTCTGATCGATTTTCTGTGTTACGTTTCCGAAGATTGAGGTGAAAAAGCTTCACCGACGTTTTTTTTGCAACCAATTGACCAATTGACCAATTTTGAATTTTCTCTGCGTTATAATCCAATTTCGAACGATATATGCGTAATTACGTACGATACATGCGTAATTACGTACAGTATATGCGTAATTACGTATTGTATATGCGTAAAATCAGCACACAAACAATAGATTTTTATAGTGCTATCTTGTGTCAAATTATTCAATTAAAATTCAAATGTTTAGCGGACTAAAAGGGTCTAAATAACGCATTCGTCGATGTCTTCAATAAGAAACTGACTCTGTTAAAAACACTTCTTAGTAGGCTGGTGGACTTGGATAATTATCAGATTGCATACTGTTTGCTGAGAAACTGTCTAGCAGTCCCAAAACTGGTTTTCTTACTACGAACATCACCGACCTGCTGGAATCATCCGCAAGTTGTAGAAGAAATGGACGAAATGATTAAGACGACACTAGAAACATTAACAAATTCAACCCTTGACCACAAGCAATGCACTTTGTCATCTTTACCCATACGATATGGAGGGCTTGGAGTTCGGAAAATAAAAGACTTAGCTTTGCCGGATTTTTTATCATCAATAAACGGACTTTCTTCAATGATTGTCATTGTTTAACATCGCTCGACATTGAAGAAATCGCCGATTATGAAGATAGAGTGATCGCATGGCACCAACTGAATCTGGACACAAATTTTCCGGAGTCACCCGCAGTACAGAACCAATGGGATGAAATTCAAGTGAAAAGATTGCTAAAAGACATACATTACGACAAGAAAAAAGACGTGGCAAGAATGCTGGCAATTCAGAAAACAGAGTCTGGAGCATGGCGGACAATCTTATCGAAAATAACGCATTCCGAGTAATGGTGGGTCTACGCTTAGGTATCGACATTTGTTGCGACATACTTGCGTTTGCGGAGCCGCCGTAGACAGAAAGGGACGACATGGCCTTAAATGTAAGAAAAGTGCAGGAAGATGGTCAAGACATGCCGAGATAAATAATATTATACAAAGAGCACTTGCTACTGCAAACGTGCTAGCTAGATTGGACTGTTTAGAGAAGATGGAAAAAAGTGGACGGAGTGAGTTTAATCCCGTGGTACAGAGGAGAAACATTAGTGTGGGACACAACATATACGGACACATATGCCCCAAGCAATCTGCAAAACAGTATAAAAGCAGCAGGAAAAGCGGCTGGAGGAAAAGCAGAAAGAAAAGAATCCAAGTACAAAAAACTCATAGAGCGCAATTACTTCTTCGTCCCTTTTGCGGTTGAAACGATGGGCCCCTGGTGTACAGAAGCTTTAAAATTTTGTAATGTAGTAGGTAAGAAATTGGCTTTGAAAACTTTAGAACCAAGATCGAAAACATTCCTGAAGCAATGAATAAGCATGGCGATTGAAAAAGGTAATGCTGCTGCAGTTATGGGATGTTTCAAACCATCAGAGAATTTAGAAGAGATTTTTCATCTATAGTAGCGTGTGACTGACAATTTTTTGTAAATTCTCGTAAGAAATGTACAAATGCTGCAAAAAAAGAACAACAACAAAGGGTCTATCGCAGATTTTGCCTATTTAGACGGGGCGGGGCGTACATTTCCATTTTTCGATGATAAAGGATTTTCAAAAAGAAAATCATCTGGGAATTTTCATCGGTTTTCTGAGAATCTTCTATTACTTTAAAAGGATTTTCTTCAGTTTTGAGCATTTTCTGACGAACATTTTCAAAGGTATTTTTTTCTAACTTATCTGTCCCTCTTATGCGGAGCATTCGTACATTGAAATTTCTTAAAAATGCAGAGACAGAGTGCTCCGATCCTATATTCTCACATTCTCACTTTTGTGACGTTAGTTAAATTTTTCGAGGATACGGTGACGAAAGTAAGCCCCGTATGATGTGGTGATGATGAGCGCTACATAAGTTGCAATGACTGAGAGTCCGGGTTGTACTGGTTTTATAAAAGTGGTACACCCGTGGTGACAGTGCGGGTGGAAGGCCGATATAATTTGTTGTTTTGAAAAGCATCAACCAAGGAATGGAAAAAATTATAAAAAATAACCGTTTCAGATGTAAATTACGATAATGATTTTCGACGGAACAATATAACAATTTAAAGAAATAAAGAAAAATTGCTGTGGAAAGCGTGTATAAAGTTCAAAACATTTTACCTGTATACTTTAAGAATATAAAATTTTATGCGCATTGTTAAGCATACATGTATTTTGTAAAATATATTTTAACAGAAAAAAAAATCTTTTTGATCTTCTTGTTTATAGAATATACGCATTTTATAAAAAAAAAGTTATTTCGCGTTGTTAAAGGCTGATGCAATGGCGCGATTTTCGGTTTATCACCAGATTTAATTTTACATAACATTTTTTTATATGTGCACGGATTTTAAAACAGGGAAATAACATTTTTTTAAACGCAGCATGAACACCAAATTTAACCAGGAAATAATGCAAATTTTTATTTTTATTTTCCTTCAAAAAATCTTTTTTTTCGGTTATGTTTACCAGACTCAAATTAGGTATTTCATGTATTCCTCATTTCCATCGTTTAAGAATTTCTTTCAATTTCAACCATTTTAATATCAAATTAAACAATTCGATTGGAATTTCAATTTCGAGAGAATGGATATTTGATTATGGCAATTTAAATGCTGAAGTTTTTTTTAACACATCGGAAGAGAATTCTCTTGCTGCTTTTTTCAAATTTGTCTTCTTATAATCGTCTCATAGAACCCTCTCTGATAAATTAACTATGACCACGAAAAAATACCCTTACAAAGTCACTCCACGCAAAGCTCTAGCCTATGAGCGGCCTTGTCATTTTTTGTGTTAGCAGCAACTAGAGTTTATAAAAAGAAAATCCTCGTAGACTCTTCAATGATTTTCTAAAGTTTTTAATTGAATTTTGTTTTATGGCTTTACGAAAATGAAAAGTTTTGTTGTCAACAGTTTTTAGTCGTAAATTACACGAAAATTCAAATCAAAACGGATATTGCTTGAACATTTCATTTTTTTTCTTTTCATACAGTATGCACCGAAAGCACTTCTTTTCATCGATCGTTTTGGTTCGGAAAGCAACGAAATGCGCAGACCTCTGAAATGTGTGTGTGCCCTAGTACGGAAAAGTGATTTCTAGGACGGAAAAGTGATTCCTAGGACGGAAATCGTGTCGTCTGTACCTGACGTTATGCTATGTTTGGTGAATTGCGTATATAATTTATTAGAGAAATATGTGCAAATGAATTTTGTGTTAAATGTTGATTGATGTGTTTGTGCATTTCGGTGCATATTGTATGAAAAATTCTTCTAGGACGTACACTTCGGAATTCCCATGTGTCTCTGTATTTATATACCTCGAAACTGATTGCAACATTCGTGTGAACATTCACACTAATGATACAATCAGCTTCTCGGTTACAATACAGAGACACTCGGAAAATCCTCACTTTCCGTCCTAGTGATTCAAATAACTATTTCATATAACTACTGTAAAACAAACTTACCTACAATAATGTTCTGGGTCGAAAAAAATAGCTAAGATTGACCTAAAATGGACCTGATATGAGCAAACCTGGTATGGGCCATTCCATGTATAATTATGAGAGAACGATGCTTGCACACTGAAATGATTTTTTAGAGATATGCTTTATGGAAGATCGTTTTACAGATGTTTTATCTGTAATTTGTCCAAAAATCTGGTCAAAGTTTAGCCTGCAGTCGTCGTTCTCTCATAATCATGCATGGAATGGCCCGTATGATTTTTTTTTTTTTTCGTTTTTTACTAATGGAAACCATTTTTATTTTAAATTAATACATATATAAAGAATTTTATAAATAGAAAATCTCATTTAACGTATCCGAAGATGGAAGGATACTTTTAATGCAACTGGCATTTCCTCTTTGGATGGCTAAAGATATTCTCTGGATTAGGAAATTTTTTGAGCGACGATCACCTGTGACTTGGTATAATTCAGTTCAGTTTCAAGTTCAACCTGAACTGACCTGACCCTGGATCTATAGTTTCGGGTTGAACCTGACCTAGTAATTTGAATTATGTTTTTCAGTTAACAGTAACTGAAGTGAACGATAATTCAAGAATTTCGATAGCGAAATTATGAGTAATTTTATTATTGAAATTAAATCTGAATGGAAATTAATACCACGACTGGGACCGGAACTCAGAATCTTTTACTTTCCGGGGTGCTGCTCAACCAATTGAGCTACCGTGGGCATTTGCAATTCAGATCTAATTTCAAACCGTTGCATATACTAACACATGTATTTGTGGCCAAAGCTAGCGCGCTTTTTTTGCCAGATACAAATGTTTTCTTCTCATAACCCCATGTCCATTAATTCGTATGTGAACTGAATGTAGACATCATTTGGGGAACTAGCATAACCACCAATTTTCATATCCACCATACCATATCATATTCGTTCATGGGCATTATGAAAAACATAGACATGTCTTGCCATATTTTACTATCCAAACAAAAAGATTGATCGATAAAAAATAGCACGACTTGTTAATGAGTTCTATATCGCCTGCAGAGCCTGCAGACGAATGCACCTGGGGGACAAACAATATTATCTGCTGCTTTCGTCAAGATTATCGCCCATATGCAACTAGGGAATTTGCGCTTTCAAGGCAAACGAAGCTAGGGAACTTTTCCTTTTACGAAATGTCATAAAACTAGGTGCCTAATGAAACTAGGGTATTTGCGCTTTAATGAAACGCCACGAAGTGTCACGAAAACTAGGTGCCTAACGAAGTTACTTAATTTTTTTTTTACAAAATGTCAATTGTAAATTTGTCATTGTCAATGACATTTTGTAAAAGGAATAGCTACTAACTAGTTTTTGTGACACTTCGTAAAAGAGAAAGTTCTCTAGTTTTGCTAGCCACCTTGTGTTGTGACATTTTGTAAAAGGAAAAATTTCTTAGCTTCGTTAGCCACCTGGTTTTCATGACACTTCGAAACAGGAAAAGTTCCCAAGCTTCGTTAACAACCTTGTTTTTTGTGGCGTTTTATTAAAGCGCAAATTCAGTAGTTTCATTAGCCACCTAGTGTTGTGACATTTTGGAAAGCCAACAAGAAACCAAACTAAATATCGTGATAGTGGAATTTAAAAAATGCGGAAAACATAACGAAAAAACAATTAATTCAAGTCACGTCGTATTTACCCTAAAGTCGCCCGATCCTCTTGCTAGTCACAAAATTCACTAGCTCAGTCACATAAATCTTCCGTGAATTTTATGCCGAAACAAACTCACTGGAGGACTATACGCGTTCTAAGGTTTCTGTTTTTAGAACGTTTTTTTATTCGAGGATTTCTACGAACGCAATTGTGATTTCAACTTACGATGTCAGTCATTTTAAGTGCCGTGCACGCTCTAGGGTGTGAAAGGTGTCTAGTCTAGCATTACGTGGAGTCAAATTTGACTCTTTTTGCGTGATGGAGGGGTTACAAATTCCTGAAAATAGCGTGACGTCTTCTTATTTGATGTTTCGGAGGCAGGGCCTATTTTTGGAAAATCGTATTTCCAAATTTTCCAAATAATAATTTGGAATTGATTTGGAAAATTTGGAAACTTTTTGGTAAATTTGGAAATTATTTGGAAAATTTGGAAATTATTTGTTTTGGAAATTCGATTTCCCAAAAATAGGCCCTGTTACGTAATTTCAAAATCAGTTCAAGTTTCCCTAGCTGTGACTAACAACATATGCAAGGGACCCGTACGTATCAGAATAGATGTGGCAAACAGAATAGATGTTACAAACATAAGCAAATACCCATACGTATCAGAATAAATGTCCGTACGTATCAGAATAGATGTGACAAACAGAATAGATATGGCAAATAGAACAAATCTTGCAAAAAGGACTCGAACGTATCTTCTATAGTAATGAGCAACGTTTTATGTTCTTTTATAACTATAAGAATTTCAAAGATCCATAGAAATTACTCAAGGTAATGTCAAAGGCCCTACCGAAGTACGTCTCAGAACATTCAAATCTGGAAAAGCTTAAATCCAAGGACTAAGCCATTTTCCCCTAAAACCCTGAAACACGTGTTCTCTGAAATTTTATTCTCTACAACTTTGCCTTTGGAAGCAACTTTCTATCTCTTATAGTTCTAGTGATATGGGTCATCCCTCCCATTTCTAAAAGTGGTCATATCCCAGGATTGTAGCATTTTTACCTAAAACCCTGAGACAAGTGTACCCTAAAATTTCATTCTCTACAACTTTGCCATTGGCAGTGTATCTCAATATTGCATAGTTAAGGAAATAAACACGAAAAACTGTTTTTGTATATGGTGAGACTGAGGACGGAATGGGGCAGGTATTCATTGCGAGGAATTAGAACTTAACACATCAATTTCCCTCGGAAAACTTGCCACAGCGTTTCAGTCTGAGACCTTTGCCATCAAACAGGGTTGCAAGAGACTGACAGAGAAACGACTTATCAATAAGAGAATAGCAATATGCTCTGACAGTAAGTCGGCCATCGGAGGGAGAGAGTCTTTCAAAGCGAAAGGACGTGTTTTTGTACCAGCTGCTGAAATTTTGTTATTAATTTTTTTGTTTACCGATTGTGTTTACGGCTAAAGTTAGTGAGGCTAAATTTCATCGGCCAAAAATTTTAATGAAACAATCAGTTCTGGCACGTAAGTCTTTTTTCGTTAATATTAGAATATGTCGTTCTAAGTGAAATTAGTGCTATATATTTCGATTATCTCAACGTCGAGTTGCCAGTGAGATAGCGGTGAAGTAGCGCGTAGTCTTTTAACGTAAAATGTTTGTTTCTTTTTGTGGCTCTGCTGTTGTAAATGATCGTTACTATCAAAACATGTTTGTTGATCAGAATTTTTGATCGTTTTCAATATTGTGTATTTAAAGGAGGGCCATTTATTTTTGCGGTACATAAATGCTAATAAACGAATTTTTGTCTCTCTATTTTGATTCAATTAAATGTTTTGAGCGCGAACGCAAAATTCTCTTTTTACCGACGATTGATATCCGAAATCACACGATTCTGTACGAACGACAGCATCTAATTTGGGCTCTCCGTGTATGTCGTTCGAACCTTGACACGCATGGATTTAATTATTCACTTTAAATAAAGACCGAATTTTTGTTGCAAATTATAAAATCGGCTCTCCATATTTATAAAGATCGAATAAACATTATCATTGCGTGCAGGCAAGCGTTCGCTCTTTTAACATACAAACGGTTCTCCTTCTGAAGACTTTTGGAATATTGTAATACAGCGGCATTCTTAACTAATTTTTGTATTTTGTGTACGATTAGTTCAAACCGTTTCTTTATTATTACAACCGGCAAGTATCTTGAATATTTTCCCGTTTTTGAATTGAGTTGTTAGTGGATAAATGTATGTTGGAACTGGCAGAGATGATCACGCAATCAAAGGAATACAGTCTGATCCAAACAGTACTGCCCTTAAAGTTGCACAGATCAACCTGCACCACTGCAAAAAAGCCACTTTAAATTTCTGTTGCGATCTGAAGAAAGATCACACGGACGACTCTTTTATCCAAGAACCCTGGGTTAGGAGCGGCAAAGTTCATGTCTTCGGTCAGCTTCACAACCGTCTATTTTATAACAGAGGGGAAAGTAAACCGAGATCGGCCATTCATATTTCTCCCGACGTTGACGCACTGGTTCTGAACCAATTCACAGACAATGACGTGGTAGCCGTTAGGGTTTGTAGAAGTCAAATGGAAGGCGGTGACCTAATAGTTGTCTCGGCCTACCTACCATATGACTCTTCTCAGGCTTCTCCAGGTTCAACTCTGGCAAATGTCGTTGATTGCTGTGAAAAAGAACGGATCCCCATCTTGGTTGGTATGGATTCAAACTCCCATCATACGATTTGGGGAAGTTCAAATATCAATCGTAGGGGTGAAGAGCTCGTTCAATATCTGCTATCCACAGATCTTGTGGTTCTAAACAAAGGAGATATACCGACTTTTGTCAATAAAGCCAGGAAGGAAATTTTGGACGTTACGCTCGCTTCCAGCGGTCTGTCGCACCAGATTGAGTTTTGGAGGGTTACAAATGAGGAAACCTTTTCGGATCACAAGCTGATCAAATTCAACCTTAGAGGTAGCTTCCCGCAAAGGAAACCTTACCGTAACCCCAAAAAGACGAACTGGGACGAACACAGACGATTGCTGCAAGAGAAGCTAGAACAGATAGAGCGAGTAGATAGATACCACACGATAGAGAAGTTAGAGCGTGCAAATGTAGATATTACATCAGCGATTGTTGAATCTTACAAAGCTGCCTGTCCCCTTCTCAATCCTAAGCCCCTATACAAGAAGTAATGAACTTGATAGGAAAAGGAAAGAGTTAAGGAAAGCTTGGAATAGAGCTGGTAAGGTTAATGTACAGCAAGACGCAAACAGGGATAGATATAGATTTCTTCTCAAAGAGTATAACCAGGCCCAGTCAGACCTCAAAGAAAAACATAAAAGGAAGTTTTACGAGGAAGCAAATTCCGTACCGTCTTACGCGCGAATACACAAGCTATTAGCGAAAGATGCTACCGCTCAAGTGGGGTCCCTTCTTAAGCCGGATGGCTCTTTCACATCTGATAGCAGAGAGACAGCGGAGCACTTGCTGCAAACGCACTTTAGGGGCAGTGTGCAATCCCAAGTTGCAGAACAGTTCGAACCACTGAACCCTCACCTTTTACCTTCTCGTAAGGATTGGTTGTTTGCAGAAAAACTTACCAAAAGAGGAAAAACTAAATGGGCCATTTTCAGGTTTTATTCGTTCAAATCTGCCGGACTTGACGGAGTCTTCCCTGCTTTGCTCAAAGAAGTTATTAATTTGCTTCTCGATAGATTAAGGTCTGTTTTCAAGAGTTCGATCGCTTTAGGATATATAAGTTTTGGGAAAAGGTTAGAGTCGCCTTCATTCCTAAGCCTGGCAAAACGTCCCACTGTAAAGCTAAAGACTTCCGTCCGATTAGCCTGACGTCGTTTTTGCTTAAAGCTCTGGAGAGACTCTTAGACTTCTATATCCGCGGCGAAGTGCTAAAGAAATTCCCGTTACATGTCAATCAGCACGCGTATCAGATTGGCAAATCGACAGACACCGCGCTGCACCAGATGACTCAAAAGATTGAACGCATGCTCAAAAATGGTAAGGTCGCACTAGGTTGTTTTATGGACATAGAGGGGGCTTTTGATAATACGGATTTTGAGGTGATTACAAGGGCGGCAGCTGAAAGGGAAATGAACGATTTAGCCATCAGATGGATAGTCAGAATGCTGAGCGGTAGAACTGTCGAAGCCACCATTTGCGGGACTATCATCAAACTCGGAGTAACTAGGGGCTGCCCACAAAGTGGTATTCTCTCTCCTATACTCTGGTGTATGGTGATTGACTCGCTCTTGGTTAAGCTTAACGACTCGGGTATTTTCACTCAAGGCTATTCCGATGACGTGTCTATCCTAATCTGTGGGGATTTCGTTGCTACTATAGGCGATTTGATGAGAACCGCAATTGGGGTAGTTGAAAGATGGTGTCTCGAAAATAAGCTGATGGTTCACCCAATCAAAACTAAAATCATTTTCTTCAGCCGAAGAAAAGCCGAAACCGCTTCAGAACTGGGTACCTTTAGGTTGTTCGGAACGGAAGTTCATCTGAAAGCGGCTGTTAAGTACTTCGGTGTGATCTTCGATCGTTGGCTAACATGGATACCTCACCTAGAGGAAAAACTTGACAAATGCATTGGTATCTTCTGGTTGTGTAGAAATGCTTTTGGTAGTACGTGGGGTCTTTCTCCCGAGGCTATCTGGCGGATATTTACGGCGGTGGTCAGACCTATTCTTTGTCACGGATGTGTAGTCTGATGGCCAAGAGTGGAAATAGGAACTGCCAAGAAAAGACTAGAGAAGCTACAGCGTCTGGCATGTCTCTGCATGACAGGCGTGAAGGGTTCAACCGCTACTGCGGCCCTGGAAGCGCTTCTCGATGTTCCGCCGCTTGACCTGTTTATAAAATCTGTTGCTTTCAACACCTCTGTCAATATCCGGAGCAGCGGTTGGTGGTCTCCCGTTTTTGAGGAAGGACACTCCGCCATAATTAGGGTAGTCAAGGACGAACGGTTGCTTATGCCAAGCGATCAAATCAAAGCGGAATATATGCTCGACGATTGCTTCGATTGGATTATCCCTGAAGCAGGTGACTGGCTTGGTGAGAATAAAATCTTTCCTCCGGCTGAGGGCGTCGTCTGCTTCACGGATGGTTCCAAGGGAGAAGATTCATCAGGAGCCGGTTATTCTTGCGACTTTTTGAACATAGAAGGCAGCCTCCCAACCGGTTTCTTGGCATCCGTCTATCAGACCGAACTCGTTGCTGTGTCGAAACTGTGCGATGAACTGATCAACAAAGTATCTGGGGAAAATATCTATGTTTGCACCGACAGTCAGTCCGCTATTCAAGCGGTAAGTTCTCCTTGTATCAGGTCTGGAACCGTACTTGACTGCAAGGTCAGCCTTAACGAGCTCGGAAAGACCAGCTCCGTGACGGTTCTGTGGGTTCCAAGTCACAGCGGCATCCCAGGTAACGAAAGAGCGGACGAACTTGCTCGCCTAGGCGCCAGTAAAGCTTTTGTTGGCCCAGAACCAATGTTCGGTGTTCCAATATCGACAAGAAAGGCCATAGTCAAAGAATGGCTTCGAAAGGAGCATCTCAGAGGTTGGTCGCAGTACGAAGGCGCAAAACACACCAAACTATTTTGTAAGAGTCCATCGATGGAAGTCAGGAAGACGCTGCTAAGCCTTAGCAGACCTGACATTAAAAGGGTTATTGAAGCCATTACCAACCACTGTGGGCTCAACAAATACCTTTACGACATCAGTTGCGTCGACAGCCCGGCGTGCCTTTGTGGCCATGGTGACGAAACCGGATATCACGTCATTTCTGTCCCAGATACAAATTGCCCAGAGGCAAATTATGGGTAAACCAGAACTAGATAGCTCCGATCTGATTCTCAACCCTATGGTTATAAACAATCTGGCTGTTTTTCTTCGGAAAACTAGAAGGTTTCCCATGAGTTAAAGAAAATCAAATCATAAGGCTGTGTACGTTGAATATAAAATGGATCCGGTTTTCCCGCACAGGAAATCAGTTCTATTCAATTTATTTTATTTTATTTATTTTGAACTTGTCATAATTATTTGTAATTTGTAATTGTATTCCCTTTGTTTAATTAATAAATGAAGAAACTAGGGGGTGGTACAAAGAATCATCGATTCAGGTGCCAATACCCCGACGTTCTTATCTATCTATCAATAAGAGAATAGCAATATGCTCTGACAGTAAGTCGGCCATCAGAGCGCTCTCAAGTTGCAAGCTGTCAGCGAGATCGGTACTCGGGGCTGGAGTAGCTCTGGAATCCCTAGCAGAGAACAACGAAGTATCGCGGCAACGAAGGCCACTCAGATGTCCCGGGTAACGAAATTGCAGACGAACTAGCGAGAAGAGGCAGTGAGAAAGAGCTCATAGGCCCGGAACCAGTAATCGGAATACACGAGGGACGAATATCGACGCTGATAAGGCGTAGAACAAAAGAAAGGCACCAGCGTGTTTGGGAAAACCTAAATATGTGCAGATAGGCAAAGGAATTTTTGGGCAGGTTGCAACGAGCACACTACCAAATATCTTTTGAGCCTGGACAAGAGATCCTTAAGAAGGATAGTAGGAGTGCTGACGGGTCACAATAATCTGAGATACCATCGAAACAAGATGGAACTCAGTGATGACCCGAGCTGCAGGAGGTGCGGAGACGTGCCGGAAACAGCAATGCACTACCTATGTCACTGTCCCGCTTTAGCGGGACTCAGGGCGCAATGTCTGGGGGACTTCTACCTAACAATAGAAGAATTCCGTAAAGTACCACTCCCAAAAGTCCTCTCTTTTATCACAGGGAACGATTGGTTGGAGGTCAGCTCCACATAACCACTACAATCATCATACACGAATAATAGCCAGGAACCATAAAACTCACTCCATCACACTATGCCACACACACACACAAATCGGGAGCAGCACAATGGGCCCAACAAAGATGGCCTCAGTGCTAATAATTGTGATCAATTGTGCCAATTGTAGCTTTTATACCTGAGAAATAAATCAATCAATCATATGGCCAAGAAACTCAATTTCGTCGATTCAATTGGTCCCGGTGCCCCGACCCCTGACCCGATTCCCACAAAAAAGTTTTCCCAATTTTCTGACAACAAATCCTTTCATTTGACACCAGCATGAGCAATTTCCGTGCTATACTTGCTGAGATATTTGCAAAAACCTTCGGCGACCCTCGAAAAACCATGTTTTTTGGTCACTTCCTCGACCATATCTCCGGAATCACTGGATCAATTTTGCTCATCTTTGAACTTGAATCATGGGAGGCATGTACCTTTTAGGGAAAAAAAAGTTTAGCCGTTTAAGCCGTTTGAAAAAAAAGTGGAGACAGACGGACGGACGGACATTTCTTTTATTGTTGATTCGTCATATCTAGACGATAATAAGTGCATCCCCCCAACTGCCACCTCGACCTACTCCATGTTACATTAAAATTGTTTGTAGTAAACGTATAGGATCTTCGTACTTCGCACGAGTCCAAAAATAGTTATGAAAATCGGAAAAGATTTACTCAAGTTATGTACAAAAGACCAAAAACCACTGAAACGCCCTAGCTTGGAGGCTCTTCGGGCGACAGTGCCCAGATTCAATCCCATAAAAGATTTTTCGATTACTTTTCAAGACAAAAAAGTTTTTGAAAATCGGTTGAGTTTTGCTCGAGTTATCATATTGACGGACGGACGGACAATTATTTTTTATTGCCGGTCTAAGGGCCATGATCGATGCTCCCGGGTCGAAATTCGACTGTTTAAAAACGTCGTGGTACACGCAATAGACCCCTATTCGAAGAAATGTGTTCTTCGTACAGGTCAAAGAATTCAGAATGTTGGAAGCGGACGCTTTTCTCAAACCTCTTCTACCCCGAAAAAAGCGTGTGCACTATTTAAATGGCTCCTAACCACTCCTTTACTTTATTAGCACTATTTCGTTCACCCCCTTAATTCCTATAAATACGTAGTAATATTAAATAGTAGGCCGTAAATCGTTTATTGCAACTTTTTAGCAGAATAAAATTTTCTAGTGAATAGAGAAGACGTCAATTTGATAAATAAATCTAAATTATACGCGATGAGCCTTAGAGAAGTTGGAAAAGTAAGTTTTAATGGAAACGTCCAAATCGAATAATGAACTTACAATTAACATTACAGATTCGATGTTACGTAAATTCTTATAGAAATCACTACAAACAACTATTACCTAGAAGAGGTTACCAGTCCGAAGCTGCTGTTCAAAAGAAAAATTTCACTTACTCTCCGAATATAAGTTCCCCCATGTGGTCGCTCTGCAAATCATTCAACTTGACGCCACTAATCGATTCTTCAAAATCCCATGCGAAAAAGATAGATGAAATCAAAAATCCGGACGCATCATCAGAAAAAAAGCAGCCGTGTAAGAAATGTGCCGAGATTCGGAACAGCGTAAGAAAATTCTTTCGAGCGAAATTTGATGTGGAAAGCAGAGACGCTGGTAAAAAGACTAGTCTCTCTGAGCAGCCTCGACGAATTCGAATGCGCTTCGTAGACGACAATATTAATGACGACAACGTTTTGGAATCACCATCTGTAAAAACGATCCAATGCTTTGGTTGTGAGCAACCGAAACGAGTATCGTCGATTCGTGGACCGCCAATTATAAGCCCTGTTTGTGGCTTGGAAGCTTCTCCGAAGGGAGAAGTTTTTAAAAACCAACCTGAACGGAAGAAAGTAGTGCACAAAATTGATCGACCTCGCTCCATGGGCATACGAAAAAAAATGACCGAAAAAGAATATAATTCACAGACATCAATAAACGAAAGGAAAAATCCTCGCGTCCGAACAAGTCACTCGTCAATGGACCAATAAACTCGATAAAATGTATGCGAACCATTTATTGACTTTTTTCGTTTGATAAAATAAAACAAAACTGGAATTGTATTCGAATTTTTATTGCATACAATACATACACCTACGAAGTGCAAGATATAAATTATCTTCCAATGTTGAAGTTATTCAATTAACCATTTCATTTTCTTATACTCCCCACGTAGAGAACAAAATTGATTTTAATAACCTGCTTCTGTGCATCCTCAATGTATTCCCATCGAAACACTTTACCATCTCTATCTTGACTGTCTCTCCGCCAAGCGACCTCACTAAAGTGTATAGTCTTCGTGTATGGTGTTATACATTCTTTCCCCAGTTATACTATGGGTATGGGTATACATCAACTACAGATATATCGTGTACAACACACCACAATGTACAATGTTCATTAATGTTGTGTTATTTTTTTTTTTTTGAAATACAACTACTAGGCGAGCGTAATATTTGAATTAAAAACCGATAAAAATATTTTAGTTTTGTACAACATCAACGGTTTGGGCGGACTTGCATGAAACATTTGAATTCGACATGTAACGAAATTACTTTTTGTTGTTGAAGATGAATTATACCATTCTCTGAAGCCCGAACAGGTTGAATCTTGATAAAGAACATTATAACAATTTTTATTTTATTTTCGTTGCTCGTTAAACGATGTAATTGAATAACCATTAACAATGATATAACTTTCATTAAATAACACTTTGATATTATTGAGAACGGAGTTTTTTTTGTTTAGATGAATAAGGTGCGGAAGATGAGTACAGAAGTAGAAATTTAATTAATTCCCTCCCATTCAGCAATTGATTTCCAAGTCACAGACGATATTTATTTTTTTTTCGATGGCATACACTCAAAAAAAGTGAAATTCTCTTAAATTTTGAACATACCTCTAATAGATGTCGCTTCAAGTAAAATGTCATGATGTAGTAGATTCACTTTACATATCTTGTGATGTAGGGCATTTATTGCTCGTCCATGGAATCATTCCTCTCTACACGCTTAGAGCAAACTTGAGGATGCCCTACTTCAGGGTGATACTTTGACCCCTATTGTGTTATGGTATATTTCTCGAACAATACCTGTTGAGAGGTGGAGTCCGTTTCCTATGCTGTCATTCCTGTAACGTACCCGCCAGCTTTGTACCCCCTATGTTCTTTTTACCCAACTTTTATATTGTGGCAGTTTTTCTCTTCTCCTTGTGTGTAATAAGGATGGGCGATAATAAAATTGATAATCAATTATCGAAAATTATCGATTAGAGGCGGGCGCCGGCGCCAGCCGCGCCGATCGCCGCCAAAAATTTCGTTAAAAAGTCAGCCGCCGCCGCAGAAATTTAAAAATTAGCAAGCCGATCGTGCCGCCACCGAAAAAATTAAAATAATATGACGCCGTTGCCGCCGATAGTTTTGTTTCGACTCTTTTTCGGCGCAAACTGATACGGCTAGATTCAACTTTGGAAACTGACATATTTTAGTTTTCATTCTACACATTTTTTTTAAATGAATCATTAAGTGAAATAGTGAAGTGCATTATTCATTTTCGGAAACAAAATCGCAAAACTTGTCTTGAATTGAAAAACGCGATTGAGAAATGGAAAACCAAAATGCTTGAAATTAATAAATTCATGTTGGCAGTCCGTTAGTCCGTTTACTTAGTATTTACAGTGGTAAAAACATAACAGAGATGTAATAACGTCATTACTGAAGCTAATAAAAAACATATGTAGGGACCCGTACGTATCGGAATAGATGGGGCGAAGTGTTTCAAATGAGCAAGAAAACCAAAATTTAAGAATTTCTTTAGAGCCATCAGGATCTGATCGTTCACTTAAATCACCCAAGCTAATGTTGAAAGCCCTCCCGAACTACATATCATGGCTCTAGAAGTGGCTATATACGGGGATTGGGACATTTTTCGGGAGACTAAGTTCTAAGACTAAGTACGGACTCTACATAAAATCGACCTATTTTACAATAAAATCGGTTCACTAGATCCGGAGATATGGTCCTTACAAAATGGTGATTTTCAGTACGAAAAGAAATTTCCCATAGAAATCAAATTTAATGAAAATGTCCTAACGTTAGTTAGTTAGTTAGTCGGTTTGTTGGTTCCAGAGCTATACGTTTTCTCGAAAACTGGCAGTCAGATCTAGTTCAAATTTTGCAGGGATTTTCGGCTGGGCATTCTACGACATATGAGCCTAAATAAAGTTCCCTCACTGGCCTCGTTTGGGAGCTAGGGCTACTGGAAATGTGGCTTCCTAGGAATTTGGGGTGAACGTGGATTTCTCTAGCACTTTTCGATTTCCGTCCGGTTTCTTGATAATTTCCGGTCTTCTCGATATGATTGAGGTCATAAAATGTGACTTCCTACGATAGAATTGTCCGCGAATCGAAGCTCAGAGCGTCACCCCAATTGATATCAGATGTTTTGGAAGTAGACGCAAGGACATGTGTCACACTACCTTTTTAAAAGGGTTTTTGTTGTGATTTTGTAAATAAATCATTTCTGCTCTCTCCAGTAGACAATGTCTTGAGTCCAAAATTCAAAAAATGACCTGTTTTTTTTCGAACTGTGGATATTATTTCATATAAGATGGATGATGGATTCCATATATTTATTAAAAAAACTTATTATTAATTATATTAATTCGAAATATTCCTAAAATTTCTAATAATAAGATCTGGAGCAAAATTATATTTGAGAATAATTATTTTTTTGAAAACTTTTCTACAAGCGCCGATTTTCGCGCCGAAATGCGCCGCCGCCGCTGACTATCAATTTAATTTGCGCCGAAGCGAGCCGTCGAAAAAAATACTTCAGCCGATTCAAGCCGCCGGATGCTTCCGAAAATTTTTATAGCCGCCGCCGATCGAAAGTCGATCGGCGCCCGCTTCTATTATCGATTATCGATTATTGATAAGGTTTTCTTATATTTTCTATCAATATCATTATCGATAATTGACAGTTATCGATAATTATCAAAATATCGATAACTATCAAAATATCGATAATTATCAAATTATCGATACTTATTAAATTATCAAATTATCGATAATTGTCAAATAATCGATAATTGTCAAATTATTGATAATCATTTTGATAATCAACTATCGATAATTTCCTCTAATTATCGATACCGATAATTTTGAGAAGTTTCCATCCCTAGTGTGCAATCACACGGTCTGAAATTTTTTACTTTAGCCCCGAGTTATCTATATTTTATGACGCATACTTTGGAAGGTTTGTATTTTCATTCATTCAATGAGGGCTGCAAATTAAAAATGTAACCCACGGGTAGTTGGACGGTTGACTTTTGATAGTTTCGTTCAATAGAAAAAAATGCAAAGCTCTACTGTGAAGGAATGTTCCTGTAATCAGTTAAGAAATACTGCAGCAACTTCAAAGTCATGATCGGCAGGACCAGATGTTCCGATGTCGGAACTGTCATATATTGTAATCAGAACGAAAGAGACATAAATTTATCTTAAGTTGGTAAAATATTCGTTTTTGTGTTTTTGGAAATTGCTAGACACTTTAACTATTCCGAAATTCCGAATTCTCTGGTTAAGAGAGCAGTGCCCTGTTCCACCACTAAATGTGTTCAAACGAATATCGCCCACTAAACGGGACATAAGTGCGGTTAAAGCGTTAGTCATCGGTTTAAAAGACTTAAATACTAAGTTATGTTAGATGGTTTGAATGCTGTGACGACCGTAGTTTCCTTTGTTCAGTCAAATAAAACTTTGGAAGAGGCATACCATGCTGTCTAAGCAGTCGACACGACTCTTTGAATAGGAAATTTCGATAGTGCGTCACATTTTAACAGAAAGCCCTAAATTTCTCGATTCTTGAAGCTTTCCAATCAAACAAGAAACATTTACTTACTTACTTACTTAACCGGCACTACAACCCATTGAGGGTCTTGGCCTTCTGCAACATGCTTCTCCAAACGGACCTATCCGCAGCTAACGTCTCCCAGCTGGATACTCTCACCGTTTATAAGTCGGCAAGAGCTGCGTCATACCATCTGGATTTTGGACGCCCTGCACCTCTCTTGCCCTCCAGTCTGGTTTTAAGGATTTTTTTCGGAATACGATAAAGAAACATTTAGGAACATCTAATCATGGGTACGCGGTAGCGATGCGCCCGTGACGCAAGTCTCCATACGAACAAAAAATTCAGAAATTTTTTTTTCGTAGACTTCGGAACCATATATACAGCTAAGTTTGGACTTTTTTTCGTTGCGTCGTACCCCCCTGAGACCTTGTTTATCGGATTCTACGTAAAATTTTGATTGAAATCGACATTTTACTCATTAAAATCGGTCCAGGATAGAAGATATGACCTTTAGAAAATCGTAATTTTCCATACAAAATGTGCTGCTTCATATGAGCCCATGTTAATGGAAACATCCTACGTTAGTTCCTTAGTTAGTTAGTTAGTTAGTTAGTTAGTTAGTTAGTTAGTGGGTCAGTTAGTTCCAGAGCCATTTGTATGAAAACCGACTTTTTTGGCTCGTGCTCGAAAACGGCTCGATAACTTTTCTTGAAATTTTGCAGGGACCTTCGG
>CM055403.1:133696766-133738232 GCA_029228625.1 Pseudolycoriella hygida | reverse complement strand
GACGCATTTTTTTAATCAAAAGTGAAAATATTTCAAAAGAATTTTGTGCGTTCCGAAGCTGCAAGCGTCACCCAAATTGATATCAGTTGTTTTGGAAGAAGGGACGAGGACTTGCGTCACGTTTCCATTTTAAAAAGGGTTTTTGTTGTGATTCGCTAATTTCATTTTGGACTGTATTTTTTGACCCCTACGAAGTACAAAGGTCCTACGTTTACTACAAACAATTTCATTGTAACATGGGGTAGATCGAGTTGGGAGTTGGGGGGATGCATCTATTATCGACGAATCAGCAAAAAAAATGTCCCTCTGTCCGTCCGTCTCCACTTTTTTTTAAACCCGATCAGCCTAAACTTTTTTTTCTTGAAAGGTACATGCCTCCCATGATTCAAGTTCGAAGATGAGCAAAATCGGTCAAGTAGTTTCGGATATGTGGTCGAAGAAGTGGTAGATTGCCACTTCTAGAATTGAACGGGATGACATACATCTCTAGAACTATGAAAGTTAGAAAGCTGCTTCCAAAGGCAAAGTTGTAGAGAGTAAAACTTAAGAGAACACGTGTCTCAGGGTTATGGGGAAATATGGCCCGATCCTTGGGATATGGCCACTTCAAGAATTAGGAGGGATGACCCATATTTCTAGAACTCTGAGAGTTAGAAAGTTGCTGCCAAAGGCAAAGTTGTAGAGAATAAAATTTCAGAGCACACGTGTTTCAGGGGCTTAGGGAAAAATATTCAAATCGCGGGATAAAGCAACTCCAAGAATTGGGAATGAAATATAGATATCTATATAATTACGGCAGCTTGAAGTTTGCTTCTTAAGGCAAAGTCGGTGAGAATTACATTTTAAACAAAATTGTTTCAGGATTTCTTGAAGAAATTACGTTGGTCCTCTTTCTGATATGGTGCAGGGGAGAACATTTAGGCCTTAAAAGCCAATGGTCTCAGACGTACTTCGGTAGGACTTTTGACATTATCTTAGGTAATTTTTATAGATCTTTGAAATTCTTATAGTTATAAATGAACACAAAACATTACATTGTTTGCTCATTTATATATTTAGATTATTTAGATACGTTCTAGACTTTTTGTAACATCTATTCTGTTTGCCACACCTATTCTGATACGTAGGGGTCTTTGGTAATGTTTTTCAATATCTTTAATTTCCCTCGATACGATCGTTTCAGCAATTTTTTCTCCACCATACTGTCGAGGACAGCTCAGCTCAGAAATTTTCGATTGGATGTGTTTTTTTCACTTTTCTAGGGTTGTCTATGGAATAGCTCGAAGCACTGGAAAGAGAATTTTTCATATCAACCCATTGGTTTCGAAATGGCATACACTTGAATTTAGTCTCAAGACTTTCTTACCATATGTTAGAAAAAAAATTAAAACAAGCGAAAAAATTTCCGGTAAATTCAACATTCATCCGCTCATAACAATATCCCTACTTTAATCAAGAAAATACATGTGTCAGAAAATAGTTATTTGTGTGTCTGCCTAAGGTAGTCGTCCAAAATAGATACACAAAACGTTTTTCATGCATCGAGAGAAAATTTACAAAATTGCCCTCGATTTTAGCCTCACAGCATGAGGAAAATATTTACGTTTTTTACGTGAAATTATACTTTTTAAAATATTCACATTTTTTCCCGCTCATATCTGGGGAATGTTGTCTGGTATGCAGTCAGTTTACCTCTATAGAAATGTATGGAATTTATCGTTTTTGGTTGTGTAAATGTGTAAAACTGAAATCGAATAATAAACATTTTCAAGTTGCGTCGCAGAACAATGTTTAACAAAAAATCACTTATTTTATCGAAATAAAATGGAAATAACCGAAGGCACCCGATTAATTCACATGTGTTTTGAAAATTGAAGATACAGACAGCAAACTGAAAGAAAACTTTCAGAAAATCAGCGAGCATTTTCACCGAGATTCGCTGAAAAAAACGAATTAGCGACAAAATTAAACAAAAGATTCTCTGCGATTTTTTCATTTTGTCTTGGTCTGTTTTTGTTTTTTTTCGGCGAAATTCGTTGATTTTCTCTAGGTTTTTTTTTTCTTAGGACGGCAGAATAGCTCTCATAACTGACACAGTTGTCATTAATTAAACAGTCAATAAAGTTCATAAAAAACCTTTACACATTGTAAATACAAATACAAGCTGCGTAGTGCTTAACACGTCTGCTTGCTGCTATGAGATCGAGTTGTCAGTGCGTTGGTTCGAAACTCAACCGCAGACGGATTTGTTCCGATTGTTAGATTTTTAAATAAAACAAAACTGATTGAGTCGGTTCAAATTAATGTGAAGTTGAGTGTAGCGCCATCGTACGGCTTACCGGTGAAAGGTATTGTTGGGATGTGCCGGTATTCTACTCCTCAAAAAGTAGAATCACAAAAAAAGTAGCGAAAATAGTAAATAATGATCTAGCCCCACACACTTCATTGGTTGTTAAGGCAGCTTATTATTATTATAATTATAAGAACACATTGCAATGCAGTTGGAATGCAGCGGTATGAGATCGACTCCCAGTAAAGGAAACCTTGTCAGAGGACAACAGTGTCATATATTGACATGGGTACCAGGACACTCTGGTGTGCCGGGTAACGAAAAGTCATACGAGCTAGCCAGGAACCTGCAGTCGGAAGACACGCAGGCTTGATCAAGTCTATGGTAAAGAATAGGACGGAACGGCGCCATCAGAATAAATGGGAAGCAGATAATCAAAAGAGTTTTTAGTAGGATGCAATGCAAAGAATACCAAATTTCTTCTGAGTCTCACTCGCGTCAAATTACGCGAGCTTATTGGGATCATAACAGGACAAAACACCGTGAAATATCACCTGAGTAATATGGGAATCACAAATGGTAGGACCTGCAGGGGCTGTTGCTTAGAGCCGGAAGAAGCAAGACATTTTGTCTGCACAAAGCATTTGGGAGACTTTAACCTGACTCACGAAGAGCAGTTGAATCTAAACCTAGCTAATGTGATCTCTTAGAGGAAGCAAACGGCTGCTCACACCTGAAAGGGATTGTTTAACTGATCACCAAGAAATTCATTTTTGATCACCAGAAATTTCAATTTTGATCACCAGAAAAATAAAACACTCTTTTTTAGGGCCAGGGGTGTGTCCACCGTTTCGTAAAAGGAGGAATGTATCTTTAAAGTGGCTAGCCCAGCGTAGGTGTAATTAATTTTGCCCCTAATTAAGTTTTATTTTGTATTCGTGATCGAAATTGTATTTTCAGGTGATCAAAAATTATTTTTGGGTGGTCGATTATAATACTACCTATTTAAAAACATATGTGACAAACAGAATAGGTGTTGCAAAAAGACTCGAACGTATCTGAGTAAATATTGACTTAACTCTTAAGTGTATGAAATTACGTCCACATTAAAATTCAATGGAAATTGCCGAAAGGGTAATATTGAAAAACCCGTCTGAAACAACGACGCAAAAATTCTCTCCAAATCCCTAAAAAATCCAAAAATTTAAAAAGAAATTTCCAAAAAAGTTTGAAGAAAAAATTACAAATTGTAGAACGGTGTCTCGATGAATGGGCTGGCAGTTCGAATCGTTGGCCTTTCGACAAATATCAACGGTACGGGCTAAAAGTAAGGTGCGTACTCTTTCGACACTGTGAAAGAATTTAGAATTGAAACACCAAGGTTTTATTCTAGTAAGCTTTCTATTAAGCATATAAGTTGTACAAACTAAAAGTAAGATGAGTACACTTTGCTGTTCGAAAGCTGAGTCCATCTCCAGTTGTTCCAACTCTCCTTATATAGCGATGAATCCATCATGGCTGTTTCGATAGGAATGTTCTGGAATGTTTGCGTTTCGTCAAGTGACATCAAATGTGTTGCGCCATCTCTGGTGTCAGTGTGAAATGTGTGATGCGCGCGAATGTTTGGGTTTGCAAGTTTAGTTCCTTGATATGGTGTGATGTCGTGTTTATAATTTGATGTTATGCTACAAAACTAATTTAAAAAAAAATTTTTTTTTACTACGGCCGATCTTAGAACTGACCTCGAGCGCTTAGGAGAGGCCTCTAACCCACACTTCCATACAAAAAAGTTCGCCTCTTTTTTCTCTACAATATTGCGCAAAAAACCTCATCGTTAAAGAAATATTCACGAAAAACGACCAAGTATCGTGTAGGGTCGCGTGGTCCTTGGGTGGTGACACTACAGCCCGAACGACTCAACAGATTCTCTATCATTTAATTTTCGTGATTTTCTGATATCTTTTATTTAAAACTTTCCATAGCGATTTCCGTTCTAATTTCTCAGAGATATAAGTGTAAGAGTTCCACAAATCTTCCAGAAACCACTTTTTCGACAGTTACTAACAAGCCATCTGTAAAGTGAATATCATGTAAATAAAACGAGTCATGGTCGAGTTTGTCTGATTTAGGCATGAGTTCACTAAAGGTTTTTGCGTTATTTCAAAGAGTATCTTTGCCTAATATTTCATAGAAGAACTTTTTTCATGATCTATAATATTCGTCGCGGCTTAGAGTACAGAAGTTTAGCTTGACATGTCCTCTTTGACGGGCTCTCCTGGCACAGACATACCATAGATACTCCAACCAACTGAAAAACCGTTTTCTCTGGACTATTCTGAAGGGTTCAAACAAAACTTGCCCTAACACAACTCTTCATCTTCGACCAATATCGTACGCTTTTTCAAAACTCTGCATTTTTCACAATTTTCGCGTTTTTGGTCACATTTCGTCATTGAGCTACTCCTAAACCGGATCGAGCGGACCCCATGATACATGTTCAATGATACATGTAGAGTGCCCCAAAGTTTTTGCAACTTTAATTTTTTGGACCCCCCTAATGTGCATGTGTTCAAAAACCTCATATTTGTTATCTGCAAATCATGGCTGCGTAAAGTGATTGAATTTGAACGCCAAGGAATCTAACAGAGATCCTTGATGCATTAGAAGGCAATAACTGAAACAGTTCATACACCTTCAGCGAGAAAAGCTTTCATTTTGATTAAAGAGTATGTTCTAAGAATAAACCCATCGGTGCACATGTGTGTAAGATAGTGAATATCAGGTTTTTCCTTATTTCTTCTAGTGTAACGAAGTAGAAGAAGAATGTTATTCAACGAGGTAGCTAAACAGATAAATTTAGATCTGTTCAATCAGAGACCTTAGTACTTAATTCTACGAAAATCATTAATCTTAACCATAAATATGGTGCGGTGTGTTTCATTAGTAAAACCTTGATTTAAATTACAATTAAATTAATTACATAGGTGAACATCGGAATATGATTTTCAATTATAGTTTCATATGCAAAAAAATAATATCAACAAAAATGTATAATACTCTGTGCGCCATGAGTCTTCTATAAGTGAAAGTTTCAACACTGAATGGATGCGATTGTTAAGTTTACTTCAACAATATTGTTATTCTTACTCGAATATGACATCAAAGAAAATCATTTTATATGATCTGCATGGCATGTCATGGTTACGTGTTTCATAGTTGATTAGCGGCAAAATGTATTTATTACATTGCTTTAAAAAGTGGATAGTGTAAAAAGACACTTTTGTGGAATCGTCGACCGACAATGTAATAACTTAAAGGTTATTAAATTATGTCTTATCTTGTTAGGCTGCGTTTCTTTCGAAAAAGTTATCGAAATGCCAGTGAGCGGCAGCCGTGGTAAGTCTTTCTAACCAAAGGTACAGAAACAAATACTGAAGGTGAAGTGATCTCATTTCTAAAACAATTGAAACCATCATTGTGTGAGACTTATGAGATGATATGAAGAAAGTCCTCGAGAAAGCGCTTTTATTATTATTGCTAACTAGACAAGAATCGTGCGCTGATTGAATTTTTCGAGTTTCGGCAGTGCATGTCGAGTCATTTACCTGAACGCCTGCAGGAATTTATGAAAATTAGTCGATTTTATATTGTCACGTCCAAAACATTTCAAAAATTTCAATTGGCAGGCGCCGAAGAAGGTAGGTGCTATTTTAGATTTTATTATACTTTCTGGACTTATCTGGACATTTGTACAGATACGCCTAATTTATTGTATTGTAAAGTTTTGATGGTTTTTTAACGAGGTCTATGACAGCAGTCATAGACAGTCTTTTTCCATGTCATCTAGAAGATAGAAGACAATAAAATGCAATTCATCAAATCGTGTGAGAAAGGCAATAAATGGTTGTTTATTTATTTTTATGTAACACTCTACTGTAAGTCCACTTTACAGTAGAGCAAGGGAACTTTCAGCCACTCAACATATAATAGTATTTTATGCTACAAGAACTGTAAAATTGTATCTCGGTTCGAGGTGGAGTCGAAAACCTAGTTTATGACACCGAGAACCGTGATGTCATTTTACATTTCGTGTAGCATAAATAGTTTTACGTAGCGAGCGGCTGAAAGTTCGCTTGCTCTACTGTAAAGCGGACTTTGCAGTAGAGAGCTATATAAAACTATTTATGCTGCACGAAATGTGAAATGGTATATGAGTTCTTGGTGTCGTAAACTAGGTTCTCGACTTTGTTTCGAACCATTTACTCTACCTCGAACCGAGATACCGTAGATAGCACAAAAAACAGCTTGAATCTTAATATGAAAACCTTTTTTTTTCGTAAAATTTGTTTAGACCTCTACGAAACTCGAGCAAATCTTTTCTCATTTTCATAATTTTTTTTGTTTGACGGTTGTGGGCAGTGGGCTTGCCTGACCATTTATGGAAGAAAAGTTTTTTAATTTTGAGGTTTTGGACTCATTTAGGGCCCTAGAACTGAATCTCTTCTAGGGCCAAACGTGTTTTTTCTACATAAATCGGGTAAATCTCAATCAGAAAGATAAATTGATTACGGGATTTGGGCAAAATTGATCGAAAACTTTCGAGGCTACGGTCGAAAAAGCGGTCAAAAACGTGGTTTTTTGAAGGTTGGTGGAACTTTTTCACTTATATCTCTGCGAAATCAGAACGGAAATCGCTCGTCGATGTTTTGAAAGAAAGATGTGGACATCAAAAAATCACGAAAATTAAATTAGTGAAAATATGTTGAGTGATTCGGGCTGTAGTGTCCTTTTTTTCCTTTCCTGACCTGTCCTTAGTTTGGGTCAAACTCACGCTACGCCACCCTACATGATATTTGGTGATTTTTCGTGATAAGGTGTGCAGTGTTATAAAAAAAGGGGCAAACGTATTTGTCCATGCCTCTCCTAAGTGCTCTAGGTCGGTTCTAAATTCTGTTCATATTTTAAGGGTTTGGAGAGGTTTTTAGCGCCGTGCGTTGCTTTGTAAGGGTTTTTCAATATATAGGGCGATATTTAACTAGATCTAAGTAAAGATCTATGCATTCGAGCCTATTTGGAACATCTATTTTGTTTGCCACATCTATTATGATGCGTTACGTACGGATCCCTTGCATATGTTTTAAATCTGAAGTACAGACAAAACATATAATGCTGATTTCGTCTTGCAGAGACATCTTCAGTGCAACATATGCTACAAGCCTAGCTTTGCAGCATATGTTGTACTGAAGATGTCTTGATGAGACGAAATCTGCGTTATATGTTTTGTATAGTGCTTCAGATTTAAAACAGAAAGGATTTCTTATTGAACCCGTACGAATGATGAGCAAAATCGGCCAAGTAGTTCCGGAGTTATGGTCGAAGAAGTGGAGGTCGGACATGAAATTTTCGAGGGTCGATGAAACTTTTTCTCAAATATCTCAGCAAGTATAGCACGGAAATTCCTCATTTTGGTGTCAAATGAAAGCATTTGATGTCACAAAACTAGGAAAAACATTTTTTGGAATCGGGTTTGGAATTGGGACCAATGGAATGGATGAAATTGAGTTTCTTGGCCATATAAGAAAACAGTTTTTCGTCTATATTTCCTTAACTATCCAATATGGAGCTTTACTGTCAAAGGCAAAGTTGTAGAGAATTAAATTTAAGTGAACACATGTTTCAGGGTTTTGGGGAAATATGGCACAATCCTGGTGTATGGCCACTTCCATAATCGGGCAGGATGACCCGAATTTCCAGAACTATGAGAGTTAGAAAGTTACTTCAGGGCTTTAGGGGAAAATGGCCCAGTCCTTGGATATAAGATTTTCTAGATTTGAATGGTCTGAGACATACTTCGGTAGGGCCATTGACATTACCTTTGGATATATGGATCTTTGAAATTCTTACAGTTATAAAAGAACAGAAAACGTTGGATTGTTGGCTTATTTGTATATTTAGATACGTTCGAGTCTCTTTGCCACATATATTCTGTTTGCCACATCTATTCTGATACATACGGGTCTTTGGTTAAAATTCAATTTACAAAATTTTGTAGCACTTCACTTACGCAACACTCAAACAAAGTACACAGATTTATGTGTTTACGACTGTTAAAGAAAATTTTTACGGTTTCCGTCGAGTCGGTATGTCCTCCTGTAAAGTAATCGAAATTGTTTGTGAGTTAGTTATAATAGTTAGTTATAAAAGTTATAATATTTTGGTCATGGTGGTAGCTGAAGCAAAAGAACCGGAAAAAGTCAGGAATAGTAGATTACAGTGGGGGATGCGGAAATAAGTCATTACATGAGGGAATAATTTTGTGAAATGAGCCAAATCAAGAGGGTGTTTTTAAGCAAAAAGCTTTGAAAACTGTTTTTTGACGAGTGTAGAGTTTGTATCCCGAGCCGAAGGCGAGGTATACACTTACAAGAGTCAAAAAACAGTTTTTAAAGCGAATGAGTTTGCGAGTGTCACGAAATTATCCAGAATGGATGACTTATTGAGCATTCCCTACTGTATGCTGTTTTACTCGATGTCCCAACCGAAAACGCGTCATTGCATGCAGATATACATTAGAGTGATTTTTTTTGCGTGAAAAAATTTTTTGTCGAAAAGCTCCATTTAAAGTAGTCACAAAATATTGTATGGGTGAGACAAGCCTAAAATATTTTTTTTTAAGTTTTTTGATGCGTTTCTCCGTTAGGTAAAAATCATCAAAGTTTGTATGGGAAAAAAAATTTTGTATGTAGAAGAAAATTTTCCCATACAAACTTTGATGATAAAATAATTTAGGCTTATCTCACCCATACAATATTTTGTGACAACTTTAAATGAAACTTTTCGACAAAAAGAATTTTTTATACAAAAAAAAACACTCTAATATACATGTAATGAGAAGTTTCCGGTGGTGGCTACATGTAATGAATAGCATGTAATGAATGACATGTAATGAATAATTTCCATGGGGTGCACATTGCACATATACATGTAATGACAAGTTTTCGGTGGGATAACGAGTTAAGGTTAATTTTTGCACCTTTTTCATACTTTTTCGCAATAGCCCAACAAAAACAGAAAAAATGTTAAAGACCTCACTAATTCACGCTTTTAGTGCGGCGCCGGCTTTTGTCAAAGTAGAGGACATTTCATGACGGCATTCATAATTCAGACTTTTAGTGAGGTGTCGACCTGACTCTTCTATCTCGAACATGCGAAAAAGAAGGATGACAATATTGCATGGTGCGACATAGCTGTCTTCTTTCCTCGCATGTACAGGATACCTCACTAAAAGCCTTGATTGGATCCGTACGAAGTACGAGTCCCATGCGTTTACCACTAAGTTTATAACGAGTCGATTCGAGGGTGAAGTAGGGAAGCAGCATCGATCGTGGTCCTCAGATGCTAAATTAGACTCCGTGCGTCCATCCGTCCGTAAACACGATAACTCGCGTAAAACTTAATCGATTTTCAAAATCTTTTTTTCCTCTGAAAGGTAGTACCAAAAATGGGTTTGGTATTGGAGATGCGCATTTTGAACTTTTTATTGACTCAACATTGGTACATAAATTTCATAAAAAAACATTTGATTACTAAAATAGGTCCAAAATTACAGATAGAAAATCTCCTCCATTTTCTCGGATTCTATAAACGAGCCAATAACCAAAGCTGCATTTCCTCTCTGGATCGCCATGCTGATCCGTTGCTGTAGAAATGACTTCGTTCTTGGCTCGTTGGTTTTCAAGGTGATGATCCTGGCTAGCTCGTTGATAAAAGCTTTAGCTTCTTCACACCATGGACCCATGGTCTCAACAACAAAAGGGACAATTTTGGACTAGCAATGGAGCGTATTTGTGTTCTTTTATTCGGACCATGTTCATCGCAGCTCTTCCGGCGTTTCTCGCAGTGGATTTCACCATACTAGGTTGAAAGGTGTCGGAACACGACGCATCCCATATGAGTGTCTGTCCTCTCTTCCATGGTATTAAAGTCATGCCATCAACTTTTCGTCCATCGGTTCGGATAAGTGCAGGTGGCTCTAGGGCCGCATTTTTGTACGAAGGACCGCTGAGCTAGGGTCGCCTAAGTGGTTTTCGGTCTTTTGTACACAACTCTTTATCGATTTCCATAACTTTTTTTTTTGTTCGAAAGGTCTAGGCATACTCGACCATTTATGGGGGAACATTTTTGAGTTGTTGGACTCAGCCTCGGCCCTAAAACTGAGTGTCTACTAGGGCCAAACGTTTTTTTCTACAATAATCGGGTAAATCTTATCCGATCTTCAAAATCATTTTTTTCCTTAAGGTAATTGAATAATTGATAACAAATTTGAATTTTAGCAATATTCGTTATGAACTTTCGAAGTTATGGTCGAAAAAGTGGTCTAAAACGTCGTTTTTGAAGGTTGGTGACCTTTTGACTTTTATCTCTGCGAAATTAGAACGCAAACTGCTCTTAAAGGTTTTAAATAAAAGATATGGACATTAGGAGTGTTAAAAAATAAACTTTTTGAAAATTTGGGCTCCCCAGGTTTTGATTGATTTATTTGAAAAGTATTTTTCACAATTATTTACTTAAAAATAGAAAAATAGATAGGTAAAGTGAAAAATGACACTGAGGCCTTCCTTTTTGGGCCCATTGTGTCGCGCTCTTCGATTTATTTGGGATATTGACGTCGTTGCTGGTGAGGTGGTGAAGATATTTAAAAATGATGGTGACTTCTATTGTTCAGTTGGTAGTGTTTTGTGGGCTGTGATCTGAATGATGCTGATGTCGCTCCAGTTATGGTGGCGCATTCAGCCACTTGGTATCTATTATGGAAGATATCACGTCCATCGTGCAGTTGTCCTCAAGAGTGATGTAAAATCTTCTAGAAGCTTCGCCCTATCTCTATAAAGCGCTGGACAGTGACATAGGAAATTCTCCGGTACGTCTCCGCACATTCTACAGTTGGGATCTTCGCTAAGTTCCATCTTTTTTAAGTGGTATCTTAGACTATTATGACCCGTAAGCATTGCTATCATCATCCTGAGCCTCTTCTTGTCTAATCCAAGGAGATATTTAGTAGTGCTCCACTTGCATCCTACCAAAAATTCCTTAGATTGCCGGCAGATTTGAAGGTTTTCTCACAATATCTGGTGTTCCTTCTCAGTTTTTCTTCTAAGAAGATTCGCTATATATTTGGCCTGTACACCGATCGTCGGTTCTGGCCCTATCATTCCCGCCTGGCTTCCTTTCCTTGCCAATTCGTCAGCCTTTTTGTTGCCTTCGGTGTTCGAATGACCTGGTACCCAAACCAGAAAAACTTCGTTGTCTTCTGAAAGAGTCTCCAGGTCATCGCACTGATTTAGCAGACAATTTACACGAGGATAAGGCTTCAATTGCTGATTCACTATCTGTGCATATAACTATTTTCTCATTTCATTCACTGAAACCTACACCTTCCATTCACCCGCTCTGTCCTGGTTGGAACACCCGTCTCATATTTCCTTTAGAACCGGAAAACTGTATCCATATGGTCACTAGGCATCTCAGTTTCCTTGAACTCTTTAATTCAACGTTTTCCACCTGGGGCGCTCAAATTTTCGAGAAGTTTGTTTTCCCATATAATTTTGAACACCACTAATGGACATCAGAAACTCATGGAAATTGAATCAGTGAAAATCTGTAGAGTGATTCGGGCTTAGAGTCCATAGTGTGGGTCCAACTCACGCTACGCGACCGTAAATGATATTTGGTGGTTTTTCGTGAATATTTCTTTAATGATGAGGTTTTTTGTTCAGTGTTGTAGAGAAAAAAGTAGCGAACATTTTGGTCCACGGATGTATGAGTCAGAGGCCTCTCCTCTAAGTGCTCTAGCTCGATTCGAAGATCGGCCTTAGTACAAAAAAATTTTTTTTTGTGTGAAAAATTTTTTTTTATATTTTTTTTTCAAACTTTGGGTTTTTTTGTGGATATGGAAGGGTTTCGCACGGGCTTTTCCATATCGCCCTTTCGGCAATTTCCAATCTTTTCGAATGTAATTTCATATACTTAAGTGTTAAGGTAACATTTACTTAGATACGTTCGAGTCTTTTTCCAACATCTATTCTGTTTGCTATATCTATTCTGATGCGTACATAGCATATGTTTTGATAAGTGCTTTGAGCTATCTTACTGAATGAAATCGCGGCAATCAACGACCTAATTAAAAAAGCTAGAAAGCGGGAACAGTTATTACAAGCAGAGATAAAGTAAAAAAATACAGAGAGCTGAACAATTTCCACTTTTTACGCATAAGTCGTACGAAACTTTAAAAATAGATTCGCTTTGGAACATGAGACGCTGAATGGAGGAACAACAACATTTGCAATATGCACTTCGTTTGGTACGAAAGTATTTACTTCGCCTGAATTAAAACTTACCAGCGCATGAGTAACTTCCACAAATTGACCCAAGCCCGACTTGAAAACAGTAGAGGGCAAACTCGTTAGTGACTCTAATAAGATTAAATTGCATAAGAAAATGTGATCCTAAATTCAATAGTCAATCATAAAAGTCGTGGCTCTCAATACGAAAATGTATCAACACGTTTACCATGTGACTTATTCGAATATTTGTTCGTACAAGAACTACATAAAGTTTACCATTCAATCCAACAATAAACAATTTGCATACAATCTTTTGCACTTAAAATGACAAAACAAAAATAAAATAAAATTTAACAAACTGTTGAAGCGAAATTTTAAACACGGCAGTCGAAGGCATGATCTCTTGTTCCTTTATTTATTTATTTTTTTTTTTCGCTTTCATGTTCAGCTACTTCCAACTTTTATGAACATCGCGACCTTTTTTGTGCTTGAAACATCTCATTTTGAATAACGAAACGATCCACTTTCTGTGTTGTCAAGCAAACAAAACACAATTTTATTCAATGATAAACTGTTGAATTTCGGGACACTCTACTTTTTAAGCATAGGAAATGGAATAAAATTTGATACGTTCTTCTCGGAATTTGTAAACCAAAGTGTTAAACGCTTCGGCTCCTTCAATCATATATAACAGTTTAAAAAAAACAACCTGTTGTATCGATGTGAATTTCCATTTTTTTTTTTATTCTTTTCTTCAATGCCTAATCTTATGTTGTTACCTGTTTCATCGTATGTACCCAATGGACATTCTTTGAACTTAAAAATTTGCCAAACATTTGTTCAACAAGAATGTCGTTCACGTCTTTTATACCTGCAAAGGGATAAGTTAATCTTCGTTCGTTTTTTTCCCATTGTAACAATTAGAAGCTATTTTTTCCCAGCAATATATAGTTCACAGTAATAAAAGAGTAATTGTGACAAAAATGAAATGCTTCACAAAACCATTGGTCTGAGTTTTTATTTGAGATGACAAGGTAACTGATGCTTTCATAAAATTTCGTATTTTTTCAAGCAACAGTTGGTGTTAAATTATTATATAGATCAGATCACATTTAATTTACGGTTTCATTGCATTTTCTTATGTATAATCGTTTGTAACCATCAGGTTTGAGCGCCGCTTCATGTAATGCTTTAAGATGTCAGCACAAAGATCGATACTGACACTCAATACAACTGCAATATTCTGGTGCGAGCATTTTTTCGAAGTCATTAGCGCCAATGTACATTATTGCTTTGGTATTGTTTGTGAGATGGTTACTATAAAACGTTCATATTGTATGAAACTTTAGAGTGTACGAACATTGTATTACATATTGCTACATAAAAGTTTTTTTCATACTTGCTAGCAGGGACGAAAAGAAAAATGTACATTTTTCAACTTTCGTCACTGGCAGCAAGCATAAAATAGTTATTTGTGTATCTGCTTCGGACGATGTATTAAAACTATTTTCGCATGTAGCCCTCGCGCTGCTCGGGCTATTTTCGCTAGTTGTACATGCGAAAATAGCTTTAATACATCGTCCGAAGCAGATACACACATAACTTTTCACACGAGGGGACGAAATCACAAGAAAAATTGTAAAGCTCCCGCACTTTCGTCCCCGAAGTATGAAAAACTTAATACGCAACACGGTAAAGAATTTTCGGCCTACTCCCTTGTTGTGTAAATAACTATTAATGCATAGCGAGCGGTATTGTTGTGTTACATTGACGGTTCATCGCCAATGTATACATAAAATAAATGCCACGAAATTGCACGAAACTGTGTAAACTGCACGAAACCACTTATAAGCTGCACGAAACCATGTAAATCTAGTTACTGTGTAAGGTATGAAACGCTCTCATCGTACTAAACGAAAAACATGGCCGCTTTGTTGTTGTCGAAGCGAACGTGTGGAAAATATGTGGAATTTTTTGGTGTGTTTTCAACGTACCGCTCGCTTGTGCATTAAAATTTTGAACTGAATTGGCTATGATATGCAGTTGTAACACATCTGCGATTACGACACCTCGCCTTTGGCTCGGATATCGCAAACTTTCGCAGATGTGTTACAACTGAATTACATAGCCAATGCAGTTAATAACTATTTCACAACTGCTCTGAGAAAATGCGTACTTTCTCTCCTCAAAATGGGGGAGAAAATTGAATATTGCAAAGAGAACATGTTAAATGACAAATGCGGGAGTGAAATACTTTTCACTCCCGCAAAATGACAGAAGAGTGAGTGAAAAGAAATTGTTTAATATGCGCTTTTATTATTGAACATTTATTTCAACACATTTTTCGATATTTATGAAACAAATAATAGACAATTATTTTATAAACAACATCGTACGCAATAATTTTCACTTCTGTAACACTGGCACTACACCTTTTCTCCGATTAAAACACACTTTTTCGGTTACACATTTTTGAAAACTACGTTGACAATGTTATGCTGCTGATTAAGGATCTTAGATTGGAGATATGAGCGCAATTTACACTTCATCATAGTATTTTTGAAATTATAAATTGTGGAGACCGAATTCCGACTTTTTTTCGGAAACAAAATATTTATTTTCTTGATTAATTGTAGAAACAGTTTTTTTTCGGAGATAAAGCACTTATTTTCTCAGAGCAGTTATGAAAAATATAATTCATAACTGGGGAAGGATAGAAAATTCCTTAACTTGAGTAAAGCTTGTGACCCTCGCCGAATAAATTGTAACTTGGGTGAATTGCGGTCCCTCGCTACGCTCGGGGCGCAAATTCACCCTCGTTACAATTTATTCATCTCTGGTCGCAAACTTTACTCTTTTGAGGAATTTTCTATTTCCTTCCCTAGTTATGAAATCTACTATTTACGAATAGGCGAACGAGTTTGAGTGCTGCAAAGATGGCTGGAATTTCCAATGCTCTGAAACCAATTTTTCAATTTTTTATGGTCCTCTGGATCAAAATGTGTTGATCAGATTTATTTACGTGACTTATTTACATAACAAGACCAATAATAATTTCAATCACGTGACCGAACACAATTGAAAACAAGAGAGAATTTAAAACGAAATAAACAAAATTTATCAAAAATAATATTTCTGTTCTCAATATTCTCCTCTCAACATCCACGTGATTCCTTCAACCAGTTCGTACGAGTCGGAATGAATGAATAGTTACCATTCCTAATTATCTTAGAAAAAAAACGCCAATGCCGTAATTTCCATAAGAAACTTAGTGCCAAAGAGAGAAAAGAAAATCTATACAAAAGTCCACACAAAGTTTTTTTTCACTTTCGCACTAAGTTTCTTATGCAAATTAGGGCAGAACTGTAAACTTGTCTGTGAACTCCTCCAAACGTAGGAATCACGAATCGTTACATACTCGTAATCCCTGATATAATGACACTCTGCAAGTTATGACGTGGGATAAGCTATCACAGCACAAGAAAATGTTGGTGTGATATCACAACTTATCACAACGCTTTTCTTGGGATGTCACAATAGTTGTCAAATGGAGTTTTCTGTCTATCCAAAATGTACGCAAATGACAAAGTTGTGATTGTGATATGTGCCATCCCAACAACGATACTGTAGAGCCGTGTGGCACTGGAGGCCCTTTCAGGGAATAGTAAGTATACCTGTTACGGGTTCTGGGACACACAGGCATTCCTGGTAACGAGACGGCCGACGAGCTGGCAAGACTAGTTAGCTATAATACCTTCGAGGGTTCTGAACCAGCCTCGTGTGATTCACACTGAACTGGTAATGGGACTCATTAAAAGAAGGACTCGCGAGAGGCATCAAAAGTCTTGGGAAAGATTACACTCCTGCAGACAGGTCAAAGAGTTCTTGGAAGGATGTAACTCGCAGACTACTAAAGGCCTTCTAAACCTTAACAGGAAAAACTTAAGGTGGGCAGTAGGAATGCTAACGGGACACAAGACGCTGAGATACCAAGCTCAAGGGTTAAATTGCTGGGGGACTTCTACCTTACGCTAGAAGAATTTCGGGGAATACCGATAACTTATGTTGTTTCTTACATAAGAGGAAGAAAATGGCTTGACCAACGCTCTACTTGAGGGATTCACCCAAAACAAAAATACCTCTCATAGATAGATGGAGATTCGGGTAATCCTGCCAGATTATGGAAGTGGCCATATACCAGGATTGTGCTACTAGGCCAACTCCGTTCCTACGCTCGAAATACTCAGTAGTTACGATAAGATATTCATAGAAAATGGTGCATCAGAAGGATTGATCCTTCAACTAGAGGTTAGTTATTTTTCTATGACTATCATTTTGTAACTACTGAGAAGTTCATGCGTAGGAACGAAATGGTCCGTGGAATTGCCTTACTTTTCTCGTGTTGGCTTAAATTTAATTCTCTACAACTTTGCCTTTGACAGTAAATCTCCATATTGCATAGTTAGTTCCGATGTTTCCAGGGCCCAGACCCCTGACCCGATTCCCACAAAAAATGTTTCCCAGATTTGCGACATCAAATGCTTTCATTTGACACCAAAATGAGGAATTTCCGTGCTATACTTGCTGAGATATTTGCGAAAAAGTTTCATCGACCCTCGAAAATTTCATGTCCGACCTCCCCTTCTTCGACCATATCTCCGGAACTACTTGATCGATTTTGCTCATCTTCGAACTTGAATCATGAGTCGCAGTATCTTTTAGGGTAAAAAAAAGTTTAGGGTGATCGGTTGAGCCGTTTGGAAACAAAAGTGGAGACTGACGGACATTTTTTTTTATTGTTGATTCGTCATATTTGGACGATATTAAATGCATCCCCCCAACTTCCATCTCCATCTACCCGATGTTACATTAAAATTATTTGTAGTAAACGGACCTTCGTACTTCGTACGGGTCCAAAAATGCTTGCAAGGTTTTTCCTCTTAGTTGTTGAGCCAACTTCAAATTCAAATTGAGACTTAGATGGCTAATCAAACCTAGGTGGCTAACAAAACTAGGAAGCTTTTCCTTTTACAAAATGTCACTAAAACCTAGGTGTGTAACGAAGTTAGGGACTTCTACCTTTTACGAAACGTCGCGAAGACCCGGTGGCTAACAAAGCCAGGATTTTGCGTTTTAATGAAATGCCACAAAAACCTGCGTAGCAAACGTCGCGAAGACCCGGTGGCAAACAAAGCCAGGATTTTGCGCTTTAATGATATGTCACAAAAACCTGGATAGCAAACGTCGCAAAGACACGGTGGCTAAAAAAGCAAGGATTTTGCGCTTTAATGAAATGCCACAAAGACCTAGGTGGCCAACAAAACTAGGAAGCTTTTCCTATTACAAAATGTCAAAAAAACTAGGTGGCTGACGACGCCAAGGAACTTTTCCTCTTACGAAATGTCACAAAAATCTATGTGGCTAACAAAACTAGGAAGCCTTTCCTTTTACGAAATGCCACAAAACTATGTAGCTGAGAAAACTAGGGAATTTGCGATTTAATGAAACGCTACAAAAACCTAGTTGGCTAACAAAACTAGGAAGCTTTTCATTTTGCAAAATGTCACCAAAAACTAGGTGGCTGACGACTAAGTGTCACGAAGACTAGGTGAGTAACGCCATAGTACTTTAAAGAGACTATTCGCACTGCACTGTGACTATTCTCTCTGTGTGCAAGTTGCATTTACTTTTATTGTCTGTGTAATGTTGTGCAAATAGCTCTCACATGACTACTCGTACAATGTGCGAATAGTCTTTATATGGCTACTTGCACAATGTGCGAATAGTCATTATATGGCTACCTTTTTGTTTTTGAGATGGAGTTCATTAATTAACTGGATATGTTCGGAAAGATTGTTAACATTGATACGAACATATTCCGAAAATGATGGGTCACTCAGTTTCCTGTTCTGAATGTGAACCTTATAAAAACTTTCAGCGAAAATGTTTGCTTGATCCGTTCGATTACTTACGGTACAGCCGTCGTTACTAATCATTGCCGGCTTCTGAAATGAACTATGAAGCAATTTGCCAATGTTGTCGTACATTTTGTTATTAGGACGAATGTTTTTCTCATTACGCACATTTAATTCCTGTGACGAAACAAATTTCCCATATTTCCGATTTTAATATTTTGCAAAATTCACTGTAATAAAGAAATATAAGAGGGAATTTTCCCTATTGACCACATAATCACATAATCATATGTATGGACTGCATCTCGACTTGAGACATATTTACCTCTTCTGTTCGACGCCCCTGCCTGTTATGTACCACATGAAAAAGCGATACAATTTACGTTTTCAGGTTTAAGATATCGCCGCACATATCTTTTACCGTTTCGTCAATTTTCGATAAAAGGGCGGTGTATTTGAAAAAAAAAATTGTATTGTTTGTTAAATTAAATTACATTTTTAGATGGAAAAAAGTATGACGTTAATTTGTATATCTCATTGCATGCAGCAAAAAAAAAAGTTGATTAAATATTATCGGAAAAAACAACCAAAAATTGAGTTCATTTTTTTCTTTATTAATAATTTCATTCGTCATTCTAAAACATCCCAGTTTGTGAATGCGTACAATTCATTTTTTTTTTCAAAGCGATAGAAAGTGATAAATTGATCTTCATGGTGAATTATTTTCCACTTTATTCATTCTTATTTGTTATTTTTGTAGTAACTATTTTTGGGTAGGTTGATTGCACGGAACATCATATGGCAAATTCAATTAAAACTATATCATATGGCACGAAACCACCGACGCGAGTTATAGAAAAGCGAATTGATTAAACCATATGCCATTTCCCCTGTTTAAGGACGCACCTTAAATTTACAAAAATAAAAAATAAATAAACCAGCAAGGTACAGTGTTGTATCAAACTCAATTTTCAACGAAGCCATGAAGAATTAATTAATTCGAATCGAGAGGCTCAATTCTCGAAAAAGAAAACTTTACGACAAATTTATTGATCTTACTGTCTTTTTATGGAGAATGGTTCACAGACTAACCACAAATAAACACTTTTGGTCTCAAGTTTATAATTTTATTGTTAATCACTGAAGAAAATATCTACAAACGACGTAGGTGTTTATAATATACGCTGCCGACGTATTTTATCCACCGTGAACGTATTACGAACGACGTGTACGTATTATGTGAGCTTATAACACGTTCCTTACGTATAAAATACTACACAATACTTAAATAAGGTTGATAATACATTCACCGCGTATATAATGCGTCGGCGGCGTATGTTATAAACACCATTCCTATGTCGCTTGTAGATATTTTCCACAGTGTGTCACAAGAAAAAGCAACGTTTCAGGTGTAAAAATGTTTCTGTGCAATAGGCCCAAGATGACTAACAATCTGTCTGTCTTCAAAACGTTTTGTCTTCTAATTGATTTGAACCAAACAATTTCCGAAAAAACAACGAAACTTTGTTGTTGAGTCTTACATCTTTGAATAGCCTACACTCGTTACATTAACGAATTATAAACCTTATAATGAACATCAACATCGCCAATTCGAAAACCGCAATTGCATTTAAAATGCCATTTTATATAAATGGGATGCACGGCGAGGCAGTGTATGTTGATAGACATCTTGGCGTTCATTTAATGTCGATATAATTCTATTATTGCATTTGATATCTCATTGAAATCTTTCGTTAAATAAATTAATCATGCGCATTTGATTCTCTCGTATGTAACATACGATCGCAGCCAATCAAAACAAGTGAATTTATAACTTTCTTGTTGTGAATACACTCACTTCGTCAATATTAGATATGCCAAAGAAGCTATCTATTTGGTAAATCGTGTGTGTTGTGCTAATGGGTTTTCGGTTGACGTAGTGAAGCTGTGTGTTATAGAAATCTGCAAATATTTTGCATGACTAGTAATGGTAGAATGGATGAAAATTGGATTTCTATCGAAAATCGATTGCTTTAATTTGTCAAATTAATGATTTGACTTTGATCTGCCCACGTAGTCGTTCATTTCTAGGATTATAATTAAGTCTTTAAATGATAAAAAGATATGAGTTTTCGTAAAACAACAGTCGATTTTACGTATATTAACAGTGCTGTTTATTCGTGGGAAGGAGTAAATTCTCAATGAAATCTGAGAGCCTAATACAAGGTTAGAATCCTTCAGAAAAGTATTTTAATTGCGGCCGCGCCCGTGGTGCAAGTCGACAACGGAACAAAAAATTCCCCCCCCCCCTTGCGAGGTACATACCCCCAAGAAAATATTTTTCTCAGATTCTACGAAAAATTATAAGGCGATGTCTTTTCACTCATTTAAATCGGTTCAGTGGATCCGGATATATGACATTTAGAAAATGATCATTTTCTATACAAAAAGTGCATTTTCATAGAAGCCACAGTTAATGAAAATATCTTACGTTACTTAGTTTGTTACTTATTGATTTCCATTGGCACTTGTATGAACATTTTGCAGGGAACTTCAGCTGGGGATTCTGCGACCTCTGAGTTTTTAAAAAAGGGGGGTGCCGGCCTCGTTTGAGCACCAGGGCTCTTGAGCGCCATATAAAGCCCATATCAAAGCATATTTTGTACGTTTCTTGTATGTAATTTGTATGGTAGACATTTCGTATGAGACAAAGGTTGCATGTTCCATTTCGACGCTTGTTGTCAAAGGGAAAGTTGTTGGGTTGGGTGTGTGGTGTTTCAGGGTGGGGGCTCATGTTGTAGAGGAAGTTGAGGGGATCATTTTTGCCCTCCAAAGTAGCAGCAGCCGCGCTTCGGTTTGACATCAGCAGCGGCTCAATAAAAACTTTTGGGGGTCGGGGAATCTGTGACTTGTGTGCGAGATTCTCTTAATGGAGGGTAGTTTCGCACATGTGCGAGATTACTTTTTTTCCGTGATCGTAAGCGAATTTGGCGCAAAATATAAAGTAAGTCCGAGAATGTGTGTGTCAATTTGTTGAAATGAAAAGTTGTGTGCGAGATTTCATGTGCCAATATTGGAATTCGTGTAGAAGGTGAGTGACAAGTGTGGGAGGTAATAATATCAATTGGAATTCGTGTGGCAAAAGTAGAATACGTGTGCCAATCACTCAAAGTTTTGTGCGGGAAAGTGAGTTTGGTATAGTTTGGGGGTCTGGGAATATGAAAAATTGGAATTCGTGTGCCAAAAGTAGAATCCGTGTGCCAATCACTAAAAGTTGTGTGTCAAACGTGGGAAAGTGAGTTTGGTATAGTTTGGGGGTCTGGGAATATGACAAATAGAATCCGTGTGCCAATCACTAAAAGTTGTGTGCCAAGCGTGGGAAAGTGAGTTTGGTATACTTTGGGGGTAAGGGAATATGAAAAATTGGAATGCATGTGTGGCAGAGCCCCTCTAAATGTAATGAAGTTACATGTATATTCAAAATAAACGTTGATCGAAAAGTTAGTGTCGCAGGCCATGAAAATAATGCGCCAAAAAAAAGTTGGGCCGAGGCCGCCATACGAATTCTTATATTTCGTGTTCCCAGACTCCTAAAGTAGACTGCTGCACACTTTCTGATACTTTGTAAACACGTTTTGATAGTTGGTACACGCATTCTATTTTTGGACACGAAATCCAATTTTCGACCACTCCCTCCATTGAAATTATAGATTTTACTCCGTGTGCCAAATTCCCCCCTATTGGGTGAATTTGGCACCGTGCCAAATTCCCCCCTATTGGGTGAATTTGGCACCGTGCCAAATTCCCCCCTATTGAGTGAATTTGGCACCGTGCCAAATTCCCCCTTATTGGGTGAATTTGGCACCGTGCCAAATTCCCCCTTATTGGGTGAATTTGGCATCGTGCCAAATTCCCCCCTATTGGGTGAATTTAGCACCGTGCCAAATTCCCCCCTATTGGGTGAATTTAGCACCGTGCCAAATTCCCCCCTATTGGGTGAATTTGGCACCGTGCCAAATTCAACAGGTGGTAGAAGTCTTAGCACAGGTGTGCCAACGAAACCGTCCCAACTTTTGGGATGTTGTAAAAGAAGTTGTGAAATCATTTCGCCGATCGAAGTACCCGCCGCGCTTCGGCTTTACGGCGGCGTCGCTCAAAAAAACTTTTGGTAGTTGTAGGGAAGTGGGAGCGGATCATTTTCAACCCAGGGGTTGAAGTAGTAGCCAGCGCCGACTTCGTTATTGGCGGCGGTGTCGGCCAAAAAACCTTTTGATATGTTGTAAGCAAAAAGTGGAGTGGAATTTTTTCTCCAATGGAAGTAGACACCGGTGCAAAATTCCCCCCTATTGAGTGAATTTGGCACCGTGCCAAATTCCCCCTGAATTGGGTGATTGGCACGTGCCAAATTCCCCCCTATTGGGTGAATTTAGCACCGTGCCAAATTCCCCCCTATTGGGTGAATTTAGCACCGTGCCAAATTCCCCCCTATTGGGTGAATTTAGCACCGTGCCAAATTCCCCCCTATTGGGTGAATTTAGCACCGTGCCAAATTCCCCCCTATTGGGTGAATTTGGCACCGTGCCAAATTCAACAGGTGGTAGAATCTAGCACAGGTGTGCCAAGCTAACCGTCCCCAACTTTTGGGATGTTGTAAAATAAGTTGTGAAGATCATTTCGCCGATCGAAGTACCGCCGCGCTTCGGCTTTACGGCGGCGTCGGCTCAAAAAAAACTTTTGGTATGTTGTAGAGGAAGTTGAGCGGATCATTTTCACCCATGGAAGTAGTAGCCGCCGCGCTTCGGTTTGGCGGCGGTGTCGGCTCAAAAAAACTTTTGATATGTTGTAGAGAAAGTTGAGTGGATTATTTTCGCCAATTGAAGTAGTAGGCGGCGGCGGCTCAAAAAAAACTTTTGATATGTTGTAAAGGAAGTTGTAGCGATCACTTTTAGCCATGGCAATAGTAGTCGCCGCGCTTCGGTTTTACGACGACGTCGGCTAAAAAAAAACTTTTGGTATGTTGTAGAAGAAGTTGTGAAGATCATTTTCGGCCTTGGGAGTAGTAGCCGGCGGCGGCGCCGGCTCGAATAAAATTCTATATATAATTCGTCAAAAACAATTTTTCTACTTCCAAAAGAACTGATATCACAACAAAAACCTGCTTTAAAAGGAAAATGTGACGCAAGTCCTCGTAATAATTTATTGATTTAACCAAGTTTTTCGATGTTCACACATGCAGAAAGATCGTCGGGTCCGTATTCTAGCAGCAAGAGTACGAGATTATTATTAATCGTATGGTTTTACATGTTTCATCTAGTATCAAACATTTTTTCTTGTTACTGCAAACAATTTTATTGTAACATGGGGTAGATCGAGGTGGGAGGGGAGGGGATGCATCTATTATCGTCTAGAGATAACGAATCAGCAAAAAAAATGTCCGTCTGTCCCGTCTCCACTTTTTTTCCAAACGGCTGAACGGCTGAAAACTTTTTATTCCCTGAAAGGTACATGTCTCCCATGATTCAAGTTCGAAGATGAGCAAAATCCATCAAGTGGTTCCGGAGATATGGTCGAGGAAGTGACCAAAAACATGGTTTTTCGAGGGTCGGTGAATCTTTTTCGCAAATATCTCAGCAAGTATAGCACGGAAATTCCTCATTTTGATGTCAAATGAAAGCAGTTGATGTCACCAAACTGGGAAAAACTTTTTGTGGGGATCAGGTCGGGGGTCTGGGCACTGGGACCAATGGAATGGACGAAATGGAGATACTTGGTCATATACGAAAACAGTTTTTCGTCTATATTTCCTTAACTATGCAATATGGAGATTTAACGTCAAAGGCAAAGTTGTAGAGAATTAAATTTAATCGAACACGTGTTTCAGGGTTTTGAGAAAATATGGCCCAATACTGGTATATGGCCTCTTCCATATTTGGGCAGGATGACGCCCGAATCTGCAGAACTATGAGAGTTGGAAAGTTGGTTCCGTAGGCCAATTTCATTGCTTGACGATTGGCTCCAAGTCACCGTTGACATGCATTGTGTTATGCGTTTTGTATGCAGGATTATCAAATGCTTGTGACGTCACATGTGGATATTCTTCCTGGTACGCTTCGTTACGGGCATCGAATACCGTAACTACCCGATTTATGAAGCTTGGGTGAACTTAGGGACGTTATATTTCTTAGATAAAAATTCCTAGCATTCTTTGCACCGGGTATCGAACCCGGGCCATTTCGGTGGTAATCCAGTGCATGCACCACTGAGCCACCCGTCCCGAGATAGAAATGTCGGATTCAATTTTAAAAGAATTTTGAATAATTTTTATTAACGATTTTTTATGCCGGCGCAGTTACAGTCATGGCCAAATGAATATGAGTTTTGTACTGATGCGCAGGTTTTTAACACCGCAAAAACCTAAACAGAAGTACAAAACTCATATTCATTTTGCAATGACCGTAATGTGGAATAGCTTAGCACAACAATAGAAAATGCCGTTGTGATGTCATAACGCTTTTTGTGATATCACAACTCATCACAACGCTTTTCTTGGGATATCAAATCACGTTCTGTTATGCTAACTTATCTCACATCGCAGTTTGAACCCATTTAAAATTCACAAAACTGTTAACATTCCAGTTCCAGTACAAAATTAAGTGAAGAAATGATTCTTCAAATTTGACTAGTGATGGCTCGCAATTCCCAATTTGTTATGAACTATGCAGCCGATTCTATACATAACTAAAATTTTTGCATTTTTATCGAATCCTTCTGGCCATTTCCGGATCGATTTATTTCACAACACCAAAGTAGTCAAAGTAACAAATTCTTACTTTCTTTAATCGGTTTATTTATCAGATGTTATTAATTTGTTCATTTTTATTGAAACGAACATCGAAACAAATCACCGAATTAAAAAAAACGACAAAACAAAATTCAAGCGATTTATAAACGCTAGTACAACATTAGTACAAGCCAGCCCAGGAGTTATAAATTAATTATATCTACAAGTAAAGGGCGTTTTCAGACGAATAAAAAGAAATATGAATTATATCATTTAAATCCATAATACGGCGTGTATACACACAGCACACTCAACGCGAGTTCTTTACGAAAATCTCTTATGAAAGTTCAATTCAAAATTGTATATAATTACAACCGTGACAGATAGTAATTTTGCCATCATCGAATTCACTTTATCCAACGTCTTAAATAAAGGAATTCGGCTTCATTCAGCACCAATGTAAGAAATTATATATCGACTGTTTTGTGGATTTATATTTTACTTATTTGGGAAAATGTGTATTTTTGGGACAGATTTAGACTGTAGGTGTATCCCGAATCGAACTTTTCGAGCTTTGTAACAACATGTTGTACGTGTGTGTATAATTTTTTAATTGATATCATCTTTCTTGATGTATTTTTTTTATTTTGGTATATTCGCTCGTTTCCAAGTTATAATTACTTTCTTTTCGTTCCGTTATTTTCGGTGGGTCCGGGTTGTAAAGAATAAACATTGCAATCTCATGTAACATAAACAAACACACTGTGACAGTAATAGATATTCATCAATAAATTAATCAGATTTATTGAAAATTCGTGATATTATTTATTTATTTATATTTTTTTTTTATTTCTTTAATTTGTTATTCCATTATTTATCATTTATATAAATGCGATTTCTTCATCATTTAATTTGCTTGAATCTACAGTTGTGAAGGGAATTATGGAATGTAAAATATATTAATGAATCATTATTATGAATGTGAATTTAGACCCGCCGTAAAAGAAATTCACAAAATCATAAAATTGTATGTAATTTGTGAAGAATGAAATTTTTTTCTAGTGAAAATATTATTTTAGTTTCTATTGATGGCAAATTTATTGTATAAAGAGACTTCGGTGGAACGACGACAATGTTTATTGAATTTTGTGATTATCTTGACGTTGAAAAAAAAACTCAAGTCAAGGAAATAAGTCAGAACGATTTTCCTCGTCTCCAGCTATAGATAAATAGATAATGAATCTTTTGGGTTGTCAGCTTTCGACGGTTGACTGGCACCTGGATGGATCTTCGATCCTTTGTACCCCCTATGTATCCCACGTTTATTGTAGGCATGTTATATTAATTCAGTTACAATAACAATTTCAAGTACACATACAGCTCAAAATTAAGATTGGAATAAATAAACTTCAAAAGATAAAAAGGAAAAATTAAGGTGACTGTTACAACATCAATTCTGAGTACAACAATAAAAGAACAATTAAATTTTTCAAACAGGTCTGAGCTGATTGCTATTACTTTAAGTCTTGATTATTGACTATTTAATTGATTGATCCTTGTTGATCCTTGATTGTTGTTGATTGGGGTCTTCGATGAGCCTGCTATGGTATTCAGCTGATTCTTTTTGTTAGCCATACTAGTTTCAGATCTTCTGCTTGCAGCTCATCTTTGTCGAAGATCCTTCTTCGGAAAACCCTGTATCTAGCACATTCAAAAATTACATGAATTCCGGATTCGACCCCATGACCGCACAGGCATTTGGAACTGTCAACGTAGCCGATCTTATGCAGATATTCCATATTCATTTGAACCACAGTGGTTAGTTAGCACTTCTACAGCCCTTTTAATGTCCGTTCTATTCAGTGCAAGTAGGGCTTTACCCACGGGGATTGGGTAGTTAGATAGGGTAGCGTCTGATTGCAAATGAGCGGAGTGTGGTAGTCCGTGTCATGTGCCAGGCGTGTAACTGTCTAACTATCAAGTGCTCTTTTAACGTCCACGTCGTAGTCCCCGGGACCTCAATTCTCTTCGGAGTTTTGTGCTAAACTTAAGAGTGCTACCTGATGACTTGCCCACGGGTCATCGGGGAAACGGATTAGTGGGTTGTGCGTGTGGCTAGCCACCATACCACACTCAAAAAAGCAATATGGTTATGAATTCAACAACAGAGCCTCGGATTGGACAGGACAAACGGCAACGACTTAGGCAACGGAAAAAGGACAACGATTTACAATTAGGAACATGGAATGTTAGATCTCTGTTACGGCCAGGAGGGTTGAGATCACTCACTAGTGCGCTAAGGGCGACTAAACTTGACATTACAGCAGTACAGAAAACTAGATGGCCTGGCAAGGATTCTATGATAAGCAGAGACTTTACGTTTTATTACAGCGGCAAGAGCAACGACAGCCCAAGAGGATACGGAACAGGCTTCATGATCTTCGGTAGAGCCAGAAACGCGGTGATTGGTTTCACTCCTGTCAACGAACGAATATGCACTCTACGGATAAGAGGAAAATTTTTCAATTATATTCTTATTAACGTCTACGCTCCAACGGAGGAAAAAGATAATGAAGCGAAGAAGCTATTTTACGAGAAACTGGTGAAAGTGTACGATGGAGCACCGAATCGAGACATCAAAATCATACTTGGGGATTTGAATGCCAAGATAAGTTGCGAAGTCTACTACGAGCGAAAATGGAACGTTGGCAATTGATTTCGCAGCGTCAAGGAACATGGTTGTCTGCAGTACCTATTTCGAACATAAAGACATCCACAAAGCGACATGGGTATCACCTGATGGACGAACCAAACACCAGATTGACCACGTGTTCAGAGATGGGCGTCACTGTTCAAATGTTTTGGATGTCAAAAGTTGTAGGGGACCGAACATCGATTCAGATCACTACTTGGTAAAGGTGGTTGTTAGGGCTCGAGTTTCGATTTCACACAATCGACAGCCGGCATTGGAAAAGTGGAACGTCGAGAAACTGCAGGACGAAAATATTAAACGACAATATGTGGATAGTTTGGAGAAGAAAATTATTGACGGAATGGAAAGCGAACAACGAAACGTAGACGATGCATGGAATCAAATTAGACGAAACGTAGAGCAAGCCGCAGCAGAGACGATAGGAACGAGAACGGGAAAGAAAAGAAATGACAGAAAAGCACTGGATGACAAAAATGCGGCTCGAGCGAGATATCTAAATAGATGCACTCGAGCTGGCATGGCAGAGTACCGTTCGAAGAGAAATTCCGAGAAAAAACTATTCCAAAGAAAAAAGCGACAACATGACAAGGAAGTTTTAATCGAAATTGAAAGGTTTGGTAATCGAAAAGAGACGCTGAATTTTTACCGGAAAGTAAACGAATCGAGGAAAGGTTACAGTCAACAATCTTTATTGTGCAAGGACAAGGATGGGTTGGTCTTAGCAGATGAGGAAAGGTGCATCAGATGTTGGGCGGAGTACTTTAAGGAACTGCTGAACCCGAACAGACCACCGTACCGAAACGACACCAACAACAACTTACCATTTCAGACCGCGCAGCCCCATATTGCAGAACCAACGCTACAGGAAGTGGAGCATGAAATTTTAAAGCTCAAAAATTTCAAAGTCCCAGGAACCGACAACATACCTGGAGAACTTTTCAAGCACGGTGGTAATGCACTATGTATGGAGATGCACGAGCTCATCAGGCGCATCTGGAATGTCGAGGAGTTGCCAGGAGAGTGGAAGACTAGCATCATCTGCCCTTTGTACAAGAAAGGCGACAAATTGGAGTGTGGCAACTATCGAGGAATTTCGCTTTTGAATATCGCCTACAAGATATTTGCGAATATTCTATACAAACGCCTTCTTCCATACATGGAATCTACTGCTGGTGAATATCAAGGTGGTTTTCGTGTAGGTCGTTCAACAACGGACCAGCTGTTTAGCATTAGACAGATCTTGGAGAAGTGTAAGGAGTACAACGTGGAAATACACCAATTGTTCGTAGACTTCAAGGCAGCATACGACATTGTCAACAGGAGGAAGTTATGGAGAGTGATGGAGGAATTAGGGGTTCCCAAAAAACTAATCTCGCTAACAAAGTTGACAATGGATGGAGCTAACAGCCGAGTAAGAATCCGAAGCAAATTGTCAGACGCTTTCGACATTGAGGAAGGACTACGTCAAGGTGATCCGCTCGCGACGCTGCTTTTTAATTTGACCCTTGAAGCAGCAGTGAGAACCATGGACATCGACACCAGCAGCACCATTTTCACCAAATCCAGTCAATTGCTGGGCTTCGCTGATGACTTGGATATCTTGGGCCGAAACATGGAAGCTGTTAAGGAAAAGTTCACGGCTTTGGACAGAAAAGGTACCGACCTCGGGTTGAAGGTTAATGACACAAAGACCGAATACATGATTGTCTCCCCATCGAATCGACAACACGACCAAAGCGTAACAATTGACACACACACATTTAAGGTGGTAGACAAGTTCGTATATCTTGGATCTCTGCTTAATTCTGACAACGTAATCATGGACGAAATCAAAAGACGGATAACTCGTGGCAACCGGAGTTATTACAGCCTGATAAAAATTTTAAAGTCCAAATCAGAAAGCAGAAACTCTAAATGCGCACTGTACAAATCTGTGATAAGACCAATAGTTACGTATGGGTCGGAGTCGTGGTGCATGACTCAGAAAGACGAACAATCGCCGCTCACGTTCGAAAGAAAGGTACTGCGGACAATTTTCGGACCAGTATATGACGAAAATATGAACAGATGGCGCAGACGATTTAATCATGAGCTTATGCAGCTTTATGGAGAGCCGGACATAGAACAACAAACATTAACAGACTACGATGGCTTGGTCATGTACAGCGTATGGACGACAATCGTATCCCGAAGAAACTTTTTATCACCAAACCGGAAGGCAAAAGAAGTGCAGGCAGACCAAAATCCAGATGGTGCGATGCAGCTTTTGCCAACCTGAGAACTGCGGGAGTAACCAGCTGGAAGACGTTAGCTGAGGATAGGTCCGGTTGGAGAAGCATGTTGGAGAAGGCCAAGACCCTTAATGAGTTGTAGGGCCGGTTAAGTAAGTAAAGTAAGGGCTTTACCCACTTCTTTGGATGGCTTTCCGCAGAAGTTTTTGGTGTGGCACCTTATTCTTTCCAGGCTTTCTCATGCTCCTTTTTAAGTCATTCTTTTACTTGTCGCTTCCTCATATTCATGGAGATACCGATCCTTGGTTCGGGTCCAATGAATCTGTTTTTAGCTCCTAGGCGTGCTCACCCGTCGGAAATCTCTTTCCCCCCTGTGTTCTCATGACCAGGTACCCAAACGAGCGAAACTCTGTTATGGGACCCTACTTCGTTTAACCTGGTTTTACATTCTCGGACCTGCTTTGATTTGACCACGTTGGAGCTAATCGCTTCTATAGCAGATTGGCTGTCAGAACAAATGAAAATGTGTACATCACTAAGCTTTCTTAACGCTTCTTCATCGCATAACTGTGAGACAGCGAAAATTTCTGCTTGATGTACAGTCGTGTGAGTCTCCAAATGCTGGATGGCCCTGATCTCTAGGTTTTCACAGTAGTAGCCCGCTCCCGCTAGGCCGTCTTTCTTAGACCCGTCAGTGAAGCATTCGGCTCTGTGGAGTTGAGCCATTCTTCTCTGTCCGGTATGGACCACGTAAACTCGTCGTCCAGCATTAGGCCTGGCTTCATCTGATCACTAGGCATCGACAGTCCCTCCGTTACTATCATTTTCCTAATGGTGGTGTGCCCTTTCGCCATAGGCGCCTTTCTGCACTCGTTCACATCTAGGTTATACGCCACATTGAATGCGGTTACCTTTATGAAGAGATTTAGTGGCGGTAGGTCTAGCAGTGACTCCAGTACAAGGGTTGAAACGGAGTTTTTCACTCCGGTCATGCATAGGCAAGCTAGTCTTTGCTGTTTATCAGGTCTCTCTTTTCGCCATCTGACTTCTACTCTTGGCCACCAGACTATACATCCGTGGCAGAGAATTGGTCTGACTATCGCTGTGGCGAAAGACCCCAGTTTCTGCCAAAAGCGTTCCCACATAACCAGAAGATTCCTATTGCTTTGATAAGTTTCTCTTCTAGATGGACCACTCATGTGATTTTCTGATCAATCGTCACCTTTAGGTATTTTACCGACGCGAGAGGTACTATCTCGGTCTTAAAGAGATTGAAAACTCCCACCACAGAGTTTTCTTTTGAGCTTTTCCTGCTGAATAGTACTATGTTTGTCTTAATCGGACTTACGAATTTGGACCAACTTTCCACAATTTTCAGTGCTGTTTTCATAAGGTCCCTCAGTGTGGATAATACAAGTGCTGGGTATGCAAGTGCCTGATAGTAATGTGGCTACGTTGTTCGTGTACTCTTGGGTGAAGAAGCCCGAATCGTTAAGCTTGACAAGTAGTGAATCTATTACCATGCCCCAGAGTATGGATGACAGTTTTCCTCCCTGTGGACACCCCTTGGTTACCCCCATTTTTACACTGTGCGGACAGATTGTTGCAGTGACGAATCTGCCGCTAAGCATACTATCCATCTAATTGCCACCTCATCTGTCCTCCGATCCAGAGCGGCTTTTGTTAGGGTTTCGTAAAAGAAATTCACAAAATTAAAAAATTCTAATGTAATTTGCAAAGAATGAAATTTTTTTCTAGTGAAAATATTTTAGTTTCTATTGATGGCAAATTTATTGTAGAAAAAGACTTGGGTGGTCAGTCAGAACGATTTTCCTCGTCTCTAGCTATGTAATAATATAAATAATAAATAAATCGAAAAAGACGTACGCTCTCGTGGGGAAGGGGGGCTCCATATTCCATTCGTTACATCTTTGGGATCTAAAAATAGTCATTTTCTGAGTACTTAATGGATGGTCTATTATGATATCGTGAAAAATAATCGCAAATAATCGAAATTTCTGGGATTTTTTGAGAAATGACCGAATCCCCCCAATCTAGAATTAGTGGTTCTGCAACGAAAAAAATGAGAAATGAATCTGAACTCTCAAACTATTGGGGTTAGAAAATTGCTTCTAAGGAAAAAGTTGTAGATAATCAAATTTTATCAACACGTGTCTCAGGATTCTGGGAAAATATGAGCCAATCCTTGGGATATGGCCACTTTTAGAATTCGGAGGGATAACCTACTTTTCAACTTCCATTAGGTTTTTTAGACCCGCACGAAGTTCTTCGAAAAGGGGTCTTCTGCGTTTACTACGACATTTGTAACCACCTTAATTTCGACCGAGGAGTAGCGGTGGAACATTGATCATGGTCCTTAGATGACGAATCAGCAATAAAAAAATGTCCGACCGTCCGTCCGTCACCGAGATAACTTTAGTAAAACTCAACCGATTTTCGGAAACTCTTTTTTTCCCCTTAAAGGTAATCGAAATATCTTTCATGGGATTGAATCTGCTCACTGTCGGCCCAAGGGCCGCCGAGCTAGGGCCGTTTAAATGGTTTTAGGTATTTTGTTCATAACTCGAGTAAATCTTTTCCGATTGGGGCATGGTCGACAATTTATGGAAGAAACTTTTTTCAATTTGAGTCCTTGGACTTAGCTAGGGCACTAAAAACGAGTCTATGCGAAGGCCATACGTGTTTTTTGTAGATAACTCGAGTAAATCTTTTCCGATTCTCAAAATTGTTTTTCTAATCGACAGGTCTATGAAAGTCCAACAATTAGTTGAAGAAACTTTTTTGAGATGAGGCCCTATAATGCCTATAGCTAAGGCATTAAAAACGAGTTTCTGCTAGCGCTCTACATGTTTTTTGTACATAACTCGAGTAAATCTCTTCCGAAACAAATTTGGACCCGGTGCCTGTGCTTGGGGCTGAAGTAGGCCTCAGATCTGTCCTAAGGTCGGCCCTAACAAAAAAAAAATTTTTTTGCTATGTTGAGATCAAATTGAGGGAAACATTTTTGACTATAGAAGTATGTGTCCCTAAGTCCGCCCTAGATAAAAAAATGGTTTTTGGTTGTAGAAAAAATTTACATGATCTTTTTTGTCTATTTGGAGGTCAATTTTGTACTTTCGGAAGGCCTTTTTTATATCCGTTTCTTCGGACGGGTTTTTCAATATTGCCCTCTCGGCTATTTGCGATACAATTTAATGTGGACTTTTCGTAACATCAACTCTGTTTGACATATCTATTCTGATAAGTACAGGTCCCTCGCATATGTTTTTATAGTAACTGAATGCAAAATGCTTGAAATGTTTTCATTGCTAGGAGTCGACATAATTTCGTATAGACCGTCTCACGTTCCGATTCATGACATTCAACGTAAACAAAGTGTACATGTTTTGGGTTCCATAAGCTACTCGTTTTCCACTTTTTCAATTGGAACTTCCCCTTCGCTTTTAACTGTCAACCTTCATAGCTTACTATTGCTTACGAAGTAAATGTTAGTTTTCAAAATTTTAGCTCGCCTCACTCGCGTGTAAACATATTTCCAGTTCAGTGGCGCTACATACAAGTGTGGCAAAAGACGCTAGAAACCATAATCCTAGTGCATGTTACGGATCTGTATCTGTACCTATTTCGTATGTTCGTATCTATAGAAAGACTTTTTTCACGGATTGTAATTGGAACTTTTATACAAAAAATTCTAAAGAAATCCTTTTTGTGTTTGCCCTTCACGGGAAAAGGTAAAGTCGGCGTGTCTGCTGTATTGTCAAACACGTATCCTCGAACATTCACATGCGTGCCACACTTCCCAGAGAGTTTGTCGTCGCCAATGATATACTAAGTGTAGACTGGCAGTCTTCAACAAAATGTAAACACAAACTGAAGCAAACATGAGTTGCGATGTTTTTAGTAGTGCTGGTAAATATATGTAAATGTAATTGTGCGTACTTTCAGCCAAAAAAATCAGAGTGAATTGTGTTTGTACATATTACGTAATTCGCAGAAAGTTACCAACACTACTAAACACATGTGTTGGTCTGCGAAAACCCAATCTATTGTATTCTGTCATTAGTCGCCGCGGTGCAGGAAAAATTTTGCGAAATCGCAAAATGTTACGTGGAACTGAGCAGGTGGAAATTAGTGCATTAACTGCCATAAGTTCCATTCTCTTCATCCGCAGTCAAAATTCTTTATACGACAATTTTTTAATTACATTTTTAAGGTCCGTAAAGCTGTTAGTTGTTCTTTATTCTATAATCCGTAGCAACACTTGCTGTCAAAGCTTTTTCACGGCAATATTTCAATATTATTTTTTCTTTGTTTTTATGTAAGTATATCATCGATCAATAATCCATTTTATTCTAATGAGAGAAAAATAAACGTAGAAACACTTAATCAATCGTCAAGGTCTTTGCTTCGATCATATCAAATAAATTTAAAGAGAAACACCACACACTTGTTCGCCAGTATGACTTTAGGCAATCAAATAAAACTTTTGCTTTTTAAAAAATCGTTTGTTTACGAATCCAATTATTTAATTGTGAATTGTTCAACAGTTGTTGCTGGCTGTAACAACATTATTTTTAAGATCTATTTTCAATTGACATTCGAAAAAAAAATAATGTTTCAAATGTTCCAGGATGGATGAGGTTCTTTCATTGAAATCTTGTTGATGTCTTCAGTTCACTGCCTGCCATCAATATATAATTTGTCATCCATTTCTGGGTGGCCATCATATGTTAATTTAAATTTATTATTTATTTATAGCTACTGTTATTTCGAGAAATTATTAAATAAAAAAAATATATAAAAATGTTTATATGAAATAAATGTGATTATACATTTATATGGATGGTATGGAGGGAACATTACATTAAACAAGCCGACTGAAGTTATATATCGTGTTTCGTTGCCAACTCGAAGTACCAAACATATCTCTCTCTTCTATAAAGAATCCCAGAGAAAAATATCATTACGTTTTAGACTCGTTCGAAGCACAGAGGTATATACATTTGCTTTTGAGCGTTCTTCTTATTATGCAACGCTTATACATCAAAAGTGCATCAACAAGGGTTAAATTGACGCTTTTAGTGCGGTTTGAATTTGAATTTTTCATGCGATATATGCGTAAATTACGTACGTTTCCTCGCGATCAGAGCGTAAAATACGTAAACAAAAATAGATTTTTATACTGCCAACTAACGTCAAACAGTTAAACTTTATGAAAAATTTCAAATTTTGCGAGGGCTAAAAGCGTCAATAATACATCAGAAATTCATCAGATGTATCATCAGCCGACCTCAGTTGTTGGGAATATGTCAGTATCTAGGTTGATTCAGATCAGTAATAATTAGGGTTCAGAACATCTTTGTTTCGGGCTTCAGATTTGCTGTGAGGTTTATAAAGCTTTCACTCTTCGATTAGAAACTACACTAATGTTCGGCTTTTTCTGTGCAGAACATTCAATCTTTTGACGAAACTTAAAGTAAACTTTATGAAAACATCTGAGAAGTACAATTATGCATGTTTATTGTATGGAAAAAATGTTGAAACGTATGGAACGTACGCTTTCGTCAAACCCCTCTCTTCCCTAACAGCTTACGAACTTTATTTTGTCAGATGCAGCGAATCAATTTTCTTAAAGTTGGTAATTGTGACTGTTGGGTTTATGTTAATTTTTGTTACGATTTGGTAATTTCGCGCTTGCTTCTGAACATTAGGGTGGGTCGAGAAGTGCAAAATGTTTTTTTTCAACTCTGGACCTATTTTCATCGACGTATTCAATCATTTATAGAATTTTGGGTCAAATGAATAATTTTAAAAAGTCCGGCTATTGCTTGCCCAAAGCGGTTTTTTGAAAATTTTCCAGTTTCGTGAGTCGTACTACTCTGAAGGTTCGCCATAGCTAATATAAGGTGTGAATTTTTCCACTCTTCGCTGTAATGAGTTCCTTAGGGTTAAAGGAAAACAGCACAGCAAAAGTAAATGTAAATTGTTTTTTGATAATTTAGGCTCATTTTGAAGGATATTAAGTACAAATTCTTCGGCAAAAGGAGTTTTAAAATCTACTTCGTAGTTTCGATCAGGGTGACCACAGAAATCCACCACTAAACCAACCAACTGTACACGGAGGGGGCTAAACGGAACTTGAATAATAATCAAAGGTAGGCTCAGATTTTTACTCGCAGGTTTTCAGTTTGGGTCGAGGGTAGAACAAGTATATAAATACTTGAAAATATAAATTTCCAATTCAAAGTTATATCGCTGTCACCACCTCTCCCCCTCGCGCATCGCTCCAAATATGGTGCGGAGTACCTTGCGCTCAAACGTTAGTAGCAACTGTTCGAGTTCATGTCAGTACCTTAACGTCACATCAATATCAATAATATACACAAAAAATCGGTTTTTTGACATCCCCCAACCCCCTCCTGCGAAATCACACGTACGAAATTCTGAATGTCCAGTCGAAATAACGTTCTAACGGGAAACATAGCATATTATAGGCAGTCAACCGAGACTCTTGTCGTCAACACCATGCAAATGTTGATTTATAAAGATTTTCTCGAACATTTGAATTTTCTTCTGAAATCGAGAAGACTCTAATGTGAGAATGAACTATATTCTATCCCTATTTCAATATTATATTTGGCAAAATTATATTTTTGATGTAAGAATAATGTACATTTTGCGTATGTTTGATGGAAAATGCATGTAGAATTAATGTAGATCATGTAAAAAAGATGGATAAGAAATGTTACATCGCTGTATTTTTACATGAATGGAATTTTACATGTTTCTGCTCGGTAAATGCGTCATTTAGTGAGCATCAACACGTAAATATTGTACTGAAGTGCTTCCAAATAGTTGTTTTGACTCGTAGGATTACTGCATTCATCTTCGGGGCTCATGCAGTAACCTTCCTACGAGTCAAAACAACCAATTTGGAAGCATATACGTAATGTACTATTAAGAGGCATTTATTTAAAAACTCGGACACCCTATGTAAATTCAATTAAATTTGCGCTTGAACACTTCTAAAAATCTCCATAAATACGAAGATTCCAGAAACGATTAAGCACAAAGAAAACTTTGAGCTTTATTTCATTAAGAGTCGGTCGCACTTTTTCCATTAATTATTATTTTTCACTTTAAAAAAATATTTTCTATAGCCCTTGCAAACATTTCCAGATTTACAAACACTTACACTTTTCTATTATTATTTTGTATATTCACCTGAAGCTGTTTGTGAACATTTTTTGCAAAAATTCCCTTACAGATCTTGGTTCTGGTTTTTCGATTTATTGTTTATTGTTTTTATTTATTAGAATTAATTTCGAATCGATATATAAACAAAGTAGAACCATTTTTTTCTTCTTCTTCTTTCAATAAAACGTTCGAAAATATTGACTGCTGAGTTTGAAATTAGCGCTATGACAACTTCCGCAAATGACAGCGCGGGTAACATGTCTTTCAAAATTTGAATCAATTTCGAGTATACGACGGTTGGTGTCTCAGATATCTTAGAAAATTTCGCTAAACAGTATAGATGACAACAGTCATGGAGTTGTGTCTAAACTGAATGGTATGGTGTCCGAGCTTTTAAATAATGCGCTATTAATGGATAAATCTTGTAAAATTTATGTGAACTAGCTAAAATGATGTACGAAAGAAGGCTTTTGCTACATTTTTCGACCATTTTAACATTCCAAATTAAAAAACATTTACATAACTTGATTTTTCGTTTTGAAAGTGACATTCGGTCGAAAAAATATTTTAGTGGTGGTCTGCAACAATTTTCGCCTAAATTATGTAAATATTTTTAGACCCGTACAAAGAACGAAGTTCTTCGAAAAGGGGTCTATTGCGTTTACCACGACGTTTCTAACCAGTAGATTTTCGACCCGAATCAACAATAAAAAAAATGTCCGTCCGTCCGTTAACGCGATAACTCGAGTAAAACTCAACCGATTTTCAAAAACTTTTTTTCCCTGAAAGATCTGGGCATCGCCGACAATTTTTGGAAGAAACGTTTTTGCATTTGAGTCCTTGGGGGCCATTCCACGAAAACTTCATTCCCACTCTCGAAATTCTCCGTTGTTACAAAATGATATTCATAGAAAAAGGTACACCATAAAGGTTGATTCTTTAACTAGACGTTAACCATACGAAAGTGTCTATCATTTTGTAACTACTGTGAATTTCATGCGTGGGAATGATGACGCCCGTGGAAATGCTCTTGGACTTAGCTAGGGCACTAAATACGAGTCTCTGCTAGGGCCTTACGTGTTTTTTGAACATAACTCGAGTAAATTGTGTTTGATTTTCAAAAAATGTTTCTTAATCGAGAGGTCTAATAATGTTTCACATTTTATGGAAAAAAATTTCTTTATTAGAGGCCCTTGGACTAAGTCAGGTCCTCAAAACTGAGTTTCTACTAGGGCCCAACGTGTTTGTTCACATAAATCTGGTAAATCCAGACCGATTTTGTTGATTCTTTTCCTATTTGAGAGGTAACCGAGTTACGAACTATATTCAAAAACAAATTTGAGTCCGGTGCCTGTGCTTAGGGCTCAAGTCGGGCCTAGGTCGGTCGACCCTAAGCAAAGAAATTTTTTTTTCTATGTTGCAGAGCAAATTGAAGGAAACATTTTTGTCTTATGGGCCCTAGGTCGGTACTAAGGTCGGCCCTAGCCCAAAAAATGGGTTTTTCTCTATTTGGGGGTCAATTTCGTGCTTTCGGAAAGGTTTTTTTACACCATTTCTTCGGACGGGTTTTTCAATATTGTCCTATCGGCAATTTCCAATACAATTTAATGTGGACGTAAGGCAATATTTACTTTGATACGTTCGAGTTTTTTCCATTACGGTTACATTAATCATCCATCTTTTGTACATCCTTTTTACATGATCTACGTAAATTTTACGTTAATTATCTATCCATGAAATATTTGCAAAATTTACATTATTCTTACATCAAAAATATAATTTTGCCGAATATAATTTTGAAGTACACAGTCCGCAATTTATATCAAGCGCTAAAGAAGTGTCATTGAACTTCTTAAAATAAAAACTTTATTGAATTTGTTAAAGTAGTTCTTTCTTTTATTACGGACGGATTTATAGATGTCCCCTTGACCTTAATTTAGTGAATCATTTGTTTAATTCGTGCATTTTCGAAATTAAAATCGGTTGTCCAAAAGGTAGATTAGAAAAAGAAGTCGTTTTAAAAATCGGTAAGAGAAATTTGTGTTTGTTTAGGGGTTACAAATAAATGAATGACGGAATATCTCTTCGATAAAGTACATCTTACCTTAGAAGAGGAAAATATAATTCAATTTCTCTTGCTCCATGAAGAATTTCACTGATTTTGAAGAGTCTGTGCAAAAACACAGATGGGCCACTCACCACAAGTAGAGAAATTTAAAAATGAGTTTCAAACGTGGAGAAAAGGACATCACTCTCCTGTCCCAAAAAATCAAACGAACGAGAAGCAAAAAACGAAAAATTAATTTTAATATTGCTTTCTCACCATCTGGTGCACATACCCGAGCGACCTCCACCTGTTGCGGGTGGCTCATCTGAACTTTAGCCAGACTCGGCGACAACTCGTACGAGTCCCAACATACCTTTTTTAAACGTAAACGTTGAAGTACTTACTTCGAATTTATACTGCGGACGACAAATAATAATAAAAAAACACCAACAGATCACGGTCACATAAGCTATGTTTGGAATTTTTAAACATAACGTGTTACTGATTATCGAAATGTGTCTGTTGGCAGGTCGTAATTTATCTTCTTGTTGGTTCGATTATGCGTCCACACAAGAAACGTAACGTATGTAAAGTATAATATTTGTAATGTGACTTTATGGAATGCGTAAAAAAGGAGTTAAGTAAAAAATTTGTCAAGTGTCAAGATATTTTTTGATGATCGTTTCGATTGATAATTCCATAGGCCAATCTTAAATATTGGTTTTCATTGAGATTTTGTCATATTATTTGTTATGCAACAGGTAAATTTGGTGTAGTTCTATTGAATGAACAAACTGAACAATAAAAAAAACAACGAATTCTTGTTAAAATGAGATCAAAATGATACTCGACTTAATCCTTCCTCTTAATCGTTTTTTTTTCAATAAAATTCCAATCGCTGGACATACCTCTAATTTATGCTCGAAACAAAAACCATTTTTTCTTCTATTTTTTTCTGTATTTATCGAATTCTGATTTATACAAAGAAAAATGAAAATCAAGTACCAGTCACGTTACATGATCCTACACAATGTAGTAAATACGACACGAGTTTTTGGTGCACTTGTTGTTGGATTTTAAAAATTCTAAAATTAGTCCTCAGGGCGCCTTCATTCGCTAAGAACATAAAATGCATTACAAGCTTGTTACAATGAACGAGCCAATATTGTGGCTTGCATTTATGATTGTAAAGCTTGTAGCGATGACCTCTATTTTTTTGCCGTTTTTTCTTGATTAAATAAGTAAATATACAAAAGTTAAACAAGAAAAATAAGCCAACATGTGGATTTAATTTGGAATTATAATAAAAACGTGATCGAACCAATAATATTAGCACATGCACATTGATTCTGTGTTTTTGCGCTTTGGTACAGTGGTTTTTATTGATTTCAAGAGAGTGTTTTGCATTCAGGGAATGAATAATGGAATTTTAGCTAAAACAAAAATATTGCATCATATCATTCATTTATATTCATTCTGATGTTACAGTTACAGTCTAGTGCATTTTGCTTATGTGATAAGCGTATTATTACGATTGATTTACATAAGACGAAAACTTTGTAAGCTACCGACAAATTGCACTCTCAACCAAATTCATTTCTTTTTATTTTTGTAAGAAAATCGACAAATACTTCGGAAAAAAGGAACTCTTAGCGGGATCGTTATGACTTAAGGCACTTTAAATGCGCACAAAACTCTCAAAATACTCTTCGGAATACTTTCTTCGGAAGTTTACAAAATTAGGAAGTAACAACAAATTGAGGATAAGTGAAAGGTTAAGCGACAGAAAACCAATAACGCATGTGAGACATCGGCTTATGTCAAAGTGTACAAAATATAGCATGCATTGGTAGGCTGAAAGTAGCCATTTTTCTCTTTCATAGCGGTCATTTTGAAGCAGTAACACAGGTTGTAATGACGCTCAGATG
>CM055403.1:133684170-133696266 GCA_029228625.1 Pseudolycoriella hygida | reverse complement strand
ATACTCCATCAAAGCCACCCGCACCTCCTCCTCAGTCCTCGTTTTACGTAAAATACTCTTGGAAATATTAACAGCCTTTTCTGATAACCCATTGGATTTCGGATAACGTGGGGACGTAGTAATAATCTCAAAATCAAACCGATCTGCAAACATCATACATTTGCTTGACTTAAAGGGCACGTTATCACATATAATCTGAAATGGCACTCCCATAATAGAGAACAATTCCAGCCAAAATTTTATAACTTCAGAAGAACTTTTATCTTTAATCTTCTTAAATTCTAGCCATTTACTATGATAGTCCATTACCACAATGAAATTGTGATTCTGAAACTCATATAGATCACAACCCACCTTCTCAAACGGTACATTAGGGATTTCATGCTGTATCATTGGCTCCTTAACATTTGCTTTTTGCTGCGATTGACATTTGAAACACTTCGCAATAACATTTTCAATGTCCACTGACATCCCCGGCCAAAAAAAAGATGTCTAGCCCTCTTCTGCGTTTTATTAATTCCCAAATGACTTTCATGCAACTGAGCCAGAATATCTGCTCTTAAACTGATGGGTATTAACAACCTGTCCTCCAAAAACAATAACTCATTTTCTACATTAATATCTGCCTTGAATTTGCAATACAACCTCACGTTATCAGGTGCTTTCGATTTGTGCTGGGGCAACCCCTTAAAAACGTATTCCTTCACTTTTCTCAATACCGGGTCCTGTTCTATGACTGTCTTAAATTTCGTGATTTTTGCTGTATTTATACACTATTGTCGCTGCTGTATCCTTTTTTGATTTATTTTTGCGAACTTTCTTTTCACTTAAACCCATTTACAAATTGTTCTTTTGTGCCATGTAGCATTATTACGATGCAAACTACTGTATGACTGAGCAACAACTACTTTAATACATCAAGAATGATATGTACTTGTGTGCTTTGGTACAATGACCAGTTCACTTACATTTGCTAGCCCTGCCTACTACAATATTGACACTACCTATGCTACACTACTAAGGCACCGACACATTAAAATGTTTTACTATATACGCGAGAGTACATTGGTGCAAACTTGACATCTGCTTCAAGTAATTTTTACTCACACCAATGCACCCTCGCCACACATCAGTGCGAAGGTTCATTTTGTACGAAAATGAATGATTCGAAAAAGAGGTAAAACATATGAAGGGACCTTTAAGTGTCAGAAAGCACAAAATTAACCCCCAAATAGAGAAAAATTTTCTCCTCAATTTTCTCTACGACATAGCAAAAAACCATTTTTTGGGCTACCATAGACACAAATGTTTACCTCAATTTGCTCTGCAACATAGAAAAAAAAAATTTTTGGTTAGGGCCGACCGACCTTGGGACCGACCTCAGGCCCAATTGAGCCCTAAGCACAGGCACCTGGTCCAAATTCGTTTTTGAATATAATTCGGTAATCGGCTTCCTCTCAAATAGAAAAAAAATCAACAAAATCAGTTGATTAATGTAAACAAACACCTTGGGCCCTAGTAGAAGCTCAGTTTTAGGGTTGGACTCAGTCAAGGGTTTCTAATCAAAAGATTTTCTTCCATAAAATGTGAGACATTCCTAGACCTTTTGATTAAAAAAATGGGAAATCGGAAGAGATTTACTCAAGAAATGTACCAAAACCATGTAGGGCCCTAGCAGAGAGTCCTTTTTAGTGCCCTACCTAAGTCCAAGGGCACAATCTCAAAAACGTTTCTTCTACAAGTTGTTGGGCTTTCATAGATCTGTCGGGTAAAAAAATTTTTTGAAAATCGAAAAAGATTTACTCGAGTTTTGTATACAAAAGACCAGAAACCACTTAAACGGCACCAGCTCGGCAGCCCTTGGGCCGACAGTGCCCAGATTCAATCCCAAAAAAGATATTTCGATTACCTATCAGGGAAAAATAGTTTTTGAAAATCGGTCAAGTTTTGCTCAAGTTATCGCGGAAATTAACATTTATGAGCATATTCTATAACATATTCTTGAGAATTTTCCTCAAATGTTAAGTGCTACGCTAAGTGGTCAAATGATTCATATACTTAAGAAGTATATATATGGCAACGGTGGCAACACATTGGAAAATAAAACCCAGCGAGGCGAAATTACTAAAACGTTACCTGGCTATTTCAATATAAGGACCATTCCAGCGCTACCTACAGTGAAGTTGACTTTTTTCTTAAGCATCTCGGAAATTATGCGGCATCAAAAAAATGTATCTATTCTCTCAATATTGTTAAACATAAAAACTTTGTAGCTGCAGTCTATGAGAAACAGCTAGAGTGTAACGTCGGTGAAGCTAGAATTGAGGATCGGAACAGGCCGACCTGTTTCATACATTTCCACCAGGTCAACCTAATCAGGTTGAATGAAGTAGGTTCCGATCCTTAGCTAAAATGGCCCATAATTTTAATAAATCTGAGCCTTTAGAAAAGATTAATTTAATGTCACCTCACACAGGCCCGTTTCTCCTGTAAAAACGTTTTCATTGATGAAAATAATTCTTGGATATTCACAAAATTCCGAATACACCGGATCGCATCGCGTTGCCCTAGAAACGATTAAGGAGACTACTGATCGGAGGAAAATTATTTGCATTTTTATTGTGATAACAGGTTTATGTATCGAACGTAACACGTACTTTGATCCAGTCAACTTCAAATCCACTTAAATAATCGAATTCAAATCGTTCTGTTTTTCGATTTACGATATTATGCGATAATAAAATCTTTTCAATTGGCTATTTTAGCTGCTGGAGATCATGATTTCCGTACAAGCGTTCAATCATTATTATTATGATTTTTTGTTCTGTCCGCAAAACAAGTCTGAATAATAAATGATAACTATGAAATTGTGTGTCGATTTTGTGTGATTGAATTCAATCATAAATGTGCAAATGTCAAATAATGATCTATTTATTTAACACACTTGAAAAGAACCCAATATATTACCAATTACATAACAATTTTCTTCGTGCTGCTGGGTTAAGAAATATAAACAATTATTCATTTACCTTTCAAAATTCATAATATTAAATGCACCTTCAGAATGATGTTTGTTCGATACTTTCATGTTAATCTCGTTAAAGCTGCAACTTAAGTCGTATAAGGAAATAATTATGAAATATTGTTGAATTCGAATCGTTGAAGGAGTTGAGCGCGTGACGACTGAAATTTCACTGAAGTAAGTGGATTAAGATGCTTTTGTGGCAGGCGACTGAAAAGTGTCGGTGTCTCGAGCTGTAACGGTGGCTTATTGGATCCGACTGAGCAGAAAATGCTGTAGCAACAATTTCTCTGTTGAACGAAATTAAGCCAATTTTATTACAAACATTTAATTGAACAGCAACCAGAAAATTAATCAAATGTTATGTGATTCACTGAACTATCCAACAAGAATTAAACAACCTGGTGTATAGTTTCGCTGTCACGGGATAGAGATTTTATTTCTTAGCTACAAACATTGACCGCAGTGGCCGTTCATAAATTATGTAACGCTCCGAGCGAAAGGGGTCGTGCTTAACGAGATTATGTGACAGGGGTGGGGGGAACAGAAATACCAATTTTTGAGTCACGTAATTTATGAACGGCCCCACACTTATTTTCTTGATTCCTTGTGGGACCTGTACGAAGTATAAAGGTCTTATACGTTACTACAAACAATTTCATTGTAACATGGGGTAGATCGAGGTGGGAGTTGTTGGGATGCATCTATTACCGTCAATAAAAAAAAATGTCCGTCTGTCCGTCCGTCTTTTTCCAAACGGCTCAACCGATCAGCCTAATCTTTTTTTCCCTGAAAGGTACATGCCTCCTATGGTTCAAGTTCGAAGATGAGCAAAATTGGTCAAGTAGTTTCGGAGATGTGGTCGAAGAAGTGGAGGTCGGACATGCATTTTCGAGAGTCGGGGAAGCTTTTTCGCAAATATCTCAGCAATTATAGCACTGAAATCGATCATTTTGGTGTTAAATGAAAGCATTTGATCTCACAAAACTGGAAAAATGATTTTAGTAGAAATCGGGTGAGTGGTCTGGGCACAAAAACCAGTGGAATGGACGAAATTGAGTATATTGGCCATATATGAAAGCAGATGGTTTTTCGTCTATATTTGCTTAACTATGGAGATTTACCGTCAAAGGCAAAGTTGTAGAGAATAAAATTTTAGAGAACACGTGTTTTAGGGTTTTAGGGAAAAATATTCAAATCGTGGGATAAAGCAACTTCTAGAATTGGGAGTGATGATACATAAATATATATACGGCAGTTTGAAGTTTAACGCAAAGTCGATGAGAATTACATTTAGGCCATCAAAATCAATGGTCTCAGACGTACTACGGTAGGGCCTTTGAAGGGAAATTTCTATGGATCTTTCAAATTCTTATAGTTATAAAAGAGCTCGGAACATTGGGTTGTTTGCTCATTTCTATATTTAGATACGTTCGAGTCTTTTTGTAATATCTATTCTGTTTGCCACATCTGTTCTGATACGTACGGGACTTTGGTTATGTTTCTTAATAACTTTTAGACCCGTACGATGCGATGAAGTCTACCACATTTGTTGTATCACCACGTTTGTAACCAGTCCAATTTGAATATGAGAGCATCAGAGGTTTTCATAACAGGTGTCCCACTGAATTTGAGGTTACATTCAACTCAGATAATAAGTTCGGAACAAAATATTTTCATTCTTTCTTTTTAGAAAACTCATTTTGACCTTACATTTTTGAAAACCACGTTCAAACAGCGAAAATATTGATTCTACCCTTGAGTTTTTGCAGCATTAGGAAAATATAGAAAATTCTATTTGAATGTAGTCTCAAATTCAGTGGGTCACCTGTTAGTTTGTTTCGAACAGTGAAAATTTGCTTGTCCGTTCGTTCGTTACTCGAGTAATATTGAGCGATTTTTTCTCTTTAAGCCATTGATGATTGTTAAAGTGATGTTGAGATTAAAAATAATTATAATACTGTAATCCTCAGAGGATTTGCATGTAGTCGCACCTCGTTCAAGCTGTAGACGATAGGTATGGTTTTTCATTGTCTTATTTATGAGTCTGTAGACGCGTCTGAAGTATGTGTACTATGCCTTTACCGCAACATTTATAACCAAAGTCGGAGTTGGTGGGTTTTTCGTTTTGAGATCGAATGAAAAGAAATTTGCACAATAAAAAGATCGTTCCCTGTGTTTATTATGTCAGGGAATTTTTGGGGAAAGGGCCGTCTAAGTGGATCGATAGTTCAATTAGGCCCGAAAAAGTTATGGAAGAAAATTTTTTCAGTTCGAACCTAGTTTATTTCATAGGCGTGAATTTCTGCGAAAGTTCAAAATGCAATACTTCACTACAAACCACAGTTGTCACCTGGTTCCATTCGTATTTCAACTTGAAAATGTGGGACGGGTGATTCAGTGGTGAACGCACTGGCCTTCCAACGAGAAGGCGCGGGTTCGATCCACGGAACGGGAAAATTTTCTTTAACAAATGAAAATACCCACCTGCGCCCCTACCTGCCCATTTTTTCCACCTGCGGATTGAAAATTGCCCCGAACACAAACTGAAAAAAATATACAGATGAAGAAAAAAAAAACTTTCCAAAATTACAGAGCCTTGCAGTCCGTCCGTCCGTCACAGCGATAATTTGAGCAAAACTCAATCGATTTCCTTAAACTTTTTTTCCCTGAAATGTAATCGAAATATATTTTATGGGATTGAATCTGGGCACTGTCGGCCCAAGGGCCGCCGAGCTAGGGCCGTTTAAGTCTTTTGCACATGACTCGAGTAAATCTTTTCTGATTTTCTACTAGGGCCCAACATGTTTGCCTACATAAATTGGATAAATCCTAACTGATTTCGTTGATTCCTTTTCTATTTGAGAGGTAATCGAGTACCAAATTATATTCAAAAACAAATTTCGACCCGGTGCCTGTGCTTAGGGCTGAAGTGGGTCTGTCCTATGGGTCGTCCCTAATAAAAAAAAATTGTTTTTGATATGTTGCAGAGCAACTTGAGGGAAACATTTTTGTCGATGGAATTATGTGTCCGATGCATTTCCTTATGGCCCTAGGTCGGTTCTAAGGTCGGCCCTAGACAAAAACATATGCAGGGGACCCGTACGCATCAGAATAGATGTGGCAAACAGAATAGTTGTTGCAAAAAGATTCGAAATGTTGCCTTAACTCTTATGTGCATGAAATTGCGTCGACATTAAATTGAATTGGAAACCGAAAAATTTACAAAAATTGCACTTCCGAGCTGATGTTAGAACCGATCTAGAGCACTTAGGGGAGGCCCCTGACCCATAGTGACGTGAACAAAAATGTTCGCATCTATTTTCTCTGCAAAACCGCACAAAAAACCTCATAATTAAAGAAATATTTACGAAAAATCACCAAATATCGTATGAGGTCGCGTAGCGTGAGTTGGGCCCACACTGAAGACTCTTCAACCTGAACACTCAACAGATTTTTCCTAATTTAATTTTCGTGATTTTTGGATGTCCACATCTTTCTTTCAAAACCTTGATGAGCGATTTCCGTTCTTATTTCGACCGTAACTTCGATATTTTTAGACCGAACTTGCCCAAATTCAATCCCGTAATCAGTTTGGTGATTATATTTCAGGAAAAAAAGTTTTTGAAAATCGAATAAGACTTACTCGATTTATGTACAAAAAACACTTTGGGCCCGAGTAGAGATTCAGTTTTAGGGCCCTGGCTGAGACCGAAAGCACAAAATTAAAAAGGTTTATTCCACTTAAACGGCCCTAGCTCATTGTCCCTTAGACCAACAGTGCCCAAGAAAGGGTTTTCAATTACTTTTCAGGGAAAAAAAAGTTTTTGAAAATCGGTTGAGTTTTACTCAAGTTATCGCGGTGACGGACGGACGGACATTTTTTTTATTGCTGATTCGTCATCTAAGGACCATGATCGATGCTCCCCCTACTCCCGGGTCGAAATTGGGGTGGTTACAAACGTCGTGGTAAACGCATAAGACTCCTTTTCGAAGAGCATCGTTCTTCGTATGGGTCTTAAAATTCTAAATAAATCAGCTTTGAACAGCATATTGTCGTTTAACATTTCAACGTTTACCTATCACCTAATAAGTAATTTATCAGAGAAATAATAAGATGGCACCGCTGTCTGGCCAGATCAGATCTTAAATCAAAACCATGGATCAAAATATCCATCATCCATTTATATCACACAATTCTGATAAGGTAACGATTTTCTTCATTCACAACCAACTCTTAGCAAAAAAAACTATGATAACCAATGCAGCCTTGGCTGCTTAGTCTCTGATACGGGGGAAAGAGTCTGACATCGCGGGTAAAAGTTTACAGACGTTTAGCTGTCATCTCATTCTAACAAATGCTTTGATGAGCGAGAGAACTATGTGGTATATATAAAATTGTTAGAATTTTCGCTCTTTTCAAAACTTTTCACATGCGCATTCTTATCATTTTTCTGTAATTTATTTATAAATCCATAAAGCATTTGTGAATATGTGTGTCTTCGAAGAAAAAGGAAGAATACATGAATTATTATTTTTCTTCGTTGCAAATGACTGCATCAAATACAAAATACTTGGATACGAGTAACCAGATGATTTCAGCTACTTCAGTTTCAATCTGTGAGAATATTTAAATTACTTAAAATTGTCACATCGTATCATGCTATGTCAGAAGTAACAAAGGAGTAAGTAACCTCGAGTCCCCCACCGAATTGATACAATCATATGAAATTTTGAGAAAATTCTCTTTATTTCGCGCATTTCACATTAATACAGTCGTATTTTTGGTATAGGGTATTCGTTAAGCAGGGTCGCCGATAGAAGGTGTTTTGTGTTTGGCCGGGGCCCCCTTCAATTCTTTGCCGTGCCTAACACACAGAACTTTTGTTTAGTTCCCAGCTTTTTAGGACGCACACACGTTTCTGCTTCGTCTTTGAAACAGAAGCGACATAAGAAATGGCGAGCGGAGCGAGCGAAAAAATTTTTTGACAAAGTTTTGAAAAATATAGTATCATTCATGGCGTTTCCATCTTTCCAAAATAATCTCATTACTTATTTTCACATGAAATTATCTTCTTCTTGGTTCGTTTAGCTCAAAAAATGTGAGTTAAATGTGCGAAGTTCCCCTACGCCCAAAATATACATATACAGCAACGGATTTTTAAAAACAAGCTACTCTAAGTTTTGACAATAGAATTTGTCCTTCACTTCCCATATTTTCCTGAAATCGTTCACACTATTTTTAAGAAAATTTCCTAAATTTTTACCGCAGGTTTTGTTAGCAGCTATCATACAGCTTCTGCTATAACGCCGCCGCAGGTAAAAAAAATTTTAGCACTATTCTTATGCAAGAAAAATAAAACGTTTAGTTAGAGTGGGTGGTGAATGATATATTTAAAAGTTGCGCCGCAGGCGAAAATTTTTCTAAATTGAATTGCACATTTTGGTTTTCTATGGAAGTTACCATTTCATAGCAAAAATTCTAACAGCTCAGGATATGTGACCGATAACCCGTCACTGTCGTTAAGATTGTCAAACGTTTTTTCTTGCAATGTAGAACCGAAAATCTATTTCAATAACGAAATGGAAACATTGAAATGAGATTGGAAAAGAAAAGAATGATTGCGTAGGCTAAAATTTCAAGTATTGAAAACGATCATGGCGTCAAGATTTATATTTTTTCGCAAAATTCGCAACATTTAAGTTTCGCCAGGGGGGCTCTGAGGACGCTCAGGAGGGGGGGGGCTAAGCCCCCTTGACACCCCCCACCTAGATACGGGCCTGCTCTTCATCATCGACCACATTCGGCAAAGTGCTTGTGAAAACATTCCGGTTCCAATTAAAAGTGGACGCACATCCCATATGAGTGTTTTCCCAAGCAAAAGTTTGTGTGATATTGCCGACTTGTACACAAAAATCTCTGTAATAATAAGGTAATCTTAGCCCTACTTTCAATGCAATAATTGGCTCCAACATGATAAAAGTCTTATAGTCAGCAAACTTTTCACATTGTGTATGGAAGAGGTCAAAGGTTTTTAACTTTGAACTATTAATTGAACATGTGGCATCGGCATTCTAAAAGGCGGTAAATTGCAAACTTCCATTAGAATATCAAAAATGTAATGCAAAATTTCTATTATCTTACGTAAGACCATAAACAAATGCAATCCATTTATTAATAGCGTACAAGCTCAGATAAGCCATATAAAACTTTCGTTTTGACCCATCATCACCCATAAGTGGAATTATGGTTGCATTTAACACCTATGCGATCGGCAACATACCCAGCCCGGATGGTGCATTATCAAACATTGTGTGATTAATTATGCAATAATTTAATGCAAAAAAATTTGTCACCAAAGCGCATTTTGTGTAAATACTCTTGGACAGTAAATAATTAAGTAAATTGTCAGGAAGGCCAAGCGATCAGCAAATATATAAAGACACAGCAACAAATTTGAATATATGAAGCAATAATTATTTTATTATCCCATATATGCAGTCCGAGTAACATAAAAATGTTAATCTGAGTGGTATACGACGATCAGAATTCAGTGGACATGTCTGCTGCACAAATATATTTACTTTTGCATTGCAACTTTAAATACTTTATGCCCAAGTAAGTCAAGAAAAACTTAAATTGCATCTTATTTAAAAGCAGTAATAAAACATTAATTTTTTAATTTTCATATTTATCATTTCACATGAATATGCGAGCCGTTTGCTGCGTATTTGTATGTTACATGGCGAAAAGCGTCTTGGGTCTCAATGTATGTTTAAAAAGTTTTATATTTTTGCGCAAATTGTTTAATTTATACTTTTCATATAATCAAGTGCCTGTGCGAATAAAAGCCAATAAATTTAAGAATTAACTTGCTATATATTTTCATTACGTTAGACACAAACACCATGTTTTATGCCATCACGCTAAGATTGGATTAATATTTACACAAAAATAATTTGTTTTAAAACAAATAAAAAAATGGACGCTCTTTATTATTATTGTTTACTTCTCTTCCGACCCATGCGAACTGCACGGGACCTATCCGTTTTGCATTAAGTTTGTAACCATCCTAACTAGCGAGGAGGGGCAGTAATGCACGGTGCTGCTGAAAGAGAAAAAAGTTTTTTGAAAAGGCACCCAAAAATTTGTTGTGGTTTTCGAGAAAGGGACTCCAATAGAATTCAAAACAGGTTTCACTCGATTTCAATCAGATCCTTCCCCATGAATCTATACGAGATTTTCGATATTTTTTCATCCGTAGGGCTGATTTTTTTAAAAAAAATTTCGATTTCTTCTGGTTTTCCCCACTGGAAAGTTTTTAATATTTGAGAAACTTGGAAAAAAAAAATTTTGAATTTTTCTGAAAGGACCCAGAGATCGCGCAATCGCAGAATGTGCTTTTTTGGTCATTTTGGAGAGTTTTCGGCCACTAACGCTCACAAAGTCAATCAAATCGGCTTTATGATATTATTAACGGAAAGACACATTAGTTTCCTTTCCAGCGACGCCCCACATGAGACATTTGATAAAGAATTGGATTCTCGGCATCGATTACAGTTTGCTGCTTTTTGCTACTTTTCAGTCACATGGTGGTTTTGAGCTCCACTCTTCACGCGTTAACTGGAAACTTCAAGATTTTATTTTTCCTGGAAAGCAACGGCCTCACCCTTTCTAAAGACACCCGATATGAAACATTTGGTGATGAATTGGATTTTTGGCGACTGTTAGTGTTCGAGCACTTTTCACGTCTTTACCGCCAATTTTGATTTTTTACGACCTCCAGACTTCAGTCGGAAGGAATTAATGTCTTAAAGGAATTTTTTCTGAAAAGCCACTATTATTACCTTTCCAACGACACCTTACTTTAGAAATTTGAAAAAGAAAGTCTCAAAAGGGTTAATCGCCAAAAAAAATCACCAGAACGTGAAATATCGCCGAGAAAAATAGCCAAATAGTGAAATATCGCCAAATAAATGTAATTCTTTCTTTTTGGAGATATTTCACACTTATGAAAACCGAGATGCTGAAATTTCTTATATGCACATTCTTCGGTATAACTGGGTCTAGCGAATTACAACTGACAGTTGTAATTCGCTAGGCCCAGCTACCGGTTTTCATCATCCCCAACATATTAAGTTGAATGACTTGGCTGAAGATTGGAACGATATTCCGAAATGTTGGCTTTTCTGATATGTTCTTCAACTCGACTGTTCCATTAAAAAAATTATCTCTCAATATCTCAACTTGTGTTACTGCTATCTAACGGTCGAGTAAAAGCTGAGAGATATATTTATAAGATATCTTTCAAACCATTAATTCAGGACGTTTAAATGGTGGGAAAAGACTAAGTATTTAAGAGTCATATCGCGAAATCTTCGCACCGGTGTCAGGGTTTTAGACAATTTATGCCTCATTCGATTCGTTGGACTGTGGAGAGGAAAATCCTATATCAGTTTTGTGAAATTCATCTACAATTCTCGAGTGATACGCAATGGAAACAAATGTATTTAGCAAGATTATACACCTCCACTATACAAACATTTTTTGATTCTGACCCCTCCCCCACTCCTACCTTTTTGGAGTTATTAGTCATTTTAGGTCAATTCTTTGGATCACTTTTGCCGCTTGCAACAGCGGTGTGCTGTGAAACTGATTATATGTGTAGTTTGTACTGTACACCTAGGCTAAAAAGTTTCCTTGGTTAAAGTTCGTTGAAGTGGTTGAGTGGTAATTTTTTAAAATCACTTCCAAGAAAAACGGGTAGCCAAATTTTTGGCGTGCGAAATCTGAAAGCGCAGAAAAATTATTACGTTGGGAGGGTCCAGTATTTGTGACGCATTTCTTTAATCGAAAATGAAAAAATTTTAAAAGAATTTCTTGCGTTCCGATGCTGTAAGCGTCACCCAAATTGATATCCAAAACATCTGGAAGAAGAGACGAGGACTTGTGTCACGTTTCCCTTTTAAAAACGGTTTTTGTTGTGATATCAGTAGTTTTGAAAGAAAAGAAAAAACAAATTTTGGAGAAAAAATTTCCGGCAAAAAAAAGTTTCAGCGAAAAAAATTTCTGG
>CM055403.1:133648872-133664894 GCA_029228625.1 Pseudolycoriella hygida | reverse complement strand
GTACTATGTCACATTATTGGAACAGCTCGACAACGAGATCAAGAGAACACGACCGCATATGCAGAAGAAAAAGGTCCTGTTTCATCATGACAATGCACCAGCGCATTCATCCATAAAAGCAACTGTGAAACTGGACTCTTTGGGCTATGAATTACTCCACCACCCACCTTACTCTCCAGATCTGGCCCCCAGCGACTACTATTTGTTCCCAAACTTAAGAAGATGGCTACAGGGAAAAAGATTTTACTCTAATGATGAGGTGATATCCGAAACAGAGGCCTATTTTGCAGGGTTGGAGAAATCCGATTATACCAAAGGTATCCAAATGTTGCAGGACCGTTGGACTAAGTGCATTTCCCTTCAGGGAGACTACGTTGAAGAATAAAATTAATTTCATATGTAAAAGTTAGTTCTTTCATTGCAAGGCCGCGGACTTTTCACCCCATGTAGTAAATAACACCGCCGCCCGTTTCTGAGGCCATAGAAACACTCTGGCCTTACTCTCGTCAGGTGGCTGGCTGTTCAGTGCGTGTAAGCAGAAATCACAAATGCTCTGACGGGTTAGTGAGGAGATGATCAAGGCGATTATGTCGTCTGTTTCCTCTATGTTGGTTAAGGTTTTAAGTGGTTCCATAGATAGTGACTGTAAAAGGCTCTGTATCAGTAAGCTGTGATCCAGAGCCTTTCAGACACTACCAACATGCACGAAAGCGCTGAAGAATGGATAGGGTCGCTCCCTGGTCATTGGAGCGTATACGTATGAAAAGGTTACCCGAATTGTTTTGGCCCGATGAGAATTGGGTTAGAAAATTGCTTAACATGGGCCGTTGTCGCATAAAGCATCTGGCGAAGATGAGATTCTCTGATAATCGTATTGGTTTTCCAGATTCCAATAAAGACTAGAAGAAGCACAGTTAACAGGGGAATTTATTGAGAACGTCCGAACAGGTGCACAAGCTGACTAAAACTAAATTTGGTCACAAGTAAACTCAGAGCGCACTAAAACGTATTCTTTAGGCTTTCACATCATAAGTTCTCTTCCCTTAGGCTCAGGACTTTTGGAGCTCGAGTGATTCAACCCTCAGGGGGACCCTGACTAGGACAAAACGGCTAAGACAACTTCCTAGTCGGATTCGGGATGTCGACCTGTTTTACGTGATGAAAGGTAGAGAGAACAGAGGATCACTATATCTGTGTTTCGTGGTCCACTTATGAACCATCCCAATCGGATGAATTTAAAAAAAAAACCACCCAGTCCTATAGTGCTTTTTCGTAAAGCGATTGCGGGAAAGGACTACGTAAACTATTTCCTGAGATTTTTTTAATTTGGGGGATAACTTCATGAGGGAAAATATCCTTTATTGAGATAAATCGAGGCGGGAGCGGAAAGCCTAAACAAAGTTGTCTGTGTGTTCGGCTCCACTTTTTTTCTATGTGACTGAAGCAATCACCCCAAACTTTTTTCTTGAAAGGTAAATGTATCTCGTGATTAAGATTCAAAGATGAGCAAAATCGATCAAGTTGGTCTAGTGATATTTTCGAGGATCGGTGAAACTTCTTGGCAAATAGCTCGGCTCAACGGTTGGAAACTGCTTTTTTGTGTGTCAAATGGAAGATATCGTTATCGAAAAATCGTGGAAATGGGTTGAGTGGTCACGGTGCTGCTGAAAGAGAAAAACGTTTTTTTGAAAAGACTCCCAAAGATTTGTTGTGGTTTTTGAAGAAGGGACTCCAATAGAGTTCAAAACAGGTTTCACTTGATTCCAATCAGATCCTTCCCCATGAATCTACACGAGATTTTCGTTTTTTTTTTTCATCCGTAGGGCTGATTTTTTTTCAAAAAATTTCGATTTCTTCTGGTTTTTCCTACTGAAAAGTATTGAATATCATATTTGACAAACTTGGAAAAACAATTTTTTGGAATTTTTCGGGAAGGGTTTAGAGATCGCAGAATGGGCTTATTTGGTCACTTTGGAGCGTTTTCGGCAACTAACTCTCACAAAATCAATTAATTCGACTTCGTGATATTTTTAATGGAAAGACACATTAACTTCCTTTCCAACGACGTCCCACATTTGATAAAGAATTGGATTTTCGGCGTCGGTTAGAGTTTGCTGATTTTTGCTACTTTTCAGTCACATGGTGGTTCTTGAGCTCCACGCTTCACGCGCTAACTGGAAACTTCAAGAAACAATTTGTCCTTGAAAGCAACGGCCCTAACCTTTCTAAAGACTTTACCGCCAATTTTGAAGTTTTACGACCTGCAGACTTCGCTCTGAAGCGTTAAGTGTCTTACCTCAATTTGGCTTTATTAAGTTTTATTACGTTGCCACTTCTGGCTCATACACGTGCTTATGTTTTCACCGGACTCTAAACCAACGCACGTGGTTGTGTCAAAATTTCTTTTGTTCTCTCACGTGCGTTTGTTTACAAATATAAGCACGTACATGCACCCACTTTGTCATTTCGAACGTTCACATTTTTTATTGTTGGTACTATCGGCACTGATAAAAAAGCTGTAACTGAATATTTGGCGCTTTATTTTGAATCGAGATTTTAATTTTCGTTTAAAAAAAAATATATACATTATTTGCATATATCGTAGAAGAGTTTTTATCTTAAGAAATGATAATTTATCGATATAAAATAAAAGCAGTGAAGCAAGCATTTTCCATGACACGGAGTCTAGATGAGCAGCTTTCGTGGAATATGAAAAGATTCAGCGATGCTTTGATTTCGTCTCATCCAAGTTATTCTTAAAACTGTGATTATAGTATAATTCTAGTTAAAAGTAGAGAAAACTAGTGGAACTGATATATTTTCGGGTTAATTTATGACTCATTTGCCGACGCCTTACACTAACGTGTGTATCATTCCCCTCCTCCAGGCATCGAAACAGATCAACAAATTCTTCATTGAAGAAATGTTATTAAAGATCAATAAATAAAGAAATAAAAAAAATATTCAAGAAAGGATATGTTGTGAATATAAAAGTCCTATGTGGGTAGAAGTTACGGTACAATAAATTTAAAGATTTTTATGGGAGGCGTGCGTTTTTTTCTAAATATTTCATTTTGATTTGCTAAAACTGGCTTTTTTAACGTTAACAGATATTGTTTGGAGGTACTTCCATTTTTTTAAATAGCAACGCTTTTTACAAGTCTGGTTTTGGGTTCTGATGATGATGATGTCGACTCCAAAATATCATTTGTCTGCATTTTTTAATCTTTCAAGACCAATCTTTCTTGTACAGTCAAATATTGTCAAAACTTACGAACGAAAGCTGATGATAGCTCATGAAAGTTCATAAAATAAAACGGAGATTATTCAAATATCAATTGGTATGGTGTGATAGCTCTTGGAAGGGATCACTTGGAGTCGAAACAGTACTGTTACTTCACGACGATTAAGTTAGTATAGAAGTTTTCAAAATATTGTTTCCTTCCCCGGAAAAGTCTAAAAATATTTGCTTGGACTTTTGGATAAACCTTCATATTTTTGTGCCGCTGGGCGTGAACATGATGGAAAAATGAAAAAACGGTGGCAGCCCCCGTAAAAGCGAAATTAAAAAAGGAGCATCAAAAAACTACAAATAAGAGCAAGTTAAATTAGCTTTTGAAACTTCGGAAAATCTAAAGTAAGAGAATAGGTTTGAGGATAAACGAATCTAAAACCAAGTACCCGAGCCGAATCCGGTAGCCAATCAACAAGGAGATACAATACGGATTGAATAGTTCAACTTCGATGTCGCTGGTACCCCCACCATTTTTAACTGCATCGAATTAAAGCTGTTGCAATTGGGCTAGTTTTGGGCTGACGAATGCACATAGCCATAAGTTTTGGGCTGCCATAGAACTCCAGCCCAAAATTATTTTAGTGGTCGAATATGTCGTTTTGAGGTTATGAAATCAATGCTTTCTTTGCTCGGTATATAGCTCAAAATTTTGGGCTGGTTTTGGGCTAACGATTGGAACCAGCCTCGAGTTTTGGGCTGATGTCAAACCGAAGTTATTCAACTTTTAAGCAAAAAACCATGTCGTTTTAGCTATTTTCGTGACTAAATCAAGTTTTGGGCTACTCTCAAGCCAAAGTGATACAACTGTTAAGCCAAAAACCACGTGTTTTCACTATTTCAACATTGATACCGGCCCAACTTTTGAACTGTTTTCGTGATGTTGACCATATGAATCTTTCGTATTACTTCACTAACGTGGTTCTGAAGACAAGTGGTCTAGGCAACACTCGACGTTGGTAGAGTTTCTTTGTTATTGCGGCACAACAGCGTCAACTCGCAGGAGCGTAGTTTTGAATGGAAAGTATATTTCAGTGAATGTGCATTTGAAATAAAGCTTAATGAATTTGGCTATTGTACATTCACTGAAGCTGATTGTGCATTTGAAGTAAAGCTTGCAAATTCACTGAGATTGAATGTGCATTCGAAACAAGGCTTACAAATTCACGGAGACGGAATGTGCATTGAAAATAATGCTTGCATATTCCTTGACCACGTTAGTAAAGCAATCGTGGAAATTCCGATTCTAAGAGTAATAATATTCCGTTTTATGTAAAAAAAAATTATACATGAAATGAATTTTAACTCATATATCTTGACCATACATCACGAAAACAGTTCAAAAGTTGGGGCCGGTATCAAGGCTGAAATAGTAAAAACACGTGGTTTTTGAGAGTAACCCAAAACTTGACTTAGTCACTAAAACAGCTGAAACGACGTGGTTTTTTGCTTAAAAGTTTAATTACTTCGGTTTGACAACAGCCCAAAACTCGAGGCTGGTCCCAAATGTGAGCCTAAAACTAGCCCAAAACCAGCCCACAACTAGCCCAAAACCAGGCCAAAATGTTACAATAAGTTTAGGATCGGAAGAATTTGATTTAGTTACGAAAACAGCTAAAACGACGTGGTTTTTTGCTTAAAAGTTAAATAATTTTGATTTGACATCAGCCCAAAACTTGAGGCTGGTTCCAATCGTTGCCCAAAATTTTGAGCTATATACTGAGCAAAGAAAGTATTTATTTCATACGAAAACCTCAACACGACCACTAAAATCATCTTGAGCTGGAGTTCTATGGCCAAAACTTATGGCTATGTGCATTCGCCAGCCCAAAACTAGCCCAATAGCTTTAATTCGATACAGTTAGAGGTGTGCGCCGATCGAAAAATCTCGGCGGCGGCTAGCCGAGTAAGGTAGTGTCGGCGGCGGCGCGCCGATGAGAATTCTTCTCGGCGGATCGACTTAGCCGTGGCTGAGCCGACGTAAAGTACTAAATTGATTTTTTTTTCATTTCTCAACTCAAACTCATATTTCATTTATTAAGTGAACAAAAAATGTTTTCTGGACCCGTACGAAATACAAGTTCTATACTTTTAGTACAACACACTTCGTTGTAACATGGGGTAGATCAAGGCGAGAGTTAGAGCGATATATTTTTTACCGTCTAGTAATGAATCAGCAAAAGAAATGTCTGTTTGTCCTTTTCCACTTTTTTTTCTAAACAGCTGCACCGATTCAGCCAAACTTTTTCCCCCCTGAAAGGTGCATGCATCCTATGACGTAAGTTGAAGGAAGAGTAAAATCACTCAAGTACTTCCGGATTTTCGAGGGTCTTTAAAACTCTTTCACTAATATCGCGACAAGTACAGCACAGATATTGTTCATTTCGGTGTGACATTGAAGTTTCTGACCTCACAAAACTGAGGAAACTTTTTCTGTGGAAATGGGTTGAGTATTTCGGGCACTGTAGCCCACGGAGTAGACGAAATGTATTAAACTGGGCCATAAACGATAGGAAGTAATTTGTGTAGATATTCAGTTAAGTATGAGATAGAGATTTACTACCAAAGACAAATTTGTAGAGAATTAAATGTTAGCGGAGAAGTGTCTTAGGCTTTTGTAGAGAGTACTGGTAATTCCGCACAAAATCAATATTGAGTGTGTGAAATGCTCCCTACGCAGGGAAGTTCCAAGTAGCAAGACTATGAAGTGGGAGCAAAATTGTGTCAGATTTCTAGAAATGGTTTGCAAACGAAGGAATTGGTGGGCGAACTATAAAATTGGTATTGGAAGTAATTACATGTCTGTAGTTTGCGCACCAACTCGTTAGTTTGCTCACCAACTCGTAAGTTTGTACACCATTTCCACATAGTTCACACACCAAATCTATCCATAACTTTTGTTGTTTGTTTGTCTTTGCGTCGATTTTGCAACATTCATTCACATACTTTTGAATGAAATCAACAGCTGCAGATTTTAAATACTTGTGGACGTATAGCAAATTTTGCGATCGTGGATGTCGTGGATCCAACAGAGCTGCTATGATTTGAATTTCAGATAGATGAAACCGGTCAGTGCCTAAAGTAACATACATACTGGGGTGGAAAAGTGCACCAGACGCCCTCTGAGGTGCACCCCACGCCTCGACGGTGCTCCCCAGGCCCCCGGCTTACTTCCAGACGATGCTTCTCAGTTCTCCGGCCTTTTATGTATTCAAAATTCTCAACAAAAACATTTTTAAAAAACCAAACAAAGATGTAATAGACCAATGTTAAAAATGAGAAAAATAGTTCATCATTCGCAGATTGGTGAACGATGTCTGTGAACAGTTTCCGGTCATGAAAGACGTTCCTCAATTAGACACAGCTTAGGTGGCAGATATTCAACAAGGTTACGACAAATGTTCGTCAAATCAACAGGTGGGTTAAATACGACTCAAACTTCTATAGTCCGTTACGTTTTGTGAGTCCCTCTCCCATTCTAGATCGTGATTGCGAAGAGCCCCTAACATGGCTACGAAGGGGGTATGATCCGATAAAACGATGTGGAAAGGGGACATAATGCGTACGTATATGGGGGGGTGCTAAAAGCGTACGCTTCATGTATTTCGAGATTTTTTCATACATTTTTGCGTAATGGGGGGAGGATGAGGGTCTAAAAATCAAATTTTGTTGTGTACGTAATGTGTGGACGTCCCCTGAGACGATGTTTTTACTTATGAAAAATATGCGCCTTTTTCTTACAAAAATACGCCCTTTTCGTTTCGAAACTGCGCCTCTGCGATAAAAATCCCCCCAGTGGAAAAAGCTTACTTTAGGCACTGAAACCGGTGATAAAATGTGCAATCCATATTTCCAGTTAAAACCGCTTACTTTTTCGGCTCGCGATCAATAGCTGTGAAATATTGCCAAAGTCAAATCGCCAAAAAAAAATATTTGGCAATACTTCACAAATTGGCCATACTTCACACTTTGGCGTTTTTTCTTGGCGATATTTCACACTTTGTCGATTTTTCTTGGCGATTTGACACGCCGGCAAAAAATGATGATACGCCAAGAAAAACCGCCAAAGTGTGAAGTATCGCCAAGAAAAAACGCCAAAGTGTGAAGTATCGCCAAGAAACCAGACAAAACACCAAAGAAAAATAATTACATTTTTTGGCGATATTTCACACTTTTTGCTGGCGTGTCAAATCGCCAAGAAAAATCGACAAAGTGTGAAATATCGCCAAGAAAAAACGCCAAAGTGTGAAGTATCGCCAATTTGTGAATTTGGCGATTCTTCACACTTTGGCGATTTTTCTAGGCGTTTCATAGTTTTTTGCTGGCGTGTTAAATCACAAAAAAAATCGCCAGTGTGAAATATCGCCAAGGAAATTCTAGAAGTGGTCATATCAAAGTCGAAGCAACTTTTACATCTTATAGTTCTAGAGATATGTATCATCCCTCCCAATTCTAGAAGTGGTCACATAACAGGATTGGGGCATTTTTAACCAAAACTCTGAAACACGTGTTCTCTAAAATTTCATTATCTACAACTTTGCCTTTGACAGTAAATCTACATATTGTATAGTTAGGGAAATATAGACGAAAAACTGTTTTCGTATATGGCCAAGAAACTCAATTTTGTCAGTTCCATTGATCACGGTGCTCAGACCCTTGATCCGATTCGGTTGATCGGTTGAGCCGTTTCGAAAAAAAGTGGAGACGGACAGACTGATATTTTTATCACATTTGTTAGGGGAAAATTGATACTTTCTCACCTCATTTGAGGTGCGAAAATTGAATTTTGCATGGGTAGTTTGTAGTAGGATGAAAAGTATATTTTCGCCCCTCATTTGGAGGTGCGAAAATAAAACGAGGTGCGAAAATAAAACGAGGTGCGAAAATATTTTTGCACCTCCAAATGAGGTGAGAAAATAAATTCACATCAAGTTGGTTATGCTTCATATTCAGTCATCAAAGTGTAATGACCAGCCTGATCATACGATTTTTTATTAATGAAGAAAGTAAACAAAAATGAATTAATTTTCGACTCGACGGATTCCAGTCAAACAAAATGCCAGGACATAGTTTAGGATCACAGGATTACTCTAAAGTAGTTCATTTGCTGATCTGGCAGATATTTCTCGAGGTATAAGAGTTTGGAAACAGTCGAACAGTCGAATGTGTTTATGAGTTACTTTCTATGTTTTCTGTGAAATTCGTCTTTTGTATGCTTAAATGTGTTAAGTTATCTACAATAATTGTAATAGTGATAAAGAGTGTGAATTTTTCGGGAGAAAATATGAATTTTCGCCTAACAAATTTGAAAAGTTTAATTCATAATTTGGGGAAAAATAGAAAATTTATAACTCGGTTGAACTCAAGTGAATTGCGGCCCTCGCTGTGCTCTGGCCACAAACCTCACTCTCGTTGCAATTTTTCTGTTTGTGCCACAAACTTTACTCTCGTTACCATTTTCTCTGCTTTGGCCACAGACATCAACCTTGTTAAGCAATTTTCTATTTTAAATAGCTATTTTTGCATGACAAGGGGAGAAAATAGAAAATTGCTTAACAAGGTTGACGTCTGTGGCCAAAGCAGAGAAAATTGCAACGAGAGTGAAGCTTGTTGCCAGAGCGTAGCGCGGTGCAAAAATTTACTTTTCATCCCGCTTCGAACTACTCAGAAAATTTTTAAATATGTCTTCTATGAAATCAAGAAGACTTGTAAACGATGAGATTATTTTGTACAAAATAATTCATCATCGTATGGACACGAAATTTCATGATTCTATATTCTATTACACGCATGGAAGGAGTACGCGAAGAGATAAACCGACTTTTAACACACACCAAATTATTCAAGCAACTTAGTGCAGAATGAGCCGCTCCACAGAATGCAGGATCATCATGATGAATACTTTTTTGATTGTGATATTTTCATTCAAGTGATGAATGCGAAGATCCCTGGTCGTGGTATTGGTCGATTCCTAAATTGGATATTGGATTGTTTTGGACTGTTTCAGGAATTGTTGTTTTATCTTGTTTTATTTTATTTTGTCAACTGATTAATATGTTATTGGGTAGAAAAGACCTGTTTATTGATCATTAAATAAATAAATAAAAAAAAATCATTTTTCGCCGCTCTTTTAAGGTGAGAAAATATGAATTTTCGCCTAACAAATGTGAAAATGAACTTTCCCTATACTTCTTCGGTCATTCCTTCGTTTTCGGTCATTCCTTCGTTCTTTCTTTCGTTAAGAAACCAAGAATTTCATTGACTTGAAAATGTGATCATTTCTCGTTGTCGGAGATATTTCATTCAAAAATTGGCGACATTTCACATTTTGGCGATACTTCACACTTTGGCGTTTTTTTCTTGGAGATTTAGCATACGGTCGTGTGCTTATAAAATTACTTGTTATCAAGTTTCAGCTGTTTTCCAGGTCTGCTATAGAAAAAATACATGGAAAAAAGAGATAATGTCGATAATGTTGAAAACAGCATAACAAGTAAAAAAAGCGCATGTTTGTACCATTAAAAAATTATGAAATAAAAATAAAAAAAATAAAATAAAAACCGCCAAAGTTTGAAGTATCGCCAAAAAATGTAATTATTTTTTTATGTTTATTCTAGTTCACTCCTTAAGCGCGCCACACAATTTAAATTTTGAATGAATGAGGGGATGAACGAATGAACCAAAAATCAACCTTCAACGTTTTAAGATGATAACGCAAAAACAGACAAGTCAACGCTGCGTCAACTTGTACATTTTTGCGTCATTTTTTAAATTCATAGCGCACTTAAGGCGTCAGTTTCTTGGCGATACTTCACACTTTGACGTTTTTTCTTGGTGATACTTCGCACTTTGGCGATTCTTCTTGGCGATTTAACATGCCAGAAAAATAAACGATGAAACGCCAAGAAAAAGCGCCAAAGTGTGAAGTATCGCCAAGAAACTAGAAAAAACACAAAAGAAAAATAATTACATTTTTTGGCGATATTTCACCCTTTAACGATTTTTTTTTGCGATTTAACTGTCCAGCAAAAAACATTGAAACGTCAAAAAAAAAAAAAAAAAATCGCCAACGTGTGAAGTATCACTAAGAAAAAACGCCAAAGTGTGAAGTATCGACAAGGAACTAGAAAAAACACCAAAGACAAATAATTCAATTTTTTGGCGATACTTCACACTTTGGCGATTTGTTTTGGCGAATAATATTTTTTTGGCGATATGAACGACTCAACGAAAAATTTGAGAAACCTTTCCTTTCTTTAAGCCAACAAAAACACTCGGCGGCTAGCGGCGGCTGCTAACATTTTTTTTATCGGCGGCGGCGCTCAGCTAAGAGCTTCCAGCCGGCGGCGCTTGTCTCTAAATACAGTTCAAAATGGTAGGGGTGCCAGCGACATGTACCTAGTGCCATATTTACAAAACACTTATTCGTCCAGTATTGATCTACGGATGCGAATCTTGGACGATGAAGAAAAGTGATGAACAGTTGCTCCTAACGTTCGAGCGCAAGGTACTTCGCACCATATTCGGAGCGATGCGCGAGGGAGAGACGTGGCGACGGCGATACAACTTTGAACTGGAACATGATTTTGGCGACCAAGATATAGTGGCAGTGGTGAAAGTCCAAAGATTGTTGTGGACGGGGTATTTAGCACGCATGGACAAAAACAGGGCCCTCTCGAACAAGATCTTCGGATGCTTGGAGTAAGAAATTAGCAAAACACGCAGCGTTGGATCACGATCCGAGAACAGGCCAAGGCCCACAAGTGGCTGTAGCGCCGAAAAAGTAAAAGTAAGTAAAATTAACTTTTGAGCAAATGAAAGTTAATTGAGAATTCAAAGTAGACAGGAGGCGGAGACGTTGAACCAAAACAGACAAAATTAGATGGTGCAGAAAGGGATAGGGTTTCAGAAAAATCTTGAAACAGAAACTAGATGTTGGAGAAGGGGATAGGGTTTCAGAAAAAGATTTAAATAAAAAAAAGTGTAAATTTTTCAATGACATCTGTCATTGAAATGACTACTTTTGCCCAAAGTACTACGTGTAATGCGGTGACTAGGACTATCGAAAGTTAGCGCATTTTGCCACCGCCATGCCAGTCACTCGCTTAATTGCGATTGAAGACGTTATCTAACTTAACTAAATGATAAATTGAATACCCGACAACTATAGGGTTAAAGAGAATCATATTTTCCTAAGATTTTGTAATGCCAATTGATGCGAAATAGAAGACCGACGTCCATTGCACATTAATCTACAACAAGGAACATGCATAGAAATTATAATGTAATTATACCACATATTTTATGTGCGAAAAGAGTAATTTGTTGCAGGTTCAGAGGGCATCCTCCTTGTCATCCCACATAGGTACACCATAACATAAAATTCATAAACCCAATATGTAAATGTTCTGTTGTGCTGTTCGGTGCATATTATTGCAGTTTAATATAGTTGTCTGTCATAGGAAATTATTGTGTGGCAGTTAATTTGATTACTCACCACAGAGCATTAATAAATGACTAAGCTGTAACAGTTTATGGATATTTAAAAAAAAATAATAATAAAAACTCAAATGATGTTTAAAATTCTTTGATATTATTTTGTTAATGAAATTTTGTGTAGGAATAATGAAAAGTTTACAATTTAGTGCCAGATGACGCCACAAAAAATAATATTAACTATTCCATGGCACATAGTCATAGATAATAAATAACGATAACCTGTTAATTATAGCGTTACAAAGTTGATGTTGTACTATATGCACATGATGTCTGAATGAATACTCAACCCATAAATACAAGCACGATGCCATGGAACAGATGACGATATTGTGTACAGTATGGTGTTTGGTTTGAACTAATTATTTAATTTAAATTGGACCACTACTTGAAAGAGGGTGCATAAATAATTCGTTTATCGTTGCATATGGAATTTATTCGATGGATCGGTTCAATCAACGACTTCTATGCTCCGTAATGAGATCAATTTACTGCATTGACCCCTATTTAGCTGTTGAAATAATATCTTTGCTAAAGATTCACGTTACCAAGAGTATACTCTGCTCAGCAAACACATAAAAAAATGTTTATTTCAATCAACGTGAGATACCTTCAATATACCATCCGTGTTCGACACCAACCTGAACTTAACTTTTGAATACATTTGATTTGAATTCGTATTTAAAACGTGACAGTGTTTTATGAAGTCACAAAAACTGATAACAACTGGTTACAAGATGCAAGTGAAGTGTGGACTCTTTTTATTCTTGTCGAAAGTTTATTTTAAAATTTAAATTAACGTATTTTGAATTGGAATGAAGTCGTCAAGCGAAAATCGTTAGCTGGCGTCAAAAAAAGAAAGAAAAAGAATTGTTTCACCATGCGAGTTAAGTGTTCATCAAACGGTAATGTTTTAGTTGGACGTAAATATATATGAGCGGAGTCGATAAACAAAGTCAATTGCTTTGCGTTAAAAATTAAAATTTTAAACTATCAGGAAACCGCAGAACACGTTGCTGTCCTAAGAAAATCGACACAGTGAATAAAACTGCCATCAGATTTTTTTTCTTTGCTTAACGCATAGAAATTTGAAATCACAGGTAGCATACCATTCCGATTGATTTCCTTTAAACTTTTATTGTTTTACTGCTTCAAATATGCTGTATAATCGTCTCAAAAAGTGTTTTTTCAAAAAACTTTGTTTGAAAAAAGATCACTCTAAAATGCAAAATAGTTATTTATGCATCCGAGTGCAAAGTACGTTATTAGATACCAGAGATGTAATTATGACTCGAGGCCACATGCCGAGTGCCATAATATAGATGGTGGGCCTAATGGAAAACAACATGTCATACAACAGAGGCGTCAAAGGTTCTGCTTTATATTACACTCAGTCATAAAATTCATTTATTCAACAAAAATACAGAATCCGCATACCTTTAACAAAAAAAAATGATCCGCACAATAAAAAACTCTTACAGAGGAGGTGTGACGCAAGTCTTTAGGGCTGCTTGCAAAAGTTCTGAAATCAGTCATGGGCGCGCGGTAGCGATGCGCTAGTGACGCAAGTCCCCATACGATCAAAAAAGTTAGAAAAAATTTTTTAGTAGACGGCGAACCATACATATATACAGCTAAGTTTTTGGTTGTAGATAGATATTTGGTGTCAAAGGAAAAGTTATTGGGTTGAGTATGTAGTGTATCGGGGTAACCGTCAAAATGGCCGACGGTGGTATGGGACGGACTTAGGAAGAAAATTAAATTTTTTTTGAGTTGGAGATAGATGTTTGGTGTCAAAGGAAAAGTTGTTGGGTTGGGTGTGTAGTGTGTCAGGGTGACCTCCAAAATGGCCGACGGTGGTATGAGACGGATTCAGTGGGAAAATTGATTTTTTTTAATTTTTTTTTTTGTTGAAGATAGATGTTTCGTGTCAAAAGAAATTTTTTTTAATAACTCGGACGTATTTCTCGGGTCGGATCAATAGATATTTTGTTTATATTTCTTCGGCATATATTTCGTCTCCTTTTATCTGGCAGACATAATCATTGCCTAAAATTTAACATAAATTTGGTTTGCAATATGAATAAAAAACTATTTTGACTATCTTACCACTAAATCAACAAATTAATCTTAATTAATATCACATTTATATCTCTATATGCTATGCAGGTTTGTTTTGTTTTGATTTGGTGTTAAAACAGGTTGTCAATTAAGGGGGGGTGAAAGTTTGAAAATTAATATCGGTAAATAAAATGGTTTATAGTTTAAGATTTAAAGTTCTTGTAAATTTTGATGATGTTTGAGTAGTTGCTATTTAAACTATTGGCGTCTCGTTTAAATTTGTTGGCTTTGGAATCATAGATGTTTATGTAACAGGCTTCAAGCATTTTTCGTTTAAATTCATTTTCTTCGAAGTCAATCACTTTTATGTCATCAGTTTCTAACGTAGGTTCGTGTCCTGGATAATTAAGCGTGTGTTTGATAAGAGCCGTCTTATTACCTGGTTTTTCTTTGTTCTTAAGGTCAGTCTTATGTTTGGATGTGCGTTTTTTTGGTGTTCTTTCTGTCTCACCCAAATGAAACGGTTCTGGGCAGAGTTTATCTTTACAGTCTAGTCGATAAATGGCGTTTTTTCTTTCGGCTTTCGGAATATTCGTTTTAGCTCTAGTGAATATGTCATAAAGCTGTTTAGTGGCTTTGGGCGCTACTGTTAGTTCGGGCATCGATCTTTTCAGTTGTTTGTTTACTAGCTGGCTTAAACGTGGGATATATGCCATACTTCTAAAAATTTGTGTTTTCTTTTCCGGCTCTTCATCATCTGAGGTCGTTGTAACTAGACGTTCTTTGTATTGTTTTTCTTCGAACGTCTTAATTGCTTTCTTAATGATCCTTTGTGGATAATTGTTCTTTAACAATCTTTCTCTGATTTGTTGAACGTTCACCTTTTTAATGATGATTTGATGAAAGAAAGTTTATTATTCTTTTTGACGAAGTTTCTTTGACGTACCACTTTGTTTTGATTTTTTGGTTTCTCATATGTATCAAGGTCATATCTAGGAAATTCAATTTGTTTTCGTTTTCTGTCTCAACCGTAAATTCTAGTCTGTGTCTTGGATCGTATGTGTTGAAGGTGTTCAGAGTTTGTGTTATTTTATCTTCAGGCGCTGTTGATATGACGTCATCAATGTATTTCTTAAAGAATTTCGGTTTATATGTTAATCTAGGTAACGACTCATCAAACATTTTTGTTAGGTAGAAATCTGCAATTATGCATGCTAATGAAAGGCCCATCGCAAGGCCTGTTATCTGACGGTATGTTATGTCTTCGTATGTAAAGTATATATTATCACAAAGACAAAAATCTAGAATCTCGAAGAATACAATCTTTCCAATCTCGAAAGTTTACAATTATGTCTTTCGAGAGTTATTTTTGTGGGCTTAAAACACAATGAATAAATTCCAATTCGGTGTTGCCGCTTTTGGACGAATGTATGTAAACAAATTGGTCATGTCATGTCATTTGTCAACAAAAACACAAATCGGAAGATTCCCGTGATGATCACAAATTAAATTACATTTTTTTATTAGAAAAGTTAATTCGAAACTCCACAAAATTTTACAACTTTTTCTAAATAGATAAACGTTTCTACAGGAGAAGAATCGTAAGATTGTGCAACGTTTCGTTTTAACTCGTTTCAACGAAAAAAGAGAAAAAAGAGAAATAAGGAAGTTGCACAAGCTTATGATTCTCTTCCTGTAATAAAAACAAAATACTCGAAAATCCACTAGAGGAAAGCGAAATAATGCTTGCAGAAACTGGAAGTTTTAAAACACTTTTCACACGATAGAAATTAGCGATTTTTTGATGGATACACCAATCTATTTATTAAAAACAGATTCAAAACTCCACAATTAAACACAGCACAACAAATGATCAAAACGTAATAACAATTGAAATTGTTTTAACTGAAGTAAAACAATAATTTGTGAGATACTTCACTAGAAAATCTAAAATTTTAAAAAATATACTGAAGTACTCGTACTGCTACTGTCAAAGCCGTCAATCAAAACAATGGATGATAATGTAGGTAAAGATGACCCGTACGGTTATTTCAAGAAATTTAAAGTTTTTGTGAAAATTCAAAATTATCAAGGAAACCCAAATTTTTGAAAAATCCCAATTCTTCTTTCTTCTTTCTAAATTTTTGTGAAAATAAAAATTTCAAGGAAATCC
>CM055403.1:133616977-133641030 GCA_029228625.1 Pseudolycoriella hygida | reverse complement strand
CTACTTAATTCCCTTTTGTTGAACACGTGCGACCTCAACTGACTGGCCACCGCGTTTCCCATTTTCCTTCTTTCCTCAAATTCCCTAACTAACTTGCCATCCTCAATGGTTCCTAAGTACCTGAATTCAGAAACCTGCTACAGCTCCTCCCCATTTAAATTGCAAGCTATCTCTTTCCTAGATTTGCCAACATGCATAACCTTAGTTTTCCCTACACTTATCCTCATCCCATATTCCTCATATACAGCATTCAGGCAGTCGATCCCACCCTGTAAATCCGTGGTATTATCTGCCAACAGAATCAAGTCATCCGCGTAGGCCAGGATTTTCATTACTACCTCACGCACCTCGACATTTCCCTGCAAGTTTGCCTGCTTGATGATTTTGTCCATGAAAATTATGAACAGAAGCGGCGCTGGTGCAAAAAGCGACTGGCTTCCCGCGAGCAGAAAAATTCAAAAAAACTTCCCGATTCCGAAAATTCATTTTATTTGAAAGTTTCCTTTATTTATACAACTAAAAGATTATTTGTTACAAATCATTTGTATGCTTTACATATTGAATTTACAAAAAAATTAATCTATTGAATTTTAAAATATCTTTAAAAGGGGATTTTGTCATTCTTGGATTGATCGTTGATTCTTTTTGTAACCTTGGACCCCATGTAATATTGAGATCTATCCCACTTCGTAATAAAATGCCACTTATCCCTGCCTTTAAAATGCCTATCCGAAGACTCTTCTATCAGTTTAGTTGCTCCTTTCCCAGGATGTGGACCCTGCCATCTGATAGTTGTTTCCCTTTGAACAGTATTAGTATCTAAAGTTGTTCGTTTTGCATTATTAAGACAGAGAACACTGCCCATGCCTTCGACGACGGCTTCGCAATGCGTTCTTGAAAGTCCAGTTAGAGCTAAATGTAAAATGTTTTGTGTTTCTTTGTAGAGTTCAGGTGTTTCTAAAATTTTTTTGTATAAGTCTAATTGATCGTATCGTGTGGAATAAGTAATTTTAACCTTGCTAACTTTTTCATCGTCTTTTTCTTTCGGTATATGTGAAAAACTAGGAGCAATCTCCTTGACTCGTTTTACAAAGAGATCGTATTCTTTTAAAAGGTCGTCTGTTGTAACGTCATCAGTCAAGTTGTCGGTTAATTTTGCTAAATTTGAATATGTTTCGAGGTGTTTTCTAATTGTTTGACCTGAATCTAATTTAACTATTTCTGAAACATCGAAAAGGGCACTTACATCGCTCAAGATTTCATTTTTCTTTTTTTCTTTTGACATTCTACCTTCAAATTTGTTAATAAAATTTTCAATTAGAGAACGTAACGGTTTTCCTGAGGTTTTAAGTGCAGCCTCAACGGTCTCACAATGCGATGATTCTTTTGACGTTGTTGCGCGAGTGGAATGGACAGAGTGTACTTTTGTTAATAGAGGACAACCTTTATACTCATGTTTTTCTATAGCTTCTTTGGTCATCAACGCTTAAGTCGGAAAAACAGTAGAAGCAGAAACAGACTTAACTGTTAATTTGGAATCATCTAGGGTGTTCGCCATTTCTTTTAGTATATTTAAATGAGTCTCTACAATCGTATCTATTTCCCAACAAGGAATGTTGGGTTTTTGAACTGCATTAGACATGTTTCCAATGACCGAGTATGCGTCACATAATCCACCACACGAGAACACGAAGAATATCAAGGTAAGCCCTCAGACAACTTGTTCCACTTCCTTGACATGCCTACACTTACCGTTGTCTTCCCACAACTTCCCATTTCCTGATGATAACTTCCCATATCTAAGACAATGTAAATTTTGGTCATGGGTTGTCTACACTAATACCTTCCCATAATTTCCCACATTTAAAGAATATCAAGGTAAGCCCTCAGACAACTTGTTCCACTTCCTTGACATGCCCACACTTACCGTTGTCTTCCCACAACTTTCCATTTCCTGATGATAACTTCCCATATCTAAAACAATGTAAAATCAAATTTACTTCCCGCTTCCCGCGAGCATTGCTCGCGAAATATGTCGCTTTTTGCACTAGCGAGAAGCGAGGAAAGACAACAACCCTGACGAACGCCCTCCTTAACCTCGAAAGACTCGCTAATTTCGCCATCTATTCTTACCGCGGCCCTGCTTCCTGAGTAAATACTCTTAATGGCACGCAGTAAACCCCCATTGATACCGTACTCGCTAAGAACCCCCTGTAGTTACTGCAAACCTTACGATTGCCCTTCTTATAAATTAGAGCGATAACACCGAAGCTCCAGTCAGCAGGTACTGGAGAAGACTTATGGCCAAATTGAAAATCCTACAAAGCCATTTGATCCCACCTGCTCCCCTGTACTTAATAAATTCCGTCCTAATTTCATCCACCCCTGCGGATTTTCCTGCCCTTAATCTGCCGACATTTCGGGACACCTCATCCAGTGTAATTTCTTCCTCCACCCCCGAGCCAGGACCTGCCTCCCTATCATTTTCTTCTACCTGATTGACAGATGTAAATAAATCCTGAAAGTAATCTCGCCAAGTCTTCAAGACTTCACCCTTATCAGTAATTAACCCGCCGTCCTTATCTTAAATACTACTACATCCCTCCTTCACGTCACCGACGCCACCGCGCCTAATGCCCTTGATCATCGACCAAAATTTCTTTGCCTTGACCTGCCTTTTCCAATTCCTCCCCAAACTTCTTCCCTTCCCGGTCCTTTGCTCCCCTGACTAGATCCTTAACCAGTTGCCTACAAGTCTTATAAGCCTCCCACTTTCCCTCCGTCCTGTCATGTAACCAGATCAAGTGTAGTTTCCTTTTCTCCAATTCAGCATCCCTGATATCGGCATTCCACCAACCCGTTTTTTTTTTGTTTTCGACCCCCGCTCAAACGACTCAACCGATCAGCTTAAATTTTTTGCCCTGAAAGGTACATGCCTCCCAAGATTCAAGTTCGAAGATGAGCAAAATCGATCAAGTGGTTCCGGAGATATGGTCGAGGAAGTTACTAAAAACATGGTTTCGCGAGGGTCGGTGAAGCTTTTTCACAAATATCTCAGCAAGTATAGCACGGAAATTGCTCAAGTTGGTGTCAAATGAAATAATTTGACGTCAGAAAATTGGGAAAAATTTTTTGTGGGAATCGGGTCAGGGGTCCGACCACCGGGACCAGTGGAATTGGCGAAATTGAGTTTCTTGGCCATACACGAAAACAGTTTTTCGTGTTTATTTCCTTAACTATGCAATATGGAGATTCACTGTCAAAGGCAAAGTTGTAGAGAATAAAATTCTAGAGTGCACGTGTTTCAGGGTTTTGGGTAAAAATGCCACAATCCTGGAATATGACCACTTCTAGAATTGGGAGGGATGACCCATATCTCTGGAACTATAAGAGATAGAAAGTTGCTTCCAAAGGCAAAGTTGTACAGAATAAAATTTTTGCCAACGCTTGTATCAGGGTTTTGGGTAAAAATGCACAATTCTGGGATATTACCACTTCTAGAATTGGGAGGGATGACCCATATCTCTAGAACTATAAGGGGTAGAAGGTTGCTTCCAAAGGCAAAGTTGTATAGAACAAAATTTTAGATAACAAAATGGCCCAATCCTTGGATATAACCATTCCTAGATTTGAATGGTTTGTGATGTACTTCAGTATGGCCTTTGACATTACCTTGGGTAATTTCTATGGATCTTTGGAATTCTTACAGCTATAAAAGAACAGAAAACGTTGGATTGTTTGCTTATTACTATATTAAGATACGTTCGAGTCTTTTTGCAAGATTTATTCTTTTTGCCACATCTATTCTGTTTGTCACATCTATTCTGATACGTACGGGTCTTTGGTTATGTTTTATTAATAAAAATCGTACATTAAATGTTCAGCACACTAATGACATTAAGCTGGAAAAACTATCTAATGTTTCTAAAGCGTTATTGAATGATGAAAAGTAGTAATTGAATGGTAAAGTGAAGATCTCATTTTATTTAGTTATTACCATTCTGTAATGAAGAAATATTTTTTCCAGTTCATTGGCAGTAGTTTCATGAATATCATATCTACGATTTTCATCAATAAAATATAGGTTCAACCCCATTCTTAGGTTAATAATCCTAAGAGTACAGCGTTTGTTAAACAACTGGGCCATAAACTGCATTACCACACCGTTTACATCACTAGTTTAAACCATAATACAATAGAAAGAGCTTTCGGAGCTTCCAATTTCAATGGCGAGTGTCGGATTCTTTCATTTTCGCGAAAAAATAGGTTCATAATTTTCGTATTAAATACTGTGATTCCATGATAGACTTTTCCCCCAATTAAGATGAAGTAAAGTTTTGCTTGTGACGGATTCCCAAGTCAAAACTTAAAAAAAGTCCTTCATGGCTACCCATCGAAAACATAAAAAGAAATTTGGCCGGACAACCGGCCAAGGAATGTTCTTATCTATATTTTTGTATGAATTCAAATCAGTCGTTGTAACTTTATGCTAATTCGAGTTATCGTTTGATTTTTTTTTTTTTTGGTTTTCATTAGATTTCGTAACGTTGAAGTCTCGTTGCCATCGTTGCATTCAAGTCCATTTCGGTTCAGTTTTGTTAAACAATTGGAAGTAGGATGAAGAATTGTGAGTGGCTTTTAAATGTCCAGTGAAAGTAAAATACCGGTTTATGTCAAAAGTAAGATACTGAACAGATAATTAGACGCAGGGTGCGTGTTTTCTTGACCCCTCATATGGTAGAGGAACCCGGAAAGTCTGCACATTTTTAAAATTTAATGTGGGGTCCTACCAGCCAACTCAAGAACGCAGCCTGGTGTCAAAAATTGTTGTAACTAAAAGTTGAAACCAGTAGCGTTTATTCTATGGCACAATGCTTCTCAAATTGACAGCTGGCTCCGTACTTGTGCCCTTGGACCGTGACATAAGAAGGTAGCCTCGTGCCGAAGAACGGAGTATACCAGGGAGTAGCTTTATACAACGCACTAATTTGTATATGGGCACCAGGCTGCTACTGTTATCTACAGTCCGATGCCAAGATGAAATTTAGTGCGTTGGAAAGCCGTCGTCAATACCGGCGCTGTGATATACTCCGATTTTCGGCAATAGGCTTTCTCATTTATGCAATTGAATCATGACAAAGTACGCAGCCAGGTGTGCAGTTAAGATGTATTGTGACATAAAGTACTCCTTCCATAGGCTTCAACTTTATCTTATATCACTTTTTGACACAAGGCTGTCCGGTTAAAATTTCTGGAGATCTTCAGAAATATTGTAGTTCTTTGACTTCTACAAAACAAATATTAACGGGCAAAAATGTTACGTTTAAAACGTACGCGAATTTTGCCAGCGTGAATATGAATAAAAATTTTTAAAACATAACCAAAGACCCGCACGTATCAGAATAGATATGACAAACAGAATAGATGAGGCAAAGTGACTCGAACGTACCTAAATATACAAATAAGCAAACAATCCAACTTTTCTGTTCTTTTATAACTGTAAGAATTTCACCAAAGGTAATGTCAAAGGCCCTACCGAAGTACGTCTCAGACCATTCAAATCTAGAAAAGCTTATATCCAAGGACTAAGTCATTTTTCCCTAAACACCTGAAACAAGTGTTATCTAAAATTTCATTCTCTACAACTTTGCCTTTGGAAGCAACTTTCTACCTCTCAGAGTTCTTGAGAGATTCGGGTCATTCTGCCCAATAATGGAAGTGGCCATATACCAGGATTGGGCCATATTTCGCCAAAACCCTGAAACACGTTTTAGCTTAAATTTAATTTTCTACAACTTCGCCTTTGAAACCAACTTTCCATATCTCATAGTTCTGGAGATTCGGGTCATCCTGCCCAATTATGGAAGTGGCCATATTTCCCCAAAATCCTGAAACAGGTGTGAGCTTATATTTAATTCTCTACAACTTCGCCTTTGGAACCAACTTTCTAACTCTCATTGTTCTGGAGATCTGGGTCATCCTGCCCAATAATGGAAGTGGCCATATACCAGGATTGTACCACATTTCCCTAAAACCCAGAAACACATGTTCGCTTAAATTTAATTTTCTACAACTTTGCCTTTGACAATAAATCTCCATATTGCAAAGTTAAGGAAATATAGACGAAAAACTGTTTTCGTATATGGCCAAGAATCTCAATTTCGTATATTCCATTGGTCCCAGTGCCCAGACCCCTGACCCGATTCCCACAAAAACTTTCTCCCAGTTTTGTGACATCAAATGCTTCCATTTGACATCAAAATGTGGAATTTCCGTGCTATACTTGCTGAGATATTTGCAAAAAAGCTTCACCGACCCTCGAAAAACCATATCTCCGGAACCACTTGATCGATTTTGCTCATCTTCGAACTTGAATCATGGGAGGCATGTACCTTTCAGGGAAAAAAGTTTAGGCTGATCGGTTGAGCCGTTTGGAAAAAAAAGTGGAGACGGACAGACGGACATTTTTTTATGGCGTCTCATCTCTAGACGATAATAGATGCATCCCCCCCCCCTCCCACCTCCATCTACCCCATGTTACAATAAAATTGCTTGTAGTAAACGTATAGGACCTTTATACTTCGTACGGGTCCAAAAAATATCTATTTAGCGAGCGTTAGCGACCGCTATTAGCGCGCTAATTTCTTTCCGATTAGCGAAAGACGTTAGCGACGCTAATATTTTCTAAAATTAGCGTTACCGTTAGCGTCGCTAAAAAAGTCATTAGCAAGCACAACCGTTATAAAATGTAGCAAACGTCAAACATCATATTTACGCAAAATACGTTATGCAGTCGTATAAATCCGGGAAGTGAACAGCGCTAAAGTGTTAAAAGGAAAGTTTGAGTAATAAAGTTAATAATAAAACTTTAATTTGTGATCTGCCGACTTGTTTATTCATTTGTGTTGCACATGTTGCAAATGTCTTTGTGTAAAATAAAACATAGGACCCAGATGTCATATAAACACCGTATCGAAATGTTCTCGAACAAGTTTGTAAGCTTATGATACACAGTAATAATACTATATCCTCCAAACAATAGAACTAAATTATTCTGTGTTCCTTTAGATTTTAAACTGTAAATGGATTTGCTCCAAAATATTGTATATTTGAAAATACCATCTCGTTTTGTACGTCCGAATTCAGTTGGTAGAGTCATTTTTTTAGTGATTTTCACAGTATCAGTATATTATAATCTTTTTGGACCCGTACGAAGTACAAAGGTCCTATACGTTTACTACAAACAATTTTATTGTAACATGGGGTAGATCGAGGTGGGAGTGGGGGGATGCATCTATTATCGTCTAGAGATGACGAATCAGCAATAAAAAAAATGTCCGTCTGTCCGTCTGTCTGTCCGTCTCCACTTTTTTTTCCAAACGGCTCAACCGATCAGCCTGGTCTGGCATTTGTGACGCAATTTTTTGAACTCAACATAATTTTGTTTAAAAATGTTTGTTGCAAATCGAAGCTTAATGCGTCACCCCTTTCTGATTTCAGAACTTTTGTAACTGGAAGAAAAAAGTTTTACCTTAGATGATTAATGCGTCACATGATCATCCCACCTACGAATCGATATCGGGAAGATAACGTAACGATCGACACATACACATTCAAAATGGTCAATAAGTTCGTATACCTTGGATCAGAGCTGAACATAAACAACGACATTGCGGACGAAATAAAAAGGCGAGTAACTTTGGGCAACCGGAGTTATTACAGCCTGCTGAAAATTCTAAAGTCCAAGTCAGTAAGCCGTAATTCAAAATGCGCACTTTATAAAATTGTGATCAGACCGGTAGTTACGTACGGTTCGGAGTCGTGGTGCTTGACACAGAAAAATGAACAATCTCTGCATACGTTCGAGCGAAAGGTACTACGTACAATATTTGGACCAGTATTTGACCGAAAACTGAACCGATGGCGCAGACGATATAATCACGAGCTCATAGAGCTTTTTGGAGAGCCCGACATAGTCAGAACAACAAAAATAAATAGACTACGTTGGCTCGGTCACGTACAACGAATGAATGAACATCGTATTCCAAAAAAAATTCTGAAGTCCAAACCTGAAGGCAAAAGGAGTGCAGGGCGACCCATGTCCAGGTGGAGCGACGCTGCCAACTTAAGAACTGTGGGAGTAACCAGCTGGGAGACGTTAGCTGCAGATAGGCCCGGTTGGAGAAGCATGTTGGAGAAGGCCAAGACCCTTAATGGGTTGTAGTGCCGGTAAAGTAAGTAAGTAAGATTAATGCGTCACACTTTTCTGATTTCACAGCTTTTGTAAGCAGACATAAAGACTTGCGTCACACCTCCTCTGTAAGAGGTTTTTTTTGCGGATATCAGTACTTTTGTAAGTTTGTAAGCAACTTTCTAGCTGCCATAGTTCTAGAGGTAAGAATCATCCCTCTGGAATCTGGAAGTGGCGTTATCCTTATTCTTTAGAAAATAAAAATAATTAAAAATGAAGATAATGTGAGAATTACTTTTACTGTTCTTTATTTCTTTACATGTTTTCGCTAAAATTTAATTCTCTATAACTTCGCCTTCGGAACCAACTTTCTAACTCTCATAGTTCTGGAGATCTGGGTTATCCTGCCTAATTATGGAAGTGGCCATATACCAGGATTGGGCCATATTTCCCCAAAACCCTGAAACACGTGTTCGCTTAAATTTAATTCTCTACAATTTCGCCTTTGGAACCAACTTTCTAACTCTGATAGTTCAAGAGATCTGGGTCATCCTGCCAAAAATTTTTACAAACAAACAAAGAGAGAAAGAGAGAAAGAACCCAAAACGAAACCAACTCCCGGCCGGAAATTCGACTGGTTACAAACGTAGTGCCCAATAGATCCCTTTTCGAAGCACTCCGTTCAATTTGACTAATTACAAACACACGGTCGTGTGCTTTTAAATTTATTTACTGTAAAATTTTAGCTGTTTTACAATTTTGTCTATACAAAATACATTGAACAAGAGGATATCAGAGATAATCTTGAAAATAGCACAACACGTAAAAGCACACAATCGTAAACCTCATATGCTTTGTATTTGTAATGATCTGATCTAATGCCATGACACAGAGTTCGGATTTTCGTTTGATTTTCGCAAATTCATAGTTTTGTCTAAAAACTAAAAAAAAATCATGATTTTGAAGAAAATTGATGCTCATTTTTTTCAAATTCATAATTTGGTAAAATCATTTTTCGTTATGCTCACAAATAAAATGATTTTGACTTTTCATAAAAATGAGCATCAAAAATTTTCACGGTTATGATGCTCATGACTAAATTTTGTTTAAGATTCCACAAAGTAAATCAGGACACATTAAACTGTTTATCTGATTTATTCAAACATGTTAATGATACGGAAAGAGAAAAATTGAAGTCGAGTCATATGCAATGACTTTATGAGGCTTCGTTTTAAAGGCTCACGAGCTTGATGGTGTTAGTACATCATTTATTTTTAATCTCTTACATGTCTTACTAACTGATAAATTCTCCAATATACAATTACGGACACAATTTTTGTCGGTGCCTATTTTTCGGAAACCTTGTTTCCAAGTTTCCAAAATACTTGCCAAGTTTCCAAAAATTTTAAAAATTAGAAAAATTTTAGAAAAAAAAGTAAATTAAATAATTTTCGATTAATTTCATTGTGAGAGAAATGTATATAACTCGATTTTTCAAAATTTGACAATTTTCATTTGTATAGGTTGAAACATTCTCGTCATAATTTTTATGTAAAAAATTATGAAGCAGGCCTGGAGGCAGAGGCTTTTATAAGGTTTTTGGACTGGGGGATTTTTCATCGAGGGTGCCCAAATTATCTATTGATAGCGCCCAAATTTACTATTGAAAGTTCCAAATTTTTCAGTAAGTAGAGGTCGTCTAAAAAGCGGTAGCGAGAAAATTTTGCACTGTTGAACAGATAAATTAATCGACACAATTAAATAGCCTTGGAGAAAACGTGACATATTTGAGGGTGAGATAGGTGAAGTAATCATGAAAATTCTAGCCTATACAGATGACTTAACTCTATTAGTAGATAAAGCAGTGATCTGCAAAGGAAAATCGACTGCCTGAATGTCGCATGTGAGAAGTACGGTATGAAAATATAAGTTAGCAAAACAAAGGTTAGTATGTCCGTAAATCTCGGAAAGAGATACCTTGTAGTATAAATGGGCAGCAGTGGGAACAGATTTCAGAGTCTAAATATTTAGGAGCAATTTTTTCAGAGTTAGTTGGGGAATTTGAGGAAAGGAGGAAAATGGGAAGTAGTGGCACAAAGTTAGTTATTCACAGGTCAATCTTCAGACCAACGATTTTATATGGTAGTGAAAGCTGGATGGACTGCGGATACCTTGTTCACGACCTGGAGGTTTCTGATATGAGGGTTCTTAGGAACATAGCAAGGGTTAATAGAAGGGAGCGGTGGGATAATCACATCAGAAACGATGACGTCAGGGAAAATTTACGTCAGTGGAAGAGGCTTAGAGTTGGAGGACTTTCACTGGGTGACCCCACACGGAAAGGTATAAACGGTCTATAAAGTATGATGATGATGATGATGAAACATCTCCTCTACCTCTTCAAAAAACGCAATTAAACCACTCCTGCTGTCGTACTTTAGAACCTTGATTTCTTCTTCGTTTATTCTGAGCATTGGATGGCATTGAGTCATAATTGGTAAAGACTGTTATGAATTTTCAATGGCGGGATCAGTTTCTAATTCCGTGCTGGGAATACATTTTTCGATAGTTCAGAAGCGGATTTACAAACAAAAACTTCACCTGTAATTCGTAACATTTTATGTCCTTGTGATCACAAAATTTGATGAAACCATCGCTAAACTCGAAAATTCTGTAAAACATGTTTTAAACAATGACATGCTACTTGGAGAGGAAAATTGAATTGAAAATATTGTGTAATCTTAGGGTCGAAAAACCACGGGACACTTTTTCGACCATAACTCCGGAAATAATTCAAGCGATTTTGCTCATGTTCGAATTCGGACTCACTTTTTTGACTTTCTTTCAGGAAAAAAATTTAAAATCTGTGAAGATTTACTGAAGACATACAGATGGAGATTTTTTTTCGCTGATTTACCATCTCTAGGCAACCAAAGAATGTTTCCGCTTAATAACAGATTCGAATTCGCAATCTGAACAACGTGGTAACAAACGCATAAGCCCTCGTTCACAAATCTTCAATGCATTTTTTTTGAAGTTACAACCGATTCCTTTAAATTTGATTCACCTTTTCTCGAATTTCTGCAAAAGTTTCCTAAATTTGTAAAAGAAGTTTCCCACATGTTTCCCAAGTTTTCCAAATGTTTCCCAAGTTTTCTAAGTTTCCCAAGTTTGCAGAAATTTCTCAAGTTTCACAAGATTTTTCCGAAAAATAGACACTGCCATTTGTGCAGCATTATAATAATTTGTCATTTATTGGATAAAAATATTTTCAATTTTGATGCTCAATTTTAAATGAGCATCAAACGTAAATGAGGATCAAGTTTACAAATTGAGCATCATTTTCATACATCATTTCATATAACAAAAAATGATTTTGAGCATAAAAAAATTGACGATCATTTTATGGTTTGTGATGTTCACAATGATTATGAGTTTCAAAAAATGATGTGATTATGATTTTCGAACTCTGGTCATACCTCCGATCATAAAAATTGGATGATATAAAAACCAAAATATTGATCTATCAAGGTGTACTGATGAGTCGTGTTTTGGTTGTTACTCTTAACTACTCTATTTGAAGAACATTTTTGAATCCTAATAACTGCGTCGGTAAATCACTCACACTTTGCTCAAGCTATCAATCTGACGTTCTATTTTTTCCACAAGAACAATTTGCATTTTCACATCTTTTATGCACATATCGAATTGCATTGTCCATAGCAAACGAAATGCCAAGTCCGTTCTCTGCATGCATAATTTTCATCCAAATAAGAAACTAGTGCAACTCAGATTTTTCTTTTAATTTATTAATTTAAAAACTTTTTTATATAAAAAATATATTAATTCTAAATGTATATAGAGGCGTACGATGAATATACAAATATTTTCTAGTTTAGCCTATCTGGAGTTTTTATTTGTCGTTTGAATTTTCTCTTATACAAAAGGCACAAGCTCTCTGAATATGTAATGGCTTTTTAGCAGGAAAGTTATTCAGAATATGAGATTTGATGTGTTGAATGTTTTGACTAGATTTTAGCGTTTAACAGAAAATTATTTTACAATCGTAGCCGATCAATTTTTGAAATTAAATTATTATCGTTCGTTTTCACTGATAAAAAGTGCATTCGATTAGCTTTGCTTAAAATTTGGCTTATGATTTTTTCACTTTCTTTCTCTATATTTTTTTGTTTTTGTTTTCCGTGGTTTTTTTCGATCAGTCTTCCATTTTCGTCAGTTTCGAACAATTTTCATTCAAAAAACTTGGATATCGTTACTTTGTGGAACAATTTGATTCAAACCATAACTTAATCCTCGCTCGATCGGAAGGCCAGGACACCCAACCTCCATGTGTTTCGTTAGCAACGACATACGTGAAAATGTCTTACTGCAAGTTGAACAAGAATACTTTTTGATCTCTGAGTGAGTTTGCAGATGAGCCCTCAAATTCGATCGATCAGCAAATGCCCTATGGCAATGATGGCAACTAAACGGTTTTTCACCAGTATGCGTTCGAATATGTCCTTGCAGCAGCCACGGCCGCGAAAATGCTTTATGGCAAATTTCACATTTACAGGGCAGCGTATGCGTTCGAATGTGCATTTTTAGTGCGCCCAATGATGTATACACTTTATCACATAACTTGCAGGAGAAATTCTTTTTGGCTTGATTACCTTCAACGGCTGGACAGTGGAATTGTAAATGCTTTGATAATCCCGAATGCGTTGAATAGGATTTGGAACAATCTGGACATTGGTAATGGGAATTTCTTGTTGGCTTTTCTGGTTTGGATTTTTGGTGCGATTGCTTCGATTCCAAACTTAATGTCGATAGGTCACGAAAAACGGCATAGTTCGCTGGCAGATTTTCGGATAATGATGAATTTGAAGATACTGGTGAAACGGAGCGTCTTGGTGATTCGTACGAATGATAGGATGATGTTTGGCTGGGTGCTGGTGATAGCGGGAACAGACTGAACAACGGCCTTTGTTGATCAACTCGATAAGGTGTGAATCTCTTGGGATATGCTTCAGGCTTAATAATGTTGTTGTTGTAATTAGTTCGTAGATCCAAGGACGATGCTGTGTATGGACTGTACATAGCTGTTTTGTAGAGACTGTCGTCTTTGCTGTACCGATAATTAGATTCAAATTTGTTTGAATATGATTGTGGGTAATAAGCTGGATCAATGTTCTCATTCGGTGTGGCAGGAAAATAGCTTGGCGGTGTTAATGGATTGGGCCAAGGTTTGTACATTGGTTCAATAATATCGGAATAATACGACGGTACACAAACATCGGATTCTTCTTTGATTACTATATCTGGTTTCAATGTTGGCGTTGTTGTTGATGGCACTTCAATCGGAGACACTCTACCTCGATTTTCGAATTTTGGTAATTTCGCCTGAGTGGCATACGATGCATTTTTTCGGGATAAATCTTCTGGCTTAGTGCTAAGATTTTCCGGTTCACATTGTTCTTCTTGCTCAATCAAGACTGGTCTTTTCTTTAACGGACACTTGCTATAATTTTTCACTTGGTCATTTGTATCCATGTTGACCATAATTGTTCGATCAATATCGATTGCACTTCTAACTTTGTACACTTTCGTTTCAAAGCAACAAAACAAAATCAGTTGCGCGATACAATTCTCGACAACAAAAATTTTTACAAACGAAAAATCTTCACAAAAAAATTGAACTAAACTGAATACACGATGCAAACCGTTCGGGAGTCGAACCCAGAATAATGAATTTAACTGTAGTACCTGCTATTCTATACTCGTCTATAAGTCTCCCCACTCTATTCCAACTGTTTAACAGCACGTGCCACACAACCAATCACCAACGAAAACAACTAATTCTCCTCTTCTCGTATGAAAGGTTCCCACCAGACCGGAAAAAGTCTTTGCATTCGTTTTGAATGTTGTACACCACCAGAGAGAGAAAAGAGGGGAAAACAGGTGTGCGCAACTTACTTATAAACTGTTAGCTCACATATGTGCGAGAGCTGATGGCTTAAATAGTTGTTTTTATATGTGAACGATATGTGAAATTTTTACATTTTTATGTGCTCGACAATATGTGCTATGGATTGCACAAAATTATATGCCGTGTAAGGCGTTTATTTATAACTTTTTTCGTCGCTTGCGTTGAAGATTTTTTTGAAAAATACTTTTCAATTTTGATTGGAAAGAAGATTTTTTCAGATATGATTTCTCGACAGAAAGTGTGGTTGTCGCTTGAGACGAGTTTTCAAATTTACTTGTGGATTTGCATTCCTACAATGCATCGAAATGAATAAACTGGTAATTTATTTTGATGACAAGGGGAGAAAATACAGAAAATGACTTAAAATGAAGTTCGACGGAACAGAGAAAATATAAACGAAAGTTGTGATCAAAGTAAAAAACAATTTGGTGATAGGGAAGTTTGCTAATAGAGCTCCGCTAGAATTTTATTCGAACTTCCATAGACTGCCGTAAGAGAGTTTTCTCATCGGTTGTCATGCGTGAGAAGGAAAGTATGAGATAAACGTCTCCTCGCTTATCACTTCACTTATCATCCCTAGAGATAAAAAAGGGATTTTTGCACCTCAATTGTGATTTTGTGAAGGAAGTCAACGTGACTCATTTTGTACACTTGATATTTTCTCAAATTTAATCCATCCGCTTTATCGAAACAATTCTGTACGCTCTCTGAGATTTACTAGTGAAGCAACGTCTCACATTAAGCGATGAAATTAATTAGCGGCTCATTTTTTTGCTTCAAAAGACATTATCTCATTAGTACAGGTTGAAATAGAATTCAAACCGAAAATAGAAAATTTTCGAATCAAAAAAATCATATTATACGCTCGCTCACCAAAAACACAATAAAAAAAAACTCTTGTTTATCATTACACAGTCAAATAAAACGAATCATAATCGTGTAGTATGATCAATTCGTTACATCTGCTTATTTATCTCTTCACCATGTCGATATGGATACACAATTAGTTCCTTTAAAATTCCATATAGACAGACGCCCATTGATTTGTCTAAAAAAAAAGAGAAAAAAAATTCTACGATATAAATGTCTATGGCAAATGGTGTAGCGCGCTAACGTATGATTATTTTTGATTTACCATAACTCTTTATTCATATAATTATGAGCAATTAGAGCACATAAAAGATATAAATAACCGGATTAAAGAGAAATAAGAAGGAAAAATAAATTATGGAGAATTTGTTGCTGGTTGTTTTATCACTACATTCATCTCTCAAAATGTTTTATTCAAATTCCAGAGATTTATGTGATTGGGGCTGTTCGTGGATTACACAACAAAGGATTGATAAGGGGCTCTAGAGGTTGTTCCTGAAGGAACACATACAAAAAGCAACTCTTTTCTCTTCTCACTTAATTAATTACCTAAACAAAAAACTTTTTTTTTCCTAAAGTGGCTTATCACTTTCACATATATACTCGCCAATGCTCATGCAGCAACTAATTTTTCTATGTGATGCGTAATTTCAATAAGGTAGAACGTTGCCTCACTTCATTTTGTACTGTATGTACTATTTGGGCTTGCTTTAAGTCATTCATATCCCATACCCTTTACAACCACTATACACCAACCAAAGACCCGTACGTATCAGAATAGATGTGACAAACAGAATAGATGTGGTGAAGTACATCTCAGAACATTCAAATCTAGAAATGGGTTTATCCAAGGATTGGGCCATTTTCCCTTAAAACCCTGAAACACGTGTTCTCTGAAATTTTTTTTCTATACAACTTTGCCTTTGGAAGCAACTTTCTACCTCTTACAGTTCTAGAGATATGGGTCATCCCTCCCAATTCTAGAAGTGATCATATCCAAGGATTGGGGCAATTCTACCCAAAACCTTGAGAAACGTGTTCTTTAAAATTTTATTCTCTGCAACTTTGCCTTTGGAAGCAACTTTCTACCTCTTATAGTTCTAGAGATATGGATCATCCCTCCCAGTTCTAGAACTGGTCATATCCCAGGATTGAGGCATTTTTACCCAAAACACTGAGACACGTGTTCTCTAAGATTTTATTCTCTACATCTTTGTCTTTGGAAGCAACTTTCTACCTCCTATAGCTCTAGAGATATGGATCATCCCTCTCAGTTCTAGAAGTGGTCTTATCCCAGGATTGTGGAATTTTTACCCAAAATCCTGAGACACGTGTTCTCTAAAATTTTATTCTCTACAACTTTGCCTTTGGAAGCAACTTTCTACCTCTTATAGTTCTAGAGATATGGGTCATCCCTCCCAATTCTAGAAGTGATCATATCCCAGTATTGGGGCAATTCTACCCAAAACCTTGAGAAACGTGTTCTCTAAAATTTTATTCTCTACATCTTTGCCTTTGGAAGCAACTTTCTAACTCTTATAGTTCTAGAGATTTGGATTATCCCTCCCAATTCTAGAAGTGGTCATATCCCAGGATTGAGGGATCTACAACTTTGCCTTTGGCAGTGAATCTCCATATTGCATAGTTAAGAAAATAAACACGAAAAACTGTTTTCGTATATGGCCAAGAAACTCAATTTCGTCGATTCCATTGGTCCCGGTGCCTCGATCCCTGACCCAATTCCCACAAAAATTTTTTCCCAATTTTCTGACATCAAATCCTTTCATACTTGCTGAGATATTTGCGGAAAAGCTTCACCGACCCTCGAAAAACCATGTTTTTGGTCACTTCTTCGACCATATCTCCGGAACCACTTGATCGATTTTGCTCATCTTCGAACTTGAATCATGGGAGGCATGTACCTTCCAGGGAAAAAAAATTTAGACTGATCGGTTGAGCCGTTTGAAAAAAAGTGGAGACGGATGGACGTACGGACAGTTTTTTTATTGTTGATTTGTCATATTTAGACGATAATAAATGCATCCCCCCAACTACCACCTCGATCTACCCCATGTTACATTAAAATTGTTTGTAGTAAACGTATAGGACCTTCGTACTTCGTACGGGTCCAAAAGGTAATTTGTAATTTCAACCGACGACAATGTATAACAATTGAACGAATTGAGACTAAAGTCACCATACAGCTGATATTTTCGTAGAAATGATAAACATTTTGCGTTGCTCACTCACACATCCCTACATAAACCAATTTGTTGATACACCGATCTGTAATGCGTCTATCACATAGGACATCATTTCTAAAATACTCTTATTCATACAAACGCGAGATTGCATTGTAGAACCTCTCAGAGACCGTGTGAACATTTTATTTTTCGTTAGAACAGAATCATTCTTTTCCAGTCGAATCACGTAAAAACCGATTAGTCAGTGGTAAAACCGTGTATTTTCGTTTTCATTTGAAACCTGGAGCTAACCATGTCGTTGATTTTATTTTCCCCAACTCAACAAAACTGAACAAAAATCACAAATTTGCACCCAATTTCACGCATTAAATTTGCTTCTAGCGTATAAATTATAACGACGGCTTTATGCGAGCCAAGCGGAGAGAATTACACACATTTCTGTCGAAATTCGAACAACGAAACAGACAATAGTGTTCTATCTTGCCCATCTCTTGCTGAGTCCTTATTATTTCTCTAGCTTTGACCTAAAATTTGTAAGATAGCATCGATGGCATTCAAACTCCAGGTGCGTCTGTCGTAGAAGATGTAAAAGGGCTCTACAGCATGTACAGTGGTTATGGCTTCAAATGTGTAAACGTCAAAATTGTCGATGTTGGGAAAACTTTTTCACTGAAACTTAACTAAGTTTTTTTCCATACAACAAAAATCTAACTTTTCTGCCATTAAGTCCGTTCCCACTGTACGTGAAAAGATTGTAGTTGAACATTTTTTCCGATACTTCGTATTTTTTAAGGATAGTGGGTCGACCCACACCTGACCCACAGCTGCGGAAGACACAGTAATCGTTTTTGTGTGTTCTGAAAATGTTGGTCAGGTGTGGGTGTGTGTCGACCCGCTAAAACTGTGGGTCAAACCACTCCGATCCTTACCATTTTTCACAGAGAAATCATGAGTTGGTACGCCTGCGGGAAGATAGAAGGAACATGAAAGATGACAGCTGCTTAATTTGGGAGAGAATCGAACCTATTTGTTCGGATTTTTGAGAGAATACTTTCCCATAGCAACCAACTTTCATTCATATCTTCCTTCTATCTGGCCGTAGGCGTACCAACTTATCATTTCTCTGATTTTTCAAGATGCTTTGTGATGTACTAAATTTTTTAGAACTATCTCTGAACAGAATTAAACTATAATGGCGTAAGCCACGTACATTTGCTGCCACTGCAGCGTAATACTGTTACTCTAATAGCGAACTTCATTGTTATTGACATAATAAGAGTGAAGTTTGTTCCACGCGAAATAAGTGCACATTTTACGGTGTACTAAAAGTCGATCGTAGCGCTGTGGTGGCCAACGCTGTTCACGAATATCGGGCAATTCCACCGTTCCCACGCATGAAATTCTCGGTAGTTACAAAATAATAGTCACTTTCGTATGACTAACCTCTAGTTAAAGGTTCAACCTTTATGATTTATTTACCTTTTTCAATAAATATCCTTTTGTAACAACGGAGAATTTCGAGCGTGGGAATGAAGTTTTCGTGTAATGGCCCATCTGATGAAGGCGGTAAACAGTGCAACGAAAGGGAATCAGGAAAAGCGATTACGGCATGCATTCTCTATTCTCTACTCTTCTTGGGTTTACAAATTTTAAGTGATAAAGGTATTAGTGACGGTAGTGATTGCTGCTACCAAAATGTAAAACCCAACAGAAGAGTAGAGAATAGAGAAAACATACCGTAATAGCATTGGACATGTCATCGGTTAAACAAAGAGTTCAGGAGACGACGTTGAGATTCATACGCCATCTACGAAACAAAAAGCTACCTACTTACCTAAACGAACTGGTGACGTATAATTCAAATGTTCATCAGTAGCCGACGAGATAAAGAGAGGATTTCCGGATTGCGTGCAAGAAAACCAAACAGGAGGGCAATACGTTATTTTTCAGTGGTCTGATTCAAAGGTACATGTCGCTGTAACCCCACCCCTTAATTTTTTTTGGGAGGGCTCAAAACGAAAGGGGCTGGTTAAGGGCTAAACGGGGCTGCAACTTCCAAGTTTAGGGCTGTTACTGGACTCGAGCATTTAATGGTTGAATGGGTCGAATCATGTCAAATGTGTTTTCTACTGTCTGGTCATTATTTGTAGACTGCCCTCGAGCTAATCCAAATGGGCTCATTAAGTTCTGACGATTGAGACCAATCTTGAGTTTAGGGCTGATGTCTTACCAAAAATATTCAACAAAAACGCAAAAAAGCATGTCGAAATCATCGTTTATGTCACTAGCAACGTTTTTTTCAACGAGCAGTGCATTTTGGCGCTTAGGAAATATTAAGGGTTGACGATTGAGACCAATCTTGAGTTTAGGGCTGATCTTCCGGCAAAGATATTCATTGATAATGCAAAAAAAGCATGTCGAAATCACCAATGATTTTAGTAGACAAAATTTTCTCACCAGATGGTTCACTCTGGCGTTAAGAAATATTAGGGGCTGACGATTGAGACCAACCCTGCGTTTAGGGCTGATCTCCCGGCTAAGATATTCAGCGAAAACGCAAAGAAGCGTGTCGAAATCTTCAATTATGTCAGTAGACAGAATGTTCTCACCAAGTGGTGCACTCTGGCGTTAAGATATATTAAGAGCTGACGACTGAGACCTGAGACCTTGCGTTTAGGGTTGATCTCCTGGCAAAGACATTCAACGATAAAGCAAAAAAAAAACATGTCGAAATCATTAATTATGTCAGTAGGCAAAATTTTCTCTCTGGCGTTAAGAAATATAAATTAACGAATCCTTCAATAATGTAAAGGGAACGCATTCGAACTTGACATCAAAAATACAAACACCTGCGAATTATTGTGTGATGAATAAAAAGTGGCTCTATCACTCTTACAAAATTGACATAAGTTTGTCTCGTTTACTCTCTTAACCCATCACGCGTGATTTTTAGTTCATTTTATTTTTACTGGACACATAAAAGGAACGATAGCCATCATATGGTACACATGCTTTCGGTGGCTAAACAAAACACCATCTTATAATGATGCGTATGCGTAGTGTGCGCGTTCATCCTCGAAAAATTCATTTTAAATGAAATCGAAGTCGTTCAGCTTGTTGATCTTTATTATTTGAGTTGATATTACGTTTAAAGAAAATACAAATAAAATTATTCACCCATCATTGAGAATGTTTTCTAAGCGATACGGAATCTAAGTGATGAAGATATGAACAATTTTCTCCAACACTAATTTAAAATAACTAAATTCTAACTTATTAAGGGGCTGTCAATAAATGACGTCTGCTTTTTTTGGGGTTTTTTGGCTACCCCCAATTGTCTGCTGGTGTCTGTTTTCCGAACCCCCCCCCCTAAAAAAAAACTTCATATTTCTTAATCGAAAAGCTTGAGTTAAGGGCTGATGAGAGGAACCAATCCAGAGTTAAGGGCTGATGGTAGAGACCAACCTTGAGTTAAGGGCTGATGATTGGGACAAACTTCGAGTTAAGGGCTGATGATTAGCATTAATCCCGAGTTTCTCGAGCTAGGGCCTGGAGAAAATTGTTCATATCTTCATCACTTAGATATTTCTATTTGACACTACCTACAACATATCTACAATTACAAACATCAATTTTACTGGCTGGGAATACTGCCGTCATAAGGAAAAAAACTTAGAGAAAATCTGCGAAGATTTTCAACGAAAGTCACTGAAAAAAATCGAATTAGCGAGAAAATTAAACAAAAGATTCTCTGCGATTGTTTTGTTTAATTTGGCCTACAGAAAGGGAATCATAGGCTTGTGCACCTTTTTAATTTCTCTTTTATCGCTCTTTTCACGTATTCGCTTGTATTTTTCTCAAGTAAAACTGGTTTTTCGGTTGAAAGAGTTAAAACGAAGCATTGCACAATCTTATGATTCTCTTCCTGTAATTTGTGACAAACTGATCAATCGCTGAACTATTTACTTTTATTGTTTAATTTGTATGAAGTCATTCCAACCAATTGAAGACAACATAACAATGCAGCATATTTACTTGTATTTACTATGAATATTTTATGATGCACATACAGACCCTCTCACCTCTCACTTCAACATTTTATTGATAACAAACTGGTTTCCGAAACTAGTTTCGACTTGACTTTATTCCGATCTTTGAAAGTAAATATTCAGCTTTTCTAAAATTCTTGTTTTTCTATGACAAAAATTTTCAGCATTTTCAATTATGCATAGCGTGACTTTCTTGTTGGTAGAAGAGCTGAAATATTTGAAAGTGTGCTTGACTAGAGCACAGTCAGGTGCTTGGTGAGCAGTGGAGGCTAATCTGAGCTGTTCTTCATTTTTATTTCTTTAATTCGAAAAATTCTTATCTTTTTTTCGACTTTCTGTCTCTTTAAATTTTTGTTGCTGCAGTGGGCAGATTTTCATGTCATCCTCAATGACACATATGAACAAGGTTGTGTTCGCTAGTCACTTTTTTTAGCGACGCTAACGCTAGCGCGCTAGTGCTTCGGTCTAAGAGGCAGAGCGTCTAATTACGCTTGGCCAGAGTATGTGTCATGTTACACCCTCCGCCAGAGCGTAATGTTAATGTTACGAGAACTTAGAGGTTTTAGATTCGAAAATTGAGCGGCAGTCGAGAAAATCGGGATATCAGAATAGATGCGGCAAACAAAGTTGATTTTATTTATTTATTTAGCGTTTATTTTATTTTAGCGTTTATATATTAAGCCTCATAATTGTATACATTGCACAAAGAACAATAAGTTATATTAACATTTTACAAAATAAAATTTTGACGAGAAGAAAAGTAATAAACACGAAAATCATAAAGTCAAAGCTGATAACCACTGCAATGCTTGGTCAGTTAAATTAATAAAATCGTTCACATCACCTTCGTACTTAAAAATAGGACAATCATATAAGATATGTTCCATCGTTTGATATGGGTTTCCACAGCTGCAGCAAGGGTTGCTAATGAATTTCCATTTGTGTAGCATTTGGTTGCAATTACCATGTCCTGTCCGCAATCTATTTAAATTACACCAGAGCTTCCGAGGTATTTTAAATTCTTTCGAATTGCTGGCATGTTTGTCAAAATCGAACAGACGACGATCGTGGTGCAACGGTATTCGGCGATCACTCGATATTTTTCGGTATAGCGAATGCAGAGCGAATTGACGTCTGATGTGTGGCGGTGCAATGTTGCAAAGCGCTGGAAGCCACTCAAGTGGTGTAGACTTTACTGTTCCGGAAACGATCCGCATTGTTCGATTTAGTTCAGTGTCTACTTTGGATACGTGAGCACTGTTTAGCCAAGTTGCACAGGAGTATTCAGCGGCCGAGTACGCTAATGCCAGCGCGCTTGATCTTAGGCATGCAGTTGATGCACCCCATGAAGTGTGTGCCAGTTTCTGTATCAGATTGTTCCTTGTAGCGATTTTGGGTTTCAGCATTTCCATATGCGCTCGGTAAGTTAGGGAACGGTCTAATGTTGATGTTGATGTTGATGTTACGAAGAGACTCGAACGTATTTAAGTAAATATTGCTTTAACTCTTAAGTTTACGAAATTGTGTCCACATTGAGTTGTATTGGAAATTGCCGATAGGACAATATTGAAAAGCCCGTCCGAAGAAACGGTGTAAAAAAACCTTTCCGAAAGCACAAAATTTACCCCCAAATATAGAAAAATGTTCTACTCAATTTTCTCTACAACATAGAAAAAACCATTTTTTGGGCTAGGGTCGACCTACTTACCAACCTAGGGCCTTAAGTAGAGGCTTTGGACGCACAATTCCATAGCCAAAAATGTTTCCCTCAATTTCCTCTGCAACATAGCAAAAAACAATTTTTTTTAAGGCCGACTTTAGGACCAACATGGCCCACTTGCCCTAAGCACATAAAAGATTTTTCGATTACCTTTTAGGAAAAAATCGGTTGAGTTTTACTCGAGTTATCGTGTTGACAGACGGACGGAAGGACATTTTTTTAATTGCTGATTCGACATCTAAGGACCATGATCGGTGCTCCCCCCCCCCCCTGCTGCAGGGTCGAAATTCGACTGGTTATAAACGTCGTGGTAAACGCATAAGACCCTAGACCCCTTTTCGAAGAACTTTGTTCTAAAAATGTCCGTCCGTCCGTCCGTCTCTCAACACGATAACTCAATTAAAACTCAACCGATTTTCAAAAACTTTCTTTTCCCGAAAAATCTTTTATGGGATTGAATCTGGGCACTGTCGGCCCAAGGGCCACCGAGCTTGGGCCGTTTAAATGATATTTGGTTTTTTGTACATAACTCGAGTAAATCTTTTCTGATTTTCAAAATTTTTTTTGTTAGAAAGATCTGGGCATAGCCGACTATTTATGGACGAAACTTTTTTGAATTTGAGTCCTTGGACTTAGCTAGGGCACTAAACTCGAGTCTCTGCTAGGGCTCTATGTGTTTTTTGTCCATAACTCGGGCAAATCTTTTCTGATTTTCATAAATTTTCTTTTGTTTGAAAGACCCGAGCATAGCCGACAATTTATGGAAGAAACTTTTCTGAATTTGAGTCGTTGGACTTGGCTAGGGCACTAAAATCGAGTCTCTACTAGGGCCTATGTGTTTTTTGTACATAACTCGGGCAAATCTTCCTATTTCCATAAATTTTTTTGGTTTGGTTTGAATGACCTGAGCATAGCCGACAATTTGTAGAAGAAACTTTTTTTAATTTGAGTCCTTGGACTTAGCTGGGGCACTAAAAACGAGTCTCTGCTAGGGCTCTATGTGTTTTTTGTACATAACTCGAGTAAATCT
>CM055403.1:133395442-133613262 GCA_029228625.1 Pseudolycoriella hygida | reverse complement strand
AAGTGAACAAAAATCGGGAAATGAACAAAAAATCGGGAAATGATTAAAAATCGGGAAATGACCAAAAATCCGGAAATGAACAAAAGTCAGGAAATGACTGAAAAAAGAAAAATGAACAAAAATCGGGAATTGAATCAAAATCTGGAAATGAGCAAAAATCGGGAAATGAACAAAAGTCGGGAAATGAACAAAGATCGGGAAATGAACAAAAATCGGGAAATGAACAAAAATCGGGAAATGAACAAAAATCGGGAAATGAACAAAAAATCGGGAAATGACTAAAAATCGATAAATGACTGAAAAACGAGAAATGACTTAAAATCGGGAAATGAACAAAAATCAGGAAGTGATCAAAAAATCGGGAAATGACCCAAAATCGGGAAATTAACATAAATCAGGAAATGACTGAAAAAAGGAAAATGAACAAAAATCAGGAAATGACTGAAAAAAGTGAAATGAACAAAAGTCAGGAAATAAACCAAAAATCGGGAAATGAACAAAAATCAGGAAATGAACCAAAAATCGGGAAATTAACAAAAATCAGGAAATGACTGAAAAAAGGAAAATGAACAAAATCGGGAAATGAACAAAAATCCGAAAATGAAACAAAATTGAGAAATGAACAAAAATCGAGAAATGAACAAAAATCGGGAAATGAACAAAAATCAGGAAATAAACAAAAATCAGGAAATGAACCAAAAATCGGGAAAATAACATAAATGAGGAAATGACTGAAAAAAGGAAAATGAACAAAATCGGGAAATGAACAAAAAACGGGAAATGAAACAAAAATCGGGAAATGAACAAAAATCGGGAAAAGTGGAAATATCGGGAAATGACTGAAAAACGGGAAATGACTAAAAATGGGAAAATGAACCAAAATCAGGAAATGACTGAAAAAAGTGAAATGAACAAAAATCGCGAAATGAACAAAAATTGCGAAATGAACAAAAATCGGAAAATGAACAAAAATAGGGAAATAAACAAAAAATCGGGAAATGACTAAGAATCGGGAAATGACTGAAAAACGGGAAATGACTTTAAAACGGGAAATAACTGAAAATCGGAAAAGAAAGAAAAGGGAAATAGCTTAAAATTGAAATAGTTAAAAAGAAAATCAGAAATTGACTGAAAATTGTAAAAAAAATCGTTCGCGAACTTTTATTTATTACTTTACAAAGCCGAATAAGCTTTGTTCACTAATAACATCTATTTGCCCCGAGATCACAACCAAATATAAAGAGGAGGGGTATTTTTCAGAGGCCTAAGCGATTTTGAGGCTCCCAGAAATGATGAAGAAGAAAACAATTTTACTGGGTCCATTCTCAAAATTTCAATTTAACTTGATTCCTCTGCGTTTGAAGTTATTCCATAGGCGTAGGCAACTTGCGGAAGACCTGAAAAATAATACACTTATGAAGAAAGTATCACCCTTCTTCATACCCAACACTATGCCAAAGAGATAGTTTGTTCGTCTACAGTAAGTCCTCTAATTTTTAAATCTGATTTAATTGAGCCTATTAGTCTTCTCCTTGACCTACCCCTAGAGCGCACATCCGGGACCTGACCTGTCTGTTATTACCCATCATCTGAACGTGCCTGTATCATCTCAGACGACTAACCCTTGCCGCCTCATCCACTGTCATAACCCTTAAATTTTCCCTGATGTCGTTGTTCCTGATGTGATTATCCCACTATTCCCTCCGATTCACCTTTGCTATTATCCTAAAACCCTTATATCAGAAACCTCCAGGTCATGCACAAGGTATCCGCAGTCCACCCAACTTTCACTACCATATCAAATCGTTGGCGTGAAGACTGAGCTGTGAATTGCCAACTTTGTGCCGCTACTTAATTCTTTTTATTGAACACATGCGACCTCAGCTGATTGGCCACTGTGTTTCCCATTTTCCTCCTTTCTTCAAATTCCCTAAATCCTCTGAGAAAATGCATCCTAAATATTTAAACTCCGAAACCTGTTCCAAATGCTCCCCATTTACACTACATACTACATTTATACTACATACCTCTTTCCGAGATTTGCCGCCTTAGTTTTGCTTAAACTTATGTTGACACTCCGTTACCATTATAAAATTTCTCCATAAATATGAAAATTTCCTTTATTCATAGCCATATCATGTCTCTACTGTCGGAAAAGTTTTCTTAGAAAAGCGCCATCTACTCATCTCTAAAGTAAAATTTTTTTGAGCAAACAGCATCTTCGAAAGAAAATTGCCGCTGAGTGTATATTGCACTGGGGCACTAGTCAAACCGCTCGTCATTACAATTGGAACTAACTTTCGACCGGGCCGGCAGAAACTTTAACCCACTGAGGATCACGCTGAGGGTGTCGTCTTTTGCTAGGTTTGAGTTGCCTCAAATGAGTCTGCCTCTTGAATAGACTTGCTTCTAAATCGAAGCAAACAAGGTGTCACGATTTGCTTCCCTTTCGCACGAGAACTTTTTTATTTTTTTTTTCTTTACTTTAAAACAACAATGAATTTCATAAGTCGTAAGTCAATGACTTATTATGCATCTTATGGTCATTGTTGGGAATTTACTCTTTTAAATAACATATTTTAAATTATATACACAAAACCGGTTACAATCCCGGTACTTAATGTTTTCAAATCGACACGACATCGGCTTCTGTCAAAGGATAGCAAATTAAATGATGAAATGCTTAATTTCCATGGATGTAACATACGAACTGGTTGACAGTTTATGTATTTCATCATGAAATTTACTATATATTTGACAGAAGCCGATGGCGCCGTGGTAAAATCGTAAATCATATGTAGGATGGGCTTTCGATTCGCGAGTAAGAATGAGATATTGCCTTTGTCAAATTTGATTAACTTACCGATCTTTTCCTCATTTTACAAATAAAAAACGACTTTATTTTTCCGCTTTGGTACTCTTAAATATGACCTAATAAAATTTCAATGAATCGCTAAAATATCCAAAGCCGAAATGTCAATCTAACGCAGACCACAAACATTAAATATATTCTTCATCAGAAACCACAAAATAATTCGCTAGTGGATTACAAAATAAAAAAATTGAATGATGACGAATGAACTGGAGGTGAATGAAAATTATAATACAACACGCGAGAACTTATTGATTAACATATCGAATGTATTAAGAGACACATGAGTTCAACTGCCATTAGATATAATGCTCAAGACACAAATAAATTATGTCTGTCGGTCTACGGAGTGTTTAGCGTATAGTAAAAACCGGTGCTATGTCATAATCAAAAGTTATGAATCATAAGACATAATGCACACAGTAAACATTTCAAAATGGTAATATATGATTTTAGGCTTACGCTTGAAGAAAATACACAAAAAAAATATTCCGCCCGTGTTCTAACAACGTCTATAATTCAGATTAAAGCCCTGTTTTCAAAAGTAAACATTATAGACAATGCACAAGATAAATTGAATTCGATGTACAATAGGTGAATCAAAAGGAATCTTATTCTCGATGCTAAAGAATAAGATTTTTTTTCATTAAATTGTGAAAAAAAGTAAATAAAAAATATTAAACAGCTGGATCCATTGGTCGCTTTCATTCATAATTTAGCTCGAACAGGTCTCTTCAAAGGAATCATAACGTCTTTGTGCACATTTTTTTTCTGAATAAAATAAATATCTTCCATACTGACAATGTCTTATCCTCTCTCTTCTCGGTGATCATTGCCTATTGTTTAGCACTATAAAACACAAAATTGATTTCTTGTGCGTTACAGGTTTCTTCAACTTTTTTGTTGATATAAAATTTTTTCCATCTTGTGCCTATACCTAAACGCCGAAAAATCATTTAAATCGGCGTGACGCAAGTCTTTTTATCAGCTTACAGAAGTGCTATATCAAGGAAGGTGACTCTTTAAGCATCGATTAGCAAAAAATACGTTGCATTCAAAATTTGATACCTATACCACTCTCTGACGGCATGTCTCAACCTCTACTCGTATTTTGTGTACGATCGAATTTCCACAAAATTTGTCCATGCTCATTTTGGAGAGAAAAAACAAGTTCTTGACCAATTTTTCAGAGAAAAATTTTTATTGTAGGGTACATAGTTGATACTCTCCCTACTCCGTAGTCCAAATTTGACTGGTTGAAAACGTAATGGCAAATGCAAAGCCATGCAAAGTATGCTATTTTTTTAGAGGGGTCGTGAAAACGTTTATTTATTTATATGAATATTTGACGCTTAAAATGTCATTTTGACAGTTGGGACAGATCGACTTTTGATCCCAACAAATTCACAAACATGAAAAACTTTTCCTCCTTATTGGAAATGTGCGTGGTGCCCGTTAAAAAAACGGTGTGACCGCGCGGGTGATTAGCCAGCCCTATGGGGGAGAGACTTTCCGCCTGCGCGGGCGATTAGCCAGCACTATGGGGGAGAGACTATTCGCCCGCGAATTATTACCTATTATGAAAACTCAATGCCTGTCAGTGGGTAACGATTTTACCATCGAAAACCAAAAAAAAAACTTTTTTATATGTTGTTGGTGATAGTTCGAAACGTGGAGAAAACCTGGTCCCGTGACTGATATTGTTCTGAAATAAAGGAGTTTTGGGGAAAAAATGGGTCAAAATTCGAAATGTTCCAAAAGTTATTTACGGAGCAGTTGCAAAGTTTTGGTCGGGGAAGAAAAGTCTTAGAGTTTTGGCATGGCTTTGTAAAAGAAAATTTGTTCACCCGACTTCATCCGAAGGAGCTAGACAGCGAAAACTGCTAAAACTTCGGTAGTTGCTCACTTTTTTGTTAGGAAACTTTGAGTGTTAGACAAAGTAGACTTGATTTTTGACCGTCAATAGATAGCGGAGTCCAGGGCAACAAAACCGGTTTACAATATTGTTCGAAAAAATTCCATACTTCTAAGGTATAGGGCATTTTTCGACGATTCAGCTCATAACGGGAGCACTTCTACAGCTAAATCTCGGTCAGTAGTGGTCGTAATGGGGGCAGTGAGGTGTCAAATGAAAGGTATTTACCTAACGAAGAAAATAACAACTGACTTGGGAAAATCGGTTGCGTGGTTCAGCTGCGGGACTCAGTCAAAGTGGTCAAAAAAAGCTACGCTGCCCGAAAAAAAAATCAAATGCAAGAGGAAATTTCGAAAAAAACATATATCAAAAGCCTTTACTGCTAATTAATTATTTAAGTCAGTCCTGTGGGGACTGGCTATCCGCCCGCGAAAATGATGACTTTAGAAGAAGTATACATAATTTTTGCGGGCGGATAGCTAGTCCTCATAGGGCTGGCTAATCACGCGCGCGGGCGAATAGTCTCTTCCCCATAGAGCTGGCTAATCGCCCGCGCGGGCAGATAGTCTCTCCCCAATAGGGCTGGCTAATCGCCCGCGTGGGCGAATAGCATCAGCCTTAAAAAACCCATACAGTCACACACTTACGGAAATATATTTTTGCATCAAATAGAATTTTGTACTTCTGCGCAGGTTTTTGCAGTGTTAAAAAGCTGCGCAGAAGTACAAAATTCTATTAATGCGAAAATATATTTCCGTGAGTGTAATTCTCTAGATTTTTCCCTAATAATTTCAAATTTTTTGGGAGCCTGTCTTAAGACTTGCGTCACGACCAGTTACTACCGTCACACCGTGCATATTTCTGAAGAAAAAAACTCTAATATATTTCTTACCGTCTGATAGGTTTCATCAAAATGTGCACACTGTGTAAACAATAGAGACTGGTACACAAACTTTTGATTTTTGCAGAAAATCTGTGCCTGTACAATGCGCACAAATACAAAATTTTGATATAGCAAAAAAAACAGAAGAGCGAGAGAAAAATTGAACACCTTGACGCAACCGAAAAAATCGAAAAAAAATCCGTTGTTCGGAGGGTTCTATTTAAATTTCAATAAGGGATGAAAATATAAAAGAAATATGAGCAGATGCCTATGGTTCTACATCATATAAAAATTTTCGATGCTATAACTCGGTTTTTGATGTGTGTTTTGGAATGGGGTGCACATATTGCTTCACACCTGCGAACACAAATGACGATATGGCACGCGTCTTTCTTCTATAAATAAATATAATTTAACATTTTCTATAATACGTCACAAAAATGAAAGTTGATGCTCCGTGTAGCATGGGGTGCATGTTATAATCCTCAGTGGATATAGTCAAATGCATTCAAATGGTTGTCACAATTTTAACGAGTTGATTTCTGATAGCACATTTTCCATAATTGAATTCCGGTTTTTCAATTTTTACCAGCTCACAGCAAACATTGCATTTATTTGCCCTTGAATATACAACAGATTTCAATGACACTGTTAGTTATCAATGTTATTGCAGGAATATTTGGGATGTTATTTGATAGCCAAACGTCTGAAGCAGTTGCAAGCACAGCACAACTAGTAGAGGGAAATTAAATCGACATCAGCACTGAGAGTCTTCAGTGATGCTTTGTTGGTGAAAAGATCATGAGTTTTAGACAACACAAATAAAAGAAGATGACGGCAAATGTGAAAGATTAATTTGAGAAACAAGTGAGGGTGAGGTGTGTGAACACACGATACTTTTCACAAAAAAATATGTGAAATTTCGTTTCTTAAAGATTGACAAGGTGAACTTAAACAAAAACTGAAATTTCGTCTTTAATTACACTCGCAACGGAATATTGTTTGTGCGTTAAAAACTCGGGAATTTCGAGGAAGAAAACCTCGCCCTACTGCTCATTAGAGTGCCAAATGAAATCTCAAAAAACAGAGAAAAGTTTTTGTGGAAATAAGCGGAGGTGGCGAATTTATGGATTTTACTTTTGCCAATTAAACCATGGAGATTATGGGTCATGTTAGCGAAGTAGATCGAAGTACATACTTCGAGAGGCTTCTCAACATTTCCTTGATATCTCGTTCAGATTATTATTAATCGTATAGTTTTTACATGTTTCATGTAGTATCTAACATTTTTCTTATTATTTCTATTACAATTTCTTATGCCTAAGTATATGTATCTCATTTTGTTATGTTGATATTTACGACGAATTCATCGGGAGGTCACATAGAAACAGGTCCGACGAGCCAAAGCGATGATGTTGTGCATTTTGTGCGATCCGTTGCTTGGCCATCATCATTCACACCATGTTCTTTGCCCACCATATTTTGAATGTGTTGTATGCCCAGTACAGCGACATCTATGGTTGAATAGTTGGGATGTGCCAACGTTTTTTCGCATCAATTTCATTGCTTGACATGCATTGTGTTATGCGTTTTTGTATGCAGGATTATCAAATGCTTGTGACGTCACATGTGGGTATTATTCCTGATACGCTTCGTTACGGGCATCGAATACCGTAACTACCCAATTTATGAAGCTTGGGTGAACCTAGGGACGTTATATTTCTTAGATAAAAATTCCTAGCAACGTTTGCACCGGGGATCGAACCCGGGTCATTTCGGTGGTAGTCTAGTGCGTTCACCACTGAGCCACCCGTCGCACTCGTTCTGATAAATAAGATTGAATCTCTCGTATCGCAAAGTTTTTCTGCTCATCGTTCACGTGTACTTAGCAGAGTCAATCAAGGCGACGAAATTTATACTACGCCTAACTGGAAGAACAAGTGAGGTGATTAGTTGGTAACACTATCGAAGTCGGCAACAGGCTGCGTACTTGGGACCTGAAGCTGGGAATAAATCCGGGGAGAAGAGAGCATGAAGACTAACGAAGGGGGTTTTAGTTGATAGGTCATTGAAGAATGGAATCCAACACTACCTTGGTCCGGGAGGACCGGGTGTCTATGAAGATTTGCCCACCCTTATAAAAAAAAGCTGGGAACAAAGAATGTAGCCTGTTTTTACCAAAGTGGAAGCAGGAGTGAGCTCTATACACCACATAAGTTTTAATTCGGCACCAGACTGCTGTTGCCCCCTGCAAAACAGATACCAATCACCAGGCTGCCTTCTTCAATCTTAGGTACAGGGATCATGTACGCAGCCAGGTGTCAAATTATAAACTAATATAATGTAATGTACTCGCTACTTCCTTAATATTGGCATTTTCAAATTTTCGGCACCAGGTGCCCTGCCTGAAAGTGCATACCTATTTTCTAGCGAAAAGTTTGTTAAAACGTATTTAAGTAAATATTGCCTTAACTCTTAAAAGTATGACATTACGTCCACATTAAATTGTATTGGAAATTGCCGAGAGGGCAATATTGAAAAACCCGTCCGAAGAAACGGCGTAAAAAAAGCCTTCCGAAAGTACAAAATTGACCCCCAAGTAGACAAAACTGTTCATCTAAATTTTTTCTACAACACAGCAAAAAACCATGTTTTTGTCTAGGGCCGGCCTAGTGTCCTCAGGAGAGGTCTCGGACAAATACTTACATAGACAAAATATTTCTCTCCATTTTCTCTACAACATAGTCTAGGACAGACTTTAGGACCGACCTAGGGCCATAAGGATATGCCTCGGACACATACTTTTATAGTCAAAAATGTTTCCCTCAATCTGCTCTGCAACATAGCAAAAAAAATTTGTTTTGGTTAGGGTCGACCTTAGGACAAACCTGAGGCCTACTTCTGCCCTAATCACAGGCAACGGGTCCAAATTTGTTTTTGAATATAATTCGGTACTCGATTACCTCTCAAATAGAAAAAGAATCAACAAAATCAGTTAGGATTTATCCAACTTATGTAAGCAAACACGTTGGGCCCTAGTAGAAACTCAGTTTTAGGGTCCTGACTGAGTCCAAGGGTTTCAAATAAAAATTTTTTCTTCCATAAAACGGGAGACAGACCTTTCGATAAAAAAAAATTGAAAATCGGAAGAGATTTATATTCGAGTTATGTACAAAAAACATGTAGAGCGCTAGCAGAAACTCGTTTTTAGTGCCCTAGCTATATCCTAGGGCCTAATCTCAAAAAAGTTTCTTCTACTAATTGTTGGTCCTGTCGATTAAAAAAACAATTATGGAAACCGGAAAAGATTAACTGAAGTTATGTACAAAAAACACGTATGGCCTTCGCAGAGACTCGTTTTTAGTGCCTTAGCTAAGTCCAAGGACTCAAATTCAAAAAAAGTTCTTCCATAAATTGTTGGCCATGCCCAGATCTTTCAAACAAAAAAAAACTTTATGACAATCGTAAAAGATTTACTCGAGGTATGTTCAAAAAACACGTATGCATAGCAAAGACTCGGTTTTTTTTGCCCTAGCTAAGTCCAAGGACTCAAATTTAAAAAAAATTTCTTCCATAAAATGTAGGCCATGCCCAGATCTTTCAAAGAAAAGGAAGTTATGAAAATCGGTAAACATTTACTCGAGTTATGTACAAAAGACCAAAAACCACTTAAACGGCCCTAGTTCGGCGGACCTTGGGCCCATAGTGCCCAGATTGAATTCCATAAAAGATATTTCGATTACTTTTCAGGGAAAAAAGTTCTTGAAAATTGGATAAGATTTACCCGATTTGAGTTGAAAAAACACGTTTGGCCCTAGTAAAGACTAAGTCTTAGGGCCCTAGCGAAGTCCAAAAGCTCAAAAATGAAAAAAGTTTCTCCCATGAATTTTCAGGCATGCCCAGACCTGCCAAACAAAAAAAAGTATCAAAATCGGAAAAGATTTACTCAAGTTATGAGCAAAAGATCAAAAACCACTCAAACTGCCCTAGCTTATTGGGCCTTAGGCCGACAGTGTCCAGACTCAATCCCATAAAAGATTTTTTGATTTACTTTCAAGGAAAAAAAAGGTTTTTGAAAATCGGTCCATTTACTCAAGTAATAGCGGTGACAGACGGGTGGACGCACGGACATTTTTTATTGTTGTTTCGTCATCTAAGGACCATGATCGATACTCCTCCCTACTCCTGGCATCTAGATTAAGGTGGTTACAAACGACGCGTCGGGTAAACGCATAAAACCTCTTCTCGAAGAACTAAGCGATCTGCGATCTCAAGAAATTAGCTCAACTACCAGATGAAAAAACAATGAATGAGGTATACTTTTTTGAAATTGACGATTTTTTTAACAAAAGTTACTCTGGAAAGACATAGTTTTTATCGGACGCGCTCTTGTGAATTTATTTTTTATTTCTGTTTTCTTTGGCGGGCAAACAAAATTTGAACTAACCTCTTTCTCCTTCTTTGTTGAACGAGTCCATGCAGCTTTCTGATTTCCAATCGTGTTCGACTTACGTCACACAAATTTATTTTAACAAGCTGAAAAGAATCCAATTGACCAAATTTGAAATACCTAATTGAATTTTTGAATCAACATCTCTGGCACCTCAGAAATAAGTCATTGCCGACTGAAGCGAGATGTCAACTTTTCACTAAGCTTTGTTAAAACCCGCTCTATTCAATTTGCTGCACATAAAATCGAATGACTAACCAACCAACTTTGCGTAATAAATAAATTGGTGGTCTAACGTTGTCTCAAAGTCTTAGGAAACTCGAAATTTACGAACGTATTTTAATGTAAATAAAACATAAATTTCAATTTTGCCGTTTTTTAAAAAACTGAAAGAAAAGCTCGCATACATTATTTAGAGCGACGTCATGTTGTCACCCGAATCCAACATACAACTTGATTTGTGTGAAATTATTTATCGTTTTGAAATCGATTTCGTTGATGTTAATTAAAATGTGTTATTCCGTTCATACATTGAATGCATTAGTCGATTATGTTCTTAGAGGTTTATGTTGTGATTGTAACTCAAATCGATGCGGAATAAAATGTAATTTGTATTGAGCGCTTAACTTGATTTAACATGCTTGTAAAATGGAGTTGATTGTAGGTTTGTGAGTAATATCATCGACACTTGGCCAGTTCATGTTTCTATTAAGACGAAATCATTTTTTTAATACTTTCAACCTATCACATTTTCCTGTAAGATTATCGATGGATTATTTACATTTTATTTACTAACAATCATATTGTGAGAAACGGCCACCGAAGTTGTTTATTACGATTATGGAAATACAGTCGATTTACTTATAATTCGTTGGACATTTCTTCAGACTTTGTTACTTACTACATTAGTAGCAAAGATTCGAAACATAGAAAATGGCAAGTTTTATCGCCTAAATACACGTTTTACATAAAGTTGATTTGTTGGTCCTATTCAAGCGTCATTAGATCCGCGAATGCGATTTAATATCTTGATGAGATCTAATCACATGGTTTATGAACTTGTGTTGATAGTAACTTAAGCAATTGTCTACAAGGTGATTGTAACACCAAATCTTGTAAAATATTATGTCGTTGATGTAGTGTGGTCTTGACTTTGGAAGCTTTTAAGGAAATCTTCATAATTTCACATCACCTTTATGAAAAGGGTAAATAATTTGAGACTTTGAGTCAGTTTTGAGCCTGACTAGACCTGCCAGTATGTCTCAAGCAGTTCATGAAATAACCTTTACTGCGACATAAGGACTTTTCGCACTAAACTCTTGGAGGGAGCTGACACTTCGGCGCAGTCCGGGAAGGCGCAGCTAGGAATGCTTTTCAACTTGAGTTTGACACCAGGCTTCCACGAACATAGTTCAAGAACGCAGCCTGGTGTCAAGATGAATATTAGTGTGCTGTAAAGTATTCGTCTGTGCTGTAAAGCCATGGGCGTGACTGTCTTTTGTTTTGATCTTTGCAAGTAATATTCAGCATGAAGTTAGCTGCAGTTGCAATCGAAGCTAACTTCATTGCATAAAATCAACTGATTTTTGAACTTTTCAATGAAGTCAGCTGATTTTGGTAAATTTATTAATGAAATCAGCTGATTTTCTTTGCAATGAAGTTAGGTTCGGTCATAAGTAATATTCAACGTGAAGTTAGCTGCAGTTGCAAAAAAATCAGCTGATTTTCAACTTTTCAATGAAGTTTGCTGATTTTGTTAAATTTATGAATAAAATCAGCTGATTTTGTTGCAATGAAGTTAGTTTCGGTTGCAACTGCAGCTAACTTCACGTTGAATACTACTTCAATAATATCAATAATATCAAAACAAAAGACTGTCACGCCCCTGTGTAAAGCATTCGTCTCAGCGATATACTTCATTTTTTGACCACAGGCTGCCTACTTTGTGCGAAGTACGCATCCTGAAGTCAAATTGACGAGCATTTTTCCACAAAGTACTCGCTATTGGCTCCAACATTCCCTAGCAAAACTTTTGGTACGGTCAAGAGTGCACTCCACCACTTGTTGCAACTTTCTTAAGGTTACGTACCTCAAATTCAAGATTCATTGCCATCTTTGTGTCAAGAAGAAGGTCACCCTTGCGCTTACATGTTTTAGTGTAAAAAGACTAAGATCGTGGCAACAAGTTATATTCCGGATGCTACCAGTTTTCTACCACTTCAACTTCTCGATGTATTCTTCCGAATGTCGATTTATGTTTCCATAGTTTTCTGTAAATCATTGTAAATCCTAAGTAACTCTTTGCAACTCTACCCGCAATGTGCATTTCACTGCGTAGATCTGCCAGGCTAATGATTTATCATCTATATTTACCCTCGTATTTACCACTGGTTTCGAATAGCTGGTAACATTCTAGATCAAGTTGCAAAAACATCTAACGAAGAAGAAGTATTTTCTGAGGTATACTGGCATATCCGTAATATACAATAATTTTTCATGTTTAATTTTTTTGCTGCATTAGAAATAAAAAAAAAAAAAGATCAAGTTGCGTACTGTCGAAAGTACTTAGAGCGCCTAAGATAAAAACGATGTTTTTCCAGAGTAACTTTTGATAAAAAAAATTGTTAATTTTAAAAAAAGTACCTCAATAGCTATATAAAATCATTGTTTTTTCATCTAGTAGTTGAGCTATAAGATAGGTCTGCTCTTTCAGCTGGGACACTGACGGAAATTTGAAAATGTCAAATTTAAGGACGTAGCGAGTACATTACATTGTATAAGTTTATAATTTGGCACCTGGCTGCGTACTTGAGTCCTGTATCTGGGAATAAAGAAGACAGCCTGGTGCTGAACATCTGTTTTTACCAAAGAGTAGGCGGCAGTTAGATCTATACGTTACATAAGTTTCCACTTGGCACCAGACTGCGTCCTTGAGCTACGACACTTTGAATACAGAGGGTAGCAGCAGCTTGATGCCGAATTGAAACTTATGTGCCTATAAGGCAGTTCTTAACGAAAACAGATGGCAGCATATTCTATACACTTGACATTTGAGGCAGACTATTTTCCTTGAGAATTTTGACATTTGGAGCAGACTATCATTGATATCGACGTAGATGTCGCAGTTTTCGTTAGGATTTGCTCGTAGAACTCACTCCTCCAATTTGGTAAAAACAAAGTACGCAGCCCGGTGCCGACTTCGATGGCGTTACTAACTAATAACATCACTTGTTCTTCCACTTAGGTGTAGTCAGACTTTCAGCACCATGCTGCCTTGATTTCGTCGCACGCCCTCTTAAGGAAGAATTTTACTAAAAAGTCAGTTCCCGTTCGAGTAAATTCAATAAGTGAGTACTGACGGCTAAGAAATATATGCAGCTATGCACCCAAGGCAAAATAATAGCTTTGAAGATTATCTTTATTTTTCAATCATTTTCACATCAATAAAACAATTTTATTTGATTATAAAAATTGAAATAAAACGGTCGTAGACTAAGACTACCCTGTGTGACCACGACTATTAATTCAGGCATCCGATGTATGAAGACATTATTGACCATTTTTCTCTGTTTATAATCCGACTACGGCTATAAAATATTTTAGAATTTATGTTTAGATTATGCGGAGGTGAGTATACCATCAAATTTATTTTGTTAAAGCTACATAGAAGGCATGTTCCAAAAAAAAAATCCACAGTTCGCTGTGCACTCTGTACATTTATTATATTTTCACAATGCAAAAGTTTATTTTATTTTATTTAATGTGAGCAAATAAGTCTTACGCTTGTATCAAATATATTATAATAAATAAACTGTTTACAACTCATAACATTTGACTTACAACCTGTTGATTTGTGGCGCCAAGCTCTATTGTGTACTGTAAGCAGAAAATGTTCAATAAAACGTTAAATCGGCACCAGAGCGAATTGGGCAAAGACATAATCAGCCAGACCATAAGTTTTGCACATAAAAATGAAGAAAAAATAACAACATTTTCAATTTTCAACTGTGCAAAATGTTCACCTACGCTTAGAGTACACTCACTACTAGATAAATTATTGCAAGTCAATCTTGAAGTAACATTTCGATAAAATATAAATATTTCTACAATTGGTGATGTATTTATCGTATCGCATTATAGGAAACTGTGTTTAGTGGGAGGATAATTTATAAGCAACGTTTTGAGGAACATAAAACTGAACATAACTTGATGGACGGGGAAGTGAAAACTGAAATCTAATTATTTTTAAGAAACCGAAAAATTGCTTTCATGCACATGAAATGTCTCGAGCCATCATAATTAGAAACCTGAGCAGAGACCCGTACGCTCCTTTAGTAAGAAAAATCTTTTTATCAAATAAATCGCGAATCCTTTTCATTTTTACTCCAGGGCAGGACAGTATCTAGGGAGGTGGGGCAGGAAGTCTCTCACAATCCGATTTATGATTTTGGGCAATTCGTGAAGCTCTCCAAAGAGTTGTTGAATGCAACAACTTGGCTGTTACCTTTGAAACAATTAGGAATTATTTTACCCACAGGGGAGGAGGTGATTGTGTACTAAATATACGTTAAAAGGCAGAAAAGAGAACCTGAGGAATAGGCAATAGTGGACACGCTCGACAGTAGTCCCGCTTTCAGGACCGAGTGTTCATAAATCTAGTACCGTTGAAACATTTTTGACATAAGTTCTGAAATTTCGCTGTAATTACTCTATAGTAATGACAGATTACTGGGAAAGTATAAACAAAATTTGACATTTTGAAAATTGAAGAATTGAACTGAAATCTCGCTCCAGTTTCGACGAATTTCTCCATTATATTGGACGCCAAAAATGAAATGACCAAAAAGAAATTCGTCAAAACTGGAGTGAGATTCTTCTATTTTCAAAATGTAAAATTTTTTGTTTATTTACCTGCAATCTGTCATTACTAATGGAGTAATGGTCCATGACTATTTTGACAAGTTAATTTTAACAGACGTAAAAAGTAATTGTAAGCAATAAATTATTCTATGGCATACCTTCAAAACGTACCGTTTCTTGAAAAAATTACAAAGTTTTAGCCCCATTTGACAGCCGCAAACGAACTGACGAAGACCGAATGTACTAGCGAATGGTATTTACTATGTTATGAGCGGTCTTTACGCTGGAAATCAAAAACTATACAGTTTTTAGGGTTATAAAGAGTTTCATTTTGATTTGAAATTCAATTTAAATGTCCGCCACCGCTCATTTTTTCGATTTCGGCGACTGTACTAACTAAACTGCTCCTTTGATTTATATTACTTTAATTAATTTTATAAGAAAATTGGTGCATTTTTTAGGCATGTTGTAAAATAACTTTTTGTTTAAAATAATATTTTACGTCACTTTTGTCGAAATAACCATGGTCCATTACAGCGAAATTTCAGAACTTATGTCAAAAATGTTTCAACGGTTCTATGTTATTTACGCAACAAGGGAGTAGATCGAAAATTCTTTCCCGTGTTGCATATTAAGATGTTCTGTGTACGTGAGAGTGTATTAGTTGTGACGAAAAAAATTTTCTAATCACTTGGGACAAAAAGTTGCTTTCCGCAGGCATAACGAAAAATTTATGAACACTGAGATAACCGTTTTCCCCACATTAGGATCAATAGTCTGGTTTAAGGCTGCATTTTTCGTGATTTCTCTTGTAGTCCGTCGTTAGTAAATCAAATTTTAAAATATTCTTCGATCTATGACTGAACTTTGAAAACATTTCCTCACTCAGAAAATGCGAGATGTCGCTAAAAAAAGGTTTGAAGTGAGCAGTGCTCGTTAAATTAGTAAAGAGATATTTAAAATAGTATTTTGTTCACCGAGAGGAGAAAATTACTTGAGGTGGAATTTCCTATTTCTCACATAGCCAAACACAACGACTTTTATGCGTGTGAAGCGTGAAAGGCCGTTTTTTTTCCACGAAACAAACACGGCACGCCATTTTTAAAAACAAAGTACTATTGCCATTTCTATTTTCCCATCGTGGGAAAGAAAGAAGTAAGAAATTAAAAATTTTCTCGAGCGACCTGTAATCAGACACGACGATGTCTAGAAACGCTATCTCCTCACGACTTTGGAGTGAAGTATTTCCTGCAAAGACGACCGACGACACGTCAAGAAATTTTAATTGGACGAAATCACCTGTCATAGAATGTAAAGAAAAAACGTATGCAAGGGACCCGCACGTATCAGAATAGATGCAGCGACGAAAAGACTCGAACGTATTTAAGTAAATATTTCCTTAAATGGTATTGGAAATAAATGATGGGGCAATATCGAAAAACTCGTCCAAAGCAACGGTGTAAAAAAAACATCCCGAAAGCACAAAATTGACCCGCGACCTAGGGCCTTCAGGAGAGGCCTCGGATAATTACTTCCATAGACAAAAATGTTGCCTTCAATTTGCTCTGCAACATAGCAATACAAAATTTTTATGGTTAGGGCCGACCTGAGGCCCACTTGAGCCCTAAGCAAAGGCAGCGGACCCAAATTTGTCTACGAATATAATTCGGTACTCGGTTACCTCTCAAATAGAAAAAGAAAAACAAAATCGGTTAGGATTTACACGATTTATGTAAGCAAACAAGTTGGTCCCTAGTAGAAACTTAGTTTTGGATTCCTTGCTAAGTCCGAGGGCCTTTAATCAAAAAAATTTATTCCATAAAATGTGAGACATTCCTAGACCTTTCGGTTAAAAACAAAATTTTTAAATCGGAAGAGAGTTACTCGAGTTATGTTCAAAAAACACGTAAGGCCTAGCAGAGGCTCGTTTTTAGTGTCCTAGCTAAGTCAAAAGACTCAAATCCAAAAACGTTTTTCCATGCATTGTCGGCCATGGTCAGATCTTTCAAACAAAACTAATTTATGAAAATCGAAGAAGATTTATTTGAGTAGGTGACCCGGAGTGCTCCTGTGGCTTGCAAGAGGAAACGGGTTTTCACCTTATATGCGAATGCCCCAAGTTCCTTCAGTTGAGGCACAGGACACATGGCGACTATGTCGTTCACTCCTATCAGGACCTATCACATTAGACAAGTTCCTGGTCGGCATTAGGGTGGTCCAAAAAAATGTAAGGTATGGGGCCCCAGCGCTTAAATGATTCTAAATGTGTCCCTGACAAAAAGTATCTATGGAGCCGACTTGATCTGAAGTGATTTAGGTGGTGCTCAAGAGCAAAATAGTAAAAAAATCGCGAAAATCAGAAGAAATGCTGCAGCTCCACTTTGCACACTCTGCACTAAATTATCGTGGATTAATTTTTTTCTGAAAGCCACATGTGTAACGTTCCCAACGGCCACTCTACATGACATATTTGAGATAAAAATTGAATATTTTGCGGCCATTTTAGTGAGGTACGTCTAAAAATTCTTACGCGTACACGATAATTTAGTGCAGAGTGGAGCTGCAGCATTTCTTCTGATTTTCGCGATTTTTTTACTATTTTGCTCTTGAGCACCACCTAAATCACTTCAGACCAAGTCGGCTCCATAGACACTTTTTGTCAGGGACACATTTAGAATCGTTTAAGCGCTGGGGCCCCATACCTTACATTTTTTTGGACCATCCTAGTCGGTATGCGAAAGTTCTCTTGATTTTTACATGATGAAAGGGATTGGGAGCAAAGAGTCAAGAGAGCTATGTTCCAGATCGAGAAATCGATCGTCACAAACTGATAAAATCAAAAAAAAATGTGGTTACTGCAATCATGTTATGTTTATTCCAATTATGGAGGGGAAATTTTTCATAATTTGCCTCGATAAAATTGCGGTAAACATGAGGCAGACTCCGCCGGATTGGGCTACATGTATGTTAGTAACTTATCAGAATGAATGTTCTTTCTTTTCAAATTTTTGAGTCAATTCTCGGAATACTTCTTAGTGGAACGATAAGTCAACGTGACACAATGTGACATAAGTTGTTCATCCTAAAGTTGTTTCTTTGTTAGGAATTTTTATAATGCCGAGGGATAGTGTAAGAAAATGTGATTTTCCGAGAGAAAGTTATAATTTTCGCAGCTCAACTGTGAAAAATGTATAATTTAGCTGAAAATTTCTCTGAATTTGTGTCTCGCAGAGAAAACACTAACTCTAGTCAATTTCACTCTCGTCGCAATTTTCTGATCATAAGCTAACTAACTCATTCCATTAACTCTTCCAGACATAAACAATCAACACATTCATTTACGAACGAACATTCATTGGGTGTTCGTGGTGCTTTGAAAGTGTTATTCATGTTATTCTTTTCAGAAAATTTGAATTAACTCCGCGATTTTCATCGAATTTATGATTTTTGTTTTGACTGTAGTGTGGAGCTACAGCATTTTACACTCATGCCGGGCGGCACTAAGCGACGGCCTTGGCCCACGTATACATAAAACACTCGCATTGTTTTCAATAGATTTAATTTTGTCTTTGTACGTCCCAAATTTTATTATCACTCTCGAAAGCTAGTTCATTGTCAGCTGATGTTATTGGTTGGTTAGAGAGGGATACTCAGAGTGGTCAATTTCTTTCTCACTTTTCTATATACACAGAGTAATGAGTGTGTGTGTGTAACCATAAGGTTGACCGAAGTGCAAGCAAAAAACAGTAGGAAGAGTTATGTTTATCACATAATTTCACCTAGTTTCGTGAAGTCCTATGCTGTTTCTTACGTACAAAAATGAACGCAAATTGCACGAAATATTAAAGTTAATATTAACGTTGAGTTCATAACCGGTGTCCACTTTTTCGGGTTTTTTCGAGAGGTAGCCAAACGCTCAACCTACTTCCGTTTCCTCAATGACCCGTATGTAAGGTAGCACTCATTTAGAAGGCGTCCATAAATGACGTCTGAGGAAACAGACGAAATATGACAAGGGGGAGGAGGGGTGCTAGCCCGAAAAGGACGTCATATTTCAAAAAATTACAATATCACTTTTCATCATCAAAATTTAGTTGTTATTAGTGTGCCTTTGGGGGTAGATCCTTACGCTGCTCCGCAACCGTAGGTTGAGAGAATTGTTCCTTTAACTTTACATCTCTTAACTCACAATCATCTCAGTTCAATGCTTTGGCAAACATGGATCTGCAATCTTTCTGTTCTACCTCATAAAATGAAATGTTTGAGTTTGTGATGATTTCCTTTTTTTTACATAATTTCTGATCAGAATATGATGTCTGTTTTCGAGGGGGGTGGGTTCGAGAATACAGACAGAATATGACAAAGGAGTAGAGGGTCTAAAAAGTCAAAACGTCATTTATGGACAATCCCTTAGGTTGGTTGTCACAACACACCGAAGAGAATAGACGTCTCGGGGTTAGGACGCAATGTCCCAAAAAAATAATAAACCAAAATATCCCCTGGACAAAATATCCCCAGACAAAATAACCGGATATAATAACCACAATTTTACATGGAAAAAACGGGACAAAATATCCCCAACCAAAATACCTCCTCAGACAAAAAATCCCCTCAAAAAATACTTATTGCGAAGTAGCAGCGCTGCAGGCCGTGAAGTTAACTGGAAAATAAAAAAGCGGGGTTGAGGGACGGCAGCCCTCGCAATAAGGGGGTCAAGTAGGAAATATTCCCCCTTGCGGGGTCTAAGGGGCAGATCCCCTAGTGGGGTTTGTGGCAGTGCCCCATTCACGTAAGGCCGCCTGAAGGGCGTAAAAAAGCCCGCCGCAGGCGCGGAGGTGAGGGTGCAGAGCCTCCCAATACGCAATATAAAATCTAATTAATAATATTTACCTATATCCACCACTTCTGAGTAGACATTATGTCTGGGGATATTTTGTCCGGTTTATGTGGGATTATTTGTCAGGGGATATTTTTTCTTGGGATAATCGGTCCTAGAACCGACGTCCCGGGGACTAAGACGAAGACTTGATCCCAATCCCCAACCAATACTTAGCATAATAAAAAGGTTGTTGAAGTTTCAAAATCCGCTGAGAAATCAAATCAGTCCGGAAAGTAAAATTCTTATACGAAGCGCTTTCTTTTGGTGTAACATAACCTTGACGGATTGCGTTTTGTTTCTATTTCTATTTCGAGGAAGCATTTCAATTCAAGTAAATGAAAAATAATGCGGATAATGCACATTCATCAAGATCAATTCACCCAACTCTCAATAGAACGATGAAAGCCAGACACTTTCCTTTTTCCTCATTTTGTCATAAAAATAAATTTACACTTTGCTTACACACTAATAGAAAGATTACACGGTTACAGTAAACAGTCACAACGTGTTGCAATTACCATAAATTTGAATTAGCCTGAACTATAACTGATCTAATGTTTTTGTTTGCATGCACCGTTGATGTAACTACTATACTCTATGCCCTTTTCATGCAACCTCAGAATGTCTCCATATATTTTTATTAGTGCCACAGCAAAAAGATAACAAAAATCCCTGAAAATGACTCTGAAAATAGAATTTTCTTGAAAATGTAACTAAACCATTTTTGTTGAAATGCCCTTGTGTCTGTTGATGACAAAACACCTTTTTCTATTTATTTCGAAAATATGTTTAAAATAATATGTTTGTAAGTGTCGTCTGGAATAAATTGGGGAAATTTCTTTAAGTAATTTTCTCATTTTTGTAGCCCAGCATTTAAAGGAAAATCGTTACACTCAATTTGTTAAAACTTTTACAAACGATTCAACAACAACAGACTGTAAATAACGTCGATCTCTTTTCGTATTCAAATTACCAAATAAAATTTTCATTGGTTTCTGTGAAAAGCAACTTATTTAATGCATCGTCTTGATTCCAAATGGAACGAAGAAGATAATTTGAAGATTTATTTTTTCTATAAAATGAAATATAAAAATTCAAAATAGAAAAAAAATTGTTTGAACTTTTAGAGAATGGTTTTGGAATATTTTCTATTGTAATGTCTTTTATTATGCCTGTTAAAGTTTTTTTATTAAATGTAAAAAAAAAAAAATACCGAAAAGCCAAGAAGCAGAAAAACAAATAGAAATCTGGTGGTCCTTATGAAAATTGCAGCTGTGCATAAGGTACAGAAGCACGCGTTCACGAATTTTTTGATTGAATGCATAGTTTTCTCGTAAAGAATTTGTGTAATAAATAGCCAGTAGCGTCGAAAAAGATGGATATCAGTGAGGGTCTCTTTTAGATACGAAGAATTTTCTTAGTTCACAATATCCAGTTATTAAACATATAAATCAGTCAGCTGGAGTATCCTCCGACACACTACAACAAACAGCTAACTACAATATGCAGAAGCTCTGATCAGTTGAGAAATGCATCGACACAGCGGAGCACTACCTATACCACTGTTCTGCTGACATCACTCCTCGACGTTATCAATCAGAAGTGTATTTAATCAAAATCCTATAACCTAAAGACGTCCTGAAAGAAGTTGCATGCACTGGCAGATTACGGAAGTGAGAACAAGGCTGGCTGTCCAGCTTTCCATGTGGCATTTACTTATTCCTTTACCACTTTCACACAAAGAGGTTGTGAGCATGAGCATATGAGGTTCAAGTCCAAATTCCATGGTGATGGGCTAGAATCCAGGGAATGTTTTGAGGAAAAAATTTGGGAAAATAAGGGAAACTTGGGAAAATAAAGAAAATTCGGGAAAATAAGGAAAATTGGGAAAAATTTAGAAAAATATGGAGAATCAAAGAGGAGAAACAAATTATAATTTTATTGAATGAACTGAATCTTAACGAAATTAGATTTCAATCTTTTTGTTCTTGTTTCTCTTGTCTTCTGTTGTCTTCTTAGGAAAAATCACTTTCAACTTCTCTTGTCCGGTAGATCGGATTCCATCGCTTGGCTTTGCTCATCCAGTAATTTGTCGCCAGTGTCGGGTCAAATTCCTACAACGTACATATATTTGTGTGTAACATAGACTTTAATGCCTTCTGCCTTCTTCCACGTGGACGTCATTATTGCATGACCCCTTAGAACACTTATTTTGTAGTTTTCCTCATCATTTGCCATTTGTGACGTATTGATAGCCATCTGTGCCGCAATTTTTTAAGTATTTTTTTTTCGGAGTGACTAATCGCACGCGCGTGCGAATAGCCAGTCCTTGTAGGAGAAGACTAATCGCACGCACGTGCGAGTATCCAGTCCTTGTAGGAGAAGAATAATCGCACGCACGTGCGAATATCCAGTCCTTGTAGGAGAAGACTAATCGCACGCACGTGCGAATATCCAGTCCTTGTAGGAGAAGACTAATCGCAGACGCGTGCGAATAACCAGTCCTTGTAGGAGTAGACTATTCGCACGGGAACTGTATTAAAAAAAGAGGGATATTATAAATTCGCACAATAAATATTCGAAAGTACCTAAAAGAAATTGGGATTACCAAAAACTTATCACACTTTACCTAAAACAAATTAAATTTATACCTTAAAAAAAAAGCGTTTTATCTAAAGGTAAGTCCATTTTACCTAATGAGAATTGCGAAAATAAAATTCATTCTTAACTAAAAAAGTCATTCTTATTAAAAATTAAATCAGAAACTGCAAATGAAAAATTAGTCAATTACCAATTATTTGCTTTTTACTATGGATAAACGAATATTTTACGAAATTTGACGAGAAGCCAGGTTGAGAAAAATCTAAGGAATTTTCTCTTTTACGAAATGTAGAAACTAGGTTGATAACAAAACTCGGAAATTTTCCCTTTTACGAAATGTCACGAAAACCTGCAGTATTTTCTTTTGTGTGCCACTTTGACTTTGCTTTCAGTTCGAAATTCCTCAAATCAATTCCTTCGTTCGGGTTCGAGATAGAGATGAGCGGGTCGACCATTTTTCGAAACCCGACCCGGACCGAACCCGACCCGATAAAATTTTTCGAAAGCCGAAACCCAAACTGTTTCAAAACCCAGCCCGGACCGAACCAGACACTCAAGTTTTTCGAAACTCACAACCCAAATTACTTCGAAACAAAGATTATTTCAAGGCCCGACGTCTGCATTCTTCACGGACCTTAGACTAAAACAAAATTCGTGTAATGTAAGATGATAAAATTTAGACGAGTTTTGTAAAATATAAAAAGTCAATAAAGGACCGGGACCCGAATAAAATGATACAACAACCCGACCCGGACCGAACCCGACCCGATAAAATTTTTCGAAACCCGAAACCCGAACTGTTTCCAACCCGGCCCGGACCGAACCCGACCCGATTAAAATTTTCGAAGCCCGAAACCCATGAACCCAAAAAAAAACAATTCGGGTTCGGGTTCGGGTCGGGTTTTTCGAAGTTTCGGGCAACCCGCTCATCTCTAGTTCGAGATGGGATGTAGGAGGCGGTTTCGTATGGAATTTGGGACTGATCTCTAGGGAATTTTCCATTTTACGATATGTCACTAAAATGTAGATCATTAACAAACCTATTACAAATCACGAAAACTATGAAATTTTACCTTTTGCGAAATGTCACGAAAACCTTGGAAAGAAATAGTTCTATAAATCACATCACAGCTTTATGCACGTTCCTGCTTATTACTTACGAGTGCACTCGCACCCACTCGATTATGACAATAAGAAAGTGAATAAGAAGCGAGGGGTGGCGCACTTCATTTATTCCATTTATTCTTTTATTCCATTTATTCCCAAATTTTTGTTGTTGTTTTTAGAAATATCTGAACCAAACGCATCACAAGTTAACAAATAAGTTCAGAAAAAGGTTTGCACAGAGAATAAATTTTATTTTTTTTGGAATAAATCGAAAAAATTTATTTATTCCATTTATTCTATTTTTCAACAAAAAATTCTTTTAAGTTTTCAAAAGTGGGTTTTTTCACTTTTTGACACATTAGTATGGCTTGTTGTGTGCGTTGCCATCAAAATCAAATCTATTTGAGGTTTTGACGAATTTGAAAAAATTATCATTTATTCCAATATTTATTCCATTTATTCCCATTTATTTCATTTATTACATAAACCGCAGAAGTGCGTCACCCCTCGATAAGAAGTCCCCCAAGGGAGCTAACGCGATACACGAGTATTTTTATAAGAAACTTTGTGACCAAAATGCACTAAAAAAATAAAACTCGACCGAAATGCAAAACCCACACTTAACCTAAATTACAACAAAATGAACTTTAACCAATAAAAAAACTCGCGACACTAACGAAAAAGAATTGTTATCTTCATTCATGTCATTTAAAGAATAATTCACAATAATCATTAAAAAAATATTGAATGTAAGTGTAAGAAGTTAACATCAGTACCAACGCAACGATACCAACGCAACGGTACCAACTTTCATAATCAAAATTATCTGACATTTTTTAAGATTCGTTCAAATAAGTTAAATAAGCGCAGTATCTCCTTGCAAGGACTGACTGTCCGCACGCGCGTGCGAATAGCATCAGCCATTTTTTTGAGAAATATTTTTTGCGTACAAGAGGTGAAAAAATCATCTCGACCGATACCATTCATTTAAGAAGTTGTAAAACAAACGAGCAATTTGAATGGTCGATCTCAGCAATTCTGTGACATAAGAATCATCGAAATACGACGAATTTGCATGTTTGATGAAAATACGTGTGTGCTTTGACAGGAGAATCGCAATTAATTGACGCGAATGAGAAAACTTTATAATTTTCCGAAATCGGTGTTGATAGTTGTCGATTCTGAACATTGATCGAAATCCAACGAAATTGCTCATCCCAGCAATTCATAATTGATCGTTTGTTTTCTGCTTAACACAGGTATCCCGTCACACTTTCTCTTCAGAGTTTTTGTTGGGACTCGTTTCAAAAGTTTTTTACAACACCTTGGGATCTCGGACATTTTGACCCTTTGCATAAAATATCGAAATGTCAAAGTAACATCTCATTTCATTCTCTCTGCCTTAACGCTTTCCTTACGTGGTGATCAGCCGTTTGAGATATAACAGAAGCGCGCGACAAGACGGATATTCACTTGTTATGTAGTCATTTTATTTAGGGTGAAAACACCGGTTACGAGCCTGTTTAGAAATTGCTTTAGTTACGAGCCCCTATTGTCGAAAATAAAGGCTAGTAACTAGCACGGGGCTCGTAACCGGAGTATTTACCCTATTTTATTTATATATTTTATTAATGTAAAGGCAAAGCCTTTACAATAGCATGAAAATTCAAGATATAGTCAATTTGACAGATGACAGTCATTTTCTTAGGGTCCAAAAATAGTCTCCTCGCCAGGCTGCGTAGCTTTGCTGAAGAAAGCAACTATCTAAGCATTGTCTAAAGGTGTCTTAAAGCTCGCCGCAGGCGAGGGGGTTGGGAGGCAGAGCCACTATTAATCCTACATACATGTACATTTTTCTCAACTACTACGATCAATCTGTAGGCTTACTGATTTCATCCGTATTTCTTCATGTATTTATCCTACAGTGATTTGTAATAATACGGATATTGTCCCTCCTTATTTTGTCATTGTTCTGATTTTGTCATACTCCTGATTATGTCCGTCCGAATTTTGTCCATCCGGATTATGACCATCCAGATTTTAGCCTAGAGCTAAATTCCATGGCCAAGCTTAGCTAACTCGTTAGCCTTTCCGTTACCTCCTCTTAACTTCATGGGTCGGAAGCAGGGCCTATTCATTGCGAAATCTTTCGCAAATTTTCCAAATCGTAAAAAACTGGTGAAATTTCAAAATATTTTAAGAATTTGGCAAAATTTCACAAGTTTTGCGAATATTTGAGAACATTGGCGGAGTTATACAGAAAATTTCGCTAAGAGTGGGCCCTGGTCAGAAGAGTTGAATATACGAAATCGTTGGCATGAGGTTCTTTTACTCTGTATCCTGCATGAATTGCACAAGATTTTTTTTCATATTTGAGTGGACTGAATAATTACTGCTGGGGTGGCAAAGTTCACACCATGGTAACTTTTGAAACTCAATAATTTCGGCATCGCATCCCGGACTTAGTAGAACGTTACAAAATTCACTCTAAAAATCAAAATCGTTAAATTCTCAAAATGTACTCTACTAAGATATTGCTAGTCTAATATCTCCCAGAGAAAAAAATATAAATTTTCCCAGAAATGAACCAACACCTCTTTTCAGACTAGAACTCATTTGACTTTGAAATGATTTTCTTTAACTAGACAATGCTTTCAATGGCATATGTTCAAACATTTATCTCATTTGCATTTTACTGCTAATTAAAGGGTAAACTGATTCTGTGACAAAATTGATGGTTAGTTTTCCGTTCTAATCATAGGAGAGACATCATTACAGATTGCATCTTTCAATGCCGTCCCCTTCTTGACAAAAAGAATGAATTTGTAAGCCACTGCTGAGAAATTTCAACTTTGATTTTGATCAGGTAAGTTCAAGTAATAATGTTTTGAATTTATGCACAAAGGGCAACCCGAAAAAGACCGTTAACGCTTTTGATCAAGCAATTCAACTCTGCCATATTTTTTTATGACTTGAAATATTGCATAAAGAAAAAAAAAACTACAAAATCATATGCGCGTATTGTTCGTATCAAGTCCAACTGCGTGAGTACATACCGGTTTCGAAAGACGAAAGGAATAAATTTAGAATTTGAAATATTTTTTTTTCTTTCTCTTTAATTAAATATCAACGCAAATGTGCGAGACCATCCTGCATCGTTAAACATCTTCATTTTGTACTATTGATAGAAGTTTTATTTATTTTCAACCGACCGACCGCACAGCTCCTTGAAAGGGATGGCGCCCTTACAACCACAGGACACTCGATTATAGATTTCAAAACAAAACGAAAATTACGGAAAACAAATAAACACCAAAAAACAGTAGGATACCGGCGATGGCGTTACCATTTAAATTATAATTTTCTGTGTGTTCTGTGTGTTTTTTTGGATTCGAAGGGATATTCTTGTTGATGAAGATAATAATAAGTTGTTGGTTTTTAACATGTAGGTCGATATGATTTGTTCGAATAGATGATCGTTGGGCTAAGCTAGCATCTGTTGAAATGATAGATCTACTTTTTAGGCCTGTACGTCTTAATCAAGTCTCTTAGCTGTACTCACATTTTGCAAAATTTAAACAAAGACTCTGATCTGAAATGACCTAACCTGGCATTTAGCACGGGTTGGGGTTGACATAGTGGTTAGCGTACTGGCTCAAATTTCACTGGTTCAAATTCCGTGCCGGAAAAATTCTGCATGGAATTTTTCTATCAAGTGTAGCACAATAATAACGTCCTAAAGTTCAAGCTAAAGCTCAAGCTTCAAAAGTTGGGTAGTTGTGGTGTGTTTGGTGCCCATTACGACGTACACACTGAATGAATCGTATGACGTAACCCATATACAATGAGTCTACATTTAGGCGAGATAATAATCATGCGCCTCACAATTCTTGGAGTAATTGAATAAGACGCTACATTCGCATTACTCTGAGACGCGGTTCGGAAGTCACGTTAACCCGGTGGTCCAGACAACACTTGTTATTGGCTATAAAAAGCTGTTAGTGGAGTCTCTAAAATACAAAATATTACCTGACACCTGAATGCTGATCTGAGTCTAGAAAACGAAACCGGACTTTTCGTCAGGTCAAAGTGAAGTCCAGTTGACTTCCAGTCAATGAATGACTTGACCTGAAGTGATTTTTGCCCGCAGTCGACCTCTTTCGAGCCGTACTTTCCCAATAAAGTTGGGACTTCCAACTGGGATGATATCTGGATAGGAAAAAATGTTCATGTTTTTTTCGTATGCAAAGATCGAGGGGTTGTCCACTTCATTTTTTATTTGTACAGACTGATGGAATTTTGGAATTAAAATGGGATTTTTTGTATTAAAATGGAATTTCTGGAATTATTGAACTCCGGAATTTTGATGAAATTTTTGAAATTTCTGTGGAATTTTTGGAATTTCTGTGGAACTTCGGAAATTTCGGAATTTCGATGGAATTTTTGGAATTTCCTGGAACTTTTTGGAATTTCTTGGAACTTTCGGAACTTTTTTATGGAATTGGAATTTTTGGTATAAATTTTTGACCAGTGGATGGAGATTGAAGATTGTTCACTGAAAATCTCGTGATTCACCTTTACATGGGGTCAAAGCAAGACTTGCTACAGAGGTGAGAGTTACCGATTTTAGCCGGCGGAAAACGGCGGCTGACAGCTAAATGTGCCACCCCCGTTGCCGACGTTTTCGGTCGGCTAAGTATAGCTAAGTACAACTCGATAGCGTAGTGGTTAACACGTCTGCTTGCTACTACGAGATTGAGTTGCCAGTGCGTTGGTTCGAAACTCAACCGCAGACGGATTTGTACCGATTGTTAGATTTGTAAACAAAACAAAACTAATTGAATCGTTCAAGTCAAGTGAAGTTGAGTGTAGTGCCATCGTACGGCCGGTGAAAGGCATTGTTGGGAAGTGCCGGTATTCTACTCCTACTAGTTTCGCTCCTATATACATCTCATAGATGGCACTGGGTTTGTCGCACAGCTTACCACTGGCACAGTAAAAACTTTCCGGTAATGAAAGGATCTCAATAAAGTAGAACCACAAACAGCGAAACTAGTAAATAATGATCTAGCCTCTAACCCTTCATGGGTTGTAGGGCAGATTATTATTGTTATGGCTTTTTAAGTATGGCTTGCCGCTGTTAGCCACCGCCAGTGCTTAGGATCGGCTGGATTCGGCGGCTGGTGCAATTTGTCCGTTTATAAACAACTAGTCGAAACCCCCGCCCCTAGGGGTCACGCAGGCTTTATCATTTTCGTTTGTTATCTATTCAGAGAGCCAAAGCAAATAATTTTTCGTTTTAAATAATGATGCGTAATGTTGAAGGTCGTTATATCACTTCGTTGATATTACCGCTAATAATACTAATATCGAAGTGGGCGCGAAATTCACTATAAATCAAAATACTTTCTTTGCAGCAAAATTACTCCACTTCCACCGTATACCACTTCCCCCGTATACCACTTCCCCCGTATACCACTTCCCCCGTATCCCACTTCCCCCGTATTCCACTTCCCCCGTATTCCACTTCCTCCGTTTTCCAATTCCCCCGTATTTATCGTTCACCGTATTCCAAGTTCCCCGTATTCAACGCTCCCCGTATCCCAAGTTCCCCATGTTCAGCGTTGCACTTGCTACGTATTATACTCTGAAACTTCCCCAACCAAATATCTAACACAACATCTTGACTAACTTTTGGCTGATTTTCAATTTTGACCCGTTTTTTTTTCCATAAATTCCTTGTTTCAGAACAATATCCCACCCGGAACATGTTTTCTCGACGGTTTGCACCATCCCCGACAACATATCAAAAAGTATTTTTATTTTCCTCCTCAGTGTAAACGCAAAAATAACGGACTAATAAATAAATAGACAAATAAATAAAAAAAAAATAGACAAACAGACAAACTTTTGACTTTTATAATTAGTAATTGTAAAATATTTCTTAATATTTTTCTGCAACTCATCTTTTTAGACCCTAAATTGCTAACGTCACCATAACGAATTATATTTCCATTTCTGCTAAGTATAATGATTCACTAGCGATGTACATGCGAAAGCCTACATTGGTTATCTTATCTTTTTACATTTTGAAATTGATAACATTATCGAACTATAAATTCTCTCTAAAATTTATTGTCTGTTATAATAAGAGATTCTTCAAAAATCGCATCACCTCTTACGGAGGCGTTTCACAAAAAAAATCCTTTTAGTTCATACAGGAATGTATTACAACATCCCCTATTCGGAATGTGTAGTGTGTTAAATGCAAAAATGAAGCAGTCGAGGCGGTCTAGGGAATATGACACAGTGAGCGACAAGTCCAAAAATTTGTAAGAAGAATCGTGATGTTACTTTTGGACGACCCCTCAGAGCAGTAGCGATACTATAAAACAAGTGAGAGATTTTCGTTTTTATTACTTTTTGACTCTAAATAATATAATTTCATTCAGTATAGAAGTATGGACGCGAAAGAAGTTATTGAAGTGAAGAAAAGCGTGGGACCTACAACACTTGTTGATTATGTCGGTGGTGATGTTAAGAATATAACTACAGTTACTACGATGTAAGCTTAGTAGGAGTGCTATAAGGAGATATTTCGGATCAAAGAGGTTTAAATCGAGGACCTAATTTACCTTTCCTTGATCCGAAATATGAAGTTACAGCTTACATTGTTTTATGTTACGATCTCTTCAAACCTCTGCTACAGCTGTACGTAAAATAAAAAAATGTATTTCGCCACAGTACAGCATCGACATCAGAGGCAATAAATTTAATTCTTCATGATCCACGAAACAGTTTTGTTGACGCAAAACTCTCAGAACTCGAAAGAAATAAAGAGACCCCAGAAGCGCCCTGGTTTTGTAGAATGTCGTAAATTCCTCGAATGTAATAACAATTCTAAGAACATAAAGTCATACTAAATCTTTGTTAGAAATCCCTTTGGCAGCCCGTTGTTATGGCAAGAGTATTACGAAGACGGAAACTCTTACACCAATTACGATAACTTACAAACATGGATCGTTCTTCGGATTCGGCGGTAACCATACCAATACGTACATGGTTTACGTTTATAAATTCGACAACAGTGGTGAAACAATACATTTTTTCTGTCAAGATACCCTAAATGCACCGGAAAAACTGACGATTTCTAATGAGTAAGTGGTTCTGTGCACCAACATTTCAAAATTAACAACAAAATAAATTTGTCATAAAGATTACAGTATGGCTTACAGAATGGCAACATGTTTCTAGTTCTCCATGATAAATCAAGAAAAATTTACCAACATCGATTTGTTGCAAGCAATAATCCGTTAGTGGTGGCTGCACAACAGGCGAATCAGCAACTAAAGAATAGCATTCAGGTGGATCTTTCTGCCTTCGTTGGGGATTTATTAAGAGATTTTTAGCCTTCGATTTCAGACTTTCAAACGCATGTGTTATCAAAATGAATTCCTTTTATATTTTTAAATTTTAAATCAAAACTTGCCCGCGAACATTCAATAATTAGTATTTCGATACAAGTGCAATTAAATATAATATTTATTTACTTACCGAATTTTTTCTGGAATACAAGTGAAAATATACGAAATTGTACTCAGTTTAAACAATTTTTACTATCACGATTTTGGTATGGAACAATTTAATTTTAATTATGCTTCGTTAAATGTGCGTTTCTAATTTGAAATCTTTTTGTAAGAGACCCTGACTTTCAGTCAAGTGAATTATAAAGTACGAAATCATGGGCGCACGGTAGCGATGCGCCCGTGACGCAAGTCCACACACGAACAAAAAATTAGGAAAATTTTTTTTCGCAGACTCTGCGGAACCATATACACAGCTAAGTTTTGACTTCCCCCCTTGCGATGCACGCCCGAAAAATATCTTTCCTGGTTTCTACGAAAAATTCTAAGGCGAAGTGTCTTTTCACTCATTAAAATCGGTTCGATGGATCCGAAGATACGACGTTCAGAAAATCGTCATTTTCCATACAAAATGTGCTATTTCATAGAAGCCAAAGTTAATGGAAACATCCTACGTTAGTAAGTGGTTGGGTTAGTTAGTGGTTGGGTTAGTTAGTGGATGGGTTAGTTAGTGGGTGGGTTAGTTAGTGGGTGGGTTAGTTAGTGGGTGGGTTAGTTAGTGGGTGGGTTAGTTAGTGAGTGGGTTAGTTAGTGGGTGGGTTAGTTAAGGGGTGGGTTAGTTAGTGGACGGGTTGGTTAGTTGTCGGGTTAGTTAGAGGGTGGGTTAATGGGTAGGTAAGTGGGTGGGTTAGTTAGTGGATGGGTTAGTTAGTTAGTTCCAGAACCATTTGTATGAAAACAGACTTTTTTGGCTCGTGCTCGAAAACGGCTCGATAACTTTTTTTGAAATTTTGCAAGGACCTTCGGGTGGGCACTCTACGCCATATGAGATTTTAGAAAAGGGGGGGTACCAGCCTCGTTTGGGCGCCAGGGCTTTTAGAAGGCGCCATATAAAGCCCATTATTATGTGTTTGTGTGTTAGCACATTTTGTATGAGACAAGGTTTCGTGTTCGAGATAGAGGTTTGGTGTCAAAGGGAAAATTGTTGTGTTGTGAAAATAAGCGGGCACTCAAAAAAAACCTTTGATATGTTGTAGAGGAAGCTGAGGAAATAATTTTCGCCCATGGAAGTACTAGCCGCCGCGCTTCGGTTTGGCGGTGGCGGTGGCTCAAAAAAACTTTTGAAATGTAGAGGAAGTTGAGGGTATCATTTTCGCCCATGGAAGTAGTAGCCGCCGCGCTTCGGTTTGGAGGCGAGCGACGGCGGCTCAAAAAAAAACTTTTGATATATTGTAGAGGAAGTTGAGGGGAGAAATTTTTTTTCGTCGGAAATTTTTTTCGACAGAAATTTTTTTCGCCGGAAATTTTTCACGCCGCAATTTTCGCCGGAAACTTTTTCACCGGAAATTTTTTTCGTCAGAAATTTTTTTCGTCCAAATTTTTTTCGCCGGAAATTTTTTCTTCAAAATGTATTTCCTCTTTTCTTTCAAAACTACTGATGTCAAGAAAAACCCTTTTTAAAAGGGAAACATAACGCAAGTCCTCGTCTCTTCTTCCAAAACAACTGATATCAATTAGGGTGACGCTTACAGCTTTGAAACGCATTTGTTACGCATTTTTTTTTTATCAAAAATGAAAACATTCCAAAAATTTTTTTTGATTTGAATTGAGACATTTGTGGTGAAAAAAGCGTGAAAAACATTTTTTGTGAAAAGTATTTGACAGATAGCTAAAAAAATTTTGACAGATAAGCCATACATTTTCTGTCAAGCTTTTTCGGCAAAAATGCACTTTAGGGGAACAGCTGGGAATTGATTTTTTGTTATTGGGATGGGTGCAGGGGTGTCACTAGATGAACGTAGAACAAGAATTGGGGCGCGGAATCCCTTCCTAGTCCCTCCCCGGGTCCTCGAAAAAATTTTTTTTTGCATATATTTGCATATATGACAGTACAACAAGAATTGGGGACGCGGAACGCTTTACGGCCCCTCCCCGGGCCCATGAATTTGTTTCATTTGAATTTATTTTATATGTTTCGTTGCGGTGTATTAATTACAATCAATGTATTCTGTGTCGCTGGCAGAGTCTTCGTTAACAGCTATGTCATCAGCTGAGTCGTCGTCTCACCATTACTGTGTCACCATACTATTCGTAAAATGTCCATAGGAAACAGGTTATGTTCCTAAATGGTGATGTGAGAAAGTTCGGCCGCCGTGTAAGCGGCCAATGAGTGATGTTCTGTGACAGTGTAGTCGCCACTATTTTGTACAAGGAAAATGAATTTAATTGAAGAAGCTAAGTTAGTCGTCGTTATTTTGTACAAGGAAAACGAAGTTCATTGAAGTTGTAAAGTTAGTCGTCGTCACTTTGTACAAGGAAAATAAATTGTTACGCCTTGCACCCATTTCAACAAAATACATGCAAAAAAATTTGTTTTTTCAAAAAAAAATTTTTTTTGAGGTCCCGGGGAGGGGCCCGGAAGGGCTTCCGCTCCTTAATTCTTGTTGTACTGTCATCTAGTGACCCCCCTGCACCCATCCCAACAAAATGTATGCAAAACAAATTTTTTTTGAGGGCCCGGGGAGGCGCCAGGAAGGGCTTCCGCTCCTTAATTCTTGTTGTACTGTCATCTAGTGACCCCCCTGCACCCATCCCAACAAAATGTATGCAAATCAAATTTTTTTTGAGGGCCCGGGGAGGGGCCAGGAAGGGCTTCCTCGCCACAATTCTTGTTGTACTGTCATCTAGTGACGCCCCTGCACCCATCTCAATAAAAAAAATCCCATCCATCAAATCCCAGCTGTTCTCCTAAAGTGCATTTTAGCCGCTTTTTCCTTTCCTCTCACCTAGACCCCGTTCTCTAACCTTTTGTAACCAGTCGAATTTCGACCCGGGAGTGGGGGGAAGCATCGATCATGGTCCTAAGATGACGAATCAACAATAAAAAAATGTCCGTCAACACGATAACTCGAGTAAAAGTCAAACGATTTTCAGAAACTTTTTTCCGTAAAAGGTAATCAAAAAATCTTTTGTAGGATTGAATCTGGGCATTGTCGGCCTAAGGGCCGCCGAACTAGGGCCTTTTGAGTGGTTTTTGGTCTTTTGTACATTCTCTAGAAGAGATCCTTTCAAACATCTTATACTATAATGTGTCCATAACAATGTTATACTTATACTGTGAGGCAAGCGAGACAGAAACACAGACAACACATAAAAGTGTCGTGAAAATTGAAGCCAAACGTAAGGGTCAGTTTCGTTACGTTGTGGAACTATTGTAAGGTTCCATATATGAGGCGTAAAGATAGTGAAGATAAGCGTGAAGAAATAGAACTAAAAAAGTGGTACGAGTGTAACGTAAAACAGGTAAAACATCGTTGGCGCTTTACAGAAAGCGAACTATTCCAGTTCACAGAAATGATTTTCTCATAAGATATTTTTTTTGTTAGATTTTGTGGCCGAGAACATTGTACTGCTCCATTCCTACCATCCTCTTTGAAGGATGACCGAGATGAATGAATTTCTTTTCATCTAAAAATGCATAAATTTTGCAAGGTGCTACAGAGAATATAAATTCCTCAAATTCTAACAATAAAGTGCACCTTTTATTCAAAAAAAAACAACAAAACAAAAAAAAAACTCAAATAAAGTTTTCTGATGCACTTGTTGATCATCGATGATAAAACACCTTGAGCTTCATAATAAGTTCGAAACAGACAGAAAAAAAACGAAAAAGAAATGAAAAAATCAAAACCGAAATGCGACAATACCGAATTCGTAGAATAAATGATGCAAAAATGTGAGTTCTTTGTTAGGATTATTTTTGTTGTTGAAATTACACATTCTTCAAAAGAGTTTTTTTCCTACTCTTTCAGCTCCTTCATAGATATATCCATCCATGCACCGAATATAAGCATTACATTGAATAGAATCTAAGGCCGGGAATACAATAAATTATTTTATAGATTTTTTTCTCATTGCCATTGTGTGTACTGATTTCTTCAATCTCTGTGCACACGCAGGTATATATACCATAACAATATTCCTTGGAACAGAATAAATAATATAAAAAATAAACTTACTTTGCGAAAAGGTGAATTCTATTTGAAAGAAATCCACATAACAAAAATTGAAAGCAAACAGGTTCTTTTTATGAAATTATTTAAATTTTGTTTGGATATAAAATACGTAGGGCCCTTTGTAACCGACTCTCTATTGTAAACTATATTGGTTATGATGATGCGAAGTAAATTAAGTATTTATTTCACCTTAGCACATCTTCAACGTTACAATTTCTGATTTTAGTACGACGCAGATATTCAGTCATTTCATAAGTTAGGTAACTTCGGATAAAGTACTGCGCATTAATATGCGAGTCGATCTAGTGTCTCATTTCGAAGACAAAATCGCATAAAAAAAAGAGTCGAAATCGTCGTAAAAACAGAGAACTTACGTCAGCCCCGTAGGAATTCAACAATTGCTCTACACATGAGAAATTATCCGTATTTAATGTCCGAGATCCTTACTAGGTCGTCACTTTAGGTGATTGTAAATGTTGAGTTACAGCAGTTCATTAGACCCGTATGAAGTACGTGTCTGTTGCGGGGGCTAGGTACATCGATCACACTCACGACTAAAAATCTTGTGTGAGTCTTGGAAACTTCATATTTCTGCGAAGTATATAAACATAGGAAGTAGCTTTTTTTTTTTTTTTTTCTAAGGGTGAGGAAACCTTCATAGGCGCCTGGTCGTTTGACGACCCAGGTAGTGTTGGATTCCATCTTTCGATGACCTACCAACTAAAACCTCCTTCCTTATTCTCCATGCTCTCGTCTCCCCGGAACCGCCTCACGGCATAACTTCGGGGAGGGGCTGTGCTTACGCACTTACTCTCTCAGCAGCTCTTCGTTGCTCCTCTCTCCATTCATTTTGTTGCTTCCCCATTATCTTCGCAACCACGTCATCTGCCACTTTCCACACCTCCTCATCGCGACACATCTCTGACACTATGTTATCGGCACTCATATCTGGCCTGCTCGCAGCTATCAGCGCACATCGCTCCTGTTCGAAACGGGGGCAGGCGAACATCACGTGCTCCGCCGTTTCCTCCTCGTTACGACATGACGTGCAGAAGGGTGACTCTGCGAATCCACACCTATGCAGGTACTTTCTGAAGCACCCATGACCCGACAGGAACTGAGTCAAATGGAAATTTACCTCTCCGTGCTTCCTTTCTATCCATGTGGTTACGTTCGGAATGAGCCTATGGGTCCACCTTCCTTTGTCCGTGGAGTCCCACTCCCGCTGCCATTGTCTCAGTGAGTTTACTCTTAATCGCGACCTGACTTCTTTTCTGTTTTGGCCGTCAATTTCCTTCAGTCTGTGGCATTCACTATCTTCTATCAGCGTTATGCATATTGGCATCATTCCGGCTATTACACACACCGCTTCCAGGGAGATCGTTCGGTATGCGCTAGCTACCCTTATGCTTGCCAATCTATGAGCTTTGTTCAATCTCCTCCGGTTCCTCTTCGTGTCCAGCGCCTTTATCCACGCTGGTGCCGCGTATCGCAACATCGATAGGGTAACGCTTGCTTGAAGCCTCCTTATACTGCTGCGCGGTGCAAACCTATTCGGCATCATCCTAGCCAGTGCTGCGTTGGCTTTCATTGCCTTTTCGCACGCGTAATCCACATGGCTATTGAATTTTCTGCGGACATCCAGCATGACTCCGAGGTATTTCAATTGTCGAGTGGATGTGACTTCATTGCCTTCGATGTTCAGAACAATCTGTCCAGTCTTTCTGCAATTACTAACTAGCATGATCTCTGTTTTTTGGTGAGCCAGCTTGAGCTTTGCCTTTGTCATCCAGCTTTCGACTGTTTCGAATACCTCTATCGTGACCACTTCCACCTCCAACTTTGACGTTCCGGACACCGTGAGGATCAGGTCGTCGGCAAAAGCAATCGTCGTTGCACATCTTGGCAGTGTCAATCGTAACGCCGCGTCATACATTGCATTCCACAGCGTTGGTCCCAGTATGGATCCCTGAGGTACTCCAGCCGTGATGTCTACCATCTTTTGTCCTTCCGTGGTATCGTACGTTAGCACTCGTCGTTCGAAGTAGCTTTTAATTATCATGCAGAGGTAATCGGTAACTCTCATGGCATGTAACGCCTTAGCTATCTCCCTCCAGCTTGCGTTATTAAAAGCATTTTTAACGTCTGCTCCATCACTTTCGTTATGGCGTCAATCGTCGATCTCCCTTTTCGAAATCCGAATTGGTCGTCTGACAGTCCGCGTTCGCCCTCTGTGTATTTCTTTAGTCTGTTCAGGATTATAGCCTCAAACAGTTTTCCCATTCCATCTAGCAAGCACACAGGTCTGTATGATGATGGCTTACCTGGCGGCTTCCTTGGTTTTGGTATTAGGACCAGCTTTTGTTTTTTCCAGCTATCAGGAAAATGTCCATCGTCAAGGCACTTCTGCATCGTCAGTCTAAACATGTTCGGCTTCGTAGATGTTGTCGTCTTTATAGCTATATTGGGAATCCCATCCGGTCCTGGCGCCTTGTTATTTTTGGTCTTTTTGGCAGCCATCTGTATCTCTTCTATAGTGAACGATCGTTCTTGTCTATCTTCAGTCTCCTGGTCATAAGGAGTTTGCGGCCATGGGACCTGTTCATGCTGTGGGAATAGCCCTCTCACTATGGCGCCTAGCTTCTCAGGACAACTTTCTTTTGGCACCGATGAGCCTCTAATCAGCGCCATCGCAATCTTGTACACTTTGCCCCACGGGTTCGCATCAGCGTCCTGGCACAGCTTCTTAAGACAAAGTTTCCTGCTATCCCGGATTGCCCGCTTTAATTCTAATTTTGCCTTTCGATGTTCGTCATGCCTCGCCGCCCGTACCGCACCGTCCTTTTTGACCCTCTGCATCCTCCTTCTTGTCTTAAAACAGTCCGCGCGCAAGAGTCTTATTTTTTCGTTCCACCAATATGCTTGTTTTCGTCCTTTCTTCGGCTCTATCCTTCTTGGCATCGCCGCGTCACATGCAAGCACCATGGTTTTCGTCAATTCACCTACCGATTTCTCTTCGTGTTCGTCTTCTGCTTGGAGGTATTCCTTAAAAACTTCCTCGTCGAAATTTCCCGTCTTCTATCTTCTCTCTTTTTCATGAGTCGTCTGTCTTACCGACACCGCGCCCTTCTTTACGGTATACCTCAGTGCCTGATGGTCGCTATATGTGTACCCTTCATCCACTCTCCAATTCAGACTGGGCACTAGTGCTGGACTGCAGAATGTAATGTCAATAATCGACTCTCGTCCGTTCTTGCGAAAGGTAGTTGTGTCTCCCACGTTTGCCAGGACCACATTTAGCCTTGCTAGCACTTCTTGCAGTATGAAGCCTCTTTCATTTGTCAATCTATTACCCCACTCGACTGCCCATGCATTAAAGTCTCCTCCAATGTTAACTGGGCTTAGTCCCGTTAGCTCTCCTGTCATTAATTCCAGCATTCGTTCGAACTGCACAATCTTCCATCTTGGTGGTGCATAACAACTAGCAATATACACTCCGTCAATTTTTGCTATCACAAATCCCTCACGAGGGTCTGATACCACTTCTTGTATGGGATACCTTCCCGTCGTCAAAATTGCGGCCATCCCGGCTCTGTCAACAACCCAGTTACCGTTCTTTCTATCGCAACGGTACGGTTCTGCAATAATTGCTACGTCACATTTATTTTCCGCTGTGGCTTGCCAAAGAAGTTGTTGTGCCATGTCACAATGATTAAGATTTATTTGGATCACTTCCATTCTCGTTTCGTCTTAGATTTAAGCGCCTGTTTAAAGACTGGGCATCTCGCTCCACCAGTCACGTGGTCACTCTCTGACGTACACAGCAGGCACCTTGGCTGGTTTGTGCACTCTCTTGCTAGGTGGTTTTCTCCTCCACATCTCCTGCAGAGCTTGGATCTATCTTCCCCCTTACAGTTCCTTGCCTGGTGCCCAAAGTCCATGCATCTGAAGCACCTGTCTAGCTGCTGCATTTCCCTTATCGGGCATACAGTCCTCCCCACCTTTATCTTGCCGATTTTGAGAATCTTAATCGCTGCGTCCACTGGAAGTTTTATCTCCGCCGTTTGGAGTTCGCCTCTCGTTTTTCTCCTGCGTATCGTCATTGAATCTAGCTCGTCATTGATGTCGCCTTGCTCTTTCAGAGCTTTTTGAAGATCTTCACTTGTCGTGATTTCGTCCATATATCTGCACTCGATCGTCGTCATGTGGGACATCGCTCTCACTTTTGCTGATTCGCCCAGTGACCTCTTCACTAGGTCTTTATAATCTGCGCTCTTAATATCTGGGCCCTTCTTGAGCTCTAATAGCATTTCGCCTTTCTGTGTTCGTCTTATTCTCGATACCTTTTCGCCCAGGTCCTTGAGAGCTGCGTCACCTTTGATTTTTTTGAGGATATCAGCGTACGTCATTCCTTCTTCTGCCGCCACTATCAGAGCATCAGCTTTCGGTCTCAGCCTTTTAAGCTTTGATTTCTCATTCCTCTCTTTCTTCTTATTTTTCACCTCCCTCCACTCGCCAAGACTGGGCTTCGGGGTTTGTGCGTCCGGCCTCTTTGTGGTCTTTTCCGTATTCTTCTTGTCATTTTTGCTCCTTTTTGCCGCGTTTCTTGGTGTGGGTGTAGCGTCCGGCGTTTGCTTTCTCTTTGACGTACTTGGGGTAGCTAGCACCGCCATGACTTCGTCTGTTGTCTTCTTCGTGTCAGATTTACTCTCAGCTGTTTCTGCTCTCCGCTTCCACGACTTGACTTCCTCTTCTACTTCGTTTAGGCATGCCCGTATACCGACCACCTTCGTCCTAATTATTGTGTGCACATTGTTTTTATCTTGTATAAATTCGTGCAACTCTCTCACCAATTTTTTGACCAATTCCATTTTTGTCGGCGTTGACTCACTGAGATCGACGGCCTGCATACCTTCTCTCCTTCGCTCGTTCACTCTCACGGGTGACCTCGTCATCTTCGAGCTTTTTGCGAACACGGCATACACCTGAGTCTCAGATTGATCCATCCCCTGATCCTCCGATTTCCTCTGCTGGTTCCCTGCTTGATTTTCTCTAATATTCCCTTTGTTCCCTTCAAAGTGTTCCCTTCCATGCTGTTGGGTCCCCCCTCCAAGCCGCTATCTCAATCTCGTGGTGTAGTTACCTTCGTAATCTCATGGTTATCTATGCAAGCAGTGAGGCCATGCTAGGGTTGACACGGTCCTTCATGGGGCACCGCGTTCAGAGCCAGATCGGTATTAGTCAGGAATGTACATTTGAGCCTACACCTCCTTTTCACAGGACGAGTTTTCGAACGTACTTGGAGGCCTGCCAAGGTTTTACCGGGACGGGGGCAACCATGATATTAGCCCACTAGCCGTTTCGTGAAGGTGTCACCCTTCCTTATTAAGGTAGTAGAATACCACAGTTGTCAGCCCATTGCATTCTACTCATTTCAATGTCCGTGTTCAGTGTCCATGTCCAATGCTTTGCCAGTATGCCATAATTAAGACCTTACTGGCGTTGGCCTTAATGTGCCCGTGGCACTCCACTCATGATGGTAGTCCAACAAACTAGGACTGTGCATGTTGCCGTTGTCTCTTACCGTCGAGATCCTCCGTCACCATGCTAAGCCGCCATCCCATCTTGATAGCGCCTAACTGTCTTCGGCCCTCCCTATACGTAGCGTTTAGGTACTACCCGAAGACAGCCCCCCTCATCCTTCGGCTAAGTGACCCGCACTACTACACCGGGGGTTGGTTACCCGATCGTCCATGTGGGTTGCTCACTATAACAGGTGTCACCACGTGTAGGTAGGATGTAGGAGTAGGTGGACAGAGGCTAAGGTACATAAGGAGTACTATATTGCGCTTGACTCACCATTGACAACCCACATAGGAAGTAGCGTGGATCAGGTAAATGTACGACACCCTAAGAGTGGTCGACGTTTAGTCGATTTTCTAAATCAATATTCTGTTTTAAGCGACTTTCGTTCACGGAAACAGTAACACGAAAATATTGCAGATTAACGTGCGTACCTGGCATAGGCTTAACCGCACGACCCCCATGGGCGTGGAATTGAGATACGCCCAATTACGGCGAGTCGCCGAAGTGACTCTACCTATATGCGGCAGGTTTGCGTAACCCTCCGCGACCTAGGTAGGACCCAAAATACTATCATCTTTCTACTGTATTTTCGCCAACCTGGTTGCCCAGGAAGGACTCGGGGTGCAGTCACACATTTCCAAGCGCAAACTGTTCTGACGCAGTTCACTATCTACCACAGCCCCCGCGTTGCAGCGCCACTAGGCACCTCAACCAAGTGCTGGGGCCGGATGCGGCCATCTCGCATGACACACTACACCCGGGGGCCCCCAGCCCCACGGGACCGAATTACCCTCGGTGATGGCCTTCGCGGTAAGGCTCTTAACCAGACCACCTCGGTAGGAATGTAAGCAATCATTCCAGGTACCGCTGGACCGGCTCAGGAAACCATGGTGTCGCCTCTCACCAGTGGACCAACGGGTCGAAGCAAGCTAAGACCGCTGGCAACCACTCCTGAAGAAACAGTAGCAGTGGGCATGAAGTGCGCCGCAGTCGTTTTTTTAAGGAACCCACAATCGCTGAAGCACTCACACAATAAATTAAACTTTGAGATTCGCCGAAAAAAATCAAATCGGCGACAACATTAAACAAAACATTCGCGGCGATTGCTTTGTTCAATTTTATCGTTAATTTGATTTTTTACTCAAATTCGTTGAAAATCTTCACTGACTCTAAGTGTATTTCCTTATGGCGGCAGTATTATGGCCAACTTTAAAAAGAATGCGTCAATACAGGAACGGAAAAGTGAAAACCGACAAGTTTCTGATTTATCATACGAATTCACCATACAAACCAGAAACTTGTCGGTTTTCGCTTTTTCGTTCCTGTACAATTGAAAATTTAAATTTTCCAAAAATGCTCTACTTTACCTTATACACAGGGTTGCTATAGCGACACTAGTTGCGAGCTAGAACACTAATGTCACTTATGTCATTTTGCATATGAATTGCACGAATGTCCACCTGAATTAGGAAAGCAAAAATCAGTAATCAAGAAATCAGGAAATAAAAATCAAGAAACGAAAATCTGGAACCTAAAATAAGGAAAAACAAAAATCAGGAAATACCAAATTTATAAAAACCAAAATTAGGAAACAAGAAAATCAGGAAGTATATAAATCAGGAAAAACATCAAAGTTTTCAATTCCTAAGGAGGTCGCAATCTTATTTTGGTATATAGGGGGCTCTGTCCCAAGCCCCGCTGCCGCCCCTCGTCCCCGCGGCGCATTCTCTCAAAAATTATTTTCCTGCTTTTTGTTTTTCCTGATTGCCTGATTCCTAATTTTGGTTTTTCCTAATTTTAGTAGTTTTCCTTATTTTTGGTAAAATATTTTTTTTTTCCTAATTTTCGGTTTCCCATTTTTTTTTTTCTAATTTTTGGGGAAATATGGCCCAATCCTGGTATATGGCCACTTCCATAATTGGGCAGGATTACCCAGATCTCCAGAACTATGAGAGTTAGAAAGTTGGTTCCAATGGCGAAGTTGTAGAGAATTAAATTTAAGCGAACACGTGTTTCAGGGTTTTGGGAAAATATGGCCCATTACTGGTATATGGCCTCTTCCATAATTGGGCAGGATGACCCAGATCTCCAGAACTATGAGAGTTAGAAAGTTGGTTCCAAAGGCAATGTTGTAGATTATTAAATTTAAGCGAACACGTGTTTCAGGGTTTTGGGGAAATATGGTCCAATCCTGGTATATGACCTATTACATTATTAGGCAGGATGACCCAGATCTCCAGAACTATGAGAGGTAGAAAGCTGCTTCCAAGGACAAAGTTGTAGACAATAAAATTTTAGATAACACGCGTTCCTGGGTTTTAGGGAAAAAGACTTAGTCCTTGGATATAAGATTTTCTAGATTTGAATGGTGTGAGACGTACTTCGGTAGGGCTTTTGACATTACCTTGGGTGATTTCTATGGATTTTTGAAATTCTTACAGTTATAAGAGAACAGAAAACGTTGCATTGTTTGCTTATTTGTATATTTAGATACGTTCGAGTCTCTTTGCCACATCTATTCTGTTTGTTACATCTATTCTGATACGTACGGGTCTTTGGTTATGTTTTTCCCTAATTTTTGTTTTCCTAATTCGTGTGGAATACCGAATTGCACCCCAACACTAAATATTAAACCTCTAGAACAAACTCTCAAATTTTCATAATTTCTCTTTCGCATGAATGTGTTTAATTGCTTCGCCGTCACCTGGAGCTTTCCCGTGGCTAAGGATCGGAGTGGGTCTACCCACACCTGACCCACAGTTTTAGAACGCACAGAAAAACGATTTCTGTGACTTCTGCACCCACTTCGATCCTTACCCATGGCGGACCTGCACTGCTCGAAATTATAACTGATCTGTTCAACAAATGTCTCGAACAAGAGAAAATACCAGAATCATGGAAAAACGCAGTCATTACATTGCTATAAACAAGAAAGGAGACATCACGAAACTGGAAAGCTACAGGCCCATCGGTTTGATCTCGCACCCCTACAAACTGTTTATGAAAGTGATAACGAAACGGATCACAAAGAAGCTAGACTTCTATCAGCCGATCGAACAAGCAGGGTTTCGTTGCGGATTCAGCACGAATGGCCATTTGCAAGTGATGAGAAGTCGAATCGGAAAATGCAACGAATACAAAATCAGCCGAATTTTGGTCGATTTTAGACTGTTAGATTTTAGATGATAAAATATATCTACGAGCACGCAATATCGTTCGTCGAACTGCACAAAACCACAGACAAATTTTGAATTGGAAGAGGAGTCCGTCAAAGAGATACCATTTCACCGAAATTGCTCACGTCAGCTCTGGAAATGGTCTTCAAAAAGCTTGATTAGAGCAAATTGGGAATCAACAAAAATGGGAAGTTTCTCAGCAACCTTTGATTCGCCGACGACATTGCCCTGACATCAACGACTCTGGAACAGATTGAGGCGATGCTGTTGCAGTTCAACGAGGAGGCCCAAAAAAACGGTTTGAAGATGAAATGTCGGCCATGTGATGAAACTCAGTCTCGACAATCAAACGGCTGAAATAAAAAGAAGGATCGGTCTCGGTTGGGCGGCGTTTGGCAAATTGCATTTTCAAGAGCATCATGAACAACAGTCTGAAGAGGAAATTGTTCGATATGTGTGTGCTGCCGGTCCTGACATACTGAGTCGAGACTCTCACAATAACCAAAGCATCAACGAACAAGTTGAGAGTTGCACAAAGGGCAATGCTAAGAGTCTCACTCAGAGACACGATGACAAACCAGTGGATCCGTCAGCAAACGAGAGTCACCGATGTCATGGCACGAATAGCGTTGCTAAAATTGAATTCGGCCGGGACCGACGATCGATGGACGAAAACAATTATGCAATGGGACGTCCACAGGAAAGATGCACCAACGACACCAAAAGAACGGCAGGCACGAATTGGTAACAAGTAGAAATGGACCGGGAGAAGTGGTGATATATGGGGAGGCCTACATCCAGCAGTGGATATGACTGAGCAGCCTGAGTCCATTTCTGTCTCCGTCAGATCAATATTTATTTCGCATTTGCATGAAAAATCATACTTAAGAATTTTTGTGGAACATTTCTCATCAATCATTTTCAAAGAAAAGTTGTCCCGGGATCAGGGAAGACAAAGACATGATTTTTTTAGCTTATCGAGACCTCAACATGCAAAACCTACCAATGTAAATGTTACTTTAGTAACGAAAACACTATAGGGCGCACACTTCGTACAGGTCTAAAAAAACCTTCTAACGAGTCAGTTAAAAGCCTTCACACCTAAGAAATAAAAAGAACCAACGCAACCTCACTGCAATTAGTTATTCATCCGCAATCGCTGTATCCGATAGAATATTCCATTATAGGTGATCTAACAGTTTACCCAACGTTAAATAACACTTTTACGAGTCTACCGAACCAATTTACATGCATACATAAATATGCAAAACATTGTACACAATACAATAAATCATCATCAACTATTAAGTTACGCCTGGGGCAATGCAAATTTAAACAAAACAATATTTTTTAACACTCACCTCACTACTCTTAGACAATTGTCTAGACTTTAGCAAATCCATAATCTCATAATGTTTGTATGCTAATGTGCTAAAAATCAATTGCGCTCGTCGAGTAAAATAACATAATAAAAAAGAAGTATGACGAATGTATAACCACATATTGGAATTGAGTAATGGATCATTAAGTAGTGATATGTTTGAAAATGAATTATTTACCGGTCGCTTAAAGACCTGAACCGCAGAGTCAAATTTAAAAAGCTCTAGCAAAAAAATAAAATCTGACTGGCATTTAAGGATAAACTTGGTAAAGATATCAAAACAGATAAGCAGTCGGATTCGTAAACAAAATAAAAAAGTTAATTATTTCTTATAGCAATTTGAAGGCTTCAGTCATTTGTTAACGAGTAACCACACAGCACGGATTAACTATTTAGAACACCTTCACTAGTTGATGGTGAAGTGTAAGAGGGCATCCACAAATGACTTTGCACTCTAAGTAGGGAAAGAGTTTCTCAAAAACTACAAAATTAGGAAAAAAATATCTGGATGCCTTAACATGATCTGGGACGTTGGTAGAGGAATCTGATGATACTTGCGAAAATCCTCATCAACGGACTCAGTCTCACCGGATATGCCGAATCAAGTAATTGGAAAAAACAAGAAGTCAGCTACTAGAATGGTCGAAGCCGTAAGAAGCCTCTTGTCACAGATTGGTCTGCCAATGAATTCCGAAAAGAACAGAACCAGACAATCGTCATCAACAGCGACAAACTAATAAAGGAGAATCTTAGCCTATCCAGTGGAGAGGAAATAATCTGTACTGACGGTGACGAAAAATCAAATACCTTGAATGCTCATTCAATTCTGAGTTAATTTTTGACAACAAAAGCATCGAAACACTAAACAAAAGTCTATCGAACTTATCGGCGTCACTACTACTCAAACCGGATCAGAAGATGAACATAATTAATCAGAACGTATTTCTATGACGTAACGTACCCCCTTCAAGAGGTACATAATCTACTATTATCTGCCTAGAAAGATAATTTCCCCCTTATCTCTCTAGTGCATTTTTACTTATCTCGGTAATTCTGTTCTCGGTAGATAAAATAGTATGTGCACTTCTGGCAAAAATTGTTATACTGAAACATGGAAATTTTACTCTAATTTTCGATCACATAGACAAGTAACAGAAGGTAACATGGTTGAGAATTTTTATTTTGAATTATTTTGTCATTGTAATGACACTCAGATTGAACTTAACTAGAACAGTTGGGTTCTTGAACATATTAGAAGCATCAACATTTAGGCATCCAGTGCCAATCATCAGTTAAGTTATGGTTACCTTGATATGGGAGAAAATTGTTATCTTGACGTTTGGGCATAACGAATATCACCTGCGGCTCGATTCGCAATGCCCACACGTCGCAATAGGTGCATAATCTTATATTATGCGGTACGCGCCTAGAAGATTGATAGGACTCGGCCTAATGAAGGCGTCAGTACTTCGCCATATCACAGTATAGCGAATTGCCAGTAGGAAATGCAGTCCTGCGTTAAAGCATTGGAAAGCGGGGAAAAACTACGAAAACACTGCGCGCAGCTCTTAGACGAAAAAGTTACACAGATTGGTACAATCTGAAATACCAAGGATCAAGAGTAATACATTTTGAAACGCAATGAACTCGACTGGAATTAATACTCATTATCGTCATCCGAATAAAGCTTAACAGCAATTACGCTAATCTGTACGGTGTACCTGGCGTAGAAAGCGCTTCCAAGCTCTGTCGCAAATGCGGTGCAGAGCGACCGAAACAATCTCTCATGTTACCGGAAGCAGTCCTTCTAACAATCCCCACTAGACACCATAACTTAAAACATGCCATCACCAATCTGCTACGCGAAAAGGGTTTCGAGTGCTCTGAGGAAGTGTATGCAATGCAATTGATAAACAAGGAAGATCCCGTTTCAGCGATATAGTCGCATTCGATTGCGCTCCGAAGAACGCATTTATAGTGGACCCTACCGTGAGCTACGAAACTGATGACATCGAAGATGATAAGAAAATTGCGAAAAGAAAACTATGTACACAAGCTGCATCCCATTCTACTCAGAAAAATATGTGACATCCTTCGGAAAGCCCGACTGGAAAGTACAAGGACTCTGATTCGGGAGTCGAGGAACTGCAGGGAAAGGTGTAATCGATTTTTTTTAAAGAAGTAAATCTAGACGTTTCCAAGATCATCGAGATAACCTAAGAAATATTAATGAAGACGGTTTAAATTATAAATTCACATATCTACAGATAAAGGTACGACGATTCGAGAAAAATTTTAGATTCACTTAACGTAGAAAGCTTTTTTGTAATATTATTATTGATCGATATGCCGTGTATTAAAGCAAACTGACTCGCTTGATTCCGAAGAGGCAGTCTTTTGTCAAATTCATATTTATGGAAATGCCATTTTACAGTTATACATTGGTCCCAATCAGAATTTTAGCGCAAGTCTGCCGTCTTAGCTCCAATAAAGAAAATATAGTCTTCGAGTTAGCAACACAGGAGGCAGGCTGGTGACAAGTTCATGACCACGCAAACGTTGTTTTGCACTAATACCATTTATTGGGGACAAGAATATTTTTGACACCAGCCTGCCTCCTAAGAGCTTTTTTCATTCCTTGAGCTAGAATTCAAGGAGGAAGGCTGGTGTCAAGTTGAGAATAATTATACCTTACATTAACACCTCTCGTTTGGCTCAAGCAGAATTGTGACACCAGTCTGCCCACCTTACCGAATCCCTAGTATAAGTCCAGGATTCCCGGAGCTAAATCTCATGGTGGCAGGCAGGTGTCAAGTTGATGATTACGCAAACATTGTTTTACACTAATACCTTCATTCGGTGCCGCGGCACAAACAGAATTTTGAGACCTGCCTGCCTTCTTATAGCTCCCATATGGATTCTTTATTCTTTGAACTAGACCTCTAGGAGGCAGGCTGGTGTCGAATTGATATTGATGGAAATTAGGACTAATAGTGACACCTTTCATTTTGGGTAGGCAGAATTTTAACACCAGTCGCCTTTGTTGTAGCTCCCATACAAATTCAATAATTTTTTTGTGATTACTCAGGGAGGCAGGCTGGTCCCAAGTCGATAATAAGTGAGAAGCTTTCTCACATTAATGCCTTTCATTTTTTTAAGCAGAATTTTGACATCAATATATTGATTTTTACATGGCCGAATGTAAATGGTACATTTAAGTTTAATGAGTTAAGAGGACGGCACACCTTATTTTTTTAAATAAAGTTTTTCTTCTTCTTTCTCACCAACTTACCCTCGTTTAAAGAAACTTTAGCTTTGCATCCACAGCATCATATAGTAGGGTGGCATGTTGAATGACAGTTTGGTTACATGAGAGAGTAAATACATGCAGTTCTCTCCCATGCTATCACACCTTCATTCAACATGCACACTTCTATCTGGTGCGCGCAACTTGTCATTTCTCAGCTCTCGTCGTAAGGTTATATCCTTGCCACACTAAGTTGATTTTAATCTGGTAACTCTAAGAAAATGATAGAAGTTTTCTGATCTTTAGAATTTTATGCGAATTCTAATATATTTTCTGTGGATTGATGATATAATAGCTTTGTAAATACATAACTTGTTTGATACGCTTAGCTTCGATTTACGATTCAAAATGGGATAGAGAGATGCAAGCAGTTTTAGAGACTTTTCGACGGTCAATATATGATTCTTAAATGTATGTGATTTGTCCAAAGTCATTCCGCGTGTTTTAATGCTACTCTTCCAGGTAATTTTCGAGTTGTAAACAGTAACTTTTTCGGAAGGAATCCATCCACGGGCCCTTCCTTTGGTAAAGAATGCCGCATTAGTCTTATCCTCGTTCTACTTGATTTTCCAAGTTTTGCCGAAATCAGACAGCTGCTTGGTAGCAGAATTCAGGCAGTTGGTAATAACTTTTGGACTCTTTGCGGTCTTGAACACTGAAGTATCATCAGCGAACATGCCTTTTTCAAGTGATGAAAACTTTAACTCCGATGTGTACACATTGTAAAGTAGAGGGCTCAGTACACTTCCTTGCGGAACTCCCGCAGCTATGGTAATGTTTCCAGAAGACAAAGAAGGATCTTTTCTGTAAGAAGGACTGAACCATCTAAGTCAAGTACGTTGGAAATTTAAATTTCCACATCTTATATATATGGCCTTTGTGCCAAAAGCGGTCGAAGGCTTTTTCAATGTCGAAGGTCAGCACACCTGTTGATTTCTGAATATTCAGAGAAGTCTCGATAGTAGTTTTGGGGCTTTGAGTGATCCTTACCCGGCTTGGGGATCGAAATTACTTTTGCATGCTTCCAACTATCAGGGAAGTAATGTAGTTTGAAGCAGGCACGAAATATTTGCATGAGCAGAACAATGCATTTAAGGGGTAGACTTCTAATGAGTGCGTTGCTGATTCCGTCATCCCCCGGACGTTTCTTAATTTTCAACTTGTGTGTGATGCATTTTACCTCTTTGGGGTTAGGAAGAGTAGTCTCTTCCACTTTAGGATTCAGGTAATTGAGTAACAGTGATGATCCACTGACATTAGTTTCAGTAGAGGGATCACTGAGATTGTAGTAAGTAACAAAATGAGCCGAATTGAATGCCATACTAATCAGATCTGCTTTAGTTGCATCACTAAGGAACAGTTTATTGTCCTTATCTTTAAGCGGTGGTATTTTTTTAACGCTATTCAATACTGTCTTCGTAACCCTCCATAAGTGTTTAGAATTTTTTGGAATGTTTGCCAACTTATGATTCCAGGCTTCGTTCTTTTTTTCTAAATTCATGAGCCGAATTCTTTGGTTTAACGAATTTACCAATGACTTGGCAGTTATTTCTCTGAGTATGCCGTCAATCTGTTCTGATGATCATTTAGAAGGCAGGTTGGATCTGGCGATCCAAGATAACCAACATGGAGGTTCCAGAGCCTCTAAAATAAAGAGTCAGTTCGCTCTGATGATCACTTAGAAGGCAGGTTCCAATCCAATATCGCCGAAATTGAGGTTCTAGAACCAAGAAAATAGAGAGAATTCCAACACCAGGTTTTCTTCTGTATTTGCAGTACGTATGTACTTAAAAAGCAATTTCCGGTGTTTGAACAATCACTTCGTTGCTACAAGAGGTGAATCATAAGATTGTATAACGTTCCGTTTGAACTCATTCCACCATAACATCGAGTTTTACATGAGTAAAATAGAAGCGAATAATAGATATAAAAGACATAAGCTTTTCATTCTCGTTCTGTAACTATGAACAACGGATTTTCGAGGGTGAAGAAGACAGCTTTTGTTCTTAGTCCCCCACAGAAAATCTACCTGCAACACTACAATTAACATCATTTCATCAAAATGTTCTGTTTCTTGTATTGGCAAGTCAAGAGGAACTGACTTTGATTATTTTGTTGGAATTTTTAGACCCGTACGAGTACGCAGTGCTTCGAAAAGGCGTCTATTGGATTTGTAGTTTTGATCCGCAAGTTGCTAGGCTTTTCGTTTTCGGGTCTAAAAAAAACAAAGCAAAAAAAAACTCGAGTAAATTCAGTGAAAAGTGAAAACTGACACATTTTGTGTTTTGTGGTTTATTGACTTTGTTGATTTCTCTATATAAAAATTCACAAATTCAAGTAAATCACAGGGGACATCCATAAAGGACGTCCGCAATTCAGTGTTGCCATCAATTTTAAAATCAGTGATAACTACTAAAATATGATTTTTCCAGGTGTTAAATGTATGGACCACCCCCCCCCCCTAAATAAGGTGGTAGAGCATAGAATTAGCTTTCAAAAATGCATTTTTTTGGAGTTTTGACTATGTCTGGCAACACTGAATTGCGGACGTCCTTTGTTTCACTTTTCCGTGAGTGTATGACCGATTTTTAAACCCATACGAAGTACTGGTCTTATGCGTTTACCACGACGTTTGTTACACGTCGAATTTCGACCCGGGAGTTGGTTGATTTTTCGTTTTGGGGTATAAATAGGAAAAATATGCAAAAAAAACGTTGTCCATCTGTCCGTCCGTCCGTCAGTCGCCAAGTTATCTCGAGTAAGGCTTGACGGATTTTCAAAATCTTCTTTTTCTCTGAAAGGTAATCGAAAGGGTAGGTCGAGTTCTAAGATGATTAAAATCGGTCAAAAACTTTCGAAGTTACGTCCGAAAAAGTGGTCGAAAAAGTGGTTTTTTGAAGGTCGGTAAAACGTTTTTGCTCATATCTCCGCGATTTTCATACAGAAATTGCTTTCCAAGGTTTTAAATGAAAGGTATGAACCTCGGAAAATCACAAAAAAATTTGGTGAAAATCGGTTGAGTGGTTCCGGACTTAGGGCCTTTAGTATGGCTCTAACTCGCGCTACGCGACTCTACAAAATAATTGGTGATTCATGAATATTTCTTTAATGATGAGGTTTTATTATGTTGTGTTGTAGACAAAATTAATGCGAACATTTTTGTCCATAGCAATGGCTCCTAGCCTTTCCTTAGGACCCTAGGTCGGTCCTAAAGGTCGGCCCTACCAAAAAACTCTTTTTTTTGCTATTTTTGCAATTTTGCCTACATTGAGTGGAACAGTTTTGTCCATGAAGACATGAGTCCGAGGCCTCTCCTTGAAGCCCTAGGTGGGTACTAGATCGGTATCAAAGGTCGGCCGTAGCCCAAAAAACTAGTTTTGGTATGTTGTAGAGAAAATTGAGGGGAACATTTTTGCCCATGGAAGCATGGCTCCGAGGCCTCTCCTTAGGACCCTAGGTCGGTCTTAGCCCAAAATTTTTTTTTTGCTATGTTGTAGTGAAAATTGAGGGGAACATTTTTGTCCCTGGAAATATGGGTCCGAGGATTCACGGAGGCCTAAAACGAATTTTCTACAATGCTTCTTCGTACGGGTTTTTCAATATTGCCTTTTCGGCAATTTCCAATCCAGTTGAATATGCATAATCAGTAATTTAATAAGCGGGAACACATGCAACGGGAATCCTTGAACGGGATTCGTTCGGGTCTGCAAACCTTATGTTTTCTTTTCAATTTTTTTTACCGGAAGGTTATCGTAAAACTGAGCTCGAGTTCGAAGATGACAAAAACTTTCGAAGTTACTCCTCAATTCGCTTTTCAACGTTTTAGGACGACTAAACATTAGATGGAAAGATGAAATAGAAGAATTTGGAAGTTGTTTTTGGAGACGGAAATCGGAGAATAAGGAAAATTGGAAAAAAATGGGAAAATTTTTTATTCAATTATGAATTGTTATAGAGTTATATAAATAAATAAATGGACATAAGAAACAGCATTTCATGAAAATCGATTGAGTGGTTTGGGCTCTAGGATCAATAAAGTGTGCCCTCGACCCTATACGATATTTAGTAGTTTTTCATGAATATTCCTTTAATAATGAGGTGTTTTGGAGAAAATACAGTGCAATATTTTTGCCAATGGAAGTATGGGTTCGAAACCTCTCCTTAGGGCCGGCTTGATCAATTGCATTCATCTTCATCCTTTGCGACTGATGTGACTTTATAGGGAATCGTACGGGTCTGCGGAACATATATTTTATCTCCTTTCTTCGATTTCTGCCCTTTATTTTTAAATTTCGTATTTCCTTTTCATTACGATTCAATTCAAAGACGACTTTTCTTCAAAAAAAAAACTTTCAGACTTTCAACAGTTTTTCTCAATTCTCTTCATATATTTTAAGAAACACTACAATGTTATGAGTCACTTGTAACATGTCACTAAGAAGAATTATTTCATGCACCGAATCAGTAACAAAATCTGTCTAAAATTGAGTACAAAACAAGAACCCAAACTGGTTCTATTAAGCCCGCAATCAATATTCATTGCAAATTGTATCAAAAATTATTATGTTATCAATTACAAATTCAATATGTAAGCAGACAGTACCTACAGACAATTTTAGTAAGTGTTGAATCGAAATATTGCACAATATCCACAAATGAACTTAATATCAAAGCAATAAAATCGATTCTAATTGCTTCGTACAAGATTAAACTTTCTTAGAAACATTGTCCGCTTGGTATATGCTAGTCGAAAAAGCACCAAACTATATTACAACATGCAAGACATGAAATTCACCCAATCCATTTGCAAATCATTTATCTAACTTATATAATCGCTCTGCGATCGAAACGACCATTTCAATAGCGAGCAAAAATCAAATAAATTTTACAAGAAAATAATAAAAGAAAAAAGTCGAAGGAAAAAAAATGATGTTTAAGGAAAAGTGGAAAAAAAATGTAGAAATACTTAGAAATCGAAATGAGACTGGGACATAATAAATTAATTTAGTTATAAATACAGCTGTGCGTTGTTCCAAATGAAAGAAAACCCCTCGATCAAAATTGATTCGACTCATAATATGTTTATGTTGAGTCCATTGAGACCGATATAAAAATATTATTGAAAATTTATATTTGTGCGGATATTTAAGAGCACTTAACATTCAACGAAGCAATGCACACCGTAATGTGAGATTTTGATTTATTTAGTGTTTAGCTTGAAATAACAAACTATTTCACGTTTTACATGACTCTTAAAGTGGAACTATTTTTCTTTTCTTTTTTATTTTTAGTTTTCTTTTACTGAAAATGGTAATAAAATCGCCAAATGAAGTTAGACGGAGAGTGTGTTATAAGCTACACAAAACATGTTTAAAGTTAATCGGTTTTTGTTTACTAATCGGAGGAATATGAAAGAATTCCACAAAAAAAAAGAACGTAAACGTAACGTGTTAGTTAATGTATCTATCTTTCAATAAATAAAATGAAAACCGAGTCCGAAATGAATGATCACGTTCATCCACGAGAAGTCGTTAGCCACAGGAAATCTATTCTTTTAAAACTATTATAGCTACCGAAGATAAATTTAGTTCCAGCTGTGATGGTTGTATGTTGTGACAAAATCTGCATTCTGCTTGTCCTTTCGTTTTATCGGTATTTTAATTTGACACTAAAGCTAGAATCGTGCTCATACTCAATATTACTTTGTTTCGCTTCCGTTTTTAAAATTAAAACTATCACGTGTTGTCTATTACATATCGGACACTGTGACAAACTCGCTCGATTAGGTTCCAATAAACAAATGTTTGAAAGAAATATCTTAAGGGTACGACTGATGAAAACGATGTTTTTCCAGCGAAGCTTTTATTAAAAAAATTATTATTTTCAAAAATGTACCTCAAAAGCTGAATGAAGTCATTGTTTTTTCATCTACTAGTTGAGATTGCTTAGTTTTTTCAACAAACTCCTCGTCATAAGCTAGTTCTGACATTTCAGCCAGGATACTTGGCGCCGAAAATTTGAAAATGCCAAAATTCATGAAGTAGCGAGTACATTACGTTGTATAAGTTTATGATTCGACACCTGGCTGCGTACTTTGGTCCCTTACCTGGGAATATGGAGGGTAGCCTGGTGCTAAGCATATGTCTTCACCAAAGTGTACACATTAGTGATATCTAAACGTCATATAAGTTCCAACTCGGCTAGGGGTTCGGTCTTCGAGTTAAGAATTTCTAATGCAGAGGACAGCAGCAGCCTGGTGCCGCATTGAAACTTATATGACGTATACAACTCACTACTGCCTCCGATTTGGCGAAAACAGATTTTCAGCACCAGGCTGCCTTCTTTATTCCCAGGGTCCCAAGTACGCAGCCTGGTGCCGACTTCGATCGTGTTACTAACTAATAACCTCGCTCCTTCTTAAAGATAAATGTAAATTCTTGTCAGACCAAGGCAGTAATAGTATTACATAACAGAACCAACTTATTAGACCCGTACTAAGTACTGGTCTTATGCGTTTACCACGACGTTTGTAACACGTCGAATTTCGGCCCGGTATGGTAGTTGGTGGGTTTTTCGTTTTGGTGTATAAATTGAAGAAATATGCAAAAAAAAAGTTGTCGCCAAGTTATCTCGACTAAGGCTTGACCGATTTTCAAAATCTTTTTTCCTGAAAGGTAATCCAAAAAGTGAGATCGAGTTCTGAGATGGGCACTTTTGGGCCAAGGGTCGCCGAGCTAGGGCCGCTTAGGGGGTTTTTGGTCTTTCGTACATAACTCAAGTAAATCTTATCCTGTTTCAATAAACGTTTTTTTGATCGACAGGGCTTAGTTAGGGCTCTAAAACTGAGTCTCTACAAGGGCTCTACGAATTTTTTGTACATAACTCGAGTAAATATCTTCAGATTTTTATAAATCTTTTTTTATTCGATAGGTCTATATTTCGAAAAAGGTACTTTATTTGAGTAAAAATTTCGATGTAAAGAAGGCTTTGCAATTCATGTACAAACATCACCGCCTAAAATATACATACATACATAAGCTTTACACTTGAACTGTAAAAGTGCATATGTTTTACAGTAGAACTATAAGTTACATAGATGACGCGTTTATATGCAAACAGAATGTGTGTTCTGTCTTCGATCAAATAAAGTGCGTTTAAGCGCTCAATATATAAAACTATTTATCTCATTCGAGCCTACAATAAGCCAATTATTGCACTAATAATGGAGCTATAATCAGCCTATTATAGTCGACTTTCTTGTTGAAAGTAGGGTTGTAATGAAGTTATTATAACCCGGTTCTTTAATGATGACGTAGACTACACTGAAACAATGCGAATGAATGAGAACGAAATGTGTGTTATTATGACAACCGCATACTAAATCGAAAGACGACATTTTTCGCAACAAATTCGATGAGTTTTGATTTATATTAATTTTGTTGTCATGTTTTGTGCATAATTGGCAATTATAGGCTCAAATGTGATAAACTATCGTATATTACATGGTATAATACTAATAATACTAACGCCCCTTGAAATTTCACCCCACCTCGACTATAATTACGCAATTATTCCCCTTGTATTGTAATATACTATTACACTGCAAGAACTGTACGAGTATTTTATGTTCTTGAAATGGCAAATAGGTTCTCAACTGCGTCTCGAACCATTTACCATTTCTCGAACATAAAATACCCTTTACAGTTCTCGTAGTATAAAATACTATTGTGTTGCCGGTCAGCTCAATGCTCAACTTTAAAAGTTTTGTGCTGCCTTGTACTGACCAATTGAACACGTTTTCAGATGCAGATGCATTAAATTTAACGTTCGCTCATTGAAAAATTTCCCATGACATTTAGATTACACGAAACTGATGTATACATATAGTGACAAATCATCAAATTTTGATTTTACAACATCCCACGCAATTTTGTGAAGCAGCAATCTCATGTTTTTTTGTTCGTTGTAAAGAGGGTTCACTGTATTTACTTTAGTAGATCACAGTAAATAGTTTGATTTATGACACAGCGACACAGAGTTATGTTATCTGTCGCAGACGACGCGACGGTGGAAAACAATTAGATGCGCAGTTTGTGTGTTTTTTCGGTGGCGGCGATTGGGCTTACGTTGTCTTAATTTCGGTAAGCTTAAGAATTTCTTGTTAAAGTTGCGACCATCTAGTCGATTCCAGAAGGAAGTCTGGCGCCAAAAAAGTTCTTTCGACATTGTTGGATGGGGAAACGAATAGAATATGCACTTGCTTCCGACTTGGAACCGGACTGCGTACTTGAGTAGGCATCGAAACGGCAGTGAGGAATATTATACGTATTATAAATTTCAATTTAAGTGTAGGGGCCCAATAATTTCAACGAAGGGCCCCAATTTCTTTGAAAAAGCTCAGTTCTTTATGCTTTCTTCTAAAGCAGGCAACAAAATTGGTGATTTACAATAAGACATTTTTTAAAGTATGGGTTTCAGGCCAGACGAAGATTTTTGAATTCTGAATTCTAGAGTTTCATTAATAAGTTATTGAGGAGAAAGAGCCACAAGAGCCACTTTTGGAATCTGCTATTTTTTTTATTATTATTTTGTTTTATTATTTTTATTTATTATTATTATTTATATTATTATTATTTATATTTTATTATTATTATTTTTTTTATGTAAATGGAAGTATTTTCTTTAGCACCGCAGGTTTTTTTTTTTTAGTTTTTGACAACGGAACCGGAATTGAAAACTGACCGGGCCCTATTCAAAATACCAGGCCCGGGAATAAAAATCCCTACCTCGCTCTGATCGGGCCTGTGCACTGTAGATTAGAGAACTTAAAATTCGCCAACAAAGGTAGCAACATAAACTCTAACACTAAATGTGCAAGACACTGTAATGCTTTTCAAAACTTGTCCCTTACAAATTTATCGTTAGAGTTTTTGTTGCTGTCTTTGTTGGCAAATCTGAAGTTTTCTATTACCTCGTAAGGTTCTACATTGTACGAAAACTTTATAGCTTTTCGCTGAACAAAAATGAAAATATTGAGTTGAAAAATTCCTTCATTTCTAGGATGTCCCAAGACATTCAGGTGGACCGGCCACCCATATCTTCTGCAGCTACTGACCTGAGGCAGGGGCGGATATGAGTAGAGATAGGCGATGATTTTTGTCTATGGAACTTGGGGCCGTAGGGCCCTAAGGTCAGACTCAACGTATGCCTGAACTATGAAACATTTTTTTTAGATTTTGTAGAGAAAATTCGACTCGAGACTTTGAATTACCACTGATGAAACTAGTGCAATCCCGCAGTAATGACAGAATTTTATAAGAAGCGACTATGTGCCATTGAGTTTCACTGGGGTGCACTGACACGGGCCTGGGATGCACTTTTCCTCCGAGCTTGTATGATATAAAACGCCCCTGTTCATTACCACAGTTACGATGACACTGATATATTTTTGACACTTGGCTGCGTTCTTTATAATTACTTAAACTTTTCAAGTAGGCAGCTTGGTAGAGATGAGCGGGTCGACCATTATTCGAAACCCGACCCGGACTGAACCCGACCCGATAAAATTTTTCGAAACCCGAAACCCGAATAGTTTCAAAACCTGATCCGGACCGAATCCGACCTGATTAAAATTTTCGAAACCCGAAACCCAAAACCCGAACTGTTTCGAAACCTGACCCGGACCGAACCCGACCCGATAAAATTTTTTGAAACCCGAAACCCGAACTGTTTCAAAACCCGACCCGGACCGAACCAGACACTCACGTTTTTCGAAACTCACAACCCAAATTACTTCGAAACAAAAATTATTTCAACGCCTGACGTTTGCATTCTTCACGGACCTTAGACTAAAACAAAATTCGTATAATGTAAGATGATAAAATTTAGACGGGTTTTGTAAAATATAAAAAGTCAATAAAGGATCGGGACCCGAATAAAATGATACAACTACCCGACCCGGACCGAACCCGACCCGATAAAATTTGTCGAAACCCGAAACCCGAACTGTTTCCAAACCCGGCCCGGACCGAGCCCGACCCGATTAAAATTTCCGAAACACGAAACCCATGAACCCGAAAAAAACTATTCGGGTTCGGGTTCGGGTCGGGTTTTTCGAAGTTTCGGGCAACCCGCTCATCTCTACAGCTTGGTGCCGAGTTAGAACCAATTGGGTAGTAATGTACTCGTTCCCCATGCCCACATTGTCATGAGAAGGTTTTTTGACATTAGACTGTGCAGCTTCAAATGAAGACCTCTGTTTGTTGCAATTTTTCTCCAGGAAAATGTTCCACACGACGATGACATATGGAGTTCATGTACTAGGCAAAGGAGCAGCCTACTTCATGAACTTCTCATTTCGTCGTTGTGTAGAACCTTTTCATGGAGTAAAATTGCAACAAACAGGTGCCTTTTTTAATTAGCATAAGCATTAAGTATTCAGATGACTCAGATGCAACGAAATATGAATATGGCTCATTCCACACAAAAATCTACCGTTGTAACTAATGTAAATGCTAAGTATGAAAAACAATGGTTAACACAACCAAATTCACAAAGCTTACAAAGTAGACATCTTGACATCTGGGGAACGGATGTTTTTTGTCTCATGTTAATATACAGTAACAACTTGATAGCGTAGTGGCTAACATGTTTGCTTGCTACTACGAGATCGAGTTGCCAGTGCGTTGGTTCGAAACTCAACCGCAGACGGATTTGTACCGATTGTTGGATTTGTAAACAAAACAAAACTGATTGAATCGTTCAAGTCGAGTGAAGTTGAGTGTAGTGCCAACCTACGGCTTACCGGAAAAGGCATTGTTGGGAGAACCGGTATTCTACTCCTACTAGTTTCGCTCCTAGTTACATCTTATCTTATAGATGGCACTGGGTTTGTCGCACAGCTTACCACTGGCACAGTAAAACTTTCCGGTAATGAAAGGATCTCAAAAAGTAGAACCACAAACCGCGAAACTAGTAAATAATGATCTAGCCTCTAACCCTTCATGGGTTGTAAGGCAGATTATTATTATTATTATAATATACAGTAACGGAATCATAAGATTTGCAACAATTCATTTCACTAGTAAAATTTACTCCTGAAATAAGAAGTTGCCTACTGTAATTCACATTGAAAGAGTGAAAGAGATGAAATTCGTAGGCCAAGTAGCGCTACCCATGGAATTACCAACAACAATGGTAACTCAAGCAAATTCGTAATGGTAACGCATGGTAGAATGTGTTGTTAAAAGGGAACGCTTTGTTTTATCTCAATTTGTTATGAACAGTGTACTAAGATTGAATGGAATGAAAATAACGTCAATATACTAAGGGGCAAAAAAGCGCGCGCATTATTTGAATTTATTTGAGGTTTCAGGATTTTTAAAGGTTTTTAAGAAGGTAGAACGTGAAATATCGTTCAATAGATTAATTAAAAGATAATATTTAATTAATTTTTCGAAATCTATTTATAATAAATTACAAATTTGATTCAATGCAAAACGTAAGCCGCTTAAATGACGCATCTACTTTTTTGTTCAAATTTATAACTTGGTGCCCGCAACGTAGTAATCAAATCAATTCCACAACGAAACTGTATAAAATCCTATCTTGATTATCGAACCATCGAACGTAAATTAAGATACATTTAACAAGCTCAATAAAAACAGAAGCTACTCCTAAAATGGTAATCCATTTTCAATTAATTATCAAATCAATTTATTCCAATCTGATTTTCTCTCCATCTCGATCAATTCGACTCACATTGAAAGCGATAATTGTTTTGACTTAAATTTTTGAAATCCAATTTTTATAATTCATTTATTGAATAACACACGGAAGACCTACCGCAACTTATTGTTTTGCCTTCAATTGATTGATTTAATCGAAATGATTAAAATTTCAATTTAATTTTTCAAATTTATTTCGACCAATTACATTATTGACTTTTTATTGCATTCACGAGCGACTGTGTATACTTCAATTGACAAACATTTTTAAGAAAATTGTATTTGATCTCGCGGGACCTTGACATGAATCGCAAAATTCTTATACAAATATTGAGTCATCATAAACAGAGGATCATAGAACCGTTGCCCGAGAAACGGTTAAAAAACTATAGTCACGCAGATTTTTGCAAGTTGTATTTACAATAGATCGATTAAGTTAAGAGAGTTCAGAAACACTCACAAAAAGAGTTTTTCTGCCGTACGGTGTGTTTTTATTTCTGTTGTTTATGCTGTGGGGCATAGTTCTAAAACTATTCGAGAGAATTTGAAGATGTTGTCTAGTTCTTCAACTTCAATTCTTCTAGCTTAAGGATAGATGGAAACGAGAGGCGAATAGAAAGTCATAAGTTAAGACACTAAACGTTTTTACATCAAAACAATTCTATTGAAGCTTTGCACTTTCTTTTCATGCGTTGAATGGCCTCTAAAAACTTTACAATTGACTTAATTTCTAGATGTTACACTTTGACGTTTCTTTACGTCCTTGTAAAAGTAGACTGTTCGCACGCGCGTGCGAATAGTCAGTCCTTGTAGGAGTAGACTACATGAAATTCATTCTTGCCTGAAAAAATCATTCTCGTCAAAAGTTTTTTACTATAGATAAACGAATTTTTAACGAAATACGAAGAGAAATCAGGTTGATAACAAAACTCGAGGATTTTCCCTTTTACGATATGTCACTAAAACGGAATGACTATTCGGACGCGCGTCCGAATAGCCAGCTCCACTAGTATCAAGTCAACAAGTGTTTTGTTATTGTGTTTGAAATTGATTTATACGTTTTCGTAGTGAAAATTGACGAATGAAGTATTTTGTTGACTAAATATCCTTTATGAAGTGTTAAGGTCGCGAACGAAGTTGGAGTTCTCATCACATCGCTAATTGATCCAACGATTTTTGTGGGTGACCTTTCACCATAACCTAACAATGAATGCATGCAGTTAACACAAAAAGTGATTGATAGATTGAAGTGCCAGACCAAAGCATGTAAAATGTTTTAGAGAACGCATTTTTGGCTGGTACACCACCAAACATAGTTTTTGAGACAACGCGAGACATTGTATGGATAGTATGGATTCCTGAGTACAGTGTTTCCTCAGTAGTAAGGATATGAAAGATTTGTGCCGGACTGCCACCTTGCTCAGTGATGTGCCCCATTTACGACGCTCATACACTTTGCCTTCCTGCCTGATAATACTCCCTACTCAGGTCGTAGAACTGAGGCTTCCTCGCGGACACGGTTGGCTCGTCACTAGTAGAATTCGGAAAGACGGCTGCACGGCTGAAGCGTTGTTGTTGTCGTAAGCGGGTATGTCACAACTATGATACCAGGTAGTCTCGTGTTACCCGCCGGTTTACAAACCAACCCGGTTTGTGGACCGGAAGATTTTGCCTTGGATGTGGATCGATGGTTACATTGGGACTATTCCAATGAGCGAAAGCTTTTGGCGCTACAGGGTGGCCGAGGTCGACGGTGGAGCAGTGATAGCAGGCCGTAGAACAGGGATGACACGTGGCTCGACTCTGCCTTGGTCGATACCCAAACAGGAAAGTCTAACGGTTTTATAAACGTATGGCGCTACACCTGGCCTGGATTTAACCGATTGCCGGCTCTTGACCGGGTTTGCAATGTGGATATTTTTGTTTGTGAGTGGAGGAGGTCCGAAAGGGGCTTCAAGATTTTAATGATGACTGGGTAGTACAAAGGGCCCGTAAGAGGCCTGTGTGCATCGATCAGAAATGGTCGGCCCTAATAAAAGATCAACTATTCGGACGCGGCGTCCGAATAGCCAGCTCCACTATTATCGACTATGCGGACGCGCGGCCGGATAGCCACCTCCACTAGTATCAATTATTCGGACGAGGTATTAATCTACCTTTGCTCGAAAATTTTTTTGTATTCGATACATCTCTTTGATTTTATACCTGCCACGTCTTGTAAAGGTTATAAGTTTTATTTGTGGAAATTGTCGCACAAAATCCGGAAAAAAGATTCGAACTGAACAAAATCCGGATAATGAAACAATGTAAGTGCGTGCAGTCAGTGAACGTTTCAGACAAACAAGAAAAGAAAGGTTTATGACAGCCTCGACAGTCCCGCGAAGGGATCAAGAGGAGAATATCCACCTTTCGGTGTATAAGGGTCAAATACCCATTACCCAGATATCGTACCATCCTTCTGGATTTGTGCTGTCAGGATCTTGTGCCTTACGGATCGTGCCACATAAGAAACCTTTACATAAGAAACGAAATTTGGACAAAACATCGGATAAAATCCGGACAACGTATTACCGTGAACATTTAAGGCAAACAAAAAAAGCGATGACGAGGAGAAATATTCCCTAACGTGGTTTGGGGCAGAGCCTTATGCACGTAAGCCTTACGTAAGCCGCCTGCTGTACGGTTATAACTCGTTTCAGGCAATTTCCCCGCACTCATTTTACGACGTTAATCCATCAGGGTTTTGTTTGAGATTCCGTACCATGATAGCTACATAACAACGTTCCTTTTGTTATTTTGTTAATTCAAATATTTAATTTAAGTTCGACTTCTAATATCGAAGTTAGGACTCGGAACAGGTCAGGTCGATCTGAAACCTGAACTGATTTTACCTGAAAACTCTTTTGACCTGAACCTGGTTCCGAATTTTTTACATGATCTGAAACCTGAATCGACCTAACCTGGATTTACCTGCAACCTAAATTTTATTCCACTATTTTTTTGAGCGTCCGAATAGTCTACACTAATGGGGCTGGCTATTCGGACGTGCGTCGGATTAGTCGGTACTGGTGGAAATGGCTATTCCGACTCTGCGATCGAATAGTCGAATTTGGCTATTCGGACGCGCGTCCGAATAGCCGCAGCCATAACAAAACTAGTAAATTTATCATTTTACCAAATGTAACGAAAACCTAGCTGGGCAACAAAACAAGGGAATTTTCCGTCTTACAAAATTTTACGAAAACCCAAGAAAAAAACATATGCAAGAGACCTGTACGCAACAGAATAGATGTGGCAAAAAGATTCGAACGTTTCTAAGTAAATGTTGCCTTAACTTTTAAGTGCGTGAAATTGTGTCGACATCAAATTGGATTGGAAATTGCCGAAAGGGCAATATTGAAAAATCCGTCCGAAGCAACGGCGCCACAAACCTCTCCAAACCCTTAAATAAACCAAAAATTTAAAAAAAATGGAAGAACTTTGAAAAAAAAAAATTGCACTAGGCCCGATCTTAGAACCGCCCTAGAGCACTTAGGAGAGGCCCCTGATCCATACTTCCATGAACAAGAATGTTCGCTTGACCGGTGTGCAGGCATTAGTCTTTCCTTGCAAGGACTGACTGTTCGTCCGCGCGTGCGAATAGTCTAAATCCACAAGGCTGGCGTGTGCGAATAGTCTACTCCTATAAGGACTGGCTATTCGTACGCGCGTGCGAATTGCACCACCCGTTTCTTTAATTTACATCAAATCGTAATATCTAGAAATTAAATCCTCTGTAGTGTCAGACGGACGCAGGCACATTTCTTTTTCACTGCACTTAATTGTACTAAACCTATTATACCCCTTACCCAGATAACAATTGACCCAACGAAATGTACATAAAGTGCCATCGGAAAATGTGCTGATCCCATTTAATGTGCTCCAGTTCCAGGACATTTAATGTATATTGAAAAGAACCCTTACCGTTACATCTTTTCTTTGGAACGTGAAGTGCATTTAATGTGCATTACATGTGAATTACATGTACATCCAATGTACATTTAAAACACTTTGAATACACAACTAATGTACCTTTAATGTACTTTTTAGTGTAGCACATTTCATGTACATATAATGTTATGTAAGAAAAGAAGGGAAAATTTAATTTAGTTTTCCGACTTTTCTATTTCGGTTTTTCTTATTCTGATGATTGCTACGTCCTCCATCTACATTTTTTTATGCCAAGCTCTCATTTTTTTTATTAGAAAAATTTCTGCCATTCTGCGGGGCTTGAACCCAAGACGCTCGGGATTATGAATCGACTCTTTACCAATTGTGCCACCGGATACTTATGTGTTGGTGTGTTAAATTTGTATAGAGCGTTAAATTATAGAAAGTACATTAAATGTACTTTTTTTGTACTGATAGAAAAAGTTTTGGAAGATATGCTAGTAAATGAAAATTAAATAAACTCCACAGAGTGTCATTTAAATTTATTTGATCGAACACACTGTAGCGGTTGTACATTTACAAAAGGATTTTATATCCCTGCACACGTTGATGCTGCATTCAAATTATTGTATCATCTTCATTGTTTAATTGTTTTTTGCAATTGATTTTATGCGAAACAATAAAAATTCTATTCCCCGTTAGCTTTTTTCTTTGAACACATTTTTCTTTCGATACTTTTTTTTAATGTTACCCAACCAAAAGCAGCCGTGATATCCATTCACGGACGTAAAATAAACATTTTTGAAAAAATAAGATGAACATTTCTCGAAGCACATAATCTAAAAATGTACTTGTAGTTTGGTGCAATAATTTCGAGCTTTAATGGCACAAAAAATATGCTTTTTATTTACATCGAAAATGTACTACATCACAAGCACATTTTTGGTACATTAAATGTGAGAGGAATAGTGTACACCTTATTACGCACATAAAATGTGCGAAAAATGTACTTGTGATCTAGTGCAATAATTTCGAGCTTTAATAGCACAAAAATTGTGCCTTTTATTTACATCGAAAAATGTACTACATCACAAGCACATTCTTGGTACATTCAATGTGATAGGAATAGTGTACACCTTATCACGCACATAAAATGTGCGAAAAATGTACTTGTGATGTAGTGCAATAATTTCGAGTTTTAATAGCACAAAAAGTGTGCTTTTTATATACATCGAAATAAGTACCACTTTACAGGCACATTTTTTGTACATTTTATGTACATATTCACAACAACATTGAATTTCGCACATTTAATGTACATTCAGTGGGCAACCACATTAAAAAGTGTGATTTGTGTTATCTGGGTATGGTCTAAAAACAACACCATATAAGATGTTACGATAGAGCAAAACGCCGATTCTTTAACGTTAGAACGTTAATGTTATCAACAATTTTGCAAAAGCGCCCTCGTCTGTCCTCTCCAGTTTAACTCTATAGCAACAAACTCGTGCAGAACAACCGAAGGGCATGCTATTTATTTTTTGTCAAACGATTGACAATAACTTTATTAGTCAATGCATCACGTCATTAGAAAACCAAATATAATTTGCTTAACATCCCATCACGACGTTTTTGTATAATAAATTTCTAGAAAAATGTAACTGCTCTAAATAAAATCATTCATATCATTGCTTATGCCATCGTTTAAACGAAAAAAAAACCTAAGTATATAATTTGCATAAAATTTGAACTTATTCTTCTCACGATTCATTCCACACAACCGTTATTCATATTGCACGAAGTATTCATCAACGAAGAAAATCCATGAATATTCTTGCACACCTGCTTTACCTTTATCTGCGCTTTCGTACACAATGAGTTTTATACGCTTGGTAGTTGTCTTATGTGTCTTGAATTTTGTGTTCCGCCTTTTTCGCTGATTCATTTTAATAGAAATTAGGTAGGGGATTCTCGTCTATGTATTTGATTGGTTTTGATATGTGCTTAGTAGCACGTGTTTTTTACCTTACATTAGATCTTTTGTTAGTGTATTGAACTTGTTTTTATTTAATAAAATTTTAATTTATTCTAAAAAATCTTTAATTTATGCTACGTTTCAACGTAGAAGATATTGCTCTGCTGTGTGGCTGTTCGTTCTCATTAAGAAACAAAAAAATTGAAGAAAATTTTCTTGATGAAACCTGAATCACCGTGATTATCGTTTAGATATTAAAGTTGCATTCGTTGCAATATTATTAATTAATGCAAGATGTACATACTTTCTTCATGATGACCTTTTGCATCACAATCTTATCGATCATAAATCTTAAAATTGAACGGATCTTTAGGTGGTGTTTAATGTAAATTTTATGTGGGCTACACATTTTAATTAACTTGGTTTTTAACGTTCAACAATTATTCGGTCCAAGATGTGCAGGCATTCCATTTTTAAAGTATCGCAGTTCCCAATTGTGTATGCTTGTTGCGGCGTAAGTAACATAGTGGAAAATGATAATTCCATAATCCTCTTAACTATGAGCGAAATAACAACTAGGATCGTTCAGAAAATTGATGTTAATTTTTTCATATCTTGAAATCTTATTCAGTCGATAAAATAGCCTCAAAAAATGTATTTAATGTCATGCATGACAAATTGTGAATTTAATCTCCCCACCTCAGCACCACTCTTAAACAATTATTAATGGATTTTCCCACATTCGTTGAGAAGCATTTTCCCTGAATCGCTTTCAGCGACTCGACTGAAATTTGTCGACTGTTACTACTTCGCCTCATAAGCGGTCGCTGTAAAATATGAGGAAATCAAAGCTTTCAAACAAATCTGGAAAAATTCATTGAAAATTGCTTCAGGGCGGTCCAAATGCGAATAAAAGATGAAGTCTGTCAAGCATAATGTAAAGTAAAAGAGTGAAAGAGAGAGGATGCTGATCATCTTTTTTTGTCCAGTTGAATTAGGAAAGCAAAAATCAGGAATCAAGAAATCAGGAATCTAAAATAAGGAAAAAAAATCAGGAAATACCAAAATTAGGAAAAACGAAAATCAGGAATGAAATAAATCAGGAAAAACATCAAAGTTATCAATTCCTAAGGAGGTCGCAATCTTATTTTTGGTATGTAGGGGGCTCTACCCCCTAAACCCTTCAGCTATTAACGCCCTGCAGGCTGCCTTTCGAGCACGGGGCTATGCCTCTTAGACCCCGCAAGGTGGGATATTCCCCCCTTGACCACCCTACGCGGGGGCTGCCGCCCCTCGACCCCGCTTTTTTAAGGATTTATCACGGCCTGCGGCGCATTCTCTCAAAAATTATTTTCCTGCTTTTGGTTTTTCCTGATTGTCTGATTCCTAATTTTGATTTTTCCTAATTTAATTCATTCCTAATTTTTGTTTTTCCTAATTTTAGTTTTTCCTGATTTTTGTTTTTCCTTCATTTTGGCAAATAACTTTTTTTTCTACTAATTTTCGGTTTCCTAATTTTTTTTCCTAATTTTTGTTTTCCTAATTCCTGTGGAATACCATTTTTTCCCTATCAGTCTATCAGTTTTTTCGGTAAGGAATCGAAGATCTTCAAAATCCTTTTTTTACAAACTAAACAAGACTCCACCAGTTGGAATGACATTACGCTTAATTTATATTTTTGCATTTTTGTTACTTACATACCCGCTCCTGGCAATTTTTCCTTCAATATTCGTCTTACACAAAAGATGTGTGACGTGCCAAATAGCTGACGAAAAATCTGAAAGTTTATTTTTAATTTCTTTCGAGCTACTGCTCTCAACTTTCTACCATCGCCAGTAGCAGCTTTCGAACGATACCGTATCGCCCAAATCGGTAAAAAATCTCATGTAATGGGAACGAAAAAACTAAAAATAAATTACGCTGGATTTTATAAAAGAGGGTGAGTCTACACACCTTTCTACAGCGCGAGTTCTTCGATTTTGCACTTTTACCTACAGTGATCTTTCACCTAAATGGTTGTCTTCCTTTTTGAATTCATCCATAATTCGTTTAACGTTTTAAGGGATGAGAAAATTGGAATACACCCAATGAGCGGCAACACTGAGGCACAGGTTCTTTTTTAACGAACAAACTGGGAGGAAAATTCCACCCCAGGCCCATGTCAGTCCACCCCACTTTATATAAATCCACCCAACAAAGAGTTAAATAATAGAGTCAGTGGGCTTTTCACGCATCACCCATATCACGTATAACTCACTTTACTTTTTCGGCGCTACAGCCACTTGGTGGCCTTGGCCTGCTGAAGAATTCCGATCCAACGCTGCCTGTTGTGCGCCCCGTTTTGCCAGTTTTTTATCCCGAGCGTGCGAACATCATGTTCGACGTCATCAATCCATCGAAGTTTTGGACGACCAACTCCTCTTCGCCCTTCTGGATCGTTACGGAATATCAAGAATAACACATAACGAATTTCTTGAAATTTTACATATAAAAATCGAAAAATTACATTATACGTTAAACGTGATACGGGCGATACGTGAAAAGCCCACAGACTCTAGTAATTATGGATTTTTAACCAACACCTGTGTCGCGGCACGACGTTAAATTAGACTGCTTGTTAAAAATATGTCGCGTTTCCTCCAACAGTGCAAAATTTTCTCGCTCGCGCTTTTTAGACGATCTTTGACAGTAAATCTCCATATTGCATACTTGAGCAAATATAGACGAAGAACCATCTGCTTTCATATAGGGCCAAGAAACTCAATTTCGTCCATTCCATTGGTCCCAGTGCCCAGACCACTGACCCAATTTCCACAAAAAAATTAAATGTTTTCATTTGACACAAAAATGAACAATTTCCGGGAGTGGGGGTTACAAAATTCGTACGATATTGTACGGAGAGGGGGGGGGGGGTCAAAGTCAAGTCGTGCGTACAAAATAAAGTGTTTACTTTTTCACGCGTAAGGTTTGTGTGAAAGCTCAACTTGATAAAATTATATTTTTTAATATTCGTATTAACGCAATGTTTTCCATTTCTGGGCCCTTTTCGGTGAGAAAATCCGCATTTTTTGCCAAGGGGCCATACACAAAGGACGTCCTAAAATTTTCGTCTAGTTCGACGCCCCTACCGCCCTCCCCCCTTGCACGGTGTGGTCACATTTTGAGCATATCCCCAAAAAGGTCGTACGAAATTGCTGACGTCCTTCGTGTATGACCCCCAACCAGAATCTTAAGAATCATTATAAAGCGCAGCAGGCGATTTTTTTTTAGTTTAAAATGAGTGGAACTTCTTTTTAAGTTGAAAATGAGTGGGGTGCACTGCGGTGGATTTATAAAAAGTGAGGTGGACTGACAGGGGCCTGGGGTGGATTTTTCCTCCGAGTTTGTTCGTTAAAAAAGGCACTGCTTGCTGAGTACTGTCTGAGACATTCTGATTCTTGCTGATAACTTTCTCAGACTTCCTGACACTTGCTGACAACTTTCTGACACTTGATGGCAACTTTCCGACACTTGTTAATAACTTTTTGAGACTTTCTGACGCATGCTGACAACTTTTTGAGGCTTGCTAACAACTTTCTGACAATTTATGATAATTTTCTGAGACTGACTGACACTAACTGACACTTGCTGACAAGTTTTCGAGACTTTCTGACACTTGCTGACAAACTTTCAGACACTTGCTGACAACTTTCTGACACTTGCTGACAACTTTCTAAGTCTTTCTGACAACTTTCTGAAACTATTATCTAGCTTTTGTATTGCTGGTCGCGTAAACATCAATCTCTTGGTGTTGTATTGCTTGAGTTGGACCAATTGAAAAATCTTCAACAGTAAATTGACATTTTTCGATTGGTCCAATTGATAAAATTATATTTTTTACGAGTTGAGCTTTCACACAAGGCTTACGCGATGCGAATCGCATCACCTAAAATATAATGACCCCTTTTTATTGCTGCGTTAATGTTTTGTCAATATTTTGTCAATTTACTGAATCTTCCTGAAGTGGCGTTGAACGACATATGACACAATAATGGACTAAGTTTTTTTTGAGAGTGGGTCCTCAAATTCGTACGTACTTTAAAGTGTGGGTGGTCTTTGGAATTGTACGGTTTCGTACGAAGAGGGAGTTGGGAGTCAAAAATCGCTAAGAAATCCGTACGTCATTTGTGACGTGTTTTTGGTCACTTTTTCGACCATATCTCCGGAACCACTTGACCGATTTTGCTCATCTTTGAACTTGAATCATGGGACATATGTAACTTTCAGGGAAAAAAAGCTTAGGGTAATCGGTGTAGCCATTTAGAAAAAAAAGGCGGGACGTGTACATACAGACAAACAAACATTTTTTTTCGTTGATTCGTCATCTCAAGACGATATTAAATATATCCCCCTCACTTCCGCCACGATCTACCCCATGCTACAATAAAATTGTTTGTAGTACAAGTAATGGACCTTTGTACCTCGTACGGGTCTAAAAAAGTTAAGAAAAAAACGCCGAATTTTTCGGCATAGTCTAGTTGACATAACGATGCTGTACCTCCAAGAAGTATCGCCGAGAAAAATCTCCAAATTTCAAATCGCTGGAAACATTTTCCTTTAAGGAAGCTTTCCATGACATTTCGTAAAAGGAAAATTAGTTTACACATCTCTTTGTACAAAGAAAACTAAATTTTCTTTTACGAAATGTCATGAAAAAGCTTCCGTACAAAGAAAATGTTTTCGGTGATTCGAAATTCAGAGCATTTTTTAGGCGAAAACGTCGTCATGACAACTTGACTATTTCGAAAATTTCGGCGATTCTTTTTCATCGGAAGTTTCAAATCGGCACTCGATGAAACTTCCGGTGGCGGTGTACTTTTAGGAGTATTTTTAAGACTGCGTTTAGGCTGAAGTTTGAGTAAATTTAATATAATCTTTTAAAAATACGGATGCGGACGGCACGGGCTTATGGATTAAGGAAATGAATATGTGTGTCTACTTGTCGCTTTCGACCTTGTTAAATTACCCAGAGATTCCGTTTTCAGTACAATTCAGTTATGACATTCAAAACAATAGAACAGTAAGCTACTCTCCTAACATAAACGTATGCTTGATTTTCGTTTAAGTGCCGGAAGCTGTGTTACAATACAATGTAAAATGGTTATAAAAGCGAAACCCATGCACTTTGAGATCAAACGTTCAAGACAATCAAACATTAAACATTTATCCTAAACGAAACAGCAATATTCCTATTTTATTTTATCCAAACCATCACGTGACTGACCACATGCATTAATTGCCCGGCGCATGCGCTAACGCATTAACTACAATTTTTATGGTATTTAACACTTTTCAGCTATAAATTATTCTATGGCACATAACAAACATGAAGATATTACAACTAGATAAACAATAATATAAATAGCCGACAATTAATTTATTGATTAAAAATGAATAAATAAAATGTTATACTAGAGCGACTAGTTTTCGGAATCAAACAACATTTTCATTTTAAAATTTATTGACAGAATTATATTGCGGTTAAATTTTGCGATATGCAATCGAACACGAAATTAATTTCTTATATTTATGATAATTACATGTGTAATTTAATATTTTATTAAATAAGATAAAACTTTTTTTTTGTATCCTTTCAATATGCAACTGCCTACCTATCAACATGATATGCATATTGTTTTTTTACTCAAAGGACCATTCATTTAATGCACATGATCATTATAATGAATGAATGGGAAGATAGAACTGTTCCCCATAGTCGGTTGGTTAGTTAATATTTGAATAGAAAATGTATATATATGTGACTGACAGAGTACAAACAATTTGGTTAAAAAGTTACCCACGATAAGTGCAAACAATACGGGTGCAGTTCGATTTAGTGTGCATAAGGTTTTGTGTTGTGTTTAAGTCCATCAAGTTCATCCCATGGGATTTTTTCTCACGGGTACGGTTTGAAAAATCTATTGAAACTTACACCCAATTGTATGTTACATGTTATTATAATGAATTCATCTGAGTGAGAGAGTATCCAAATGAGAATGCATATAGAATCGGTTTATTGTTATACTATTTGCTCGGTGCATAACGCACACGCGTTTTTTTAATGGTGCTTAGCATTAGGGATGAGAATTTTTGTAACTAACGGAAACATATTGAATGTGAGACTAAAATGTTAGGGATGGGCTAATGAACTTGGTTACAATCGTCGGCGGTATAATTTTTTATTTCCCAAATATGTTTCCAGTAGTTCTTACAATAACATTTCCTTTGTTTACATAACGTTCGGTATTTAGATTTTGAAATGTAATGATAAAATGCTTAAAAATTACAAAAAAAATGCCGTAATGCTCTAAGGATCAGTTTTCGGCATATATTTACCAGTAACTGTCCTACAAAATTAATATTTGTTTAATTAACAGAAGAGTCACAAAAACGGCATTAATAAGGGTAAGAGAGGGCCACAGAGTTGAAATACGGGCCCGGTAATTTATTTACTTATTCCAATGACTATAAGAAATTATAAGAGACCATCACGCAAAAATTTCAAATTACTTAAGACAAGTTTACTTGCACAAATTATACATCCACTTCAAGTTTCTCTAGCCACTCAATTGCGTCGTTTAATTTGCGTATGCCGCCCGGAAACCGATGAATTCCACCGCATTCGTATAGCGGAGAATCTGCAAACTTCCAACGATCCATCGATTACGCACAACGACCCTGCTCCTTTCGAAAACGATTCAGGCGCACCCAGATTTTTTTGGGGAGATCGAAACCTGCTATTTTTGTTGTAGGGTCGGTGATGAGCTGCTTGTGGACAACTGTGGATTGTTCCCACCAGTCTCTCCATGTCATCCAAATTGTCTTTTTCTCTGTAGAAGATCCAAAAAGGATGCCTAGATTTCAGTCGTAGGGTGGTTGGTGCTGATTCAATGTCTTTGTAGATCGGAAGCTCGTTGTTTATTTCAATTTTGGTGCATTCAGGAAATGTGGGACCATGTTGCTTGCACGTTACGTACAGCTACTCGACCTCTGTTGGATCAACGGCAACTTACAATTCGTAATGCACAATTGATCTGGGTCATCTGGGTGTCCACTTTGTTGACGTGTGCGCTGTTCACCCAAGCCGGTGAGTAGTAATTTGCAGTTGACATGACCATCGCCTGTGTAGTCATTTTCAGCGTTCTTGCCGAACAACCCCATGATGATCCTGCCAGTTTTTGGGGAACGTTGATTCGTGATCTTAGTTTTGTTTAATTCGTTCTGCGTTTGGTCAATGTGTGAGACTCCGGTCTAGATCATTGCCCAGATAACCTGGATTTGCTTTATACTTGACTGTTTCACCATTCATTTTAAGGTTCAGCCGGCGATTAGCTTCGTGGTTGTGGAAAATATCCTACGTTAGTTAGTTAGTTACTTGGTTATTTAGTTAGTTACTGGCTTCCATTGGCACTTGTATGGAAAACGACTTTCTTGGTTCGCGCTCGAAAACGGCTCGATAAATTTTCTTGAAATTTTGCAGGGAGCTTCAGCTGGGGATTCTGCGACCTCTGAGATTTTAAAAAAGGAAGGTACCAGCCTCGTTTGGGCGCCAGGGCCCTTAGAAGATACCAAAACGGCGGGGGCTCAAAAAAACTTTGGATATGTTGTAGAGGGAGTTGTGGGGATCATTTCCGCCCATGAAGGTAGTAACCGCCGCGCTTCGGTTCTATTGAGCTGTGAGATTGTTTTTTTTCTTTTGCTATACTTTTGTCATGATTTCTGTGTCATAATTATCGGTAAACATGTAAATTCTCTTGCATCACATTCCCTTTTAGGTAGGGTTTTTGCTGTGATTTAGTAGTTTCAGAGATTTGATTGGACGATTGGCGGATGTTGGAGTGCGTGGAGGGAGCTTTTTAACCATTCAAGGACTTTGAAATAAGACACGTCAAAGCAGAAAGGTATACATCTCAGCTGCAGGTGCAGTTTAAGAATTTAGAATATTATTGTTTTGTGAAAATGTGAAACTGTAAGAGAGTTTTGACATAGAAGGGCCCAAAAGGACTATCCACTTATCTACTTTCAACTTCCCACTTCAGCGGCGCCAATTTCAGTAACTCCTGTTAGTTACTTCGTTTCGCAGATGACTCGGAAATTTTTGGACGTAACACGGAAGATCTGAAATACAAGTTTATGACTTAAAGAGGAAATGCCCCGACCTGGGGTATAAAGTTCCAATACACTAGGAGCAATGCTTAACGATTACTTCGATTGTATTTCATTCTGCTAAATTTAAGAATGCAAAATTTTTCACTGTGAATTGCCATCTGCTTTGCATCTTTTTTCATCTATATTCATCTATTTTCATCTTCGATCCATCTATTTCAATCTTCAATCAATCTATTGCCATCTTGGATCCTTCTATTTCCATCTCAAATCTGATTAAAATACACGTGAGCGAGTGGACTTAAACCTACCGTTGTCACACTGAAGGACACATCCTGGTACACATGTATTTCAATTCTTAACATTCAATTCGCAGCAGATGGAATGAAGATGGAAATAGGTCGATCGAAGATGGAAATAGATGTATCGATGATGGAAATAGATGGATCAAAGATGGAAATATATGTATTTAGTTGGAAAAAAATGTAAAGCAGATGGAAAATCGAAGTGAAAAATTTTGCAGAGTGGAATACACTCATTGTTTCGCTTACATTTGAAATTTCCAACAAGTTCGTATACCTTGTATCGGAGCTGAACACTATAAACGACGAAAATCGAAGTTATTACGGCCTACTGAACATTTCAAAGTCCAACGGAAATTCCAAATTTTATACAAATTTGTGATCAATCAGACCGGTAACAACGTTTGGTTCAGAGTCAACGAATTGATGTAAGATAACGGGGAAGTTCGCGCCAGCGCGATTCACAATAGAACATTTTCTTTAAATGAAATGTCATATAGTGAATGACGCTGGGGCGAAGTTCCACATCTTTCGCTGCCGAAATCCTTAGCAGCCGGCATCGAAAAAAAGTACATCAAGGCAATGGTATATTACAGTGGACCCTGTGAAAGTAATTCATTACATGTGGACACCATTTTGTGATAAGAGCCAAATTAACGAGCGTTTTTTTTTAGCAACAAGCTTTGAAAACGTTATTTTGACGAGTGCAGAGCTTGCATATCGGAGCCGAAGGCGAGGTATGCAATGCACGAGGACAAAATATCAGTTTTCAAAGCGTGTTGCTAAAAGTAACACGAGTGAGTTTTCGAGTTCTCAAAATTTTGTCCGAAGTAATGAATTATGTAGCAGGGTCCACTATATAATTTTTATTGCGTATCCATCCGAAAATTGAGCATTACATGTATGTTTCCGCCTGCGAAAACCATGCATTACATGTAGGGTCTTTTTTACCGCACTAGTGAAAACAAATTTAACTCACTAGTGAGGTAAAACTACTGAAAACAAAAGTTTTACCTTACTAGTGAAGTAAAACTTTTATTTTCACTAGTGAGGTAAAAAAGACCCTACATGTAATGCATGGTTTTCATAGGGGGTAAACATACATGTAATGCTCAACTTTCGTATGGGATAGCCAATAATAGTAGATTATGTACCTCTTGGAAAAATTGTTATTTTGACGTGCGGGGCATTGTGGCCCCAGCCGGCTATTTTATCTATCGAGAACAGATATATCGAGATAAGTAAATTTGCCCTAGAAGGATAAATTCGAGATTATCGTTCTAGATAGATAAAATCCATTACAGTCAAATATTTTCTCAGAATTAAATTATTCAAACAAAGGAATTTTTAGAATTTATAGGACACATAGTTCAAGTGTATCTTTCGTTAAGCTTTGAAACTTGAAACGTTAAGCTTCGTTATTGAAACACTTTGTTCTGTTGTCTACTTACCTTTAAACCACGTTTTCACCGAAAAATTAAAAAAATGATTGTTTATATTTTCACTAAATTTAAATATTCTGCTTAAATTTCGTCTTTTTGCTTATGACATCAGTATTTTCAGATTCATTTCCTTCCTTCACAAAAACTTGAAGTAAATTATCGACGAAATCAAAATAGTAGTTTTTAATACAAGTTACGTATGAAATTAGTTTAACGCACTAGATGTGAGATTGCCGACACAAGCCGCAGGCGAGTTCGGCAGCACATCGTGTGCGTTAAACTACCAGCATACGTAACGTGTATCAAACAACGTTTTATGCAATTCGCCGACGAAAAACGAGCTTTTGTGGGAATTTCAATTAATTTTTCGCACTAATGCGCAAAAACAGCTTTTTGAAAAACAGCAGAAAAACGACCTCATGCGACACCGAAATGAAGCAAGAAAATGAGAGTTTTTTGTCGGTGAATTGCAAAAATAAATTTTAATTTGCCAATTTAAGTTTGTCGCTGATTTGAATTTTTTTGTCGAAATTCATCGCAAAGTTTTTCTTGATCATGACGGGGAGCTGCAGGAAGTATGTTTTCCTTTTCCTTTTCCTCAGAAAAATTGGAAAATGTTTATTTCAAATATACTGTAGTGAAAACAAACAAAAACATCCCGTTTTGCTCATATCGTGTACCCTACCTCCATATAATTATTCCCAACTTTGAAAACCTTTAGTTTACGTAGTCGGTCTCGTTATTTCGTGTATTCTTCAATGAGTTTGAGAAGATATTTCCTGATATATACGTAAAAAACTGAAGATAAAGCTCGAAACAGGCTATTTTGCTCACTTATAGGCCGATAGCTACTGATATACGAACCCGATTTTCAAAATTTTTATTTTTTTAATGCGTCTCTTCAATACCTTACAATTGACGCATCGAACGTCATTTTCGAGAAGATACGTTAAAAACAGAGAAAAACAGGCAAAACACGATATTTGCTCATTTTTCCGAGAATTTTCCACAAACAGCTCTTATTCGTGAACCCAATTTGCAAAAATTCCTAACCTTTATTTTTGTTACGTTATTACCTTTCATTTGACCTATCGGTCATCATTCTTGAGTAAAAATTCCGTGTGATATGCATGAAAAACAATGAAAAACAAACAAAACGCGCTGTTTTGATCGCTTTGTCACCAATAGCAACTGATTCTTAAACAGGACTTTCGATAAATTTTGATGTTCTGATTCGTCTCGTCAATACCTTTCATTTGACGCATCACACGTCGATTTTGAGCGTAAATTTCCAAAGTTATACGTTAAAAACTTTGCAAAACTAGAGAAACAGAACAAAACAAAACAAGTGTATAATTTGTAGATCTGTCAATGTTTACCAGGTTTCTCATTTTTCAAGAGGCTACAAGTTAGTGAAATTTAAGAAAATATTAAAACCTTTTCAGATTTTGTTTTATTTTTTCAAAGTGAACCATACGTTCACTTAACAAAAACAAAATGCTAAGTACATTCCTTCACTTTTATACTTACTCCCATCAGATTTGACACGCATCATTACCCTACAAAATGTAATAAAAGCATTTTTCCAAATAAGTAAATTAATCAACATCAATTTGTTTCCTTGTTAACTACACATTGAAGCCACTCTCTGAATAAACAGCGCTTCAACAAATCGTTATAAAAAATACTAATAAATAAAACAACCGATTCGAAAAGAATATTCTGACCACAAAACTATTCATTTTGATTATTCTTTTCCTTATTTCATCATCTTTAATGTAATGTGGTTAAACCTATATAATTTCCGAAAAAATGTTTCAAACGAATTTCAAACAATGTGCGTGAATAAAAAATGTTCTTTTTCTGGTTTAATGGGCTGTAATAGATAGCCGCATGCGTAGATCTATAATGAGTTGTGATTAATAATCAGAAGGTGTTAGTGATATGATAGATATTTTCATAAAACACAAATCATTTTCTAATAATTTCTTGATATATTTGTAAAAAAATATGGTTAAATCACCTGCCTTTCGAGATGATTGTGCTTTATTTGAATTTTGTTTAAAAAAACGTTGATTACTTTAATTTAGACCATGTATCGAGTTTTAATTCGATATCGATCTTTGGTGTAAGTTTTTAAACGATTTCAAATTTATCGGAACCCGTACCCATATTCGATCGTAGATGGATCAGTGCTGAAGTTGCTACAAAGTACCTAAGTCTAGAGGTGTGCGGGCCGCCCGAAACTCGAAAAAGACCCGACCCGACCCGGACCCGACCCGAACCCGAAAGAATTTGACGGGTCGGGTCGGGTCGGGTATTTTATTTTCGTTTTTTGTCGGGTCGGGTCGGGTTTACGTTTTTTTGTCGGGTCGAGTCGGGTTTTCATTTTCTTTTTTTCGGGTCAGGTCGGCTTTGATGACTTCAACTGACCAAACCCGAACAGACCCGAAAAAATTAGTTCACATTCTGGTTTCTAGCAAATAACTCTTACTCACTTGTAAATTTTGTTAAAATATTTATGAAGCAAATCAAATTTGTTTGTAATCGTAGAATGAAGTATGCTTGCTGAGATGGAAGCACGACTTTTTTACCCGTAAACTAATGTGGCTGAGGTTGTGCGAGTCGAGACTTATTCGGAATCATATTTCATTCTGATACACTTTCAGTTATTATTTCTCATGTGTAAATAAATTATTTTCAAAGTACTTCCAAATGCACTCGAATATCAAACAGCTTTCAAACAGTCGCTAAAACAACATTAAACAGTCGTCCAACGGTCTTCAAACAGCCTTCAAAGTAGTCGATGACTACTAAAATACTATCGTCGACGACTATCGTTTGTCTTTAACTTGAACTCTAGAGAAAATTAGTCATATCTGGAGCGTCTTAAAGTTGTGATACATATTAAGCGAGTTTCCCCTAAAAACCGATAAGTCTAGAAGAAAAATGTTAAATACGAAGCAATGATAAACAGTCGTTCCCGTGGATAGTTGCACGGGAACAAATGTTCTCTATCCTTTCGCATTTATTATTTTAATAACACACTTATCGATGTTCAGCGGAATCGGGTCGGCGCTTCGGGTCGGGTTTGATTTTTTATTTTGGATCGGGTTCGGTTCGGGTCGGGCTTGAAATTTTTTTTAGATCGGGTTCGGTTCGGGTCGGGTTTGAATTTTTATTTTGGTTCGGTTCGGGTTCCGTTTGGAAAAAAAGGTCGACCCGCACACCTCTACCTAAGTCTCTACTAAGGGAGGTGGTTCGTAACAGGGTCCTTTTCTTTCAATTTTATCGACAGGCACCGCGCATTTATTTTTAGCCAATGCGTTCAGAGTATATGCGGCAATTAAAAAGGATATTGCAACCCTCGGCGCCACCTAATTTAAGTCCAGCAGAAGAGTTCAATGACTTTACAACGCCATAAATTCCAAGTTCACACTTTTCTTTCTGAATTTATGACAACAATTTATGGCCCAAGAAAAATTTCTATGTCAGTATTTTTGGGGCGGTATGAATTGCGTGTCTCATGCGCTTACAGTGACGTTCGCATACAGTCTAATTTAAATCCGTGAGTTGGTTTTTGTTTTGGAATCTTAATAAGAGAAATTTGCAAGAAAAATTGTGTCCGTCCGTGGGACAACACGATAACTCTTAACCAATCTTAACCAAATTTTCAAGTGAGTTCGTTACGTTCGAGTTATTTTGTAACATGTGTTCTGTATGCCACATTTATTCTGATGCGTCCGGGTACCTTGCAAATGTTTTTTATGCCTTTTACTTCAAATCTAAGACTAATTACTAGTGAAAAAGTTGCCTTAGTTTCTATATTTTCAAAACAATAAAATCCTCGGAAATATAATCTACTAGTTGAAACCCCCGCCCCTAGGGGCTACGCTGACGTAAGCATTTTCGATCGCAGGTTTGATGTAGGTGAATAAGAAATAAAATTCAGTGGTATTTTAAGGGTAGTATTATAATCGATCACCCAAAAATAATTTTTGATCACCTGAAAATGCAATTTTGACCACCAATACAAAATAAAACTTAATTAGGGGCAAAATTAGTTACACCTACGCTGAATTGGCCGCTTTAAAGATACATTCCTCCTTTTACGAAACGGTCGGACACACCTCTGACCCTAAAAAAGAGTGTTTTATTTTTCTGCTGATCAAAATTGAAATTTCTGGTGATCAAAAATGAATTTCTTCGTGATCAGTTAAACATATGCCGTATTTTAATAGTTTATTATTATTGCTTTTGTTAGTTTCCACTTCACCCGTATTCCACCTCCCCAGTATACCACGTTCACCGTATTCCACGTTCACCATATGCAACGTTCACCGTATTTAACTTTCCCCGTATTCCAATTCCCTCATATTCAGCGTTCACCATATTCCCCGAATTCCATTTTCGCCGCATACCATTTCCCCCGTATACCCTTCCCCCGTTTACCACTTCCACCGTATACCACTTCCACCGTATTCCGCTTGCTCCGTATTCCACTTCCCCCGCATTCCACTTCCCCCGCATTCCACTTCCCCCGCATTCCACTTCCTCCGCATTCCACTTCCTCCGTATTCCACTTCTCCCGTATACCACTTCCCTCATATTCCCTTTCACCGTATGCAACGCTCCCCGTACTCAACTTTCCCCGTATTCCAAGTTCCCTGTATTCCACTTCCCCCGTATTCAACGTTCACCGCATTCAACGTTTACCGTATTTCATGTTCCCCGTATTCCACGTTCCTCGTATTCCACGTTCCTCGTATTCCACGTTCTCCGTATTCCACGTTCCCCGTATTCCAGGTTCCCCGCATTCCACGTTCTCCGTATTACACGTTCATTGTATGCAACGTTCCCCGTATTCAACTTGCCCCGTATTCCACTTTGCCCGTATTCAACGTTCCCCGTATTCAACGTTCCCCGTAATCCAAGTTCCCCGTATTCCACGTTTCCCGTATTCAGCGTTGCACTTGCTACGTATTTTATTCTGACACTTCCCCGACCAAACCTATAACACAACATCTTGACGGACTTTTGGCCGATTTTCAATTTGAACCCGTTTTATTACCCACAACTCCCTTATTTCAGAACAATATCCCACCCGGAACATGTTTTCTCGACGTTTTGGACCATCCCCGACAACAAAAGTATTTTTTTTTTGCTCCTCACTTTTTTTCATTTTCATGCGAAATAAACAACAAAAAGTGACTGGATCGTTACGGACAGACAAATAATTAAATAAATAAATGGACAGACGAATGGACAGACACATAAGCCGACAAACTTTAGACGTTTATAATTAGTAATATTATGTTTCATTCAAGCAGTATGTTTCACACGGTTCATCACTTTCAGTAAATGTACAAATGCACATCATTGTACAGTAGAGTGTTGTCATTCCTCAACAGGAATGACTTCTTTTATAAAAAGCAATATGGATTTCGAGAGAGATCGGGCACGCACACGGCCGGCGGTGTACGAAGTGCTCAACTGAATTTACTTAAATTTAGATGACGGTCTAACTGTCAGTGCTTTATTTTTAGATATTAGGAAGTCCTTTCATTCCGTAGATCACGAGATACTTATACAGAAACTATACCATGCTGAGGCTCGAATTGCTATAAGTCGACTTGACCAACCGCAAACAATGTGTAGTTGTTGGCCGTAATAGCCAGCGGACAGTAGAAATTGGAATACCTCAGGGAAGTATGCTCGGTCCGTTTATGTTTTTAATGTATATTAACGATACCTGCCGACTTCCACACTCTTTACTAATAACACAAGGCTTTTTTATGCAGTAACGTGGCTGACATCAATGCGGTATTTGATAGGGATATTTCTGGACAATAATAAGCTTTTCCTGAATGTTAAAAAGACTTTCGGCATGAATGAAATGTAAATAAGGTCAGATTGGATGGACTATAGCTCTTGACCGGGAGAGTGAATACAAATATTTGGGCCTGTTGCTCGATGATAGGCTTTCGTGGTGAGCTCAGGTTGGCAAGATGTGCTAAAATGGCTCCTACCAAATTCAGTTTTGCTCAAAATATATTTCTCGTTTGCACACTCGTGCCTTACGTACCTACAAGTTGCATGGGGAGCGGCATCGAAGGGTGCTCTCCGTCAACTGCTAGAGCTGCAGATGAGGTGTCTTTAGAATGCGAAAAAGCTACCTATGTGGTGTCCAATGGCGGAGCTGCTCCGAGTCCATTGTCCTAGAATTCTTAATGTGGACAGGTATAGTGCTTTTACGTTTTTGCATGAGGCAGTCACACAGCACCATTAAGTTTAAAAAGACGCTGGTTAAGAAATTGATTGTGCTGACCTTCGTTCGGACGAAGACCAGGTCGAAACCGATAATTAATTTCAATTTTCATTTGCATATTCTAAGAAGGTTAAATGTGCTGGTCCAGATGCTATTGTCAAAAGACAATGTGTGCTCAATTCGTTATTCGCTAAAATTATTTCGACATTTTGTAATATTCTGCAGAACTATTTGCCGATGAACTTGTGAAACTATACAAACGAACAATTTTGATATTGAAGTGATTTATACTTGAAAATGAAATTACAGAAAAAAAACTCCGTTTTACGTATGTGCATCTCGTACACCAAGAAATTCATAAAATATAAATCATTTGAATCGTAAAAATCAAAACAGCATTACCTAAACTAAGCGTATGTATAACAGATAAAACAGAGCATAATTCAAGCATAATTCAAAATGACAATGTACATTTATTACTATGAATTGCCACCCAGAAAGATTTCTTGTGTATATTAACCATTTCATAAGAGGCCACGGCGGACGGTTGAGTGTTATTTTTTTCGTATATATCTTCAATTACACATATAAACGTATAGGTGTTCTGCTTTAAAAATCGTTTATTAACATTTTAAATGTTGTGTTATATTGCGTCAGGTCAATTATAGATTAATAAAAATTAATAACTTATTTATTGTGCAATTCAAACATCAAAATAATAGCACGATTTTCGAATGACCATATTGGCATGATGGTTTAGAGAGCAACGAATCCACAAAAAAAAAATCGATTATTAATTAATTTTCAAATAAGTACAAACAAAGGCAATGTTTAATTGAAATTAGAGTGTTTATGGTCCATTAATCTCTTACTGTTTTTTACCACCATTACCTTACAGTCTATTACTGGTAGCAAAGTATAACAATCAAAAGTTCAATTTCATTAAATCTTTGTCAATTTTTATTTATGTTATTGATTTGTATTCAATAATTGGGCCAATAGTTAAGGTCAATTAGTTATATTCGGATTCGTTGGCATATTGTTTGTTGCAGGAGTGTTAATTCTTCGACGATACACATTTTTAGGTAGACCACAGATATTTGCCCATTCGTGCGAAAAATCTCAATGAAAACCCTTAGCACATTGCGTACAAGCAACTGAAAAATCAATCTTCAACCCAAGGAGAAGCAGAGCAAAGATATAAAGATATAATGTGAAGCATTTCCAAAATCGACACAAAGTGAAAATTTTTTCATCAGTTTTTCATCGAAAACTTGAGTGAAGTATCAGGTCCGTAGCTAAAGAGTTCACGCTAGAGACTTATAGACAAAAAAAACTAATGACTTATAAAATTATAAAAAATTTTCTCGACACTCGATTTTCGACGTTTTTGATATTTTATGGTGGGTTTCACGAAATTTTTTTGTGTATTATAAGTCACTAGCACTGTTACCCGAGCTTGTAAGTGTCCAGCCCAACGTCAATAGACCGAATTAATATTTGCAATGATGTATACATGACTGAAAAGACAATTTTCGGATTACGTAGTGAAGTTGAGGAAGTTATGTGGCAAAGATACCGTCTGAAGTGTTATAAACTGTTCGAAACACACAATTTTTTTTCGAACAGTTTGACAGACGGACAGCCATGTATGAAAAGTGACACTATTGACATCGGGTCGACGCTAATAGTGTTTTGAGATTGCATTCCATTCCATCTTATCGATGAGGACGCTCCCTTGACTATTTTGATTTACGTTTTAAAAAGAAATCACAACAAAAACCTCTTGAAAGGTAGAGTGTGACGCAGTCCGTAAGTCCGCTTCCAAAATTGATAATATCGCTTGAGGTGACGCTTACGCTGAAAATACGCAAAAAATGACGATGCAAAAAAAACTTTTTTAAAGAAAATTCAAATGTTTGAAATTGCGTCACACATAGAGATGAGCGGGTTGCCCGAAACTTCGAAAAACCCGACCCGAACTCGAACCCGAATTGTTTTTTTCGGGTTCATGTGTTTCGGGTTTCGAAAATTTTAATCGGGTCGGGTTCGGTCCGGGCCGGGTTTGAAAACAGTTCGGGCTTCGGGTTTCGGGTTTCGAAAAATTTTATCGGGTCGGGTTCGGTCCGGGTCGGGTTGTTGTATAATTTTATTCAAATCCCGATCCTTTATTGACTTTTTATATTTTACAAAACTCGTCTAAATTTTATCATCTTCCATTACACGAATTTTGTTTTAGTCTAAGGTCCGTGAAGAATGCAGACGCCGGGCCTTGAAATAATTTTTGTTTCGAAGTGATTTGGGTTGTGAGTTTCGAAAAACTTGAGTGTCTGGTTCGGCCCGGGTCGGGTTTTGAAACAGTTCGGGTTTCGGGTTTCGCAAATTTTAATCGGGTCGGGTTCGGTCCGGGTCGGGTTTACAAACAATTACACAAATGCCAGAGCCAACGACGAAATATTTTTTCTGTACTTTCAGTTTTTACGTAGCAAAAATCTGACCTTATTGATGCCTGACTTTTGAGATGAATTTTTTTACTGAATTCAAAACTAATTTTTCAAATTCTTCTAAAAGGTACCCAAGTAACTTTATTAACTTAGTTTTTGAGAAAATTCTGCATGTGAAAACTGAAAAAGTGGAAAAATTATTACGTTGATGGCTCTCCTCTGGCACTTGTGACGCAATTTCAAACATTTGTATTTTCTTTAAAAAGTTTCTATTTCTCTAAAAAAAAATTTCTCAGAAAAGAAAATTTTCTTGGAAAAAAAAATTTCTCCGAAAAAAATTGTCTTCGAAGAAAATTTTTCTCCGAAAAAAATTTTCCAAAAATTTCTCCAAAAAAAATTTTTCTCCGGAAAGAATTTTTCTCCAAAAAAAATTTTCTCCGAAAAAAATCTTTCTCCAAAAAAACTTTTCTCCGAAAAAAAGCATAAACAAAAATCCAAGATGACGCCGCTATGACAGCTGGAAGCCATTTTCTTATGATCCCAAAAAATTCTCCTGATGAAACTCTATAACTTTCTAGAAGAAACCATCTCTCTAAGTAGTGTCATTCCGGAGATAAAATTCGAAAACCGAAAAAGCTTAAACGAAAATCCAAGATGGCGAAGCTATGACAGCTGGCAGCCATTTCCTTAAGATACAAAACTGGAGTTATACTTCAATGGAGAAAATGATCCTCTCAATTTTCTCTACTTCATAAAAAATTCCTTCCGTCATCGGCACTAAATTTATTTTTGGATGCTGTTAGGCGAATTGGCGGAATGGTCAGCGAGCAACAAAGCGTAGACGATGCGTGGAATTAAATTAGACGGAATGCAGAGAGCGCCGAAGCAGGAACAGTGGGAAGGAGAACGGGAATTAAAAGAAATATCTGGTTTGACGATGAATGCCAGAAGTAGTAGAAGTAGAAGACAGTAAGCCAGAAGGCCACGGACGACAAAAACGCAGCTCGTCTCTAAACTCTAAGTAGATTCATTCGAACTGGCCAGGAAGAGCACCGTTCTCAAAGGAATTTCGAGAGAAAACTCTTCCGACGGAAAAAGCGACAGCGTTACAAGGAAGTTTTACTCAAAATTTTGAGAAGTTTGGCAATCGGAAGGAGATTCGGAACTTTTACCGGAAGGTGAAGGAATGCTGAAACGGTTACAGTACAAGATATTTGCAAATATTCTTTACCAGCGAGCGCCTACATCCATACATGGAAAACTGTGTAGGTGAATACCAAGGTGGTTTTCCTGTAGGTCGTTCAACATCGGACCAGCTGTTTAATATCAGACAGATCTTGGAGAAGTGCAAGGAGTACAACATTGAAACACACCATTTGTTCGTTGACTTCAAGGCAGCCTATGACAGTGTTAGAAGAAGTATGGAAAGTCATGAAGGAGTTTGGAATTCCCAACAAACTGATCTCGCTAACGCAGCTAACATTAAACAGAGCTAATAGCCGAGTAAGGATCCGCAATCAACTGTTAGAGACTTTCGACGTTGAGGAAGCCCTACGCTGCTTTTCAATTTGACCCTCGAAGCAGCTGTACAAACCATGGGCATAGACTACAGCGGTTCTATTTTCAGTCCAGTCAGTTGATTGGACGAAATATGGATGTTGTTAAAGATACGTTTATCGCCTTGGGTAGAAGGTCAACGACGGAAAAACGGAATACATGATCATCCCAGCATCAGGAAGATAACGTAACGATCGACACACAAACATTCAAAATGGTCAACAAGTTGGTATACCTTGGATCGGGGCTGAACACTAACAACGACATCGCGAACGAAATAAAGAGGCGAGTAACTTTGGGCAACCGGAGTTATTACAGCCTGCTGAAAATCTTAAAGTCCAAGTCAGTAGGCCGAAATTCAAAATGCGAAATATACAAATCTGTGATCAGACCGGTAGGTACGGTTCGGAGTCGTGGTGCTTGACACAGAAAGATGAACAATCTCTGTACACATTCGAACCAAAGGTACTGCGTACAATATTTGGATCAGTATTCGACCGAAAACGGAACCGATGCCGCAGACGACATAGAACAACGAAAATAAACCGACTACACGTTGGCTCGGTCATGTACAACGAAGGAACGAACATCGACATCATAACTTTTGGACATCAAGGCATCCGGGCATTGGACATCCGGACCTCGGACATCTGGACATCCGGATATTCGGACATCTGGAGATCAGGATATCCAGACAAAATTCGAACTCAATTCTGCCATAAGACCCTGACTTACGTAAGGGAATTATTCATATAGAATTCCTTTTTTATGTACATTTTCCTAGTACGAAAGCAACCGATGTATTGGCCGTTCTCTATGAGAAGTGCGACATCCATCAAGCACATAACGTCGATATCATGAACTACAAATGCCAAATGTCAACATTCTCAAATGAGTTTAGCGTGTTTCAAATGTCAAGTGTATAGAATGTGCTGCCATCTATTTTCGTTAAGAACTGCCTATACTGAATACGAGTTTGTTGGGATCAAAAGTCGGTCTGTTGTAACTGTCAAAATGACAATTTACACTTTCACAGTTGGAATAAACCAACAGAGACATATTATTCTATTCGCACCCTGTGCCAATATCTCATATCGTTCGTCGCCGATCCCATACTGAAATCGCTTGAGAATTAAATCAAATAACGTAATGAATTATTTTTTCGTGTATGTTCTTCGCAGGCAACTCGTCTGTCAAATATACTTGCTTGTGAGTTTTGAGATGAAAACATCGCGACGGCGCCATCGCCACCTGAGTCTGGGTACCAAAATACTGTCCTTTCTGATGTGTGTTGATGCGTCCTTTCATCGTAAGTTCTGTCCAATAAACTTCGTTTCGCACAGTGCAGCTCAACTGTGAAAATAATGTCAAACTAAACAAAGCGAAGACAATAGAGAAAATTCACCACTTCACACCTCTGCACAGATTTGACGATGGTGTGCATTTTGCGTCTGACAATACAATTTCGAACATTTCGTAGCACCTATTATGAAACATTTTACGCCTGATTTCGTTTGGATTTTTCTCAATTTTTCTGGACTTCACCAAAGAAATGTCATAATTTTCCTATTTTCTTTTTTATCCCACGAGGAATCGTTTATGTCCCAAGATTTTTAGATAAGATTTATTTTACCAAAAGATTGACTTAAATTTCTTCAATGTTGGGTGAACGGCCCCAATAGGTGCTCTACCTTATTTAAAATAAAGATGTAGTTGCACTTACTTACCGAGCGCCATTTTTCCAGTCTCCCCCGTAGAAAATTAATGTCTTTTTCATTAATTAAGAAACACTCAGAGAAACTTCCTGTTTCCACGGTCTTTTATAAACTTAAAAACAAAATATTTCGAAAGAGTCAGCCACCAAACCACTTATCTATCATAAATAAATATTTATGACTAATAAATTTTGAATGGCAACAACAAGAATATGTTTGGTGCCAGAAAAACATATTTCCCATGATTTCAACCCTCATTCCGTAAATTAAAAGTGCACCCAACATCCATTTCAATTGAATTCGATTAACAAGTTCACGCGACTTGAATAGCTCTCTGCGTACACATCACATAATTGATTATACTACCAAAAATAATGCAGGGGATGGGGTGCCGATTTTCATCTGTTTACGATGATTTTCAAATTGAAAATTGCATCCATAGCGTGGGAATATCAAATTGTGGATGGTGCGCCAAATTCACGCATTCACGAGATATGAAAGATGATGTATTTTTATTTACTCATATTTTTGATGGGTGGAATTTCGATTTAGTAAAATAAATGATCGTTACAAGCAAAACACTGTGGTTGTCACGAATGGACCGTGAACGTATCATTATTATAGCAAATATAGAAAAGATGAAGGTAAATCGATGAGCTTAAGAACCTTTTAGTTAGATGAAAATGTTCGTTTGAAAAATGGAGAGAAAAGACATATGCTTTCGTGTAAAAGCGTAAGCAAGGCCCTTGTGTATTAAACTCCATAAATGAGTTCATCATAACAATAATAAAATTTAATCAAAATTATTTTTTAGAGGGTAGTGAATCCACATGACGTTAAACAAATGTGTATCGCTTCAACTGTGTTATTTATGTAACTTATATTACACGTGACATAATGTTGGTGCGATTACGAAGCAACATGTCCTAATGCAACTTAATCTTCATCCATTCAAACACTTAGCTATTTATTTTTCTGCACATGCCACTTCTCTCATAACTCATAAGTCTGAAAAATGTTGATTTTAACCCGTTACGAAATGGTATTTGCGTCTTAGATTGTGTTGCAAAATTGTTGTAGGTCGTCAGTCTATATTCTAAATTTCGTTGTATTGCTTGGAGCTGGTCAGTCTATAACATATAACTTCCCTTCGCGTTCTCAAACACCAGCATCAGTAATTTTTTCTAAGTTCTATTAGAAGAGAAACTGTAGATAATTACGTTTGAGGCAATTAGAGAGTCCTCTTTACGCCGTCCTAAATCCCAATGCTGAACTGTAAGCCCGGGTCGCCCGAAATTCGGAAAAAAACCCACCCGAACTCGACCCGAACCCGAGCTACTTTTTACGGGTGTAGGATTATTAAACAATGATGTGTTGCAACGTATCATTTATCAATGACATTGTAATAAGTATTTTTTTTGGTAATGATTTTACATAAAAGTACATTACACGTTTGAGAGCCGTACAACGGGCAAACATTTGAAGAGATATTTTGTGTAAAAAGTGTAATCAAAATTTACATTTATCGAACGATAATCTCGAACTTATACCTCTAGGGCAAACTTACTTATCTCGATATATCTGTTCTCGATAGATAAAATAGCATATGCACCTCTTGCCAAAATTGTTATTTTGACGTGTGGTATTATGACCCACGCCTTCGGCTAAGGCCACAATGCCCCACACGTCAAAACAACAATTTTGGCAATAATCTACTATATTAATCTACTATTACATGATCGTTTTGTGATAATACTTGTGTTGTGCAACAAAGTGTGTGAGGTAAAATGAAATGTTCTTTTGTGATCATATTGCTAGTTAATTCTAGTTGAATGTTTGTATTGGTTTTGCTTTTCGGGCTAATGGTGCAGTAAGTAATTCGGAAAAAATCTTTAGTTTCACGGCAAATAAACAACAAGTGAGAATCTAGTTGAATGCCTTTCGAAGCGAGTACACACTAGGGTGGTCCAAAAAACTAAGTTATTAAAAAGTCTGGTGCCCCACCCCTATAAAGTTTCTAAATGTGTCCCTGATAAAAAGTGTATATGGAGCCATCTGAATCCAAAGCCGTCCTGAGGGTTCCCCGAAGCAAAATAGTCAAAAAAGCGTGGAAACCGTGTAAAACGTGGGTTTTAGGAAAAGTGCATGAAACTTGTCAAAGATGAGGAGCGGTGTTAGGGCAACTTTGGTTTTTTCCGTTCAAAATAGTCCCGAGAAAATACTTTTTCATGTGGTGGGCGCATCCGAAGTGTTTCGATGTCAAGAGAGTCCGTCAAGTGGCTTTCTTAGTTCACAACTTCTTTGCTCTAGGCCTCGGTGAGTTTCACAGTTTTTGGAAAACGGTCTTCTACGAAATTTTGAGTCTAGATAGGACTTCAAAATAACTCCTAAACAGTTTGTCTTGGAAGCATAAAATTCATTAAGTCTAAACAAAAATTTATTTTTCGAGAACCTCCGTGAAATTTCATGAACTTCCATGAGCCTGCCTAAGTGGCCGTCCATGTGTTTCGTCATTATTTGGCTATTTTAGGAAGGACTGAGACTATAAGAGTAGAAAAATGCCGAAAGTCACTTTGAATGACAGGTAAATGCTTGCTGGTGATGCCTAACACGTTGGTATGTCACTCTACTACTACATCGGGTTGGGTTGAGCTGCCAGCGTTTTCCGGGCAGCCGGGCTTCGGGTTTTAATTTCGAATGGGGTTCGGTTCGGATCGAACCGAGCATCCAGCGTTTTTCGAGCTGATCACGCTTTTTTGGGATTTTTTACCAATTGCAGAGCGTGACGTCATTTATGAACAGTTCTTGTGTAGTGATGTGCACTAATGTGTAGTGATGTGCATTAATGTGAAGTGCATGTGCACCAAGGAGGAATGAAGTGCATCAAAACGCAGCGATGAGCTGCAATATGTTTTGCTGAGTACTAATGAGAGTTAGACCACTGCGCCGGTCGGCCCATGGACAGTCGGCGGCCGGCTCGTATTATAATGAAGTTACACTAAAAGTAAGTCATTTGTCTTGCTGTGGATCCTCTTACTGAAATGAAACACTATCCTAAATAAAAACTTTTTCTCGTTTTCAATTCTATTCACCATTGACTGAATAGTAGATGAATGAATTTTGCACAATTGACGAAACAGAGTCTTTTTCCAAACTTAAATCCTGTACGAATTTCCATGATAAGCTCTAAAGAATAGAAAGTTGGACGCTTAAAAAGAGCAACCATAGAATTGTGGACCATTGTTACTTTGTATAGATACGGTAAAACCATTTTATTGCAGGGTGATCTGTATGTTATCCTGATGAAAAACAGTCTTAAGAGAATTCCTTACGCTAAGGAGCCTCCTCCAAGTTCTTCGCTTTACGGCTTAGGACCCTGGGTTGTCATGTGGCTCTTGGTAAAGACCGAGAGGTTTTGTGAGATTTATGTGATGAAGGGGGAAGGAGACAAAGGATCAAAAGAGCTGTATTTCGTAGTCGAAAGACCTCTCCAACATGATAAATCTAAAAACTCCTACATGACCGCATAGAGAACGGTCTCCACTCACTCGTTTGCTTCGCTCATATAGATGAGTAATTCGTTCCGGGAAAAACTAGGGAAAGACTCTTTTATATGTGAAGGTTTTCATCACAGAATATAACGTTATATTCCATCAATGAACAATGAGAAATAGGAATCTCTTTCAATTTAAATTAGTCTCAATGCAAATGTCAAAAATCAAGCATACCACATAGCCACAACTTTGAAAGCTTGTGGAAAAATCGCCAACAATATTCTTCTAATTGCAATTTGTAAAATTTTTTGAAGCCATTGGCCGCCGCCGATTTTTTCCTCAGCTAATGCGGCTGAGAGCGGTATCGGCGGCGGCTTCGGCTAACCCTTTTTTTGGCGGCGGCTTCGGTGCGGCCGGCCGGCGCAGTGGTGTAATGGGAGTAAGTATACCTAGGTGTAGTGATAAGCACGAAGGTGCAGTGATTGACTGATTTATTAGAAAAGTATTTTTTTTGGGACATAAAAGGAAGTCAAAACCACTTTACTCAGTCTTAGAACAGATCCTTCCCCATACACGACTATAAAGAAAATGATTTTTTCCATACATTTTGAAGAGCAGTCTGAAAGAGATGAAAAAAAAGTGTTGCTTAATGGCGTTTCTATATATATTCTGAGCAAAAAATTGTTCTACGGTATGTCTATAAGGTAATGTAGGGTCCTATTTCAGTATCATTTGGTACATCGTAGTCGCTACGTACATTCTACGGTTAGGGTCATCGCTAAGTTCCATCTTAATTGAGTGGTATTTTAGGCTATTATAACTATTATCTCTGCCTGTCTAATCCAAGGAGATATTTAGTAAACCTGAAACATCCCTCCCAGAACACATCGAATCGAATACTTGGTGAATCATCATCATCATCCGCATCATCATCATCAACAACAGCAGCAACACTACTCGCATCTACTTGCATCTTACCAAGAATTCCTTCGCTTGCCGGCAGGTTTGAAGGTTTTCCCGCCGTATCCGGTGTTCCTCCTCATTTTTTCTTCTAAGAAGATTCGCCATATTTCTGGCGTGTACACCGATCGTCGGTTCTGGTCCTATCATTCCTGTCTGACTGCTTTTTCTTGCCAATTCGTCAACCTTTTCATTCACCACGATGTTCGAATGACCTGGTAACCAAACCAAAAAACTTCATTGTTTTCTGATAGAGTCTCCAGGTCATCACTACATCTGAGCACAGATTTAGCCGACAACTCACACGAAGGTAAGGCTTCTGATTCGCTATCCGTGCATATAACTATCGTCTTATTTGTCAGCTTTTTCTCCGAGGACTGATATCCACTAACTCAGATATGAAAACTGTAGCAGCGATTCCCAGATTGATTGATGTACTTTATTGACTACAATATGCATAAGGTCATAGACCTTTTAAGATTCACATATTATTCGTAAGCTATAAAACACGATAACATTTAAATTATTACGGCTCGTCTGGTTGCATTGACATAGAAATGAACAAAATGTCTTGTTCCTCACAGTATATCCATGATCCAGTTCCTTCTTCAGTTTTAGATCTGTCTGTGTACATAATTATGTACACTGTACACGGTCACACTTCCAACCTTTAGACATCTTCCATTCAGTTACTGTGCCCATATGGTCACTAGGCATCTCAGTTTCTTTAAATTCTTCAATCAAATTGACTTAGATTCTTGCGTATCCCATATTTCTATCAGCCACTGTCCGTTTCTGTACAGCCTCTTACTTACTTACTTACTTATCAGCCTTTCTAACCCAAGCGGGTTTTGGCTGACTCTACAACGTTTCTCCATCTGGAGCGATCCTGGGCCAGACTTCTCCAACGTGGTCGTCGTTGTTGAATCCGTCCGTTTATCCGAGGCTCATTGTAGAGTTTCTTGAACTGTGATTTTTTTACGAGGAAGAGGCGTTAACACTTCGCTCAACCCACTGATCCGTTTCCCCGACAACCCGTAGGCAAGTTGTCAGGTAGCACTCTTAAGTTTAGCACAAAACTCCGAAGAGAATTGAGGTCCCAGGGACTACGACGTGGACGTAAAAAGAGCACTTGATAGTTAGACAGTTGCACGCCTGGCATATGACCCGGACTACCACACTCCGCTCATATGCTATCAAGCGCTACCCTATCTAACTACCCAATCCCTCAGCCTCAAACAAGCTTATCAGACTCAGCGACAGCAATACTTCCAACGCTGCCGTTGGTGTCGACGTCATGACTCCGGTTATGCTAAAACACACCAGTCTTTGCAAAGGTGCACTGATGTACAGTGAGGTGCATTGAAGTGAACCAAGGTATAGTAATGACGGCAAGGTGTAGTGAAGTAAAAAAAGGCGCAGTAGGGCGTATATCAAGTGATACACAGTGAGGCTTCTTTGAATTCCTATCCTTTAGGACGACAGTGAGGCATATTTGAAATCCTTTCCTTTAGGACGAAGATTTTCAGAACGAAAATAGAAAACAGATAAAGCACTAACAGGGTACGACTATTTGGCCGTTTGTAATAGAAATCACGATTATCATAGAATTCTTAAATTGATCTGTATTAATCACAGATACGCCTTCATTGTGAAGACGATGGATAAAACTACTGTAGACGATTAGAAGTGAGCACACAAAGGTCATTGAAATGATTCGATTTTTGTTAACATTCTTGAACATCTTGCAGGATTTAAAAAATATTAACAAAAATTTCGTCTCAAATCCCATTAAAAAACACATCAGTTCTAGCGGATTTTAAGGATCAATTTATTCTTTAAAACTATTCCTTCCGTTCTATTAATCTCGTATGCTTTTAGAAAAGACACACTAAGTAAAAAAAATCACTTACGATATGGCAAAGACTAAAAATCGAATGTTTCCTTTAAAATCACATTATGCTATTGAATTGCATTGCACATTATTTTATTTTTTTTAAAAAAAAGTTTTTAAGTAAAAAAAGTATGTTTCCTGTATTTGCCAGTCAGTGCAATGAAAAATATCCGCACCTGTTTCAGAAACAGGAAATTTTTTTTATATTCTATACACAAACGCATATAGAGAGGAACTTCCGTCTCGGTTTATTTGAGATATTTAATTTGTATACAAACATTCATTACAGTTGTATGGGCCATGTTATTTATTAAGTCCTTTATGAAATGAAAATAGAAATTACCGTCGAGGGATTTGACAATTTTTTTTTTTTTTGTTAAAAAAAGAGAATTTTTTCTTTTTCTAGATTCGCTGGAGAATGGAAACATGTCGCAAGTGAAAAATAAATGAACTTACGGCAAGTAAATGTGTAGTCCATAGAAAACATGAATTGTCCCGACCATAATTAGGCACAAACAACAAATTAACTGTTTGCCTAAAAAGGTAATGCATAAAAGTAACGCATTTTTCTCTACTCGAAACTACTTTAGATTAAGTTAAGCAAAATATACGAAACAATAAACGCTGCAAGAGCGTTGCACCTACACTACATATTCCTCCTTACAGATCGAAAACCGCATAATAATATCATTACGAACGAAGTTTATTATTCGTTTGTTAATATTTTTTTTCTAATTATTGTTATTGAATCTACTCCACCGTGTGTCGAGTAAAATGTATTAAAAATATAATTAACTAATTAAAATGATATTAATCTGTACGGTTTAATCTGTGAGTGAATTGAAACCTGTTTCCATTGCATAAAATAGATGAATTCTTAAACGTTTCCAGTGATCCGAATTAACACACCAGATACTGTTGGGATTGAGGTGTACAAGTGGAACTGTGTGTATGATTCACAAAATCCAATATCTTAGATTGAAAATTGATTGCTATCTGATAGAAATTTGACGCATTAATAGTTATTGAATTATTAGGTCTACCAATTGGTGTTTAATTTACTATTATTAAATTAATTTATTTGCATTTTCCACTAATAACATTTTTTGTATGTAAGTTGTTCATTAAATGAGCAATTAACTTTTAAATTATGTTCGACTTAAAATCGAAACCATTTTTTCTCTTCCATATTTCATATTCAGACCAAATATTTTAATTGCTCTCGCTTAAATATTGGAAATTTTCGCTTTTTTTATGATTTATGATTAGCAGCTAAACGTCTTTCACTTAATCGAAAATGAGGGCGAAATCAGAAACGTTTTGGCGTACTGCCACCAGTTCTGAACTGACGAAGTTGTTTGCAAATATTTCATAATTATTTTAAAACTGGACACCACATTTCTTCCTTGAACACAGAAAGCCTTAAGTCAACGCAATTTTTTAAAATTTTACACAAACCCGATGATAGAACTAAAGAAATTCCAACTAAAAGTTTTATGATTCGCTTAGGGTTCGTTCAGTAATGACCAAAACAAGGATGTAGGCGGGGTTTTTAGATTTATCAGGACGGTTTCTGGTCCATGAAACACAGAACTAGTGATCCTTTGTTTCGTCACGCGTTCATCGTGTAAGCCTCTAAATCCTCCCAGTCCCAACCAATTACTTACCCAGAGCGGCAGGCCATATGCTGGCCACTGTTGTGAGTTGGACCAAATAACTACCTAGAGTCCGAAGCCTCAGTGAGGAAAACTTCGAACATTCACATATTACGTGAACGACCGTCTCCTCGCCGAGGCCACAGGTGCAATTGAGATGATTTGAGAGTCCCATTTTAGCTAGATGCTTGCTTAATCCACAGTGCTCGGTATCGCACCCACCGGGCTGGTTTACTAAATGAAACAATTTGAAAGTGTACGTAGAAAGTGAAAGAGGTTTTCGAAATTTATGACATACATTGATCATTGCTTAAGCATTCAGTCGGCTCTGGAAGCACCAATATGTTTGAAAACGTTGCTTCTAATGTGAAGCTCAAGAACATAGCATATTCGTCCCCAATGATTCTAACAGTGTTGAAGATCAGAACATTCCGCACAAGGAGCAAAGAACAATAACGGGCAAGGGGGAGGGGGTAAAAAGAAATTTTGAGTAAGTTTTGATGTAAGTTTTTCAGCTTGGGTGCTCTCGGGAACAACGAAAATTAAAAAAAACTAAATTAAAAAAACAGGTTCGAGCGAAATTCAAGTTCCCCTCACCGCTCAAGTGCAATTTTCTTTTTTATTTTTCATTTGCAATAAAAAATTTTGTTAATAAGATTTCATCGAAAACTATCGATTGAATGAAGTCCAAGGCTGCCTACACAGGTGCAAAATGTGTGCATCCTTGGTATCCTCCATACCAGGAAGTTCTTGGGCCAAAAAGTTGGATACCAGGAAGCTCGGGTTCACGAGAAAAAAAACAGAAATCGTCTCGAACTCACAAGCAAATCAACTTGACAGGAATGAAGGAGAAGTAGGAAATTACTGGTAAAAAGGAAAAACGCCTGTAAAGAAGGAAATGACGGAAAGAAGGAAATGGCTGGAAAGAAGGAAATGACTGGAAAGAAAGAAATGACTGGAAAGAAAGAAGTGACTGGAAAGAAGGAAATGAATGTAAAAAAGGAAATGGCTGGAAAGATGAAAATTACTGGACAGTAGAAAATAATTGGAAAGAAGAAAATGATTGTGAAAAGAATCGCTTTTGGTTTGTAGTTTATTGATTTTCACATAATAGAGTATCATATAAGAATATAAAAAAAGCGTAGGCCTATTTCTGATGCGACGAAATTCGATTTACGTAAAGAACAAGTGAAGGCAGTTTTAAAGTCGATATTTTTTTTAGATTTTATTGGGACGATCACTTTCGTGATCTAGAACACAGGACTTGTGACCCTTTGTTTCTTTTTCCGTTCATCATTTAAAAATCACGAAAATCTTTAAGTCGCTATGATAAAAAGCTGCCTGCGTTGCAGCAAGTTCCTCTCTGACAGAGACTAACAACAGACATCCCCCCCCTCTCCGGCAGAACCTAAAATAAGGATTTTCCACTGCGGTGCACTTTAACAAAAGGGCGCACTCGTTAAGACAAAAAGGCACACTCGTTAAGACAAAAGGGCGGACTTATTGAAAATATAGAAGAAATTGAAAATATAGAAAAAGCGTAACCAAAGACCCGTACGTATCAGAGTGGGCAAACAAATAGGTGCGAACTTATCAGAATTGCAAATTTTTGCAAAGTTTTAAAAGCTATCAGAATTCTAACGAGCCACAGAAATTACCCAAGGTAATGTCAAAACCCTCCCCAAGTACGGCAATTGTAAAAGTAGATATATTCCGGGACTGTGTAATTTTTGCTTAAAACCCTGAAACACGTGTTCTCTAAAATTTTATTCTCTACAACTTTCCCTTTGAAAGCAACTTTCTAACTCTCATAATTCTAGAGATATGGGTCATCCCACCCAATTCTAGAAGTGGTCATATTCCAGTAACTCTGAAGACGAAAAACCATCTTCTAACGTATATGGCCAAAAAACTCAATTTCATCCATTCCATTAGTCCCAGAGCGCAGACCACCGACCCGATTTCCACAAAACCTTTTTCCAGAGATCAAAAGCTTTCATTTGACATCAAAATGAACAATTTCCCCGCTATACTTGCTGAGATATTTGCAAAAAGTTTAACCTACTCTCGAAAAACCAACCAACCAACTTTCTCAACCATATCTCTGGAACCACTTGCTCATCTTTGAACTTGAGTCATGGGGCATTATGTACCTATCATGGAAAAAAAGTTTAGGGTGGTCGATGCAGCCGTTTAAAAAAAAATGACGGGACGGACAAACGCATAGACGGACATTTTTTTTCGCTGATTCGTCATCTCTAGACGATATTAAATGCATCGCTCTCACTCCCGCCTCGATCTACCCCATGTTACAATAAAATTGTTTGTAGTAAACGCAAAGGACCTTTGCACATCGTACGGGTCCAATAATAAATATTGACCTAATTTTGGAGTGCGGTGAACTTTGTGTCGTACTTGCAAAATTACATTCAGGGCGAAAATTTTTGGACTTTTTGATAATTTTTTGTTTAAATAGAAATAGTTGCTTGAGCGCCGCAGGCAAAAATTTTGAAAAATGATCATTCAGGCTCGTTTCTTTTTATTTTCGGTCATAGGACAGGACGGGCGCCAAAAACAACTAGCCAGAACCCTTCAAAAGTTCGAGACTGGGGGATTTATCCCCGCTTCCCCCCTCTCTAATCAAAATATGCACGCAGGATTTGCATCAAGGATTGGTAAATGGTCGTAATATCGCATTTAAGTAAAAGAGACAACAAACTACAAAAATCTATTGTTGGCAGAAAATGTACTCTTTACATTTTCTCCCAACAATAGATTTTTTGTTGTATGTTGTTTATCACGGAGTAACGTAATAAATTAAAATTGTATGGATTTGAGAGAAAAATTGAGCACATTACACTCATGCCCGAATGGTGACGCACTTCTGCGGTTTATGGAATAAGTGGAATAAATATTGGAATAAATGGAACAAATGATAATTTTTTCGAATTCGTCAAAACCTCAAATAGACTTGATTTTGATGGCAACGCACACAACAAACCATACTAATGTGTCAAAAAGTGAAAAAACCCACTTTTGTAAACTTAAAAGAATTTTTGTTGAAAAATGGAATAAATAAAATTCCTAAATAAAATAAAATTTAATCTCAAGATGGTTTAAATGCTTTATAATTTATGCAAACCTTTTTTTGAACTTATTCGTCTAACTTGTGATGTGTTTGGTTCAGTTATTTCGCAAAAACAACAACAAAAATTGGGAATAAATGGAATAAAAGAATCAATCAATCAATCAAGAATCAAAACATTTTTTTATGTGTAAGTTAAGGGTAAATGAATATTTATGTCGTAGCGAAATATAAATATGATTTTTTCACTTTTCAACAAATTTTTAGGCTCAGAGTATGTTGAAAGTAATGGAAGAGTTGAAGTTAAAAGCGAATAAACTCAATTATTCGATGTAAATTTCTAGTAATCTGTGACATGTATTAAATACTTTAACGAAATAATTTGTTCAAATAAAATGAATCGAAAATTTGTAAGGCATGTTTTTTTGAATTACTACTAGAGGATCGATTATTTATCGGTGACTTTAGAATAGCTTAGTGGGTGATATTTGCAATATTAACAAATTGAGACTATTGTACTGAACGTGGACACATTTCAAACACTTCACTATTGTTCAGGATCATTGTAAAATTTTCCAAGAGCTTTTGGTTACAAATTTCGAATTTTTCCACAGAATTGCTGTTCATTGTGTGAATGTTACCATTTGAAAATATGTGGAAAAAGTGAACGCTTCCCGCAACTCCCTGGCAAATGTGACGAAAAAAGGCAAATTTAGCCACTTTCACCACTCACATTTTCATATGCAAACTACTTTATTGTGTTACGTTAGGTCACATCTCGGCACATTCTACCATAAAGATTTGAGATGTGCAATAATACAGACGAAAAGTTCAATGCCGACGACAAATGTGCCATTTGAAAATTATGTGACTTCACATATTTTTTCACATATGTGAAATGTGAAATGTGAAAATCGAATTTCCCATCTCGGATTTTTTGTGTCTAAAATATTTTTATAGATATAAAAAGTGAAACAAGCAAAAAATTAGGTCACATCTCAGCAACTAGTCATATACAGAGCCCAAAAAAGGGTAAAAAACAACGAATTCTTCAAAATCCCTAACTTTAGTCATTTCTAAGCAACAACTGTGTTACCTTCTATTGAAACGAAACTGAAAGTAAGCAAACATTATTGTTTACAATGAGTTTGACATTAGACAATATTATATGCCCGTACATTTTACTGTGTTAGACGCGACCAATTTGACTACTATGAAAAACATTTAAAAAAAACGTTAATTCTTGAAAAGATGCGAGCGAAACCATAAAGAAAGTGTTGTGGTAAGTTGCATGTCATCCGAATTAGACAATATTGCAAATCTCATTCTAAATGAGAAGATGGATCATGGGCGCGCGGTAGCAATGCGCCCGTGACGCAAGTCCCCACGACCAAAAAATTCAGAAAATTTTTTTTCGTAGACTTCGGAACCATATATACAGCTAGATTTTGATTTTTTTGCCTTGCGTCGTATCTTTCTGAGCCCTAGGTTTTCGGGTTCTACGTAAAATTCTGATTAAAATCGACTTTTTACTCAAAAAAATCGGTCCAGTGGATCCGGAGATATGACCTTTAGAAAATCGTCATTTTCCATACAAAATGTGCACTTTCATAGAAACCAAAGTTAATGGAAACTACGTTAGTTAGTTACTTAGTTAGTTCTACGTAAAATTCTGATTAAAATCGACTTTTTACTCAAAAAAATCGGTCCAGTGGATCCGGAGATATGACCTTTAGAAAATCGTCATTTTCCATACAAAATATGCACTTTCATAGAAACCAAAGTTAATGGAATAATCCTACGTTAGTTAGTTAGTTAGTTAGTTACTTAGTTCCAGAGACATTTGTATGAAAACCCACTTTTTTGGAGTTTTCTCGAAAACGGCTCGATATCTTTTCTTGAAATTTTGCAGGAACTTCGGCTGGGCATTCTACGCCATATGAGATTTTAAAAAAGGGGGGTACCGGCCTCGTTTGGGCGCCAGGGCTCTTAGAAGGCGCTATATAAAGCCCATATGTATGTGTTTGTGTGTGTGTGTGTGTACGGAAGCATATTTTGTATAAGACATGGTTGGGTGTTCGAGATACAGGTTTGGTGTCAAAGGGAGAGATGTTGGGCTGGGTGTGTAGTGTATAAGGGTGACCGCCAAAATGGCGGAAAATGGGCCGGGGCTAAAAAAAAAAACTTTTAATATGTTGTAGAGGAAGTTGAGGGGATCATTTTCGCCCATGAAAGTAGTAGCTGCCGCGGCTAGGTTTGGCGGCGGCGGCGGCTCAAAAAAAAACTTTTGATATGTTGTAGAGGAAGTTGAGGGGATCATTTTTGCCCATAAAAGTAGTAGCCGAAACTTCCAAAAGTACTGATATCACAACAGAAACCCTTTTAAAAGGGAAATGTGACGCAAGTCCTTCTTCCTCCTTCCAAAACAACTGATTTCAATTTGGGGTGACGCTTAAAGCTTTGAAACGCAAAAATTCTTTTGGAATGTTTTCATTTTTGATTAAAAAAATGCGTCACAAATGCCGGACCCACCAATGTAATAATTTTTCTACGCTTTCAGCTGTCATACGCAAAAATTTGATTTCCTGTTCAAAAATACGCCATACATAATGACAAATTTTTGCGTTGTGAAAGCTGAAAGAACAGAAAAACTATAACATTGGGGGGCCGGCATTTGTGACGCATTTTTTTAATCAAAAATGAAAACATTTCAAAAGAATTTTTGCGTTTCAAAGCTTTAAGCGTCACCCCAAATTGATATCAGTTGTTTGGGAAGGAGGAAGAAGGACTTGCGTCACATTTCCCTTTTAAAAGGGGTTTTGTTGTGATTTATGATGACAAAAAACTTGGAACTGCACACATTTTAAGAGCTTATGTTAATTTTGCTTCTAAATATTCGAATTTGCTTATGTCTATTACTTTCTCACTTTTCCCGCAACTCCCAGTAACACTCAACGTGAAGTTAGCTGCAGTTGCGATCAAAGCTCACTTCAATGCGAAAAAAAAGGATGATTTTTGAACTTTTCAACGAAGTCAGCCGATGTTGGTAAATTTATTAATGAAATCGGCTGTTTTTTTTTTTTGCAATGAAGTTGGCTTCGGTCGCAACTGCAGCTAACTTCATGTTGAGTATTACTTGGAAAGATAAAAACAAAAGACTGTGACGCCCCTGGAGCAACCTCACAAATTATCGGAATGCCCCATTGTATGCCTCCACTGCAAACAGTGTTAGAGATTTTACCTATTCAATGTGTGATATGTATAACAAAAAACGCGGTGTCACGTCGTTATGTGTTACACGAATACTCGCTCAAGCTCGTATGTGAAATTCATGCTCTTCTAACGTCTTTCATTGCAAAATCTGTTTCTGCACAAAATACCTCACTTAACTGCGAAGAAAACCAATCAACTCTTTTTTTTCGAAATTCGATTTCATTGTCGATTTATATTTTAAAGAGACAATAAAATTTATTTTAATCTCAATGGAACGATATCCTTGTAAATATAATCAATAAATTAATATCAATAAAAACTATTACAAATAAAATGTTAGAGTTGGTAAAATATATGCCGTGTAACACCAATAACATATTGATTACCAGCAAAAATCTCTCAAATAATGTTAATAAAGATTTTAATATCGAGGAAAATGACTCATAAAAATTGATTTTATTGACAATTTTCATATTCTAAGCGAAATGTTTTATCGAAAAATAATAATTTTATTGTGAAACGAGTTTTGGTTTCGTTCGAGTATGGCAAAATATTAAATTAAAATTTAAATATTTTATTTTATGGTTATTATGAATAATATTTTGCATTATGGTATAGTGTGAAAGCCCATAACGAGTAATGTGATTGGTTGGACAACATGACCAGAATTTTCAATTTTCATGAGGAATAAAATCGCGAAACCCGATTTATTCGATTGAAAAGAAAAAGAAAGATTTCAAATATTTTCCAAGTCACCAATATTTTTGTTCCAGTTCTTTTAATGACTATATTTACTCGACACTACCTCGTTATTGCATTATCTTTTTTTCATGGAATCTGCGTCAGTACTTAGCAGCACCAGAAATATTCTCACAGAAATTAAAACATAAAAAAGTGGAATTAAAAAATTTCACTCGAACTCGAAAGTAGTGGTTAAATAAACTATACAAAAAATGTCACAACCTGTTTCCTTTATGGTTTTAAAGAGTAAACAGGTGCAATTGAAATTGAATTGTAAATAACCACAACGTGGGAAAATCAAAGCAAGTTTTTTTTCATGCTTTGTTTCGGTAAATAATGTTTCATTGAGTTCCTATAAACCAGATGTGTTACGCTTAACTTTTAGTGAAAACAACCATTGTAGCCCTCGTTGCTGTAATCAGAAAGGGTTGTTCGATAATAATTAAATTTTACTGAAAACACGTAACGGTAATAAAGGCCCGATCACGACAGCCGATTTCAAATCGCCGCGCCGCCTATCAAACATCAAGCCGAAATTCGAGCTTATTTTTAGTAGACTTTCTCGAACTATGGTCAGTGCACCAGCATCCGTCACTTTAGAAGTCTTCATATATTTTACGAACGAAATACATTGTACCAGTAGCAGTCGCTGATAGTGCTATGCAAATTTCTATGGCATGCCATCGACTGTTAATTGCCATAATAACATCTGATTAATTGTATGCAAATTTGCATACACGGCTACTGGTACACTAACTGCTACTGAAGCACCAACCTTATGTACGAAATTTCAATTGAAAACTGACATCTTCCACATGACACATGATTTGAAAAAATTCCAAGTTGTTCTCGAAAATACCTAAAAACTCGTAAAAATCTACAAGCAAACCTATACAATTCGTTTACGTAGGAGATATGTTTCAGACGAGTTTTTGTTAAAAATCTTATTCCTCCGGCTCGGCCCAGATTAATCTGTGACCTGATTCTTAAACGTAAGTACGCAGGCTTTGTATTTCTTCCGCTAACCCTACCAGAAATTAGAATTGAAAAAAAAAAAACAAATGCAAAATAGCCGTACACATCTGATTAGATGTGGCAAAGAGAACAGATGTTGCAAAATAACTCGTTCTAAATCTAAATAGATATTGCCTAATGAAATTAAAACGTATGTAAAGTTGCCGAAAGGGCAATATTGAAAAACACGTCCAAAACAAGTGTGAAAAAAATTATCAATCAATTTTCAACAAATTTCATCATCTTTTAATTTTACAACTTTAATTGATTTCAAACCTTTCGCATGTTTACGAAAATTTACATATAAAATCTGTTGTGTAAACAATGAAACTAGCTATTCAAATAAAGTAGTAAAATTAAAAGATGCTGAATCTATAATATAAAATTCAAAATGTCATTGCACCTCACTGCAACTCACTACACCTCAGTGCACTTCACTACACCTCACTACACCTCAAAGCACCTCACTACACGTCAGTGCACCTCATTACACCTCAGTGCACCTCAATACACCTTAGTGCACCTCACTACACGTCAGTGCACCTCATTACACCTCAGTGCACCTCACTACACCTTAGTGCACTGCACCTAACTGCCTCTCGCTGCATCTGGGTGCACCTTACTACACTTTGGTGCACCTTACTACACCTTGGTGCACCTTACTACACCTTGCTGCACCTTACTACACCTTGGTTCACCTTACTACACCTTGCTGCACCTTACTACACCTTGGTTCACCTTACTACACCTTGGTGCACCTTACTACACCTTGCTGCACCTTACTACACCTTACTACACCTTGGTGCACCTTACTACACCTTGGTGAACCTTACTACACCTTGATGCACCTTACTACACCTTGGTGCACCTTACTAAACCTTGGTGCACTTTACTACACCTTGGTGCACCTTACTACACTTTGGTGCACCTTACTGCACCTTTCTTGTCCTGAATGTATCGATCCAATGCCGAATAGCGAATAGGTTGGTCCAAAGGTCGCGCCTAAGATCGATCCTAACAAAAATGTTTTTGCTTTGTTATCCAACACCTCCACTTTGGGCTACGGGTCGGTCTTTAGGTCGGCTCTAGTACAAAAAAGTATTTGACTCTTTTCAGTCTCGCCAGTTCAGGGAAATTAGTAAGCGTTTTCATGGTTTTTTAACGAGGGCTATGACAGCAGTCATAGTCACTCTTTTTCCATGTCAGCTAGAAAATAGTAGACAATAAAATTATTATCAATCAATAAGAAAGTTTTTTGCACCGTTGCTTCGAACGTCTTTTTCAATATGGGCAGTTTCCAATGCAATTAAGTAATGACGTAGTGACTAATTAAGCAAAATTTCATTAAATTCATATTCCCTTGCGACAACGGACGTATGCTTTCCTACGGGTCCACGCAGCATATGTTTTTACTGATATCGACTTTTTTACTGGCAGGCTTAAGAAGGCGTCTGAAGAAAGGTAAAGCCTGAAATTCTGATTACGCCTTACTGGAAGAACAAGTAAGGTTATTAGTTACTAACACCATCGAAGTCGGCACCAGGCTGCCTACTTGAGACCAAAAGCTGGGAATAAAGAAGACAGCCTGGTGCTGAACATCTGTTCTTTGCATATTCCACGTACTCGTTCGTTCCCAAGCGTGAAATTCTCGGTAGTTTCAAAATGATAGTCATAGAAAAGTAATGAACCTCGAAATGAAGGATCGATCCTTCAGATGCACCATTTTCTATGAATATCTTTTCGTAATTACTGAGCATTTCAAGTCTGGGAACGCAGCTTTCGTAGGATGTTCATCTTACTAAAATGGAGGAAGGAGTAAGTTCTATACGTCACATAAGTTTCAATTCGGCACCAGGCTGCTGCGGCATCCGGACAAAACGACCCCTGGACGAAAAAACCCCGGACAAAATAACCCGGACAAAATAACCCCCGGACAAAATAACACTCGGACAAAATTACCCCCGGACAAAATAACACTCGGACAAAATTACCCCCGAACAAAATTACCCCTGGACAAAAAAGCCAGCATTTGGAGATAGAGCGATCGAAATTACAACCCCCCTGAAATTATGGTGTACGCCATTAATCCGGACACCAAAAATCCTGACAGAAAAATCCGGACAACCAAAAATCCGGATGACCAAAAATCCGATAAGTAAAAATCCAGACGACCAAAAATCCGGATGACCAATAATCCTGATGACCAAATATCCAGATGACCAAAAATCCGGATAATAACCAGCAAGGCGCCGCAGGCCTGAACTTTATGGGAAAATAAAATAGCGGGGTCGAGGGGCGGCAGCCCACGCGATGGGAGGGGGGGCGAAGCACCTAGCGGGGTTTGGGGCAGAGCCCCATGCTTGTTAGGCTGCCTGCAGGGCATATGGGGGCGCGGGGTTTAGTGGACAGAACCCCCTACATCATAAAAACAACATATGCAAACCATGCTTTGTGCGAAATTTGTCCGGATTCTTTTTTAACATTTCATTACTTCTTGAAATATTAATCTTATATTAAAAAATTTCCACGTATCAGTTTAATTGTTCCACGATCAAGCAAAGCTCGAGTAATATATAAGATATTCTCAAAAACAATTTCATAAGATGATAATAAATTTCATCAGAACATCTAAAATAAGTATGTTCATCAAAACCCATATGGTTCCTAACATCATATATGTAGTTCCATGCAATGTAAGCACAGCATTGTAAAAAATAACGTGCTATTCCTCATAACAAAAATAGTGGTTCCGCCACTAATCGGCTATGACACAGCAAGAGTTTCAGTGCTTGAGTTAGGATTAACTTTGGAGTTTTGACGTTAGATGTAATTATACATTCATCCTCAGATATAATTCACTAGTCCTAGTTTAACCGTAGATTGCTCATATAGAACATCAAATAGTCGGTACTTCACCCCATATCAGCATATCAAGGTGCATGACTTGACTGATGATTGGCACTGGATGCCGAAATGTTGATGCTTCTAATATGTTCAAGAACACAACTGTTCTAGTTGAGTTCAATCTGAGCGTCATTACAATGACAAAATAATTCAAAATAAAAATTCTCAACCTGTGACCTTCTGCTACTTGTCTATGTGATCGAAAATTAAAGTAAAATTTCCACGTTTCAGTTTATAGCAGGAATTATAGCGGATTCACTATAAAATTCAACTGTGGAAAAGTGAGTCATGAGTTTTTAAGTGTAGCAATTATTCGCGCGGTCTAATTTTAGAGCGAAAGGAGCAAGAGTGAAGTTACTCTTTCTTCAATCCATGAATTATTTTATTTTTCCGCTGGCAGACAGCTCAAGCGCCGTGCCGACTCTGCTGAGCTATTATTTCTATGTTTGTAAGATATATACATTTTGATATTGCGGAGAGCTCTACTTTGTACAAGTTACAAAAACAATTTTCCTAAATTGCAATGGTAAACATAAAAACGAAACATAACCAAAGACCAAAGACCAAAGAAATATGTGGAAAACCAAATATATGTTGCAAAAAGACTCGAACGTATCTAAATAATAAAAATGGCCAAACAATTCAATGTTGTTTGTTCTTTTAGAACTATGATAATTTTAAAGACCCACTGAAATTACCCAAGGCAATGTTAAAGGCCATACCGAAGTACGTTCATAACATCTGAGACCATTGATTTCGTTAGCCGAAATGTTCTCACCTGCACTACATCACAAACAGGACCAACGTAGTTTCTCCAAAATATATTAAAACTTCTTTCTCTTAAATGTAGTTCCTTTGGAAGCAACTTTCTAATTACCATAGGTCTTGAGATATGAGTTATCCTTCCCAATTCTAGAAGTGGTCACATCCCATATCCCATAAAGCCTGAAACACGTGTTCTCTAAAATTTTATTCTCTACAACTTTGCCTTTGCAAAACTTCACACTAATCAACACGAACTGTGATTGACCCTTCATTGAATAGCTTCATAAACCAATTGTCGCGAATTGTTAAAACATTACCCCGGACAAAGCCCGGTAATCGTGCTAGTACTTCATATAGACAAAAAAGTTTCCCTCAATTTACTTCACAACATAGCAAAGAAATTTTTTGGTCTCGGATCGACTTTAGGTCCAACCTATAAGGACCTAAGGATAAGCCTTGAACCCATACCACCCTTACTATCATGGACAAAAAGGTTCGGCCCTTTTTGCTCTACAACAATGCACAAAAACCTCATCATTAGAGGAACATATGCATGAAAAACCTTCCAATATCGTTTAGTGTAGTAGCGTGATTTGGGTCAACACTAATTTGTTCCCTACAGCCCGAATCCCTCAAACAAATTTCACTACTTCTTCTTTTTTTTATTTCTGAAAGTCCATATCTTTCATTCAAAACCTTCAAGAGATATTTCCCTGCTAATTTCGCAGATATACAATCAAAAAGTTTCACCGACGGTCACGAAAGTACGTTTTCGACCGTAACTGAAAGTTTTCGATCAATTTTGCCCAAATTCAATCTTGTAATCATTTAATCGATTATCTTTCAGGAAAAACAACATTTTGAAAATCGGATAAGATTAACCCGATTTTTGCACAAAAAACAAGTAGGGTCTTTGTGGAGACTTAGTCTTAAGGCCCTACCTGAGTTCAAAAGCTCAAAATCAAAAAAGTTTCTTCGATAAATTGTCAGGCATGCCCAGACCTTTTAAACAAAAACAAAATTATGAAAATCGGAAAAGATTTATTTGAGTTATGTAAAAAAGACCAAAAACCACCTAAAAAATTGCCTAGCCCGGCGGCCCTTGGCCGAGAGAGCCAAGATTCAATCCCATAAAAGATTTTTCGATTACCTTTCAGGAAAAGTTTTTGAAAATCGGTTGAGCTTTATACTCGAGTTATTGTGTTGACGGACGGACGGACAAAACTTTTTGTTGCACTTTTTTTGTTATTGAGACCCTGAAACGAAAAAGTAACCAACTCCCTGGTCGAAATTCGACTGGTTACAAACGTCGTGGTAAGCGCAATATGGCCCTTATCGAAGAACTTCGTTATATCGGATGACCAGTACATTTTTGACCTTTGGTCATCCGGATTGTTGATCATCAAGTCGCATCATTTCGGCAATCGTTCACCCTCCGATGAAACCCAAAAATGCTACGTTGAGTGTGTAGTTTAGATAAATCAACCTAAATCACTATAATTTGCGTCTTTGTCTCTGAGTTTAATTAATTAGGAACATTTTTCAGAGCATGGCAAATCGAGACGAAAAACCATCTGTCCATCTCATAGGTGAGTGATATGGTGGCATTAGGCGTGGAGGATAGCGGTTCATATGATACTTATGGTATCCACGCGAGAGAAACTTTGGTGAATTATAAGAAAAATGAAGTTGTTAAAAAACATTTTTTTATACTTTCACGAAAATTGATTTCTTGCAATCCTCATCACATAACCAGAGTGCTCTCTAGCTTTCTAAATTTTAGAAATAAAAGCGTAAAACTTCAAGACAATTAATTTACTGAAAATTGTTGATTTAAATGAAATAAAAAGTGAGTGGGCGGCTGTCATGTCTGTTTGCAACTCTATCAATTCTTTAGCTATTCCTATTGAAACAAAACAAAAACAAAATTGTCCGGAAGTAAAGTCACTTACAGATATTTTTCATTGTTGATAGTTAATTGCCTTTAACCAAATGAAAATGAATTGTTCAAATAAATAGAAGCAAACAACTATCGATGTTTAAATAAATTGTATACGTAAGTGCGCAAACCGCGCAAACTAATAAACAATATACTCCAAATACGAATATTATAACGCTCACTCAACACAAAAACCCTATAATTTCTTTAAACAATAGCCTGAAGTTAAAGAAAATGATGGTAATCTTAAAACGAAATTAGTAATAGCGCGTATTACCAGTAGGGAAGCCATACCGAACGTTTCGAAACGAAAAAAACAAAAAGATCAAAATATTGGCTCTATTATGGTCACCTGTGCTGTGCACGATTCACGCTTTTTTCGACCGCAAATTATGTGAAGAAGTCTACACCGTATTCAAGTGAAGAATTTTTTGAAATAAAAAAAGCAAATCTTTATGATAGCGAAAAACGATATTGTTTGCACATGTGTAAACGCATTATTAAGGGAATAAGTGAGTCTATTAGGACCATAGCAGCCAGAGCTGCAAACGGTTTATTGAATATGAGATTCCACCCAATATTGTTACATAATAAGGCATTTTGTTTTATAAATTGAAAATAATTGGCAATAAGAAATGTTACTTGGTGAATTTAAACACAGATTTTCATTCGTAGATAATGTGCCATTATGGTGGTTGGTTGGATTGTATATATCATAGGAATTTATTTTTATAACCACACACGCAGAATTGCACTGATTAGCTAAATTAAATATTTATCTCTAATCGAAAATTGAAATGAAAATACAAAGCATATGAAGATGGCGGAACATTTTGAGAGCTCTAAGCGTGAGAAAATTTCGAAAAATTTCTATTTTACCGTTTGGGTCAAAAGGTTCTACTTTTCGGGTGTTATTTTCATAGTTTTGTAATTCTCTGTAATAATAGTTATTAATGCAACTCGTACTACATATGGACAATATAGTGCGAGGTTGGAGAAAAGTCCCAGGGCGGCAGCCCGTGGATTTTTCTCCAACCAAGCACTATATTGGGCATATGTAGTACAAGTTGGATTTAAAATTTTTTGTCATTCTCGACTAAATATGGAAAAACAAGAGAATTTAAGGGAAAACAAATTTAAAAAACCACTTATCAAATGATTCACTGATTCGTTCTCAAGTACACCACATTGAAAAGTATGCTTTGGACTGAATGTCAAAATGTTTTGTTTTGAAATATTTTTTTTTTAATTCGACAAATCGCGAATTACAAATGGAGAGAAAGTCTAAAAAAGTTATTCTCATCCATTTGTTGTGTGTGTTACAACATTTTTCAATCATTCCCGCTTACATATGAAACAATAAGTGATAATTAAAACAAATATTTGAATGACTTTCATTCATGTTTCCATGGTGGTTTCATTCACGGTGACACAGGACATTTATTTTCGTTATTCACAATAACCTCGACGAATAAATCCACAACAGTTGAGTTTGCAGCATTCACAATATCAACATAACTCCTTTTTCAATGCACTTTTTGCCGGTTGGGTTGATACTATGAGTTTTTTTACTCCATTTTCGATGCACTTTTAAAAACGCATCAAAATTTCGTCCATTCCAGACCTTTTTAAAATTTTGCGTTTTGAGCGTTTTAAATTTAGTTTAATAATATTTCCAAAAGTTTAATAATATTTCCAAAATTCATTCGCAACCTACAGAGTTTCACATACGTGGTTTACCAATAAATGTCCTATGTCACTCTGTTTTCTAAATTTACATTGGCCATATTTAGTCGAGAATGAAAAAATAGTAATTTTTGATATAAGTTACTTATGCAGGTAGTTTAACGCACGAGATGTGTAACACATCGTGTGCGTTAAACTACCTGCATACGTAACATGTATCAAACAACATTTTTTGCAATTCACTGACAAAAACGTGATTTTCTTTTAATATAAAATTCAATTCCAGTGGTGCGTAAAAAACCTTCATCTCACTAGTGCGTAAAAAACCGTCATCGCACTAGTGCGGCAAAAAGACTTCATGCGACACCGAAATGACGCACGAAAAAGCGAGTTTTTGTCGGTGATTTGCAAAAAAGAATATTGCCAGCTGCAATAGGAAGTACATGCGTATAGAGATGTATCTTTCCAGTACTATCCACAGAATTTTTTAAATCCATGTAAGAATGGGTAGCAAAACTGTGTTGTTGAATTTTTGAGATGACTTTAGTGCTAATGGTGCTAATGATGTCGTAATTTTGTAGAATAAAAAAATATTCTTCTATCAAATGTTCGAATTAAATCTCTCTGATCCAGGAAAATAAGAAAAAATTCCTTTTAACATCATGGGAAAACATGCAGGCCAATAGTTTCAATTGTGCTCTATTGGCACACGCCTGTCAATAGTCTTTCTTGTTACAACATTCTAATTTGACACAGTAGTGTCATTGCTAAGCCCAATTTTTTTCAGATTTTAAATCCGTAAAGATTCGAAAAGTATCGAAAGAATTTTCATCGTTGGGTTTACTCAACAAAAATTCTCCTAATTGATTTGGGGTTGTTTATGCGTATATTAAACCATGCACTGCCGGCAAAATCTGAAAAAGCCTTCGGGCGGATATTTTAGCAGTAAGGAACCAAAAACAATGAAATTCCATCAACTTTCTTTTCAAAAGTAACATGTAGTATAGCCATGGCGATACAGAGGATTTTCGGGCCCAGGGTGAGGAAGTTGTTGCTGGTCAGAAAAAAATTATGTGAGCGCCGGCAGCTTTTCTTTGTTTTTAGCATCGCAGGCAGTTTTTCATTTATTAAACCGTGTCATGTCCGTGTGTTGTCACCGAACCTCAAGTGGTGACATCTGGGCCATTCCACGAAAACTCCGTTTCCACGCTTGAAATGCTCAGTAGTTACGAAGAGATATTCATAGAAAATTGTGTATCAGAAGGATTGATCCTTCAACTAGATGTTAGTAATTTTTCTATGACTATCATTTTCTAACTACTGAGAATTTCACGCATGGAAACGAGGCAGACCGTGGAATTGCCCATCTACGTTTTTTTCATAGCTGAATTTACGTCTCAACATGGAACTACTCCCTTTTCTCAAGTGGCGTCATCCATGGTATCACAGCTGAATACGGACAAACATAAAACTAATGACACAATCTATTGTGGTGTTCAAGTGGTAGGTGCAAGTAAGATTTTCATGCTTGGCGTGAGGCGCCACAGGCGAATATTTTGCACTGCCTTTATTTGTCCTTTAGCGAAATTGAAGAAAGGCTTAATTGCCGCAGACGAAATTTTTTGATTGGAGGGCTCATAAGGTCAGAACCCTTTGGTCAATGATGGATGATGAAACGAGTACATAAATGTGCACTTGGCTCCGACTCGGCACCAGGCCGCGTACTTGAAAAGTATTTGTAGCCTTAAAGGAAGGCTGCTTGGTGCCGAAAGTCTGTTAAAGTCATTGTAACGGTAGTACATATATCAGTCATATATCAGACAGTCATATAAATTTCAATTTGGCACCAGACTGCTGCTGCCATCTATGTTGACAGTAGAATAAGTTGAGTAGGAAGCCTGGCGCCGCGTTGAAATTAATATTACGATAATACTCGTAACTGCGGTTTCGATGACATTAACAGATTTTTGGCACCAGACTGCGTTCTTTATGGTTACTTAATTTTCTCAAGTAGGCAGCCTGGTGTCCGGTTAGAACCGAGTGCATAGTAATGTACTCGTTATCCACTCCAGCATTATCATAGAAACTTTTTTGGTACCAGGCTGCCCAGCTTGAAATACAGACCTCTGTTTGTTGCAATTTTTCTCGATGAAAATGTTCTAGACGACGATGAGATAAAGACCGGCCTAGTGTCTGAACTCCTTATTTCATCGTCGCTTAGCACATTTTTGCAACAAACAGAGGCATTTTTTAAGAGAATTCGAAAATTTTTTGAGTGCCGCAGGTGAAAATTTTGATCCTAAAAGGATTGTTGGGATTGGAGATGCGTATTTTTGGACCTTGGGCCGCTGAGCTAGTATCATTTCGTACATAACTCGAGTATATCTCACCCGATTTTCGTGAATCTTTTTTTTTATTCATGAATGCTCAACATTTTATCTGTGTATGGAGATTTACCATAATTCGCTCTCGAACCTAGCTTGTGCCCAAAAAAGGTGGGTCGACTAGGGTTCAAGTGTTTTTTTAGAGTTATGTGAGAAGTTATGGGAGTTAGAGCAATGGTTTCTTCGGCAAAGTCTCACATTTTTCTGATTAGAATTGGCAAAAAAAGGCATATGTTGACTACTTTGTGGTCTATTACCATGGGAGTTTATAAAAAGTCTGTCTATCAGCTTTTTCATTCTTTTCACTCTGTGAGCATTAAAAAAGTAGCGCCTAAGCCTCTCCTTAGGTCGGTTCGAAGGCTTGCTTTAACTATGTTGTAGAGAAAGTTGGGAGAAACATTGTCGGCCATAGAAGTATGGGTCCAAGGCTCTCCTTAGGGCAGTGATCGGTGCGTGACTTCGTAAGGGTTTTTGTAAATTGCGGTTTTAATGGTTTCCAATCTAACCTAAGAATTTAAATTAATAAAATTACGTAAAATTTCTTGATATTGTGTGGAAGTATTGTGTTTATATCTATATACAATAAGAGTTTGCACCAATTGCTGTGGTAAGTACAGTACTCTTTACCAATATCTACTCTGATAAGTGCGGATCGCTTGAACTATGTTACTTATTTTCAGCTACCCCAAAACTACCGCCCGAGCACCGTCTTTCGAACGGGCCTGAGGAATTCCTCCCGCCCCCCTCTTTCTTTCCTCTTCAATCGGGCCTTACTATAGCCAAAAATAACAAAAAGATCCTTTTAAATGTATTTTTAATTCTAGTGTTGCCTGAGCAAATGAGTTGCTGTAAGGCCACTGTTAAGTTAGCGTTATGCATACATACAACGAATGTATATGAATGTGTAAATGAACTGGACAAAAAGAAATGAAAAGAAGATATGACAAGTGTACAAGTGTAAAACATTTTTTTAATTTTTGCACATACAAGAGAATCTAAAAAGCCCGGGTCGGGCAAAAAGCCCTACGGGCGCCGCTCGAGCGCCTAAAGGACCAGGCGGGCACTGATATCATGTATTCCTATATGTTCCGCTTCAAGGTCGTGTATGGCAGCATGGCTTTTAGTGCTATATTAAGCAAAACTGAGAGAGCATTCTCGATGAGATGAGTACATTGTGAGTATATTGTTCGTGCAGATATAAGTCGGGTAGTGAATTCATGGACACATTGAGCTCCTTTGAATTTTAATAACAAAAATATGAAACGAAATTGTTTAAGTTATTGATACGCAAGAATGACCGTAGAAGGGGAATAGTTTGGACGTATTTTTATATCATACGCTGCTTCCTTGTGTGATCCATATAATTGTTAGCTGTATACTAGAACTAACATTATTATCACATGAATGATTATGCATAATTTCAACACCCGTATGTCAAGTTAGCTCTCAATGAAACAATTACTTGTTTATGGTTTAACAAACATTCCTTAGCAAAGTACGTATAGTTTTTCTGTCGCATTTAATGTTAAGAATAATAAAACAGAATAATGAGACGCGTGCATAAGCGCGTGTCCACCACTAAAAGAATAAATTATAGGAAATTGAGCCCTTATGTTTCCATAGTGTTATTTTGTATACCAGGTGTCAATATGTGAAACAAGTTGGTCAATTTTTCTTACAAAATTTTTGTGATATTTCATAAAATTTATGAATCCACTTAAACAAAAATTTTGAATTGACAGATACTTCAATAGTGTTTGATGGCAATGACTAAAGAAAATTTTCTGTAGTGTGGCACCATAAAGCACGTGAAAAAGATTTTTGCTGACAAAATCCAATCTATTAATAATTAAATAGGGTGAAAAGTTTAATCTGAATACGAATTAAGGATATAAAGAAAAGGAGCCTAAATCGTATTCCTCCCTCACTCACCATAGCTTCCTTCTGTAAACACCGTCAGCCATGAGGAGGCCACAAATCTTACTATTATTACTATATTACTAGCAAAATATTTCAAGGGAACCCTAAATCATTTGGGACTGACAAATGGCGTAACAGCAGTACTTGAATGGAAGAGGGAAGTAGCAGATAGTCTTATTGACCATAACCCCCAACCTGTGATTCCTATACCACAATCAATATGTCACACAAAGAGAGTGGTGTTATTACCGTATCCCTTCACTTTGGACAGGTTTCTGATAGGCACAGGTAGGTTCGAGTGATTAACATTGGTGAACGGATATATTAAAAAAACGATCGGCAAACCTGTGTACCTCAGCCTAAAAGGCGCATCGAACCTCATAGATCTAAGAAAGGGATTCAGATACCCATAACAGAAACTTTTGTTGGTTGGAATATGGAACTCGCGTTTCGTGTCTTGTGTCTGCATCTTCCTGTGTAATTATGTTTAGTTTTGTATATTTACGTGGTTATAGGTGAACACAATGCGTATATGGCTAATTCCATCGGTAGCCCATACATATTGTCGCTACCATCTCACCTGGTGAACGAATGCGTTTCGTCTCATGTCAATATAATTCACATTGAAAGAGTGAAAGAGATGAAGTTCGTTACCCAGGTGACGGTACCGATGGAACTGCGTTTGAAACTACTCAAAATGTTTCTTACTCTTCGGTAAAAACAAAATTCTTCTAATTAAAAGCAACCACTTTAACAAGAGATTTTTGGGGTGTGAAAGATGAAAGAGCTTTTTGCAATTGTCTTCGATTTCGTTTGACTAAATTAGGTCGCTGAAGATTCTCTGACCACAGTCGAAAACAATTTCAAAATTATTTCAAAATTATCTTCTACTAAATTGGAAATCATTTGTTACCTTCTCGAGGCTGCTGAAGCATAAAATTGTTACGTCCCGATCAAGCAGTGAAGAAAATTGCAAATTAAATCGCACGACCCATTAAATTTGAGTATCATATTGTATAAACTAGACTAAGTGATATTTCCCTCTATGTGAAACATCAATATTATTATAGCGTTTAGTTGAGGATCTTAACACCTACCAAAGATACCCAGAACTTAAGAGTGATCTCGCGAAAACTTCGAACAATTTTGGGCATTTTGTATACATCGCATTTTTGATTATGACAAATGATGGCTGATTCGATTCGACATTCAATTCTAGGGACAGAATTTTTTTTTCGAATTTTTAAAAATGTCGGGTCTTTGGAGCTCAAGGTCGGAGTCTACTAGAACCGCCCGAAACAGTTTTTTTTTATGTAAGTCGATGAAGAAGTGATGGAAAATATTGGTTTTTGGTAGGATTGTAGTACTAAGTGAGACAGTCTTTTTGAATAATTTTACCTTCCTCTGTGGAGAGTAGTACGTCAAAAATGGGTCAAATTTTGAGTGGCTTTAGCTCAGTGCAACAGCCATGTTCTGAAAAACGGCTTCTGTGGGATGATAGAGGACCGTCACTACTTCCATTCCCTGCAAAGACTTCCTTAGATACATTTTTTTACAGGAAGAGAGGATTATTTTTGTGAAAGTAGGGTCCTCAAACACTCTTATTTCACGTCAACTTTGCATTAAAATGGACGAATGACCTTTATGAACGTTAAGTTAGCACAAAAGTTTTCCCAAAATTGTTTCCTTCTCGCTAACTTTTGCTTGGGCCGCTGTCTTTATTAGATACCGCTAACATTATGCGCTAAAACGACCATACTACGCAATACGTAATTTAATTTTTGGATTTCTCTAGTCCAACCTTTCTCTAGTCTGTAGTCCAAATCTTTCAATTTTGGGGATTCTCTGTCCAACGTAATTTTAGGAAATCTTTCAATTTTGGGAATTCTCTATCCAACGTAATTTTGGGAAATCTTTCAATTTTGGGAATTCTCTGTCCGACGTAATTTTGGGAAATCTTTCAATTTTGGGAATTCTGTGTCCAAAATTCCGTTATATATTACGTACAGTATACGTGTAAAATCAACAGAAAAACAATAGATTCAACTTTCAATCAAAATTCAAATGTTGAGGGAACTAAAAGGGACACACAACGCATTATGTCAACGGTGACTTGACAACTGTTAAGCAATAAAGAAATCGATGGGAAAAAATGTTGGCACTTCCGCACTTGTCCTTCATAGATGGCACTGCAGGCGACATGAATTAAAGCCCGTGGAATTAACGCCCGGGGAGTTATCGCTCGGAAATTAACTCCCGGAAAATTATCGACCGGGAATTATCGTCCGGGCAAAAGTGACAACAGTTTAAAGTGGGTAAATTTGTACAAGGAAAATACACAATTTGTATAAGGAAAATTTCCTTCCGGGCAATAATTCCCTAATAGTTCCTCTCCTGGCGTTAATTCCCGTCACCGGCGCTGCACTGTAATTTCTCCCCCTCTAATAAGGGCGCTCTCTACTCTTCTTGAGTATGCAAATTTTATGTAATAAAAGCATTGATGATCATAACTACCGCTACAAAACTGTAAGCCCAACAGAAGTGTAGAAAATAAAAATAAGAATGCCGTAATAGCACCGCCACAGCGGGAAAAACTGCTATCTTCGTGTTCATAAATCTAGTATTGTTGAAACAGTTTTGACATAATGTCTAAAGTTTCGCTAAAATCACTTTATAATAACTTAAGATCATAGGAAAATTTTAAAAATTTTTTGACTTTTTGAAAAGTAAAGAATCCCACACCAGTTTTGACAGATTTCCATATATAGTAGTCGTCAAAATTTGAGGACTCAAAAATGTCGTAAATCATAACCTCAACTCTTCAAAACATCCTACTGAATTTTAACCCACGAACTAACATCTTCATCTAGGCGAACAAGGTGAAAATGACTCCAGATAGAGGGGAAAAGATGATTTAATACAATTTTATGGTAATTGTTTCATAATTTTTGACGTTCAATATATTTATGAAAACCTGACAAAACTGGAGTGGGATTCTTAACTTTTCGAAAAGTCAAAATTTTTTTTGACCGCAGGGCCCAGACTATTAACAACAAAGTTTTTCGAATCACCCTAATTAGGAATTCAACTAGGACAAAAAAAAATTATATTTTTTTCGATGAATTTCGTTTTTCTAAGACATTCATTCTTCTACGGGGAATTGTCTTAGCACCCAAAATTATTTCCCCCCAAAATGGGCATGTGCAACAAATTTATTTTCCCCCAAAATTTTCCACGAAAATCTTCGCAAAATCATAATTTGTACTGGGGTCATAATATTTGTACGTGTTGAGCCTTTTTTTGTTTTCCCCCAAAATTTAATAATATATAAAAAAGGTGCAGAGCGTAAAAATATTATCACCCAATTTGGATCATAATATTTTTACTTTCTGCATCTTTTTATATTATCCCCCACTAACAAATGTATGGAGAAATTTTGGGGGATAATATTTTCATGTTCTGCAACTTTTTATATTATCCCCTCAGTGCAAATATGCATGTATCAGTCGTTCACACTAATGAAAAAAAATTAAAATTTACAAAATTTCACGAAATCCTTGGTGGATAACAAAATTAGGGAAAATTTCCTTTTAAAACGTATGCAGGGGACCCGTACGTATCAGAAAAGATGTGGCAAACAGAATAGATGTTACAAAAAGGCTCGAACGTATCTAAGTAAATGTTGCCTAAACTCTAAAGTGCATTTCATCGGATTGGAATCGGTCGGAAACTTTTGAAGTTACGGTCAAAAACGTGGTTTTTTGAAGGTTGGTAGAACTTTTTCACTTATATTTCTGCGAACGGAAATCGCTCTTCAAGGTTTTGAATAAAAGATGTGGACATCAAAAATTCACGAAAATTAAATTAGTGAAAATCTGTAGAGTGGTTCAGGCTGAAGAGTCTTCAGTGTGATTTGGTGATTTTTCGTGAATATTTCTTTAATTATGACGTTTTTTGAGCGGTTTTGCAGAGAAAATAGATGCGAAAATTTTTGTTCGTGGCAGTATGAGTCAGGGGCCTCTCCTAAGTGCTCTAGGTCGGTTCTAAGATCGGCCCTAGTGCAATTTTTTTAAATTATGAGACTTTTTTAAGGATTTAGAGAGGTTGCGCTGTTTCTTCAGACGGGTTTTTCAATATTGCCCTTTCGGCAATTTTCAATCCAATTTAATGTCGACGTAATTTCATGCACTTAAGAGTTACGGCAACATTTCGAATCTTTTTGCAACAGCTATCTGTTTGTCACATCTATTCTGATGCGTACGGGTCCCCTGCATATGTTTTTCTTATCCACCTAGCTTTTCGTGACATTTTGTAAAAGGAAATAATCCAAGGATTTCGTGAAATTTTGTATATTTTAATTTTTTTCATTACTGTGAACGACTGATACATACATATTTGTACTGATTGTAGCTATAGACTTAAATGCCACAAACTACCCAAAACTTCTCCATTTGTTCGTGGGGGATAATATAAAACGGATAAAACGGATAATATAAAACCTAAAAATATTATGACCCAAATTAGGTGATAATATTTTTACGCTCTGCACCATTTTTATTATCCCCCACGAACAAATGTATGGAGAAATTTTGGGGGAAAATAAAAAAAGACTCAACACATAGAAATATTACGACCCCAGTACAAATTGCACTTTTGCGAAGATTTTCGTGGAAAATTTTGGAGGAAAATAATTTTGGGTGCTAAGATAGTTCCCCTTCTTCTACGACATATGAAAATAATACGTTAGTTTTTTTTATAAATCGATTTTAAGCTTTCGTTTTACTAAGAAAAAATCTGACTGCATGCGCATTGCGCAACTGCATGCGATTTTTCAGTCAGTTTGTGATCAAAATCAAAATATAAAAAAACTAGCGCATTATTTCCATATGTCGCGTCGTGGAAGAACGAATGTCTTAGAAAAACGAAATTTATCGAAACAAATATCAAAAAAATTTCAGTTGAATGGTCAATTGTTACATAAAGACAGAGCTACGAGCACTCACCGTGTCTCTAGGTGGCTAGTGTAAGTAGATTTTGGTTGATTCATAGTAAATATCTTACAAATTTTCTTTTTGAAACTGCAGTAATTCAGTCATGCCAATGATGACAGTAAATTTACTGTCTTCAAGTATATTAATGATCATGTGTAAAAGGAACGACACCATTTTTGTGATGAATTTATGCGTTGATGCAACAATTCGGTTGTTTTTACATTTCATAAATAAATGAGGAACTCTTACTACTCCTACATTGTTAACACAAAATTTCCGTCATTCAATTGCACACAATTCACGTCTAAAGATGCAGATAAAATAAATTTACATTTCAGGTTTACAATGTGAAAAAAGTATGAAAAAAAAATATCGAAAAATTAATCCACAAGTCAATTTAAATTATTTTATTCATTTAATGGAATTCACAATAAAAGAAGAAAAGAATGCAACAAAATTTATTTTATGAAAATCAAACTGATTACCATTCAGCATAAATATGAATTTTATCTTGCAATATATTATTATTACCATCGGGGACATTAACACAATGTTTATTTTACTATAAAATGCAGTGCCGAGAAGGTGTTACGGACATATATCAGTAATTGGATATAATACAGCCGGACTCTCGTTATTTCAATGTTTCTAGTTGGTACAGTGAATCAAGATGACATGTTAGTACCGCTAAAGGACAATTTTGTTTTGTTCGGATGGACGGTTTTTTTATTTATATTTTCTATTAAAGTTGGCACGCGTCTTTCTCTTGATAAAATTTAACGTAACGCATAACATGGAATTAATAATTGACGATAATTTAACGTAATTAATGAGATTAAACTGTGAAGACATACATTCAATGCAAACGCTCGTACTTTGATGAATCACTTTGTCAAAGAAATTAATTCTTAACTTCTAAACCTGTTGAGAACTGATAAACCGAACACATTCCAACTACTTTGTTGTTTGTATTTATTTTTCCATCTTTATTTTAACAAGGCCATTTATAGACTCTCAAATTAAGACCCTTGAGGCAAACAAACAATCAGAAGAATAACGAAATTTTAATAATTTCATATTGAAACCCATAAAAGTTATTTATTCATCATAATGCTTTTTGATTATGTTCTATAAATGGAATCGACATGCTGAATTGCACTTGCTATGAGGAATTCGACTTGATCAAGGTTGAAATCTTTTTCAATCGGATGGCGTCATTTTTTCTACATTACTGGTATAATAAAAGCATAGCCAGGCTGGTATCGTCTCATTTCTCATACGGAAAAAAATAAACGTATTGTGAGCTGAATACCGGAATCCGTTCAGGTATATGGAAATCATATTTCTGTATTATTTATTCTTTAATTGGCTGGATATACTTTTGTTAAACTGAAACGGTGCAACATTTACCCACATTTACTTACATTCTATAACTTTAACGTTATGCCAATTTTTAAATAGCTTCGTCAAACGGCTAGTGATATGGACATCAGTGTCTTACATTATGCGATGTCCTAATACGATAAAGTTCAACTCAAAATATACGCTGGTTGGTTGGTTTATTTAGGAAACATAATTCAGTTCAATACAACAGTTTACAAAATACACTTAAATACTATGAAGCTAAATTAATTGTACCTCCGTCTATTTAACGTCCTGAATTAAAGCACTGAGGCCATCTTTGTAGGGCCTATTGTGCTGCATCTCATTCCCTATTAAGTTTAGACTCCCCTTTCGGGTTCCATCAGCCTCCTACTCCTTATGATAAAGGAGGGCACGTTGACTAATTTCAGTTTCAGCTGCTCTTCGGCGGTCAGATAGACTGAAGTCTCTTAAGAGCTTCGTTCTGAGACCTTTTAAAGCCGGACAAGTGCATATGAAATGCCTCGCCGTTTCTGGTTCTAGTCCGCAGCCACTGCATGTTGAATTTAAACTGTTGTGACCTGTTAAGATTCCTACAAGTTTGCTTAATTCACTCCTGTTGAGCCTCAACAGAAATTTTGTGTTTTCGGCATTACATCCGATCAAAAATTCTTGAGATCGCCTACAAGTTGGGAGCGTTTTCCATCTATTCTGGTGGCACCGATTCATTTTCGCCTTCACTAAGGACTTAATTTAGCCTGCATGTCTGCTGACAGCAGGTTCTGGCCCAATGAATGTGGAACTGCTTCCCTCTCTGGCCAACTGATCAGCTTTTTCATTCCCCTGCACTCCTGAGTGAATTGGTACCCATGTCAATGTGACTTTATTGTCTCTTGACAGAGTTTCCAGATCCAGAGTCTCGAAGCACTGATGAACCAGTTTTCACGAAATCTTGACCGATGACAGCGTCTCTATGGACGATTCACTGTCTGAACAGATCAAGATTTTCTTATTTCTGATGCCATCTCACTGCATCATATCTGAAATTTCACAGATGGCGACTATCTCTGATTGAAAAACGGTTGTTTATGAACCCAGAGCCATTGATACATCGTATGCCAAGTCCGCTGAGTGCACACCTGCGCCCGTTCCTTCATCTGTCTTCCATCCATCTGTGTAAACCACGACATCAGTCTCTGCTGCAGGTGTCCCTAAATCCCATTCAGACCTCTTTGGCAGGTTCGTTTCGAAACTTCTTTCGAAGCAGAAACGCGCTCTCATAGAGTCTTCTGGCATATCTACTTCGCTAAACTCTTCTCTGAGTCGTGCGAGAACACTCGCGTGACCAAAATTTCGATCATTTGCAATCCAATTTCAACCTTTGTACGTACAGTCTATACACTATCATCTCGTCCTCCTGTTCTAAAAACAGGTCCAGCGGCGGCAGTGACAGTAGTACCATCGCCGCTGTCGACGTCGATATCATAACTCCAGTTATGCTCAGTCATGCTAGCCTCTGTATCCTATCGACTTTCTTTTTCGTAGCGCCTAATTCAGCACGTGGTGCCCATACCATAAGTTAGTATAGGCCTTACTATGGCTTTATACATCCATTACAGAACGAATGGCCTGATACCCCACTTTTCGCCAAACGTGGCGCGACATGTCCAGAAAACTCTCAGCGCTTTCCTGACTTTCTCTTCCACATGCTCTTTCCAATCCAGTTCACTGCCTAGAACGACTCCAAGGTACTTGACCTTGTCTGTCAGTTTGAGAACAGTTCCCAAAGTATTGGCATTCGCATTGGAACTAACTTCCGTTTCCTAGTAAAGAGAATGAGTCCGGTCTTGTCTTGGTTTACCGACAACCCTGAGGTTTTACACCACTCTTCTACTACCCGAAACGCTTTATTCATCATTCATGAGAAATTAATTAGAAATAAATGAAAATGAAATGAACTCAAACCTCCTTCCAAGTCTCTGGTATGTAGCCCAGAGCCAGAACTGCTAGTAGGGCTTAGAATGCCGATTCGCCCCATCAATGTGTTTTACCACACGTTTAACGTGAATTCCAAACCACGCCTAACGGTAGCATTTTACCATTAGGATTTCTTCTGGTGCTAATTGTATCTTCGCCTAAAGTCAGACCCAGATATTTGTACACAGAATTCATCGAATATGGGTGACGTCATATTTGCCATTCTTCTAGGTACGATTTGTTGCGGCACCAAATTCACAACTACCCAAAGTATGAAGCCTGGGTGTGCCTAGGAATGTTAATTGCATGCTATACATTGAAGAAACATACTATGCAGAATTTGTCCCTACCAGGATTGAAGCCGGATATTCTCGGTGGAAAGCCAGTGCGTTACCACTGAGCTAACCCGTTCCTATTTTACGCATATACCGTACGTAACTACGCATATACCGTACGTAATTACGCATATATCATATGAAATTCGAGTGTAACGTAGGGAAAAATTCAAAATGTGCTGTGAGGTGTAGTGCACAGACGGACGAACGAACAGGGAGGGTGAAAACATGAAGTAGCTATCGCTACTTAATGAACAGGACAGAATATTCCTTGACAAAACACATATACATAACAGGGGTAAACAGCAATGGACGATTAAAAGACTTAGCCTTGCTGACCGACACATTTCGTTTGAAAGTCTCTTACGAAATTGTCCTTTCAATAATGTTTATATAAGACTCATCCTTACCTTAGCGAAAATCCCACTAAGGCCGTAGCAAACACCAATGAAAAGAACTGGAATTGTCAATTTTGTAGCCATCCGATCGAAATTGCAAACATCAAATAATTTATTGTCCAAAAAATATTGACTTTTACCTTTTTCCGATTCCTGTTTGCAAACATTTGCTTTTAATTTATTTTTTAACGGAAGTTCTGAATAAATTTGTTTCCATAAAATGTTCATTTCCGATTATTAAAATTCGATTCAACGATTTAACGTATGAAGCCTGTTTACAAAGTGTTTTACCAAGCAGTTGATTCTGAATTTTAATTTTGTATTAATTTTGCACCTCCTTGTGTTAAAATCGGAGAACAGACGCACTCGCAACCTGGTTTCAAGTAGGAATGAAAAACATTGCCCTTGAAATTATTGGAAATCGCTTTCCATATAACGTCAAGTAATTTCCTATACCATACTGGGTTCGGAGAAGGAAGGAAGTCTGTTGCTAAAATTTAAGGCACTCACTGTACACAAAAGTTAATTTAGCCGGGATCATGCAATCCACCGCCATCAAATCATCATCATCATCATCAAACTTTATAGACCATTATTACCCTCCGGTGTGAGGTCTTTATGTCACAACCCCAGAATGGTGAACTATCGTCCTCCATGCCCTTCTATCGCCTGCCAAGGAGATGGTTTGTTCGCCCAGAGAAAGTTGCCTAACTTCTAAATCTGATTTAATTGAATCTATAAACCTTCTCCTTGGTCTACCCCTTGGCCTAACACCCGGGACCTGTGCACCCAAGATCCTTTTCGGTAACCTGTTATTACCCATCCTTTGAACGTGCCCAAACCAACTTAGACGACTGGCCCTTGCTTCCTCTTCCACTGACGCAATCCCTAAGTTTTCCCTAATGTCGTCGTTCCTGATATGATTATCCCACTGCTCCCTCCTATTAACTTTCGCTATATTCCTAAGAACCCTCATATCAGAAACCTCCAGGTCATGCACTAGATATCCTCAATCCACCCAACTCTCACTACCATACAGAATCGTCGGCCGGAATATTGACCTGTGAATAGCTAACTTCGTTTCGCTACTTAATTCCTTCTGTTGAACACGTGCGACCTCAACTGACTGGCCACCGCGTTTCCCTTTTCCTCCTTTCCTTTCCTCAATTCCCTACTAACTGCCATCCTCTGAAAAATGGTTCCTAAGTACTTGAATTCAGAAACCTGCTCCAGCTCCTCCCCATTTAATGCAAGCTATCTCTCCTTCCGAGCTTTGCCGACATGCTAACCTTAGTTTTCCCTACACTTATCTTCATCCCATACTCCTCACATGCAGCATTCAGGCAGTCAATCCCACCCTGTAACTCCGCGGTACTATCTGCCAACAGAATCAAGTCATCCGCATAGGCCAGAATTTTCATTATTACCATCAAAATGCAGACATATTTGACGCTGAAAGAAAATATAATTTAGCTTTCAACATGTTTAAAAAAGGACGTTTTGACTAAATAGCTAACTCACCCAATGACTCAACATCAACACTCTTAATAATCGATGTTTTTGTTGCAGCGGAATGCAAAAACAACCATCTAGTTTGAGATTGTTGATGGGCCGTGACGCAAGTCCAGGCTTGTTTGTTTATTTCAATTAAAACAGAAGAACACTTGGAGTTAAAATGGAAAGCTTGAACTGAAAGTCTTTAGGAAATCTCTTTATAAATTCTTTTAACGAAACAAGTGAGAGCAAAGAATGTAAACATCACCATCGTGGTATTCCGTTTAATCAAAAATTCGAAAATGAACTGAAAAATTAGTACACAGTTCAGTTGCCAGAAATATTTAAAGCCAATAATAAATTGGCAAATGTTCGTTTTTTTGATGCCATTGCATTGTGGTTGGAAACTCAAAAATGCATAATTTCCGGGTAAGGGATCGTTCATAAATTATGTCGCGTTTTTTTCAGTGTTGCCAGCAAATTAAAATAATCAATAACTAGACCAATATGCATTTTTTCGAGCCGAATGTTTGATCTACTCTACCCAAATGTGTTATTCTGTTGTGGTTGGAGTAAACATTCGACTTCAGCAAATTATAATAACGTTTATTTAATGCATATTTAAAGTCGTTCGACTTTTTTTTGTATATACATTGGTGAAATGTACAAAGTTGCTAATTATATTCAACTAAAAATTAGTAAGAAAATAACATAGAACTAATATGCTTAATGCATGCTGTGATTCTGAATAAAAAAAAATGAAGGATAATATGAACATGAAATGATAATCATAGAAAATCCAAAAAAAAAAGGAGAAAACAGATTCCGTATCCAAAACCGTTAAACACCCCACCCAGCCCGATGAGCATTTTCTGAGCAAATGTAGTTTGGTTGAGTTATTGATGATTTTAATGTGATGGAAACGCTGAAAAAACGCTATGATTCAAAGTCTGTCTAGCAACACTGAATTGAGGACATGATTAATTGATGAGTCATACATAAGAACTCGTTATTTACAATCAGGGCCATGATATGGCGGCTTGGTTTCCAAAATTGACTTATCGTTTGACATTTCGGCGCCGTATGATGTGGCCAACTGAATGAAATGTCACATCGAGCAATTTTTCTTTATATTTTATAAAAAAATGTCTCTGGATAACTCCATCTGTAATCTGGTATGATATCTATCCGATAGTGCTGCAGAAGGCAGCGCATGTTATCATGAAACCGCTTAAGAATATCATGAGGGCAGTCCTACCATTAGGTGTTATTCCTAGAGCATGGAGGGATGTCCTGATCCTTTTTATACCAAAACCTGGGCGTAAAGCGAATGACCAGACGAGCTCGTACAGACCGATTAGCCTTATATCTTTCATTATGAAGGCGTTGGAAAGGATGTGCGACAGGTATATAAAGGAGGGCGTGCTGAGGGCCGAGCCTTTACACAAGAATCAGCATTCCTATCAATCTGGGAAATCGGGGGAAACAGCTTTACACCAGGTAGTCCATACTCTGGAAAAGAATGTAAAACACGAGAAGTTAACCTTGGCTGCGTTCTTAGATCTGGAAGGGCCCTTCAACAAGGTAGTTTTTAGAGCAGTGAGCGCTGCTTTGAGAAAGTTCAATCTCGACAGGACACTGATTAGGTGGATTATGGCAATGCTCGCGAACAGGCTGCTGACGGTGGAATTGTTTGGAGTCAGTAAGCAGGGAACAGTCGACAGGGGTTGTACCTCCTTGGTGTTACCACCAATCCTTTGAAACATGACAGTCGACGACCTTCTCACTAAGCTCAACTCAGAGGGGTACCTAGCAATAGGATACGTCGATAACATAGCAATTTTAGTATAAGGACCTTTTGAAGAGGACTTAGGTCAGCTCATGCATCAGGACTCTCTGTTAACCCAGATAAAACTGGATTGGTACTTTTCGCCACTAAGAATAAGATCCGAAAAATGAGACTACAGAAACTCTTCGGGCAGCAGCTAGTGCTGACGGACAAGCCGAAGTACCTTGGGGTCATACTAGACGAGAAGCTGAATACGATCGGGAAGACATGGGGCATTGGCCCTCAGCTTGTGAGACCAATAATGAGCTATGGCTGCATGGTATGGTCACACAAGCTAGAGACGATGATCGTACGTAGGAGACTTGCGCATGTGCAGAGGCTAGCGTGTCTTAGCATAATGGGAGCGATGACGTCGACTCCGACTGCGGCTCTGGAAGTTTTATTGTCATTGAGTCCAATTGACATATTTATAGAGCAAGAGACATAGATGATAGTAGCTAGACTGTTCAGGTGCGGTCATTGGTTGGCGCTCGATAGGAGCATGGTTCATGCGAGTATCTTAACTAAACTGAGGAATGACATCAGAGAGATTGAGATGCCACAAGACTACATGTCAGTTGAGTTTCGTTGAGCATTGGCAGAAACAGTTGCCATCAGTGTGGCCTGCGAAAAGCTATTGGAGCAGCGGCTGGAGGGCAAGAAGGTTTCGATTTGCACTGACAGTGAGGCGGCGCGGCGCCAAAAGCGCTGTCATCTTACAAGCTATCGGCTCAATCAGTTCTAAGAGGTAGAGTGGCCTTGGATGCCTTACGAGAGAAGAACGAAGTAACTCTGGTATGGGTTCCGGGACACTCGAACATTGAGAGAAATGAGAAGGCTGATGAGGTGGCAAGGAAGGCGGGCGAATGTGAGTTCACTGGCGCAGAACCAGCACTCGGCATTAACGCTGGATTGGTGCCAGAACTCATCAGATACAACTCCAAAGACAAACATTAGAGAGCGTGAGAGCAGCTGAACGCTTTTAGGCAAACGAAAGAGTTTTTGTTGGGATGCAACTCGAAGACCACGAAACATCTCTTAAGTTTAGATAAGGCAAGACTGGGAGTGCTAACAGGGCACAACCGCACAACTGCTTAACATACCATTTGAATGAAATGGGACTTAGCAACGATCAGAACTGTAGAAGGTGCGGAGACGTACCGGAAACGGCGAAGCACTTCATGTGCAACTGTCCTGCACTGTCGATGCTGAGGTCGAAGCACCTGGGTGACTTTTACCTAACACTAGAGGAATTCCGAAAGGTGCCATTGCCTGACGTTCCATCCTTCATTACAGATAGCAAATGTATGGACTATCCAGACATTTAGCACAGCAAAGAATGAGCCACTAGACGACACAATGAGCCCAATAAAGATGGCTTCAGTGTTCAGCATGAACACTTAGTAGTTTTAGTCATAGAGTTTTGTATTGCATTGTGCTGTCTTGACTAGTATATAAGTTTGTATCATGTTACTCGGCCAAATAAACCAACCAACCAACCATGTCATCTGGGAAACGAATGTGTTTTGTCTCATGTCTCATGTCATTCGCCGAGTCTTTGCGATGTTTTTTCAGATCAAATTTTGACACTAAAACTCACTAATTATATATTCTGATTCAGAGAATCTATAAAGGGATGTGTTATGCAAACAGTAGATGTTTTGGAATTTAAAATTAATGATCATTGCCTTAGAAATATGCAGAGAAAAAACATCGCAAAACATAGAACTGTCAAAATATCTGACACGCTCTTAAGTACGATATCCGACACCTCACTGCGAAAGAGTTGGCGGCTAGCGGAAAAATATTTAAATGCTTTTTTGACGTAGAAGGTGGAGCCACGAACGAGATAATGACAAAAATATTAACTAGTAATTTGCAATTTCAGCAAAAAAGTGCTTCTATCTCTTGAAATAATTGATGTGTGATGCGTAAAATTGTAAAATAATTCAAACGAAATTCGATTGAAGGCAGAGTCCAACTTGACAGTTACCAATAAAAATCTTAAGAGTGGTTGAACAATAGATTTTCATAGTGCCATCTTGTGCTAAATTATTCAAGTTTCAATCAAAATTCAAATACTGGGCGCACTAAAGGGTCTATTCTGCCCTAATTTGCATAAGAAACTTAGTACGAAAGAGACAAAAAACTTCGTGTGGACTTTTGTATAGAATTTTTTTTTCTCTTTCGCACTAAGTTTCTTATGCAAATTACGGCAGTATTGTTATCATCTGCTGACTGTAACGACAGCGCCACCTCGTTTTTTTTCTCTGGATGAATGTAACAAATGAAGGAATTGCGTCACATTGATTTCCTTTGGTTTTTATTGTAATTTCTCATTTTTAATAAAACTCAATCAGCATAGCACTGAGCCAAATGATATGATTAAATGATAAAAGAGCATTTCTGTCACCCATACAGCTTAACTTAATACTCAATCAGGAAATAATTGAATGAAACCCACAATACTAACTGTCATGTTAAAGAAATATCTGGGACTTCACCAGCACAACATAATATTCACCACAAAGACATTGATTGTATATATGCCAACTTAAGTTCTCTTCCATTAGATCGACTTATGAACGGTCAAACGATTAAATTGATGCGAACTAACCTAATGGGATCGCAACAGATCACGTTTCTGTATGACCTTATTTACAGCTATTTTCCATATTATTTTAAAAAGCAAAGTTGGAACGAAGAAGGAATTATTCAATTCATTGTTTCGATGCATTCGTTTTGTGTATTTCTCGAACAAAAAAAAAGTTTACTGATTGTTGGTGTTCAAAGACACTGAAAACTATTTCTTGAACAACAAAATAAAAAAAAAAATTATGTTCGATGGTGTGCCTTTAGGTCATCAGGAATATGCTGTCACGCGAGCTTCAAGTACAAATCATTTTCACGATCATTTATCTATCATAGGGTCAATGTGTACATCCACTTCAGTCTATATGTTTACAATATATTGTGATTTTTCGAATGGAATTAGATTCCAAACGATATCCCAAGAACATCAAATCATTTTTCCTTGTTTTGCATTCAAAAAAAAAACTTTTTTTGTTCAATTTATTATGCTGCGCATTTTTGAAATATTATTTTAAAAGGAATTGCATTTCATATTATTTTGATGTATGGAAAAGTTTGAGTTATATGATGGCGACGACGACGTTTTGCATGGAAATTTATGAATTGCATTATTTTGCAAGTGCACTCTTTTGCCTGCACAATACAATTGTTCTTATACAATAATTTATAATAAATAATCCTACCCAGCAATATATCAATTTACAGTATGGCAAAGTAATTTTTTTGTCTTTTGCTCAATTCTTTATTTGAAAAAAACATTTAAAATAACCTACCTGTATAAGAGGAACGATTATATTTATTGTTTGTATTGAATAACAGAAAAAAACAACTAAAATTTCCAACTAAATGGTGAGAAATTGTGAAATTTTTCCTGAATGGTAATGTGATCTTATATGAGATTTTCATATTGAAAAGAACAGATAAAAAGTGTTTTTGCCACATCTAAAGTGGTGATTGCACAAAATAAATAAAATATTATTTCAAAAGTTTTTCTTTCCATATTTCAAACTATATTTTTGTCATTTTTAACGGGCTTTTCGAACACTTGTGTGAGAACATTTGTATTGTATCGTAGAGATATAATAATTTTATGCTTGTTATGATGGAAATCGGATTAGAATTTCATAGAAATATTGCTGTTGATGTTGCGCGATTTGCATGACAATGAGATCAATTCAATTCCTTTCGCCTGATTGTTTATACACTTCCTCTTTGGTTGCGTCATCTTACTACTACAGCGAGACGCCTCATGACCTGGGAAAAGCCTTCCTCTCGAGAACAGTAAGTGATAAATATATGAACATCATTTGTAATTATTTAAGGAAGAGACTCTGTACTCAACAAATGTGTATTCAAGAGAGAAGTCTGCCGTCATAAGGAAAAAAATTTAATTTAACTACGTAAATAAAATTTACTTCACAGAACTCGGCACAATTCTATAAATTAAATTATAAATAACGAGACTAGACGATCCGTTTTTTAATTGTACCATTTATTTTTACCATGACCGGTTTCGAAAACTAAGTTTTCATCATCAGATTTTGGTCCAGTAATTTAAGGAAAAAAAGCTTTGATTAAATTAGTGGCAAATTTTTTCGGCGCAATTCGTTGAAAATCTTCTCTAAGTTTTTATGACGGTAGAATTCAGATGAGAGTTTTTCATATAAATTCTCTCACAAATTCTCCTCGCTAAGTTTTTTATGCGTTGTACGGCAGAATTGCCCAACCGTTAGCCCAAGGTTTTTTTGGATTTAAAATACATGTAACAGGGACCTAATCCTTAGATTTTGCAACTTCTCATTTTACCAGCTGGTCTACAAATACATTGAAAATGAGCAACGTCATAAGCATAAAATATTCTTAATAAGAAAAAGCCGTCAACGTTATCTATCTTCGTCATGAAATCAATTCACAGTTCTGTGCAGTGATTTTCAACACAAATGAATACATTTAGTTCGTATCAGTCTAAAACTTTCCAACTTTTTTCAACTGCAAAATTTTTCAAAATCTTCTTTTTACTGAAAGGTAATTGAAAAAGTGAGGTCGATTACAATCACCATTACAACACAACTCAACTAAATCTAACTTCTTTGGTGTGACGTTTTTATGATTAATTAATCTATTAGAGGTATTGGGCGAAGCGACTTATCGCTAAATTGATGTCATATACATATACGAAACAAACAATAGGAACTAGGACGGCGAAATTCGACAAGAAAAATCGTCGATCTACGACTAATGTATACCTTTCTACGAAGAAAAATACTCGCAAGTCGCAATCATTCGATAAAAGAAAATGGTCAGGAAATGGTTCGGGAAAATTGTGATAGATAGATAGATAGATAGTGTGATAGATATAAGCTAGAGATCAATAAGCTCAAGGAATTGTCCGAATTAATTTTAGTAAAGACGATTCATATTAACATATTTACGATTAACTGTTGTTATGATAAATTCTAAATTCAACCGACTATGATATCAGAATGACGGTTGTCTTAAGTGATAGGTGGATACGCTGTGTTTTCTTAAGCAGCCTTTGTTACAAGGGCAGCTCCTTTTATTTGTATTTTTTTATGTAAATAAATGTTTTCTCTATGTTATAAGTTATACGTCATACGTTATAAGTTTTTAAGTTATAAATTTTTATGAGTTATAAGTTGTAAGTTATGAGTTTTAAATTTTAAGTTATAAGCTACAAGTTATAAGTTTTGAAATGATCTACTGATCAGTTTCAAAACTGATACGGATCAGTATTGTTTAATTTCAAAACTGATACAGATAAGTTTTGATCAGTTCCAAACCTGATAAGGATCAGTATTAATCAGCTTCAAAACTGATCTGAATCAGTACTGATCAGTTTTAAAAATAATACGCATCAGTACTGATAAGTTTCAAAACTGATCTGAAACAGTATTGATCAGTTTCAAAACTTATAACTTGTAGCTTATAACTTATAAAAATTTATAACTTAAAACGTAAACTTATAACTTATCAAAATTTATATCTCATAACTTAAAACTTACTTAACGTAAACATATAACTTATAATTTCTAGATACATGGATATGTTATAAATATAGCGATAAGGCGCTTCGCTCAAGCTCTCTATAGACGCCCAGATGACTGGTGACAAGATAAGGGTTGACCATTACAAAATAACGTAAATGACATACGGTCCTGGGCTTTTAAATTTACTTGCGGTCAAATTTTAGCTGTTTTGCAGTTTCGCCAATACAAAATACAGGACCTAGGTGTCCAGTTTCTTATTGAAATAAAGAGATAAAAGAGATAATCTTGAAAACAGGAAAAACACGTAAATTTGAAGGCACACGGCCGTAACATAAGATTTAACAAACTAAAAGTGCTGATTTCGTCGTTTACGACTCATCGGTACATCTTGCCTACTAGACCATGTCAATCTCATCCAAAAACTGGCAGGATCAACCTGAGGCTGCTCAGCAAAAACCCTTAGAATCACGACACAAGCGATGATACTATCGACAGCGAATTACTGCTCCCTGGTTTGGATTAATAGTGCTCATGTTAGCAAGGTTGATACCCAAATAAAATGCGCATTACGAATGGCCGCTGATGCCGTTAACCCAACAGAAGTGGAATGGCTCTACTGAGCAACATACCACCCCCTTCATCCTTCGTCAATAAGCCGCTCTGAAGTTGTGCAACAAGATTGAAATGGACCATGACCTACCTATCTTCAAAGACACAGAATCAGCTCCGACTACATCTCGGTAGATATCTGGATGTCTTGATGTTTTGGACTTTCTACCGTCAGAAAGATGATATGGGAGTTATGAACGAAAGTTGGAGAGAGTGGTGGAAAAGTACTATAGTCGCAAATAAAGAATTAATCAACGACCCCATAGAGGAGGTAAAAGGCTGTGAACTCCCAAGGAAAATCTGGCTAAGGCTTAACCGCTTTGGAACAGGGCAAGGCTGTTGCGCATTGAAGTACAGGAATTATGAATTCGTTTGGTTACGAGAAATTATTCAGAGACTGTAAGAATCCAAAGAAATCTTGGAAAATCATTAATTCCATTTTGGGGAAGGGATCTATCAAAAAGATAGATATTAAACTGAAAAGTGCTAATAATTCTATAGTACAAAAAGAGTTAGTAGCTCAAATCTTTAACAATCACTACTCCACTGTCGGTGAAAAATTAGCAAAAGTAATTCAAAATGAGAAAAAAAATGATAATAATAATCCAGGGATTGTCACTGAAGTACCATCTAGAAGGGGGATCTCTTCCACAATAATGTTAATGGCCGTAAGTGCACAAGATATTGAGGACCTGATTTTGAGGTTGAATAACGATAAGGCTCCAGGATATGACGGCATTTCTGCTATAACTCTAAAACTATGTATGAACTCAATTTCAAATGTCTTATGTGAGATTTATAATGATTGCATTACTGACGGAGTCTATCCAGATATGTTAAAGATTGGTAGGATAACCCCAATCTATAAAAGTGGTGATAAATATGAGGTTTCGAATTACAGACCTGTGACAGTCCTACCAATGATCAGTAAGGTTTTTGAAAGGCTGCTCTACAGGAACATTGTAAGCTTTCTAAATGCGAATAATTTTTTCTATTCAAAACAATATGGATTCCGTGCGGGCTGCGGGACGAATAATGCATTGTATGAACTCATTAACGATGTAAGTGTTAAGATAGAAAATAAAAATATAGTTTCTGGTTTATTTCTTGATCTTGCCAAAGCATTTGACCGGTAAATCACAGCCTACTTTTGGACAAACTTGAAAAGTCTGGAATTAGAGGTGTAGCGCTCAACCTCATGTCCAGCTACCTATCAAATAGGTTTCAATATGTCATGGTGAATGACTGTTGTAGTTCGAAAATAGGAATGTCTTACGGAGTAGTCCAAGGAAGTATTCTTGGTCCGCTACTATTCCTGATATTTATAAACGACTTTAACGAACTACCACTTTCCTCTTCTGTCTACCTGTTCGCTGATGACACCAGCATATTCACTGCTTCGATATGTCTGAATACAAATATAGGCAACTTGACAGCGGGTTTGAGAATAGTAGGTGAATACTTTAAAGCGAATGAGTTGACTCTAAACCTTGACAAATGCAAAGTAATTCATTTTAGATCGCCCAAAAACATCGTTAAAATCTTCCCAGATATTGAGTGTGATGGGATTGTTATAGAGAGGGTAGCGTCGGTGAAATATCTGGGAATTGTGCTTGACCAATTTTAGAATTGGAACGATCATATCTCAACGCTATGTCATAAAATCGCTCCATGTGTTGGAATTCTTAGGCAACTGCGATTCTCACTTCCTACAATTGTCCTGAAAAAAATTTATTTCGCAATGATCCACTCAAGGCTGACATACTGTATGGGAATCTGGGGTGGGGCAGCAAAATCATGGATAAATCATCTGAAAGTGTTGCAACGTAAGGCTCTAAAATCGGTTTTCAGATTGCCCTTGAGATGTAACACGGAATTATTGTTCAATACGCACTGCCATAATATTCTGCCTATCTCAAAGCTTTACGTCAATGATATATGTACCTTCGTCCACTCATGTTTGAATGACAACCGTTTCCACAACATCAATTTTATGAAGAGGGAACATACCTACTTTACAAGAAATAGGGATTTGCTATATGTTCCGTTCCTGAAAACAAAGGTTAGTAGGCGATGTGTATCTTTTGCTGGGCCTAACCTATTCAACAAATTGCCAAAAAAGATCAGAGGCACTATCAAGAATACGGATTTCAAGCGTTTGTTAAAAAATCATTTGGTTGCAAATGGGATCTAAATTAGCCATCCTTGAACTCTCCGTCCTCATTTTTCTCCCGTGCTAGAGTCTTTCTCTTCTTTTCTTCTATGCCTCCCTCTATTTTCTATTTTCTATTTTTTATTTTTTATTTTCTACTTTCTATTTCCTATTTCCAATTTCTATATTTCTTAATATCTTTTTTTATTTTCTTGGATTGATTTTGCTTTTCATGCCACAGCCTTCTTGAATAATACTAGTTGACAGCTTGAAACTAGGCTTGTATAAAATGAGATAAAACGAGATGAAATGAAATATTTACTTAAATAAATATTTTTTTTATTTTTTTTTTTTCACGAAATAATGACCAAACAATATGAAATAGTTATATTTAATTTAGTTTAATGATTTAGTTTTGATTTCTCGATTGATATAAAAAAATTCCTTCAAAGTGGTACACCACAGTGGAATTTTAAGTAAAAGGGATTATGATTATGCATCGATGTGTTTTTTGATTTATTCAACTTAGATAAAAAAAATTAATGTTATTAATGATGTGAATAAAAATGAATGAATGAATTATTTTGCATAGCTTTCATACGACACCCCATTCGTAGATTTAAAGCAAGAATGCATTTTTAGGAGAGCTTATTCCACATCAAAAATTTAAGATCTCGGAGAACTCCACTAAACATGTGATTTTTGTGCATATATTTGTTAAGTTTTCGAAGTTACTGGAATTAAGTCTTCGTCCAAGGACGTTAAGTCGAACATTGTTCCTCATGATTGGTCCTAGAAATCATCTAAGATAGGTACTACTGACGTCCAAGAACCTAAAAATAATTACAAATTTATATGAATAATTTGTTTCTTTGCGGTACACGGAAATTGTTGAGGCAGGTTTCAGTTTTCGAAAATCGATTGAGTTATTCGGGCTGGAGACTCCATGTAAGTTGACGAAGGTCTAGCGATACACATGCACATGGTTTTCTTTAAGGACGTGAAATAGGTTTCCACGAAATTTTCGGCAAAAACTGATTGTAAAGGTAACGGTTTGAAATCAAAAACAAGTGCAAGATAAACAATGTTTGGAAATTACTTAAATCATATCCCGGGCTACCATACTAGGGTCTTTGTAAAACTCTGCACATTCCCTTGTCTTTTTTTTTTGCTAAAAGTTTGTATAGCTTGGAAACGACCAGATTTGTTGCCGTAAGTAAGTAATTATCTACTTCAACGAACAAAGTAAGCCGATTTTGCGCCTCATCAGTACACCGTTGTCGCGGGACCATTAGTATATCAGCAATATCAGAGAATGGAGTAAACAAACATCAGTTGTTGGCAAGAACAGAGAATGGAATGAACAAACATCTGCACAGAGCCTAGCTTTTATACATAATTCTTGAGATCGATTTTGTTCCATGTCTCCAGTTTGATCTCTCACATCTAACAGTTTTGAAGCAAGAAATTGTACTTCAAAGGTAGGGTGAATTGTCCACTAATATTTGAAGTATTAGTGGAGATGTTTGATTCCAATAACACCAATTTAAATTTACTGAATATTTTGACAAATATTAACAAAGGGGCTGTCCATAAATGACGTCTGCTTTTTTCCGACTTTTTTGACCCCCCCCCTCCCCCTGTCATATTCTGTCTGTATTTCCGAACCTCCCACCCCTTTCCCCCGAAACAAACGTCATTTTTTTCATAATAAAAAAGTGGGTTATAGACAACAAAATCAGCCAAAGAATGTAACGTTTTTAATGGCATCATGCGGTGTACTGTTATACACTTGTATAATAATTACACTACACATTTTCTTTCCATGTGTAGTATATAAGTGTTTGTGGGTCATTCATAAATGTTGCGCTAAGATTTCAAGAGAGATCCGAGCAAGCCGAACCAACGGTCGTTTCAACTCCTAGCAATTGCAGGTTACGAAATTCACTGCCGCAGCAAATGCAAAAGTATGTGCCATCGCCAATCGACACCTATTAATCCAAAATTTTATCCCTGGACTACTAGAAAAAGTCACTTACTGAGCATTGTTTTCTGGGTCAAAATTCACATGCTTTGGTTGTATATGTAAACGATTGCGATTGCAGTGATTCAAAACCTAATGTCGCAACACATGGGTCTCTTCACTTCATCTTCTAATTTTTTTTGAAAACAGACGTCTGTTTCCTCGGACCCCGTCCTTCCCCTATCATACTCTGGTTGTTTTCTCGGAAGCTCCCCTCCCCTCTAAAAGCCGACGTCATTTATGGACAGTCCCAAAGTAAGTAGTTGAACTAGATAATTACTTACGTAATTTCTTCCCCCTGTTACATAGGCAACAAATCTGGTCGTTTCCAAGCTATACAAACTTTTAGCAAAATTTAGTAAGTACCGACCAAGCAATACAAAATATTCCGTAAATTTCCTTGTCGATAAACTTCTTCTAGAACTTTATTTTCAATACCTAAGAGATACAACTTTTTATGGAAAATTGCGATATAACTCTCACGTGTCACGTATATCCGTTTATCTTCATTAAAGTCGCTACAGTAAAATATCAAAACTTAATACGACTTTGGTGAATGCGATGTTCCCTGGACGTTGAACTGACAAAATGAAGGTCCTGTTAAAATTTCTGTAACCGTTTTTCCAGGACAACAGTTAACTTTCACTTGACGTTGTCGCCTCATGTTTTGTTTTAGATTGTTTTTGCTTTCCGAATCGGGGACCATCGTGACATAATATCACGAATTTTGTGAATTATACACGGCGAGCGATTTTAAGTGAACATTTCAACAACTATTAATCTCTTTATTGAGCGAAAAACGCGTTTATCATATAAATATTTTTGGGTTAATGTACCATTATATGATGATACGTTAATGATGTAGAGAGGATTATTTCGTACATTTTACGAACAAATTTACTGGGGCACCACTTTTTCGGGCATTATTATTTTGATAAATATTAATAACAATTTTACATTTCTGTAAACAGTTATTTCGAAGTCGTAAAAATTAATTTGATTTTTGAACATTTCACATTATTCGGTTACCAAATATTATGAATAAGCCGAGTCAACGAATATCCTTTTGCAATTCGACTTTCTTTGCATTTTTCATTTTTCGATGTGTAATACGAACGTAGCGTTGAACGTTTAAAGTCATTACAACATTTCTTTTTTTTTTTGCATACATTATTATTACAATAACTTAAACACTGTGGCCTGACCGTTTAAATTTTTTAAATTGGCTTAAAATGGTTCCAAACTAAAATCAACAAAATCATAAGAATGAATTTCAATAATTTCGTCGAGGTCAGAGGTGAGCTTATATAAGCTCATCAGCATTTCATACAGACTATAACACGGTATTAATTACAAATAAATATTTTATAAAACCAAAAAATGCTATAAGAGTTAACCAATAACCTTTTTCTTAGAAAAAACATACGCTGACCATATTTGATTGTAGATCAGAGAGTCTACAAAGAATATTATACAATAACAGAAACTAAACGCATTCCTCAAATGCTTTTTTTATTTCTTTCTTTTCTTTCCTCTCTTCTTACCTAATGACGTCCGATGGGAATAAATGCTGTCTTAAATTAATATTTGATCTATTTGAGATCATTGTAATTAAATCTATAACATTATCTAACTATGAATTTCAGTATTTACTCACATTTTTTTTTCGTTCAATGTGAAATGAAATTAAAATCGAAAAGCATGAATCAAAATATTCACACAAACCAACGCTTTGTATGAACGCTAGTTCAATTATAATAAATATATTTTATTGGACAAATCTTTGATTTAAATCGTGCAGGATAAATTGATTTTGATTTTACTATTTTCGCATCATCTTGCTGTGAATTGAGAAGATTAAAAGCAGGTACTCAATTTATAGGGTCGCCAGATTCACATTTGTTGGATTTGTAGACGGAAAAAAATTTTTCTTTCAACATTCAAGGATCGCTCAAAATCGGTTTTTACTGACGGCAAGACAACAAAATACTGTCTTTCGACGTTTGGGGTGTAATCCTCGCCTTTGGCTCGAAATACGAACTTTCCACACGCCTCAACAAGAAGTGTCCAAGCGAGAGAATAATGTACTATTACCACCTACATACGTTGGAAACTTATTTTCCTTTAAGGACATTACCGTTAAAATTTGTTTCCTTCTGAGCGTAACCAGTCCAATTTCGACCCGGGGGGAGCATCGATCATGGTCCTTAGATGACAAATCAACAATAAAGAAATGTCCGGCTATCCATCCGTCAACACGATAACTCGATAAAACTCAACCGATTTTTATAAACTTTTTTTCCCTGAAAGGTAATCGGGGATAAAAGGGTAGTTTTTGGATTCTTATTCATAGCTCGAGCAAATCTCTTCCGATTTTCAAAAATTTTTGTTTAATCGGTTTAGAAATGTCTCATATTTTGGGGAAGAAAACTTTTTGATTAATACCCCCATGACTCAGTCAGGACCCTAAAACTGAATTTCTACTTGGGCTCATACGTTAATCGGGTAAATCCTGACCGATTTTGTTGATTCTTTTTCTATTTGAGAAGTAACCGAGTACTGAATTAGGACCTGTGTTTAGGGCTCAAATGAGCCTCACGCCGGCCGGCCCTAACCAAAAAAAGTTTTTTTTGCTATGTTGCAGAGCAAATTGAGGGAAACAATTTTGTCTATGGAAATTAAGGATCAGAGTGTGTCGACCCGCACCTGACCCACAATTTTGGCGGGTCGACCCACACCTGACCCACAGTTGTAGAAGTAACAGAAATCGTTTTTTTGTGCGTTCTAAAACTGTGGGTGAGGTGTGGGTCGACCGTTACATGAGCTTACATGTTACACAAGAAGCGTTCTTGATGCTTGGTTCCTAAACTATAATCGATGAAGTCAGTAGAGTAAGGGTGCCTTATGCGGAACAGGTGCTTAATTTGGAACACCACTAAATCTTCGAAAAAGAAAAAATTAAACTCTATAAGAAGATCAAGGCTGGCAGCGCTCGTGAAAAATATGAGCGGCTCTCGCGCTCGCGCTCAAGGTCGAACATATGAGCGCCGCTCTTTACGCTTGCGCTCAAATCTTCCTGACTGAAAAACCCAAAACCAGCTTTAAAAAAACTGCACAGAATGTTCTTCTAGTTTATGTCATTCGTTCTTGGACTCTTACGAAGCAGAAGGTCATATACGTAGAAATTGGGTAATTGTGTGGGTACTTGGACCCACGGAATTGACAAAATTCAATTCAGTTCCTCGGCCATATACGATAGGAAATGGAGTTTTTTCAATATTTTGTTAAGTATAAAGTCTAGAAACTTACTTCGACGTGTTTTAGGGTCTTGTATATGAATTACTTGACGACACTTTCTGATTTGAACTGCTCTAGAATTATAATATTACAAACTTGCTTCCAAGGGCAAAGTTGTAGAGAATTAAATTTGAGAGGGCAAGTGTTTTAGGGTTTGGAAGGTAAATGACCTAATCTTCGGGATAAAGAGAATATGTGCTTCAGGAGGTTTTGGGTAATTTCTGTGGTCGATCGAATAGTAATAGTTATAAAAATGGAAGCATTGGGTATGCACAAATGTCTCTTTGCATTCTCTTTCGTACGAGTCTTTGCTGGGCTATTCCAAATGTATGTAATGTAAGGAACGAAAATTTCTCCTGAGTCACCCACGGGTCCAATTTTTGTGATGTATGAAAAATTTGTTCACAACTTATGTTTTTTTATTTATTTCAGCTTTCGTAACATTTCGTCTAATTAAATCTTCATAAATTCTTGATAGAAATGGGTAAAAAAATATACGAATTGAAAAAAAAAATGTCTTTATGAATGACATGAATAATGCGAATAACCAATGTCAAAGGGGTCGTTCATACATTACGTAACGCAACAAGGGTAAGGGGTATGAGGTAACAACTTTGGGTCAAATTTTACCCTTTTCGCGTGACTGGGGGAGGGGGTCTGCAAGTTTTTTTTTTGCGAATGGCTTTGAACCCAAAATCAAATCACAACTATACGTTTTGAAATAATTCTTGAAGATAATATCGCCTACGAAATACGTAGTAGTTTTTTATGTAAAAGAGTGTAGCTTTAATAGTGAGGCCAATAAAGTACACCGAATCGCATAGAGCCATTTAAAGTTCGACGATTCTACTCGTCATTATGCTTTGTTGCATCTGTGTTGAGTCTGCTTTATGTCTGTGTGTATTTGTATACATCTATTACAAAGATATTGTCTACAAGATGTATTTGAGCGCGAGCGCTCGCGTCAGCGCTCTCATTTTGAAAAAATGAGCTGCGCTCCCGCTCGCGCTCGGAGCGGCGCTCATGCCAGCCTTGAAAAAGATTCAAAAAAGCAAAAGTACATTTAAAGCATTATCATAACGAAACATCCAGTAATAAGTCATGGAAGAATTTAACAGAAACGTCTGTGTTATAGAAAAATAGGAAAATTGCTCGATTTGCTCTATAAACATCTACATAGAATTGGAGTTGTAACATCACCGACCTGCATTTTTTGTAATTCAGAAGAGCAGAGCTCACATCACTTGTTGGAGTGCCGTTGCAAAGAACTAAGTGATTTTCGAGCAAACTTACCGCCAACAACAAGAAGAAAAATTTTCAAATATTTACTGGTATGTTAGAGATCGCCAATAGCATAAAAGAATTGTATTTTCATTAATTAATTTGAAAACGTTTTGAAACGTATCAAATGATGGAAACACGTTACAGTTGTCTAACTTTTATTCTCAGTGACTACTTCTAGATTTTATAAAGAATTGGCCAAGAAATATAAATTATTTCTGAAACAAGACGAGTGTCCCTAAAGTGGAACACCATTTTTTTCATGTATTTATTCAACAAAAATTACAAGGAACACATCAGTTTAAGTCAAATAGCTGTGTCTTACTTAGCAATTGAAAAAAAGGATGATTTACGGCTTGTCTAAATCAGTAGAAACCTAATTTTTTTATAAAAGCAAGATTTTCTAGCATGGAAAGACATATTTTCTGTTGTTGCATTTAACTGTGCTGAGAAGCCTTTCAGAGCGCGATTAGACAAGTTTTCATGACTTAATATCTCCCGTTTTATCGATCTAATGTGTTGTTTAATAGATTCCTTCACAAAATTTTCATTTACACCCTATGTTCCACATAAGGGACCATGGTGTTCTACAAATTGAAAATGAAATTATTCCTAACTGTTGTACTTTAGACAGTCGCCGATTGGCTAGAATAGAATATAACAGTTCAATATTGCGTTTAAAATAACTTAACTCTGGATTTTGTAGCAGTAAAGAAGAATTCCTATACTACTCTTTTTGGTGTTCCACATTAGGCACCCTTACTCTACATGTTGCAAATAGTGGAATGCTTAGACGTCAACTGTTGTCAAGTCTTCAGAAGCTCGTCTTTGAACATCAGTTCCAGCAATTAGGGGATTCGAATGAAAAATCATTCTGTCCATCAATTTTTATGAAGGAAGACGACATTAGGCGTTTTTTGCGTGCGGACGTCGTAGTATATGGATAGCCCTAGCCCTAGCCCTAAGTCGGTCCTGAGGTCGGCCATTGACAAAAGTCATTTTTTTTTGCTGTGAGAAAATTGAGGAAAACATTTTTGTCTATGGAAGTTTGTGTCCAAGGCATTTCCTTATGGCCCTAGGTCGACCCTAGACAAAAAATTCTTTTTTGCTATGCTGTAGTGAAAATTGAGGGAATTATTTTTGTCTATGGAAGTATTTGTCTGAGGCCTCTCCTGAGGGTACTAAGGCCGGCCCTAGCCCAAAAAAAGGTTTTTTGCTATGTTGTAGAGAAAATTGAGGTGAACGTTTTTGTCTATTTGGGGGTGAATTTTGTGCTTTCAGAAGGGTTTCTTTACACTGTTGCTTCGAAAGGGTTTTTCAATATTGCCCTATCGGCAATTTCCAATATAATTTAGTGTGGACGTAATTTCATGCACTTAAGAGTTGAGGCAATATTTACTTAAGTACTTCCCTTGCTCATGTTTTAAAACATTTTTTAAAAATTGTTTTAAAAATTGAGTTCACTACTATGCACTATGTGCAAAAAAATCAGTTAAATTGTAACTGGTCATTTGAATGCAATGTCAAAATTTCCATAGAAAAGCTTGACAGTGCCTTCAACAAAATCAGTATTACTGGCTGGGACTCGCCGTCATAACTGGTCTGGTTAAACAGTAAATTATGTAAAAGATATTTTTTTTATTGTTGACGTAAATATTGGTGATATTCAAAATTGATTTTTTCGTCATTTTTCTTTAAAACGCTCGCAGAATAAAGTTCAAAATAAAAATTATATGGCTGAGTGCCGCTGCTGGAGTATGGATTTCATGGTGATGATTACTTGATTTGCGCATTTGATATCCGTTCAAAAGGTTTCACTCTTTTTACCACTGAAAAAAACTTCGGGAACAGCAAACGTTTTGAAAGGAAATAGCTCGAGAAATAGTGAAAAGACGTCACCTCACGGAAGATAAAAACTGTAGATTTACATAGCAAGATAGATGCAAAAGTTTTTGAACTGAGCAACCCTGAAGTTCACTCATAAATCGAAAGTTATGAATGAAATTTGGGGTTGTCATATTAGAAAAATTCGCACCTGTGACTTTCGCATTGCTATGACATTGTATAGGCACAGAAAGTTTCTGCATTCCTAAAATGTTGCACCTTATTCAATCTACGAGTATGAAAGAGTGGTAACCCTAAAACATTCAGAGACCGTTTTGGTTCCAAGTTAAAAAAACTTAAATTTGCGTCTTAATCAATAGCTAAGATTACACTAAATAATTTTAAGCTTTGAAAGTGGAACTTTCATCGGAACAGTTCTTAAATACTTAACGAAGTCAAATAATGTAATTGATTTCGTGTATAATTTTTCGGTTTCAAAATAATGTCCCATCGTATGATGTATTGTGAGAAATTTAGTTTCAAAAGTTGCGTGACTTTGATATTAAATTCTTCTCGATATTTTATTTTCGCTTAATAGAATACACAAAATGATCTCAAATACGTATTTTGAAATGACAATGGGCTTTTTCATTAACTAATTATTCGTATGGTTTCGCTCTAATACTACGAAGGAGAAATCAACGCATTTTGTTGAGTTAAGTGGATGCCTTTTTGCATTTTATTTTCGTAACTCTACAACAATTATAACTTTGGCTGATTTTCGCTTTTAATGACTTAAGAGTCATTGAATGGTAAAACCATTTTATTGTATACTTGGGTCATTTCATATGCATCTAATGTAAGGAACGAAAATTTCTGCTGAATCGTCCATTGGTCCAAGAGTGGAAATATTGTGCTCTATGAAGAAATCGCTCATAATGTTACATTTATCTATCTAGAACAATAATCTCGTATTTAATTCCCTAGGGCAAAACTGTTTAACTCGATATATTGCTCTCGATAGATAAAACTATATATGCACCGCTGTCCAGGATGGTTTATTTTGACGATTTGGATTATTTCCCACGCCTTCGGCTCGGGAAATAACCTCCAAATCGTCAAAATAGAGCGGTGCATAATGTACTAATAATTTTCTGCCGAATATATGATTTCTTGATTTCTTACGGTTAAGGTTAAGGCTCGCGCGTAGTGTGTAATATACACTTGAACGTTAAAGTTCGACTTTCTAGTCGATGACAGTAAATATATATTATGATTTAATTACATACAAGATTACATACCCATAATGACTTTCCTATATGCGTCTTGCTTCATATGTTAATTATACGCGGGGCGGAATCGTGCACATTTTGTTGACAAAAAAAATTTTCAAAAAGAGCATCGTCTGAGGATTTCCAATGATTTTCTTCAATTTTTCCCAACAATTTTGAAAATTTTCTGTAGACTTTATGATATTTGATGAAACGATAGTGTTTTCTAGTTTTAACGCCCGTCTGAAATTTTCTACACTTAAAATTCATATTTATATTCATGTAGATATGGGGTCGTGTACATATGACGTCACATCCAAAAAGTCCATAGCTGCAAACTGGTCAGCTTATAGTACTCCGGCTACCTCTATTTGGGGAGGCAGCCAGAGTTCAATAAACAAAATTTGCTGTCCTGACCGAGTTATGACCTTTTTGTGGATACTAATTATTTATAGCATGTGTGACGTCATATGTGCACGACTCCTTATGTAAACATTTCAAAGGGACACAAAATATCAATAGATAACAAAAAAAATCAGTTGGAAAATATCAAAAATATAAAAAAAAGGAAACTAGCAACATTGGCAAGCAGCAAGCAGAGGAGAAGGAATACTCAAACACAGTTAACCAAAAAAGGAACAACATACCACCCAGTTACATCGATTCCCTAACAAACGTAATTTCGATAAGTGGCAAAACTGATTTTGCATTCGAATTCCGAATGTCTCTCGCCGGCAACGAGTTGAACATTCTCGGTCCAATAACACTGATCCTAGACGATCCAACACGCGACCTTGAGTATGGGACAAACAAAAACTCCGATCCTCGAGTAGGATAATTATGTGCCGGTCTGCGAAAGCTCACTGTATTCTGACGCAGGCCCCCGATCGATTCAAAAACAAATTTACAAACTGCTTGGGTACTAGTAATAGATTTGGATGTGATCTGAAAGAAGGAGTTTAGTAGAATACCTATAAGGCAATCTACGAATTAACTTCAAGGCAATTTTTAGTTTTCTTTTAAGATTCCAAATTAGATGCCCGCGACCTCTTATACCAGTACAATGAGAAAATCAAGAATGAATTAGGGAAAAGTACAGGGGGCTCAAGTATTTTAACAGGCAGAAATTGTCGTAATTTGCGCGATTTCTCCGGAAATTTTCGATCAAAGTGGAGTAAGGTGGAAATTCCAGCTCAAATGCTTATTCAGTAACACTCCCAAATATTTTACAGAATCTACAGGTTTCATCTCTACCCCATTAACTTCAATTATTAAGGAGGTATGAATTTTGATTCGAGGGGACCTGAAGTGGATAACATTACTTTTAGTTAGGTTTAGCGTGACCTTATTAGTATCAAAAAAATCCATCAACAACTTCAGATCCTCCTTGATAGCCTTAATGTTATTCGCAAAACAAATTGAAGAGAAGAAGAAACTCGAGTCATCCGCGAACAGATTTGATTGGGATTGCTGAGGTAAGAGGTGCAAATCATTAATAAACATCAAGAATAGGAGCGGTCCAAGAACACTCCCCTGTGGAACTCCCAGGGATACATTCATCCAGGGACTTTCTTGCTCATTCACTTACGTCCCAAGTAGCTAGCAATCACGTCATACGCCAGACCCCTAATGCCCGCTACTGACACTTTTTCCAATAGCAGTCCATGGTTGACCGTTGCTTTAGACAAATCCAGAAAGAGGCCGGTCACAGGCTTACCTTCATCCATATGAAATGAAATATGATCAATCAATTCAAATAGTGCAATATGCGTTCCAATTCCAGATCTGAAACCATATTGTTTACAATAAAAGTAGTCAGTCGAGTTAAGAAAGTCTAAAATGTTTGAAAAAATCAATTTCTCAAAGATTTTGTTGATGACTGGCAGGACAGACACTGGGCTATAATTGGCAGTATCAGATGAATCACCCTTCTTAAATGCTAACGTGACATTGACTTTCTTCAGAGCATCATGATATTTCTGCCATTTAAAAACTGAATTGCTTCTTCTCTTTCTCCCCAACTTCAATTTGTTCCACAAGGAACTTCTTTTTTGACGTAATATTCTAAATGATCATTCATATAATTGCAATTTGCATAAGATCTTTTAATTCGACACTTTGTTACCCTAGTGAATTCGAGTAAACCCTATAGAAACGATCATAAAAATAATCATAAAGAACATTCACCATCTTCAGTTCTCAGGACGTTTTCCTCTTGACGCATGAGGCTCAGCTTCGCATTAACTTCGTCATAATCAATCAAGGATTTTTCCACCACAATATAGAAAAGTTTTCTCAAGCTAAAGTACGTAAATGTAAAATCAGCCGTGTATATTTAGCGAATTATATGAAAGCCAAAATTATTTTTCGGATGACCACTTTGGTTCGCTAACTGAAATAGCGGACTTGTTTGTTGAATCAGCTGAAAGTTTTCGATATTAATTTAAAGCTGCTGTGTAACTAAGCATCGCATGTACATGTACCCGTGTGTTTACGGTATTTTATAAAGGGATTTACGAATCGTTTACATGAATAAGAGCAACTACTCCATGAGATTCTTCGGTATAAAAATCGTTACGATTACTCAACTGGGCGTTTTTCCAATAAATAAAAATTGTGAAAAACTTTTCAATTTCTAATTTATGAATATGGTTTGGCATGTTCACCGGTTTTCGCTTGTGTTTACGTAGCGTTGTGTGCATCGCATACGGCGCATACGTTACAGTGCAAACAAGACATAAAGCGTGGTAAATATGTTTTAATTAGACTTCGTACAAACTTAAAATATATACGCAGAGGTGCGCCTTTATGATTGCAACGCATATATGAGTCATTATCTGATGATATTACAAGTCGCAACAAGGTGTTTTTATGTTGTGCAATCTAATGAACGGTGCACAAGATATTTGGAATTGGAATGAAATGAAATTTACGATCCAGAAAAGTTATGACATTGGGGGAGAAATATTATGAGGCGACTAACTAAGTAGGAAATGGAATCATTAGTTAATTAAATAAACGACATTGTTTTGTGGAAAGATACAATAATGATGTATTGAGTTTCAACTTTTTGGAAGGACTGAAAAATGATTAGAACGAACTCTCATTATTGTGATTTGATTGAGTGTATTGAATATGGTCTGCTACCTTAAAAACTGCTTATATTCTAGGAGTAGCGCCGCGCCCAGTGTCCCTAGTGCGCGAGAAGCACCATAAATTCATACTTTCTTTGGACGCTACACGCCTTGATTGGTTGTACACAATATCTTAAATTCTCGCCAATGATTTTCCCTTACCCCGTACATTCCTTCGTACTCCCGTCTACCCGTGGTCCTTTGATACAAGCACTCGCAGCCCCAATATCCATTTCCCTTTGCTTACTTTTTCCTACCCCTTCACCCACTCTCCCCTTTCACTCATATCCATAACTATATGCAACATTGCAGCAAGGCATTCCCTTTGACATCAAGCCCCTTCTTTGATAGTAAATGCACAACAAGAACTATCTGTAATTTGTGTCAAATAAATTGACAGAAACAAAAATGAAGGAAATTACGTTGAAATAATAAACATAAGCAAAGACCCGTACGGATCAGAATAGATGTGGCAAATAGAGGTGAGCGGGGCCCGAAAATTCGGGCTGCCTGACGCGGGCGGGCCTAAAAAATGACGAGCGGGCATCGGACGGTCAACACTTTCTACTCAAATCAATAAAACTAACAAGTTCCCATTTCTGTCCATGGATAAAATATCGCAGAAATAGGCTACGTGTTACAATATTAAATATCAACAGTTTTTTTTAAAAAATATTCCATCTTCTGACAATTTCTTCATTCATTCAATTTCAAAGACCAATTTTTAAGTTTGTAAAACCACTATCAAATCTCCATATGAGGTGAGTAATATGGTGAATTCAAAAAGTCGTCGAACATACAAAAAAGGATTTCTGTCATTTAGCTATTGTGTGCTAGTGTTAGTATGTACGAAGGCTTTTTGAATTCACAGTATATACCAACACTCAAATGCAGATGTGTTGTTATCATATGAAAAAAGAATGTTATGGATTACAGTACTATGGCGATATGAAGAGAGTATAAACTAATTGGCAGAGTTGTCTCTATTTCATGATTTACAGAAATTCTTTTGCCAGTGAACTACGAGATTTTTAATGACAAAATGCAGAAAAGAGTTAAGATCAATTATTGGACTAATAACCGGTAATTGTAAACTCAATAAGCATTTACATAGAGTAGGTTTGTCACAGGACGAATCATGTAAAAGGTGCAACAAAGAGGATGAAACCCCACTACATCTCTTAACCAATTGTCCTGCACTGACTGTTTCAAGAAAAACTTTCTTTGGTTAAGCAATAATAAAGGAACAGGAGCTTCCTCTGGTGAACATTAGGACACTGGAGTGATTCAAAAATCAGCACATAAAGGACGTATAACATAGGGGATATACCACCGGACACAACTAGGCGCCAAAACTTATCCACAACAATTATAAACACCTTCTAGGGACATATTCTTGGACTCATTTGGAGTATTGTGAAGTGATGCGCTTTTATTTTTGTAATATTATCTATGGCAAGTAAAAGAGGCTCAATTAAGAGGCCTAATTACGTCAAACTAGCAATATATATCGTAATTAGATTTGAGCCAATAAACGAAACTAACTAAGTAGAAATAAAACTACCAGTTGCGTTGACGGATAGACATCCCTTATTTTAACAAAGTGGCGTAAGTCACAATGTTTTATAATACAGTCCTTATCAGGGCTAACGGAATTTTTTAATGCCCAAATTTGATGCCTCGATATCTTTACTGTGATAAGATGTGTAACTTCTTTCATTTATAAGTTATACTCTAAAGCTTTCCAAAAAATCCTTTTGGTCAATAATATACTCTACACTATTCCCAGTTCTACAACTTGAGGAAGTAGGATGGTGAAGCAGGCGTAAAAAGGCACGAATGTCATTCATTTAATTTAACACAAAATATTTTCTTTGGTAAACCTTTCGGAATAAACCAATTGGTAATAGTTTTCTGTTCTTTCTTTCATGCTCTCAATGTTTAACCTTAGTATTTGGTAAGACAGCTCTGGAACTGTAAACTATCTTTCGGAATGAAGTTGTATAACCATCGCATAAATTGTTGAAAGAAAACGTTACACAATCCATTAGTTTTAAAATTCATCAAGAAACTACCAAATAAAAACCTCTCTTTGAGCGATTACTTTATATGTTTATAAATTATAATATAAATAATTGATCGAAAAACCACTTTAAATTTATCGCAAATCATTCAAACCATTTCCAATAATTCATTTCCATTTAAAGACATTTCGAATAACATTATTTAGACCATTATTTGTGCCATATTAATGAATGATTAATTCGATAATTTTTTTTTTACTTTTTACTTTAACTATAACCTGCTGCATAAAACGAGTGAAGTAGGTAGGCCATATGTAATAAATGATTTATAAATAATAAATAAAATTAAAATGATATGAGCACACCACACACCACAAACAAAAGCTTCAACTTTGAAAAATTCAGAAGAAAAATTATCTTGCACAAGAATTCGTGTGCCATAATTGCTTAATTTTTTATACACAAAAGACAGTAATATACAGATATCCAATGTAACGTTTTTTTCGTTGTTACTGTCTCTTGATCAAAGAAATAAAAGTTTACTCTAAAAGCATCAAGTCGAAATTTTTTTTCCACATTTTTATGAAGTCGTGATCGCCAAGATGGAATTGCACTCTCGTTATTATTTGAGATCATGATTGGGGAATGTTTATGCATATCGGTGATTTTGAGCAAGGTGTTCGATGAGAAAATGAATTTGCTTCGCCATTTGTTTTGAAGAGACAATTATGGTCTCTGACATAATCCACGTCTTAAGGTCCGTACAGTCATCCGTTTAGCTCTTTGTTTTGCCACCGCTTACATGACAGTTGACAGTTTTCCACCTGTCACGTAGGCAAAACGTACGACTGCACGGGTGCCTTTAGTACGTTAACGGCTGATGTCAAAGTATATAGTGATTTTCATGACACTATACATAAGCTGTCGAACTAATGAAATTATTTGTTTGACAGCTTAAGCACAGCGTCATGAAAATCACTATACTTTGACATAAGCAGTTGACGCACTAAAGGCGTGAATTAGTTGCACTGAAGCAATGAAACTGCTGATGGGCCATTCCACGAAAACTCCGTTCCCACGCTCGAAATGCTCAGTTGTTACGAAAAAATATTAATAGAAAATGGTGCATCAGACGTATTGATCCCTTAACTAGAGGATAGTAACTTTTCAATTGCTTTCATTTTGCAACTACTGAGAATTTCACGCGTGGGAACGAAGCGAACCGTGGAATTGCCCTGATCATGACAAGAAAGGCAATGCTCGCCAATGAATTTAAAGTTGAAGGGTAGACATAGCCACAGGGATAGCCCATAGCCCTTCCTGACCATCCCGTTACAGGGCTCAGATTGTAAACGTTCTGTTATCAAATTTTGCCCTGCGGCGCAAAGTTTTGCTTCACTTGTTAGTTGAATTCGCCCAAATAAATTCCAAACCTTGCAGATTTTGATAATTAAAGATAGAAACTTTGGTATCAAAATTCAATTCGCAACGATAATTTCGTAGTTATAAATTTGGCACCCGCCGAGAAGAAACTTCATCTCTAAGTGATTTAATAAAATTCATGTGATTTCTCCACAGCTAATGCCTATGCATCTTGGAAATGAGCTTTTTGTGGTTTAACAATGAATCCAACCGATTGATACAAAAAAATTGCCCCATGTACTTCTACTTGTGGCGTGGCCAAGGGGTTATCCACTTCTTTTTTTTTTTGTACAGACTGATGGAATTTTTGGAATTTCCAGAATTGCTGAACTACAGAATTTCGACAGATGTTCTGTGGAATTTTTGGAATTTCTGTGAAATTTTTGGAATTTCTGTGAAATTTTTGGAATTCCTGTGGAATTTCTTGAATTTTCGGAACTTCTGAACTTCGGAAATTTTGTGGAAATTTTGGAATTTCGATGGAATTTTTGGAGTTTCTTGGAATTTTTTTATGGAATTGGAAATTTTGGTACAAATTTTTGACCAGTGGATAACCCCTCGGGCGTGGACCGAAATGAACGTTTTGGAAAACGCATTCTGGAAAGTACTTAGACCGGGAGCACTGCTCCTCCTGTAAGTCTACTCTAACTACGGGCCTGTACGGTACACCACAATAGATGATGGCTCGCATCGGGCAATAATCGAAAATGGTCACCGACAAACGGAGTCGCCATCTCTTCATTTTCTATAGCTGATTACGGTTCGATATAAAAAGTGTCACCGACTGACAGTAGCGCACATCAATTAATTTCACTGAAATTTTGTTCAACAAGTAGCTGATTTCATCGTCTACTCTATGAAAAACTACAGATGTATCAGGTTACTTCGGGATAAATCAGATTACTCACAGAATTAGCCGCCGCAGCCACAGATAATATTTTCTAGTCAGTGTTGCTCATAAAATAGCACTCACTACGACTAATACTTTTATTACATAAAATTTACATCATCGTAGGCAGTGGCGTATCTAGCATATTCAGCGCCCTGGACCAATAAAACGGAGTGTCTTGTGGAGATTAACTATATATCGTTGCAAGGTATCCCACCTTTCCAACGGTACCGAACATGATGCTGGTTCGGTCAGTATACTGGCCACGAAGGCGAAGTCACACATAGTACACCAATTCGACCGCACAGAAATTTAGAAAAAATTTCTTATTGGAGTTATAATACAATCACTCATCTCGTAGTAGTCAAATTGAATTAGTAGTTTAGAGTAGCCTTAGTGAAGATCAGAAATTGACAGCAAATGTTATTTGAAACGTTAAGTATGCACCAACACTCTCGCGTTTTTATAAGAAAACATTATACGATACTATGAAGTTAGCCCTTATGTACGTACACATCTCGTTATATACTTCGTAGTATTATAGTGCCCTTTTTTCCAATTTTATAAATGGATATGTCTGTTTATGATCTTGTGTGTAATATTGTTTATAATGTTGTAAAATTTAGCCTTGACGTTATTTAAGGTTTTACACCGAATAGAAGAGGGTTCAATTGTGTGTTGAGTCCTACTCAGCTTTGGCGCCACCGGCAAGAAGTATACTTTAGTTTTTTATTGATCCGTATTTATAAGCGGATGACACAGCAGACAGACGGCGGCTACACTACTGCCTCATTTGGCTCCATTATGGCAAAAGATTGTAACAACCGCAACCTAAGAATTTTTGGTCAGTCTGAGCACGAAATAGTATACAATGATTAGGAACACAAAGCTATGATTTTGACCACGGCATTGAAGGCGTTCTCATACTCCGCTGAGCTTCAACACTATTGTCAAAAAGGGGTCTTATGCGCTTACCACGACGTTTGTAACCACCCCAATTTCGACCTGGGAGTAGGTGGGGAGCATCGATCCTGGTGCTTAGATGACGAATCAATAAAAAAACGTGGTCCATCCGTCCGTCTGTCTGCCACTTGAGTAAAACTCAACCGATTTTCAAAACCTTTTTTTTTATTAAAAAGGTAATCGAAATATCTTTTATGGAATTGAATCTGGGCACTGTCAGCCCAAGGACCGCCGAGCTAGGGCCGTTTAAGTGGTCTATGAAAGCCCTACTATTTGTAGAAGAAACTTTTTTGAGATTGGGCCCTAGGATATAGCTAGGGCACTAAAAACGAGTCTCTGCTAGCGCTCTACATGTTTTTTGTACTTAACTCAAGTAAACCTCTTCTGATTTTCAAATTTTGTTTGATCGAAAGGTCTATGACTGTCTCCCATTTTATGGCAGAAAATTTTATTAGAAACCATTGGACTCAGTCAGGACCCTAAAAATGAGTTTATACTAGGGTACAACGTGTTTGCTTACATTACTAACTGACTTGGTTGATCCTTTTTCTATTTTAGAAGTAATCGAGAATCAAAACCAAATTTGGGCACGGTGCTTAGGGCTGAAGTGGGCCTCAGGCCTGTTCTAAGGTTGGCCCTAGCAAAAAACATTTTTGTTGCTACGTTGCAGAGCAAATTGAGCGAAACATTTTGTATATGGAAGTATGTGTCCGAGGCATTTCCTTATGGCCCTAGGTCGGTCCTAAGGTCTGCCATAAACAAAAAAATGGTTTTTTTTTTTAAATTTATTTATTTATTTCGTCAAATAATCCTGACAACATAATGTATGCGAAAAAAAAGACTGCTCACAATGGCGCAGCCAGTAAAAAATCGATCTTTTCAAAAACAAATGTTGTACAATAAATAAAATTTAACAATTAAACAAAACATTTTTTTAAGATGTGTTTAAACATTTAAAAACTTGTTGAATGTACTGTACATATATGACGACATCGCTTTTCCAATTAAAACCCATCTACGCCTCTTGGGTGGGAGCGGTCTTTCATGGTTCCACCTGAAAGTGAAGGTTAGTTTTCTGTGACGTGCTACGGTCACATCGACTGCGTGAGCAGAGACTAATCAGGCTTTGATTAGGTTACAAACCAATTTGCATTGGTCGAGTGAGAACCAATTTTCATTGGAACAGTTAAACCATTTGGCAATGAGCTTTCGCTTTCAAGTTTGTCAGTTTATGAAATTCTGGTCTTACCATTAAGTTTGTACGCAATTTTCAACTTCCTGATAGTCATCTTGAACGATACACGTGGTATGTGAAAAGCGGTTAAATGCCATGCACATGTTGTTAATTGGCTCATAAAGACCATATTTTGTCCTGTGTTCGTCGACAACGAGAAAGTCATCGGCACGAGTGGGTCTAGAATTACGAATGACCTTGCTTTTAATTTTAGGTGCGTCGATATTGCCATTCATCAGATCGGATACAAAAAGTGCGCAGGCATTAATTCTGCGTCGGGCGAGTGTTTCAATGTTGATCGAATCGCATCTCTCAATATATGGCGGGAGCTTGTAGTTTTCGTCCCTTTTCACCGTCCGCCTCAGTGCGTACATCAAAAATTTTTTCTGAATAGATTCAATTCTGTCAACAAATGTGTCCTGATAAGGATGCCAAACAACTGAAACATATTCTAAGTAAGAACGGACATAGGCAAAGTATATACTTTTTAAAGTTTTAATATTTTTAAATTCCTTACAAGTTCTCATGACGAAGCCAAGCATTGAGTAAGCTTTTGCAATTATAATTCAATGTGTTTACTGAATGTCAATTTTTGGTCCAAGAGGACTCCCAAATCTTTAATTACCTTAACACGAGTCAACACAACATCATCGATATTGTAACCGAACTCAATTTTGGATCTCTTTCGGGTGAAGGAGATAACCTTACACTTATCGACGTTCAAATAAAGTTGGTTGATTTTGCACCACTGTAGAAACCTGTTCAAGTCACGTTGGAGAGCACTTGCGTCAAGAACATTTTTGATTCTAGCGAAAATTTTCAAGTCGTCAGCATACATTAAGTAAACTGAAGAAGAGAAGACTTTAGTAGCATCGTCCATGAATAATAAGAACAAGAGGGGGCCCAGATGGCTACCTTGAGGAACACCAGAGGTTACATTGAACATTCGAGAGGAGCAATTCCCTAATTTGACGAATTGTGAACGTCCATTAAGATAAGAGGCAATCCATGCTAACAGGTTTGAATGAACGCCCATTTGGTTCAATTTGCGCAAAAGAATCGAATGCTTTACTCTATCAAATGCTTTTCGGAAATCAGTGTATATAACATCTAACTGATGCCTAGATTCCATAACTTTGGTAGCATAGCTAACAAACTCAGCTAAATTTGTCGCTGTAGATCTGCGCTTCATAAAGCCATGTTGTGACTTTGAAATTATTCGATTGAACTTTGTGGATAAAATAGAGGTGACGATGGCTTCAAATAGTTTTCCTATTGTTGGTAGAATGGCTACGCCTCTGTAGTTTTCGACATTACTTCTAGAACCACTTTTAAAAATTGGGGTAATATAAGAAGTCTTCCATCTTGTTGGAAATTTTCACAATGTTGTAGAGAAAATGGAGGTAAATAGTTTTGTCTATGTAAGTATTTGTCCGACGCCTCTCCTGAAGACCCTAGGTTGGTCCTAAGGTCGGCCCTAGACAAAAAAATGGTCTTTTCCCATGTTGAAGAAAAAACTGAGATGAACATTTTTGTCTATTTGGGGGTCAATTTTGTACTTTCGGAAGGCTTTTTTTACATCGTTTCTTCGTATGGGTTTTTCAATATTGCCCTCTCGGCAATTTCCATTACAATATAATGTGGATGTAATTTTATACACTTATAAGAGTTAAGGTAATATTTACTTAAATACGTTCGAGTCTTTTCGTATCATCAACTCTGTTTGCCACATCTATTCTGATACGTACGGGTCCCTTCATATGTTTTTTTAGATTTTATCAGTTTGGGATGATCCATTTCTCGATCTGGAACACAGATCTTTTGACCCTTCCTTCCGAATCCACTTCATCATGTAATAATCAAGTGAACCTTCGCGTGCCGACCAGGAACTTGTCTAATGTGATAGAACCTAGTTCAGCCACTCTCGAAGGGTGGACGACATGGTCGTTAAGCGTCCAGTGCTTCAGCGGAAAGAACTTGGGGCATTCGGATATAAGGTGAAAAATGGTTTCCTCTTGCAAGTCGGAGAAGCACTCCGGGTCATCTAGAATCTTCATTTTCGTAAGGTGTTTGTTGAGTCCGCAATGGCCGGTCACCGCTGCCAATATCCTCCTCATTCGACCACCGCTCTTCGTAAGGAGCTATTTTGTCCATCTTTCGTTCGCAGTGGGGAGGAAGCACTTGGTGTGCAATCCTCCGTCATACGCTGTCCAGCTCTTACCGTGTTCCGCTTTTACCCAATCCTTTACCACTTTCGCATAAAGTAACAGGGACATGTGGTTCCGGTCCGAATGTAATAGCCGTCGAGCCGGTTATAGCCAGCTCATCAGCTTTCTCATTACCATCCACTCCCGAATGTCCGGGTACCCTAACCAGTTTGACCCAATTCATCAGTCCTATCTGATTTAGGTACTCCTTGCATTCTTTCACCAACTTGGAAGTCACAACGGGTGATATCAGCGCTTTTAACGCTGCCTCACTATCTGTGTTTATTACTATATCTTTGTCTCTTAGTCCTTCTGGCAGAAGTTCACGAGTACCCAGGAGCCTGGAAGACACGAGAGAGCTTCCCTTGATGGATCCAAGTGCCGGTATCCCTTTCTGGGTGATATACACCAGCTCCAGTCCCTTCACTAATCTTTGATCCGTCCGTAAATCCAACCCCATTGCATGTCAAAAATGCTATCAGAAATCATATTTTTGATTTTTCCATGCCGGGTGCAGAAACCTGGAGTTCACACTCCGTTTTGCGTCAGCCTATCCGCTACAGCGAAAGCTTTCGACTTCATTACAGGTTATACAGGTGGCTCCGCTACTTCTAGTGCCGCTGTTGCAGTCGTCTTCATGGCACCAGTTGCACACACATATACCAGCCAGGATTTTCTGATGCTGACGGATACACAAAGTTTGTTTCGTAGATTCGGCATCTTTTCAGTTCACAAAGCGCTGCCATACTGCAACACTTATCCCTTTAATACTTCGCCAGGATATTGCAAGAAAAGTATACAAGCTCATAGACGTTTACGGGAAATTGCTTCGGATTGCATTCTTCAGATTTTACTTAAAACCTAAAAAATTACAATTTACCTACGTCTAAAAACAGAAAACTGTTTTAGAATAATAGTCTAGGCCAACAATTTATTATTCCAATAACTCTGTTCATTTTGCAATTTCGGATACAATTACTGAGATGTTTTGACTGGGAGATCAGTTTTTCGAGCTTTTGATTTGGTAAATTATTGTTGCGCACGCTTACCCACTTCGATGAAATGATTTACAAATCTCATACAAGCAAATTATCTGGTATATCGAATAGAAAATAATGAAACTTTGTTGGATTCGTGTGTTAATACGAAACGGTTTTCGGAGTAATTTTATTGAAAAAGAATAATCTCTGTTAATGTTACATATTCCCGATGTATAAGATGATCGTTAATTGTTGATCAATATAACGTGCCTCGAGGCGTGGTGTGCTGAACTTAAACTCTATTCGTGATTTACTGTTTATATGGCAGATTTATTAAATTTTATTGCTAATAGTTAAATTGGTACATTGTGGTAAACATTCAAATTTATCATTTTTCTTCCAAGATTTCGTGTAATTGAACAGGTTTTCGAGTTGCATTGGATTTTATAACAAATTTTTTATTAGAATTCGTTTAGAGTTAAATAGGTTCACATCAATGGTAACAGGTACTACGTTGCACTGCGCGAGCTATGTTGATGGGTAAAGAATGAAGAAGAAAATTTCACTCCTACGTGAAGATCGAAAATGAAAATGTGGTAACGTAATATCCTACATGAGTAAGAAATCACGATTTTTTATTTACTGAACATTGGACATAAACAATTTTTTTAAACAATAAATTATATTCTTTGAAAAGGCGTTCTTATGCAAATATTGAAGAAAATAAAAATTAAAGAAAACCTTGCAATAACAGCACAACGTCCATAAAATGTTTTATAAATAACTTTCACAAATAAGTTGTGAATTCTTAATAATTTTTGGCATGTACAAAGATTTCTTTAATTTTAACTGATAACGCATTCACAAGGTCCACGGTCGCTGAAAAAAATCAAGGGCAAAAAAAGCAAATTGTTCAGGAAAAATATTTGTCAGTTGACAAGAAATTAACGTTTCTTTGTTACTATTCAAGTCCTCTTATAACTACCTGGAAGGTCACTATTGATAAGCTGCTCATGTGTTTTGTTGTAAAAGAAATGTTTTAGATCGTCATCGATTTAAAATACTCATTTCTTTGGAATGATCTGACTCCCAGATATTGTCGCGGGCAACTGCAGGTAATATTGTAAATACCGAATTTGTTTAATTCTAGTAATTTGTCCTTAGCCTTTCCAAGAATTTGTCTGTGAACCAGTTCTATACCAAAACTCTTTATAAATCCGTTTTAAATGTTTTGTAACTTTTAGGTAACATTTAGGTGCTTGCTATTTGCTCTAGGAGGCAAAGAGTCTTTTTTCACTATTAGCACCGGTGCATAGCCGTATCTAGACAGGTAAATCAGGGTGGGCGCGCGCCTTCAGAATGAAAAAGTTATAGAAATAAAGCAAAATATATCCTTATGTGATATGTTATACTCAGCAAGTTTTCTCACGAGCCCATGCTTTTAAAAAGGTTCCAAATTGAGTCTGTAAATAGTAGTTTGCCTCCCACGATGAAAAGTAGTCACAACACATACTAATTAAGTAATGACAATAGCGCCGCAGGCGAAATTTTTGCGACTTTTAATTCAAATTGAATTGTCCAACAGCATTCTATGACATTGAAATTTGAACATTATTTTCACACATATTCTTCATTTGCGCTAAGCAGAAATCGTAAAAGTATCGTAAAAGTTCTTTACATGCATAATTTTAAAAGGAATTAAAAATACGCGAGCGAAATTTTTCGAAATCGTGTTAAAAGCAAACATGGCCCAAATTAATCAAAATTGACTAAACTTGCTTCCATTTTCGAAAATCTGAGGGTGGGCACTAGATATCTCAGGGTGGGCGGAGCCCACCCCCGCCAGTACCTAGATACGGCCCTGCACCGGTAACTCTCTTTCAATTACATTTTATGGTGAACGCACTGGACTGTCACTGAGAAGACCCGGGTTCAATCCCCGGTGTAGACAATTATTAGTTATTTTCATGACGAGGGGAGAAAATAGTAAATTGCTTAACAAGGTTGATGTCTGTGGCCAAAGCAGAGAAAATTGCTGCGCTCTGGCCACAAACTTCACTCTCATTGCAATTGTTTCTGCTTATGCCACAAACTTTACTCAAGTTGCAATTTCCTCTGCGAGGGCCACAGATTTCAACCGAGTTAAGAATTTTCCATTTTTCCCCGAGTTATGAATTAAACTTTTCACATTTGTTTGGCGAAAAATCATATTTTATCCCGAAAAAGATTCACACTTTTTATCACTAATACAATTATTGTAGATAACTCGATACATTTAAGCATACAAAAGACGAATTTCACAGTAAACATAGCAAGTAACTCAAAAACACATTCGAGTGTGTTGTTTTTCCAAACTCTTATATCTCCAGATATATTTGCCAGATCAGCAAATGAACCGTTTTAGAGTAAGGTAACTAACGGTGACATGTCCTAATGCGACAAATTTCAACTTTACACGCAATTTTTTCTTTTATTTCAATATGTGAAGCATTTTACTTTTATTGCAAAGATTTGTCTTTTCTTTTGCTAATTTACACCAACTCGATTAATGTAATTTAATTTAAGTAAATATAATTACAGATTTATTGAAAAAGTAGAGTTGCCCTAGGAGGGGTATCGTGAATTGTCCTATTTCATATAAATTCATAAACCGTGAGTTGCTCCATATACTAAAATTCATAAGACAAATCTCGGTTCAAATGATGGTGAGTTGTGCGCTTCATTCCGCTTCATACAAATTTACACGGACAAGTCAATGTCACTTTTTCGAACGGACATGTCACCGTTAGTTACCTTAATCCTGTGCTCATAAACTATGTGTTGGCATTTTGTTTGACTGGAATCCGTCGAGTCGAAAATTAATTATTTTTTTGTTTACTTTCTTCGTCATTAAAAAATTCGTATGATCAGGTTGCCCATTATAATTTGATGACTGAATATGAAGCATAACCAACTTCATGTGAATTTATTTTCTCACCACATTTGGAGGTTGCACTCCGTTTTTTTTCACACCTCCGAATGAGAGGCGAAAATATAATTTTCATCCCGCTTCGAACTACTCATGAAAAAATAAATTTTCGCCCTCATTTGAAGTGAGAAAATATGAATTTTCGCCTAACAAATGTGAAAAGCAATTTTTCTCTATACAAATCGAACATTGTTACAACGACCCTAAGTCCACCCAAGCTTCATAAATTGGGTAGTTGCTGTGTTCATATGTGGCAACACTGCGTAAACACAAAGCAGACAATAGACAACTTCAGATTTGTCAACAAATTCGCAAGGCACTCTGATTCCTTTAGAAAAATACGGTTGGTCACCACAGCGCTCGGATCGAATCTAGTAAAATCGTCATGCCTGCACTATCTCGGTTCGTAGCTACTTCTCTTTAGTTACATTGTTTTGGTAACCTAATTATAACGAAGTTTATAACGAAATTTCAATTTACTCTAAACAATCTACGCAATAAGAAATAAAAGTCAAATTTTTGCAGCGCAAAAACTGAAAGTACAGAAAAATTTTTTCGTCGTTGGGTCCGGCATTTGTGACGCAATTTTTTTAACACAACGTTATTTTGTTTTATAAAAAGCGCTGTAATTTTTTCAGGAAATTAAAACTTTGAACACAAGACTATATTCAAACTAACTTCTGCGTATTATCAGCGATAGCGTCACCTCAAGCGATATCATTAATTTTATGACTTACTTCGAAAAAAAAAAATCTCCAAAAAAAGTTTTTTTCGAAAAAAAAAATTTCTCCAAAAAAATTTACTTCAAAAAAAAGTTTTTCTCCAAAACAAGTTTTTTTTTTCAAAAAAAAATTTCTCAGAAAAAGAATTTCTCCAAAAAAAATTTTCTCCAAAAAAAATTTTCTTCAAAAAAAATTTTCTACAAAAAAATTTTTCTCCGAAAAAAGTTTTCTTTCCAAAAAAGTTGTTCTCCAGCACCTTCCGCTACCATCGCAACACTTTGTATCACCTTCGGCTGCCTTCGGAACACTTCATGTAATTTTCGGCTACCTTCGGAACACTTCGTGTCACCTTCGGCTACCTTCGGAACACTTCGTGTCGCCATCGGCTACCTTTAGAACACTTCGTGTCACCTTCGGCTACCTTCGGAACACTTCCTGTCTCCTTCGAATACCTTGGGAACACTTCGTGTCACCAATTCTTTTCACTAATTGATATAACTTTCCTGAAGAAACAACTGTCTAGGTATTCTTATTCAGTATTTAGCAAAAAATCCAAGATTCTCCTGACCAAACTCTATAACTTTCTAGAAGAAACCATCTCTCTAAGTAGTGTCATTACGGAGCTAAAATTGGAAAACTGAAAAAGCATTAACGAAAATCCAAGATGCCGCCGCTATGACAGCTGGCAGCCATTTCACTTAAGATACAAAAAAATTCTCCTGACTAAACTCTATAACTATCCCGAAGAAAACAACTCTCTAGCTATTGTCACTCCGGAGCTAAAATTCGAAAACTCCGAGCATTACCTAAAAAAACCCCAAAATTGACCATTTTTCCCGAAAAGCGACATATGAAATTTTTCATTTAGGGTCGAGACTGACATTCCCTGAAAATTTCTGGAAGATCAGCTGTCTAGTTCTCGAGATCGAAAATTATTAATAGATAGATGGAACATATATAGAAACCGACAGATCAGAAAAAAACTTTGATGACAATAATAGAAAAATCCATTGGCCATAGAAAAATGTCATTTTCAAACCTCGATATCTCAGCCAATTTCCAATCGATTTTGATGAGTCTGGGCTCGTTGCAAAGCTGCTGCGACGAAGTTTTTTTTAAATAAATTGGAGGGGAAGGAGCGGCAGGGCGAAAATTTCAAAAGTTCCCCTATACATGGTGCCTTGTCTCAAAGATTGTGGTGCTACCGCTGCGGTCATGATCGCTTTTCGTGTTTTATTTGGACATTATTGATCATATGTCTTATTCGTAAAAAGAACAAACCATATATCTATCTCTTTCGCGCACTCGCACGTTGGAAAAGTTATACACCGGTCATATGCCGCTTAGGGTAGTTTTTGGTTTCGGCGACTGTTAAAAATTGGATTCGTAAGTTGAAACTATTGTTTTGACGCGGAAACCACGAAAATTTGTTGTTAAATTTTTATGGTACGATTGGTGATTGGGAAAATTTGAAAACTGTATTGCTCGACCATTTAGCTTCAGCGAACCCCATACATTATGACCACACCTTTTCACATTGAATTTGATTTTTGTTGAAAGATTATTTGATTTAGCTTTCGAACGACAATCCACTCAACGATTTTGAGCAAAAAATGAATTTTTGGTGACACTTTTTAGGTGGCAAAGCCACCTCAGACCTCAGACGTCTATCTATTGTTTTGAAGTAAAATGTAATTCTCAACTTCATCTATCTCATTAGCAATGTTTCATGTATCGAAATTAGCAATTTTAATATTGTATTGTATAAGTATATGTATAATATGCAATGCATATTCTACATATGTAAATGTTGCTGATACAACACATTCGAAAAATATGGCGCGACAAAGAACATTGTGCGAACGATGACGGCCATTCCACAAAATGGATCGCACAAAATGCACAATATCATCACTACGGTTGTTGGACCTGTCAACATGTTGACCTCCCAACAATAATCATCGTTCATATCAGCACTTAGGCAGATCAATAAAAGTGAAATACACTTACACATAAGATGGTAAATTAGCATTAAGAATTTCGTAAGAGGAAAGTTCTGTCTCCAATTCCTCCAATTTTCCTTTTATCATTTTTTATGATACTAGTTTTTGCTTCCACAGTGTACGTATACATATCTCGTTACATACTTCATAGTATTGTAATGTACTGTCATCTATTATCAAATAAGAATATCAATGCATTCAAGGCTGAAGTTAGGATCGAAATTCTACGTACATCCGTGGGATCTTCATTTTTTAGAAATGTCAATTGTATTTTGATCGCACTTCAGTTACATTAAATAACCAAATTGTCATTCAAGAAATAATTTACTTTTGTTCCATTGTGCCACTTTCTATGCTATTTACTTCAATAACAATGCATTGCGAATTCGAAGTTCGTTTTAATTAATCCGTTTAGTGACACAATGTCCCTATAATCCTTAAGTTGTCTGTCACTTTCGTTGTAAACTGACTCCTTAAGTGAAAGTATTCAGTGTCCTTCATGTTAACGTGTAACACGAAGAAGACTCTCAAACAATACAAAATACGACACTAACTACTCAAATAAAAAATGAAATTGTAATTTGAAGCATCTTTTGAAAGACATAAAATATCTCCGTCGATCAGGTTATTATGATTTTCTATACCAAAAGGCAAAAGCTCTCGCATATAAATCACCACTTTGATTGATTGTAGAGACTCAATAATGTGCTATTTAATGTGGCATTATGTAAAATGAACTAATGTTATGAAATATTTTCGGATAGAATTTATGTGTAGAGAGTATAAATGAGGCTACATTAATTTTGTGTAAACAACGCCGGTTTAACTTTTGAACTTATTGCTTTAAATGCTTCAAGTCTTTTTGTAATTCGTGCATTAAAGCCCTAAATCAGTTCAATTATTGGATTTCAAATAAACCAAATTGAGAATCTTAATTTTTCACGTTTATCTTCTTCGGATAAAAGTTTGTGTGGCATTACAGGTAGAATAACACATTGTTGCATCAATATTCTTTCTGTTAACGTTTGTCGCTCGCCTGAGTGTGAGTATAGTACGAACTATACACATAGACAACATAAAAATTCAAAGTACATCGAATACACACTGACGAACGACCTGGCCCTACTGGAAAAGTACTACCGTGATTGGCGACTCTGTCCGAATCCCGACAAAACGGAGGTAAGCTTTTTCATTTAAACAATCAAGAAGCAAAAAGCAAATTGAAGGTGACTTTCTGTGACAACACGTTGAAATTCAATCCGAATCCCAAGTACCTCGGATACACAATGGATCGTACACAAACACACAAAGCACATCTGGAGAAAGTAGGTCAAAAGCTTAAGACGCGCAGAATTATACAGAAACTGGCCGGCTCAACATGGGGTAGCAACGGTGATACACTACGAACAGCAGCTCTAGGGCTCTATTCAACAGCAGAATACTGCTGTCCGGTGTGGCTACGCAGCGCACACGTCGACAAGGTAGACGTTCAATTAAACGACGCAATGCGAACGGTCACTGGTGCTCTCGCAAACATCACTCCACCAAAAATTCGTCGTTAAGCAGCTCTTGTTCGTGAGTGGTAAAAAATTAGGGATAACCCGTCGCTACCGATCCACGAAGATCTATCGTTGGCTCCACGAACCGCAAGACTGAAATCCAGAAATTCTATTTGGAAGGAACCATTTTTCGGATCCGAAGATTACACCTATAACGTATACAATAAATGGATAGAATCATGGGATCGAGGTAACGTCCGTAACAAAGAGCTCATCGATGACCCGACCGAAAAGTAGGCATGTTCACCGAAAATTATCATCACTCGATGATAAAATTATGAAATAATTGATACAGTATCGATCGAATGTTTTATCGGAAATCGATATATATCGATAATCATCGATTATCAATAACAATCGATAAGCAACAATCATCAATTATCGACAATCATCGAAAAGGAAGGAAAAACTTGATACGTAATTAAATATTTTGACGTTCAAGTTATTGTTTACTTCTTCCTGATTGAGTTTTGCTTTACAATATCAAAAATATCAATAATCGACAATATCAATAATCGATAAATATCAACAATCGATAAATGTCAATAATCGATAAATATCAATAATCGATAAATATCAATACTCGATAAATATCAATAATCGATAAATCATTCGTTTGATATTGATTATTAAAAAATATCATCAATCGATTATCACTAAATAATCGATATTTTATCGATTGAATGATTTTTCGAATATGCTCACCGAAAAGTTGAACGGAAAAGTATGGTGTCGGATCAATCGTTACTGGCCATGGACGCTGTGCCAGTATGCTTCATAAATGGAAAAGGGTCGATTCGCCACGCTGCAACTGCGATCGTAGCATCATTCAAACCACGAACCACATTGTGAATGACTGCGTCACCCGAAAATTCAACGGTGGAATCTCCGAACTTCGCTGGTTACAACTTATGGACACCGAACTGTGTGACGAATTTTGTATTTTGTTTTTTGTTCTGTTTAGACCCGTACCAAGAACGTAGTGCTTCGAAAAGGGGTCCATTGCGTTTGTAACCAGTCGAATTTCGACCCGGGAGTAGGGGGGAGCATCGATCATGGTCCTTAGATGACGAATCAACAATAAAAAAAATGTCCGTCCGTCCGTCAACACGAAAACTCGAGTAAGACTCAACCGATTTTCAAAAACTTTTTTTTAGAAAAATCTTTTTTGGAGTTGAATCTGGGCACTGTGGGCCCAAGGGCCAAATTAGAACAGTAACCGCTCTTCAAAGTTTTGAATGAAAGATATGGACATCAGAAAATCACCAAATTTAAATTAGTGAAAATCTGTCGAGTGGTTCGGGCTTTTGAGTCCTTAGTGTGGGCCCAACTCACGCTACGCGACCCAACACAATATCTGGTTTTTTTTTCATGAATATTCCTTTGATAATGAGGTTTTTTGTGCAGTGTCAGTGTTACAGAGAAAAAAGAGCCAAACTTTTTTGTCCGTGGAGGTATGGGTCAGAGGCCTCTGCTAAGTGCTCTAGGTCGGATCTAAATTCTGGGCCTATTTTAAGCGCTTGGAGAGATTTTTTGCACCTTTGCTTCGGACGGGTTTTCCAATATTGCCCTTTCGGCAATTTCAAATAAAATTTAATGAGGACGTAAATCATCAATTTCTAAAATGTTCAAAAAGAGTAGAAGGTACAAAAATGCGAAATACGAAAAAAAGTGTTGCGTAATATATGGTCAGCCACAAATTTGATAATTTTTATAAAATTCCAAAATTCCGATCTCCATGAATTTGAAAATTTTTCAGTTTGAAATTTTTTGTACAATTAACTTCCATTTATTTTTATAGGTTTATCATGGGCGCGCGGTCGCATTGCGTCCGTAACGCAAGTCCCCATACGATCAAAAAAATCAGAAATTTTTTTTCATAGACTGCGGAGCCATATATACAGCTAGATTTTCACTTTTTTTCCTTGCGACGTACCACCCTGAGACTGAGGATTTTACGTAAAATTTTGATTGAAATCGACATTTTACTCATTAAAATCGGTCCAGTGGATCCGAAGATATGACCTTTAGAAAATCGTCATTTTCCATAATAAATGCGCTGCTTCATAGGAGCCAAAGAAAATGAATTATATCCTACGTTAGTTAGTTAAGTTAGTAGTTCCAGGCCATTTGTATGAAAAACGACTTTTTTGGCGATTTCTCGAAAACTGGCGGTCAGATCTTCTTTAAGTTTTGCAGGGGCATCCGGATGGGCATTCTACGCCATCTAAGATTTAAAAAAAATGGGGTCACCGGCCTCGTTTGGGCGCTAGGGCTCCTGGAAGCTCCCATACAAATCCCATCTAAAATAATGTGTGTGGTGAGTGTCACGGTTGGGTAAATGAGGTATTCAAATTCCATTAGAGTTTTTGACATTTTTCGGTTATTCTCAACATGAGTGAGGTCATCCAATGGGGCTTCCTAAGTTTATGGGATTCTTGTGGATTTCTCTAGCACTTTTCAACTTCCAGCAGGTTTTTTTGATATTTTTGGGCTAATCGGTTTCAATTGCTTCCAAAACTACTGATATCACAACAAAAACCATTTTAAAAGGGAAATGTGACGCAAGTCTTCGTCCCTTCTTCCAAAACAACTGATATCAATTTGGGTGACGCATAACGCTTCGAAACGCAAAAAAAAACTTTCAAAATATTTTCAATTTTGATTAAAAAAATGCGTCACAAATGCCGGACCCACCAGTGTTATAGTTTTTCTGTTCTTTCAGTTTTATACGCAAACATAACCAAAGACCCGTACGTATCAGAATAGATGTGACAAACAGAATAGATGTGACAAAGTTACTCAAACGTACCTAAATATACAAATAAGCAAACAATCCAGCGTTTTATGTTCTTTTATAACTGTAAGAATTTCAAAGATCCAAAGAAATTACCCAAGGTAATGTCAAAGGCCCACCGAAGTACGTCTCAGACCATTTAAATCTAGAAAAGCTTATATCTAAGGACTAAGTCGTTTTTCCCTAAAACCCAGAAACACGTGTAATCTAAAATTTGATTGTCTACAACTTTGTTCTTGGAAGCAACTTTCCACCTCTCATAGTTCTGGAGATCTGGGTCATCCTGCCCAATTATGGAAGTGGCCATATACTAGAATTGGACCACATCTCCCCAAAACCCTGAAACACGTGTTCGCTTAAATTTAATTTTCTACAACTTTGCCTTTGGAACCAACTTTCTAACTCTCATAGTTCTAGAGATTCGGGTCATCCTGCCCAATTATGGAAGTGGCCATATACCAGGATTGGCCATATTTCCCCAAAACCCTGAAACACGTTCGCTTAAATTTAATTCTCTACAACTTTGCCTTTGACAGTAAATCTCCATATTGCATAGTTAAGAAAATACGAGTATAGACGAAAAACCGTTTTTCCCAGTTTTGTGACTTCAAGTGCTTTCATTTGACACCAAAATGAGGAATGTCCGTGCTATACTTGCTGAGATATTTGCGAGAAAGCTTCACCGACCTTCGAAAAACCATGTTTTTGGTCACTCCTCGACCATATCTCCGGAACCACTTCATCGATTTTGCTCATCTTCGAACTTGAATCATGGGAGGCATGTACCTTTCAGGGAAAAAAGTTTAGGCTGACCGGTTGAGCCGTTTGGAAAAAAAAGTGGAGACGGACGGACCGACGGACATTTTTTTTATTGCTGATTCGTCATCTCTAGACGATAATAGATGCATCCCCGCCCCCCTTCCCACCTCGATCTACCCCTTGTTACAATAAAATTGTTTGTAGTAAACGTATAGGACCTTTGTACTTCGTACGGGTCCAAAAATTTGACTTCCTCTACAAAAATACTACATACAAGTCAAATTTTTGCGGTGTCAAATGTGAAAATATTTTGAAAGATTTTTTTGCGTTTCGAAGCGTTAAGCGTCACCCAAATTGATATCAGTTGTTTTGGAAGAAGGAACAAGGACTTGTGTCACATTCCCCTTTTAAAAGAGTTTTTGTTGTGACAGAATATCCGCATATTTTTCAGATTTCCATCGTTCGAACTATGGAATTTTATTACTAATGATTGAACTAATGATAAAGATTGTAAATTAAATAAATTCCCAAAAATTGAGAAATTTGAGAATTTTCACAAATTTGGCTGAAAAACTAAAGTTACTAAAGTTTCAGGAACGTTAAAAGAACATAAAGTACGACAAACTATTATGCTTCTTATTAAAAAAATTTTTTTTTTTTTCCATGGTTGTACAACAAAGGTGCACTGATGAGTCTTATAAAGACGAAATCAGCTGTAGTTTATTGAGTGTCGAAAGTGTGTTGAAGGAAAATAGTGTAATAACTTCGGGAAGTGTTTCTAATGCGTTTTTTAAATTATCGTTTTTCTAAACTTCGGTTTGTAAATAAAAAATTTTTAGTATGGAACTATAAGGCGTAAGAAAAATTCGTTAGTAATTTGAAGTCGTTCCATAAAACTCAAACAATTTCTTCTAAGTATTTTACTTAGAAGAAATTTTTAATTTGATAAGCTGCCAAGCATGTCGAGTCGAAGTGCCTACTTAAATTTATTTTGCCATCTTTGATGGAAAGAATTTAAATATTAGTGTACTTAAACAAGCAAAAAGAAACCAAATTTTTTCTTCGAGAACATTTCGATTATTTGTGACGTCACGATCTTTTGTCGTTGCAATTTACAGTTCGATCTAGTGTGTGAGATGTGAACAAATTCAAATTAAATTTTTTAGTTTGAGTTTGTACACGCTGATATGCGCATGGTTGTACAACAAAGGTGCACTGATGAGTCTTATAAAGACGAAATCAGCTGTAGTTTATTGAGTGTCGAAAGTGTGTTGAAGGAAAATAGTGTAATAACTTCGGAAAGTGTTTCTAATGCGTTTTTTAAATTATCGTTTTTCTAAACTTCGGTTTTTAAATAAAAAATTTTTAGTATGGAACTATAAGGCGTAAGAAAAATTCGTTAGTAATATTATGCTTCTGCTCTGCATTTCTCATTAAAAATTTGGCGCAATACTAACATTCCCTTCTAGCCTAAAAAATCTATGGTTTTGCTCGCCAAAGTTGTGGAACTGACTGAATCGAAGTGTCTTTGGGTATACACATTTTATGTGATATAATACAAACACGTGCTTTTCAATTTACTTGTTATGCTGTTTTCAACATTATCTCTTTTTGGACCCGTACGAAGTACAAGAGGTCCTATACGTTTACTACAAACAATTTTATTGTAACATGGGGTAGATCGAGGTGGGAGTGGGGGGTGCATCTATTATCGAGATGACGAATCAGCAATAAAAAAAATGTCCGTCTGTCCGTCCGTCCGTCCGTCCGTCTCCACTTTTTTTTCCAAACGGCACAACCGATCAGCCTAATCTTTTTTATCCCTGAAAGGTACATGCCTCCCATGATTCAAGTTCGAAGATGAGCAAAATCGATCAAGTGGTTCCGGAGATATGGTCGAAGAAGTGACCAAAAACATGGTTTTTCGAGGGTCGGTGAAACTTTTTCGCAAATATCTCAACAAGTAAAGCACGGAAATTGCTCAATTTGGTGTCAAATGAAAACATTTGATGCCAAAAAACTGGGGATTTTTTTTTGTTGGAATCGGGTCAGGGGTCTGAGCACTGGGAGCCATGGAATGGGCGAAAATAAATTTCTCTGCCCAAAATGATAAGAGATAGTTTTTTTTCAGTATTTGCTTAAATAGGCAATACAGAGATTTACTTTCAAAGGCAAAGTTGTAGAGAATTAAATTTAAGCGAACACATGTTTCAGGGTTTTGGGGAAATATGGACCAATCCTGGTATATGGCCACTTCCATAATTGGGCAGGATGTCCCGAATCTCCAGAACTATGAGAGGTAGAAAGTTGCTTCCAAAGGCAAAGGCTAGAGAATAAAATTTTAGAGAACACGCGTTTCTGGGTATTAGGGAAAAACGACTTAGTCCTTAGAATATAAGCTTTTCTAGATTTGAATGGTCTGAGACGTACTTCGGTAGGGCCTTTGACATTTCATTGGGTAATTTCTATGGATCTTTGAAATTCTAACAGTCATAAAAGAACAGAAAACGTTGGATTGTTTGCTTATTTGTATATTTAGGTACGTTCGAGTCACTTTGCCACATCTATTCTGTTTGTCACATCTATTCTGATACGTACGGGTCTTTGGTTATGTTTTCAATGTATTTTTTCTATGGCAGACCTTGAAAACAGCTGAAACTTGATAACAAGTAAATTTATAAGCACACGACCGTATTAATTTTTGGACTTAAGTCATGTATATTGCCATAATTGTAAAATACTTTGCATTTGGTGATAACAGCACCTACCTAAATAAATAAAACCTTTAGAAAAAGGTACATCATTTTATTGCACTTAAGCTGCCGTAAATGCTTAAAACCACTCTAAAATTGCTCTTTTGTACAATGAAACATAGACATTTGCCTATGACTTATAGTGATTTATTGGGATTTTTTTTATTTATTGGTGTTATAATTCCCTTGCTGACTAGTAATTTGTTGTTCTACCTAAAAAATAATTCAAAATCCGGAGATAGAGAAGCTGTTGTTGAGTGAACCCAACTATGAAAAGTCATTCGACACTTTTCAAATCTCTACGGATTAAAGCCCGCAAACTTGGAATCAATCTTAGGATACAACTCATTAGACCTGTACGAAGAACGAAGTTCTTCGAAAACGGGTCTTATGCGTTTACCACGACGTTTGTAACCAGTCGAATTTCGATCCGGGAGTAGGAGGGGAACACCGATCATAGTCCTTAGATGACGAATCAGCAAAAAAAAAAATGTCCGTCCGTCCGTCTGTCAACACGTTAACTCGAGTAAAACTCAACCAATTTTCAAAAACTTTTTTTTGTTTGAAAGGCCTGGGTAGGCCGACAATTTATGGAAGAAACTTTTGCGAATCTGAGCGCCTGGACTCAGCCAGGGCAGGGCTCTAAAACTGAGTCTCTACAAGGGCCCTACGTGTTTTTTGTGCATAACTCGAGTAAATCTTTTCCGATTTTCAATTTTTTTTTCAATCGAATGCCCACCAATTTATGGATTTTTTTTTTTTTACTTTGGGTCGCTGGACTTAGCTAGAAGAAGCTAAAGAAGCAGACCCACTAGGGCCCTACTTGTTTTTTATACATAAATCGAGTAAATTCCATCCGATTTTTGTGATTCTGTTTCTACTCGATAGGTAATAAAAGCCTTAAAAGCATCCAAGAAAAAATGTGGGCCCGGGCCGAGCCTAAGATGGCCGCTAATGTTAGGGTGGATCGATCTAAGCAATTTATTTTGGAAAAATTCAAATATTTTGAAAACTATAAGAGATAGAACATCGGTGTCAAAGGAAAAATTGTTTGGTTTCGGTGATACGCATGTCATGAGGCCTCCCAATATGGCCGCTAATGTTAGCGTGGATCGATCTAGACAATATATTTTCGAAAAATTCGAATATTTTGAGAACTATAAGTGATAGAAGATCGGTGTCAAAGGTAAACTTTTTTGTCTATGGAAGTATGGGTCAGAGGCCTTTACTAAGTGCTCTAGGTCGGTTCTAATATCGGCTTTAGTACAAATAACATTTTTTGAAAATATGTCTGAAAAAAAAGTTTTTACTTTTTTTTATTTTGACGGTTACTTTCGGCAATTTCCAACCCAATTTAATGGAGACGTAATTACACATACTTTAGAGTTAAGGCAACATTTACTTAGATACGTTGGAGCCTTTTTGTAACATCTATTGTGTTTGCCACATCTATTCTGATACGTACGGGTCCCTGCATATGTTTACGTATTACTTTTACTATGAGCGTGCACGCTCTTATTTGAGTTATTTTGTCATTGACATAACGCTCAGACATTAAGACATCTAGAACAGTTGCGTTATAGAGATAATTAGAAACGATCAACAGTTCGGCATCTAGTGCCAATCTTCAGTCAAGTCATGCAACTGTTCTAGATGTGTTAATGTCTGAGCGTCATGTCAATGACAAAATAATTCAAGTAAGAGCTTACACGTTCATAGTAAAAGTAATACGTAATGACTTGTATCCTAAGATTGATTTCAGAACTTTTGTAAGCAGACATAAAGAATTCCGTCACACCTCCTCTGTAAGAGTTTTTTTTGTGCGGATCATTTTTTTTTTGTTATATTTTGTTGTTAACCCAACACATATACCAAGGTAATGCGGATTCTGCATTTTTGTTGAATAAATGAATTTTATGACTGAGTGTCATATAAAGCAGAACCTTAGACGCCTCTGTTGTATGAGATGTTGTTTACTCCACTCGGAATGTGGCCTTATTTTGCACTCGGATGAATAAATAACTATTTTGCATCTTAGAGTGATTTTTAGACCCGCACGAAGTACGTAGGTCTGATGCGTTTACTACCACGTTTGTTACATTGCGAATTCGAACCCGGGAGTAAGGGGGAAACTTTTTTTGTTGCCTCCAGATGACAAGTCAGCGAAAAAAACAATGTCCGTCTGTCTGTCGGTCTTTGTGTCCGTCAACACGATAACTTGAGCAAATTTTGACCGATTTTCAAAAACTTTTTTTTTCCTGAAAGGTAGTTGAAAAATATTTTATGTGATTGAATCTGGGCACTGTCGGCCCAAGGGCCGCCGAGCTAGGGCCGTTTAAGTGGTTTTCGGTCTTTTGCACATAACTCGAGTAAATCTTTTCTGATTTTCATAATTTTTTTGTTTGAAAGATCTGGGCATGGCCGAAAATTTGTGGAAGAAACATTTTTCGATTTGCGTCTTTGGACTTAGAAAAGAGTCTTTGTTAGGGCCCTATGTGTTTTTTGTACATAACTCGAGTAAATCTCTTCCGATTTTCAAAAACTTTTTTTGTTTGAAAGATCTCGGCACGGCCAACAATTTATAGAAGCATTTTTGCCTGTGCTTAGGGCTCAAGTGGACTTCATGTCGGTCCTAAGGTCGGCCCTAACAAAAAAAAATTGAGGGAAACATTTTTGTCTATGGAAGTATATACCCCAGGCCTCTACTTAAGGTCCTAGGTCAGTACTAAGGTCGGCCCTAGCCCAAAAAACAGTTTTTGGCTATGTTGTAGACAAAATTGAGGAGAACATTTTTCTCTATTTGGAGGTCAATTTTGTGCGTTCGGAGAATTTTTTTACACCGTTACTTCAGACGGTCGAATGTGAACGCAATATTTACTTAAATACGTTCCAGTCTTTTCGTAACATCAACTCTGTTTGCCGCATCTATTCTGATAAGTACTGGTCCCTTCTATGTTTTTTCAAACAAAGTCTTTTGAAAAAACACTTTCAGAGACGATTATTATGTGCGCGCGGTAGCGACGCAGTGACGTAGTGACGCAATTCCACACACGAACAAAAAATTAGGAAAAATTTTTTTCGTAGACTGCCGAAAATAAATACAGTTAAGTTTTGACTTGCTCCCCTTGCAACGTACCCCCCGGAAAATATTTTTCCTGGATTCTTCGGAAAATTCTTAGGCGAAGTGTCTTTTCACTCATTAAAATCGGTTCGGTGGATCCGAAGATATGACCTTCAGAAAATCGTCATTTTGCATACAAAATGTGCTATTTCATTTCTTCGCAGTTACGCATTTTGTCAATTTATAAAACAAACAAAATTATCGTAGGGACGCAGAACACCGTGCAATTGTATCAACTCTTTGGGGGTTGAGACGAATAAAACTCTAATTTTTTAAATTGCACTATACAATGTTTTTATTATTGCCGACCGGTTTCTTCAGCTAAGCTGACATCATCAAAGGCTATTACTCGACTAATTAAAATTCAATAACATTATTTCATAGAAGCCAAAGTTAACGCAAACATCCTACGTTAGTTAGTTAGTTAGTTCCAGGGGCATTTGTATGAAAACCAACTTTTTTGGCTGCTCATGCCCAAAAACGGCTCGATAACTTTTCTTGAAATTTTGCAGGGACCTTCAACTGGGCATTCTACGCCATATGAGATTTAACAAAAGGGTGGGTACCGGCATCGCTTGGGCGCCAGGGCTTTTGGAAGGCGCCATATAAAGCCCATACGTTTGTATTTGTGTGTGTAATATGTACGGTAACACATTTTGTATGAGACAAGGTTGGGTGTTTGAGATAGAGGTTTGGTGTCAAAGGGAAAATTGTTGTGTTGGGTGAGTAGTGTATCAGGGTGAAAATAGGCGGGGGATCAAAAAAAAACTTTTGATATGTTGTAGAGGAAGTTGAGGGGATACATTTTTTTCGCCGGAAATTTTTTTTGCCGGAAATTTTTTTCGCGAAAATTTTTTCTCCAAAATTTGTTTCCTCTTTTCTTCCAGAACTACTGATATCGCAACAAAAACCCTTTTTAAAAAGGAAACGTGACGCAAGTCTTCGTCACGTTTCTCTTTTAAAAAGGGTTTTTGGTTGTGATTAACACATCTAGAAGAGTTGCGCTGTGGAGATAATGAGAAGAGATCAACATTTCGGCATCTAGTGCCAATCTTCAGTCAAGTCATGCACGTTGATATGCCGATGGTCGTGATGGACAAAGTGCTGACGTGGCATCTGCCACTATAAGATCACATAGGCTTTGATGAACGTAATAAGCTCTTGACTTAACTTTGGAGACAATTCACTCAGGGGAAATCAGAGTAACAAATATTTCATACAAACTTCAACAGATGGCAGCTGTAACCATTTCCGTTACAGTTCGCTAACCCAATCAATACTTCTGACTGAGACAAATAGATACGTCAGCACTTTGTCCATCACGACCATCAGCATATCAAGGTGCATGACTTGACTGAAAATTGACACTAGATGCCGAAATGTCGATCTCTTCTAATTTTCTCCATAACGCAACTGTTCTAGATGTGTTAATATCTGAGCTTCATGTCAATGACAAAATAATTCAAATAAGAGATTGCACGTTCATAGTAAAAAGTAATACGTAATGAGTTTTATCCTACGATTAAAGATAATTCAACTTCGCGGTGGTAATTATATGCGGTTTAGGAGGGGTATCGGATGAATGGTTTACAGCGGGATTAGATGAGGGTTCTAAGAGGAATTGATTGTGAAGCTCAATATTAAGTAGGATTTGAGTACGTTGACTACAACTGCAATAAATTATGCTCTACAAGTTTTTATTTTAATATTGTTCGGATAAAGAAGAATGAAGGCTTTCAAAAGCTTCTTTTGTTCAATGTCCGAACGTTCTTCGCAATACCACCACTAATTTTTTGATAATGGTAGATACCAAACCGCAAGAAAAAAATCTTAGCGCGCAGCTCTTCACTTCACATTATCTATGCACACTCTAAATACGAATGTTTAATCATTATGATGAAACGAAAAGAGCAAAATGACCGTCTACATGGTACTTGCGAATAATGCTGAATCGTCACACACACATTAGACATGTGTTTGAAATCGAAATTGAAGATTCGTGATAACGGCTAGACTGATAAGCTGCAATCAAAATTGAAGTCGTTTAGTATACTTTCTAAAGGTCATACAATCGTTTATAATCTCAATAATTAAGTCTGGCATTTACATTACATACATTTACAGCAAAAAACTACTACGTAATTAATGTTTGAATAACTTGTATCGATTTAAATTCAACTCTTTGTCTCTCTCTTTGGTTTATTGAGGAGAAAAACGTTTTTACAATATTCTGTATCGTGTTATTTGTATCTCTTCACCCTTATCAGCGAAATCCCCTTCATATCGACCCTTTCTAAATTCTGCCCATGGAAATGGTCGAAATTTCTTGGGATTGTCCTCGTTGTAAGTGTCTTTTAACGGTCTGATGATGAAACTGTACGACGGAGCCAAGAAATACGGCAAACTAAAGCGATCACTTTCACGATTCGTGAGAACTCTATGCACCGGTGCCTTGTATTTTCCATTAGAAAATACCTCCATCATATCACCGATATTGACCACAAAGGAATCTGAATATCAGACGAAATGATTTTTTTGGCTTTTCTTTTCATCGAAAAAGTTACCCTTCACCGGAGGTACATCATAAAAAATTCCATCTTTCTGTACTTGCAACGATGAAACTGAATCGTCTTGCAATAAAATAGTAATAATTCCAGGGTCCGAATGGGGGCCGACACCTAAGTTTTTCTCCGGTTCAGGACATTTGCGATAGAAATTCAAGCGACAAAGGCTGGTGTCACCTGTTCCATCAAACAATTTCTCAATTACATCCACGTCGCTACTCAGAGACTTTATGCATGAACTGAATAGCTGACGAGCCAATTTCTGCAAGGACTGTGAAAAGACATCGCTTTTAATGCATTCGTCAATTCTTCATGCTTTTTCTTACCAATAAATATTCCTTCATTGTAATCTCAAAATCAATAGGTTTAGTTGGCCACTGATTCTTCCCATGAACCCCAATGTCATTAATGCCATCACTTTCAGGAACTTCAGGAGTAAAATCAAAAACTTCTTTCCAGTCGACCTTCTGTTTCGTCAGCTCGCTGTCCGAATAACCTTGAAAATTCGTCTAGATGTTTGGTGCAAGTAATCAATTTATTAAAAACTCACTTTTAACTTGATTCGCATACCTCTGTTCTTGCGACCAGATTTTTAAAGTCTTTAGGCAATTTAAAAAAGTCTTTTCCCAAATCAACTGCCCGTTGTACTAAGTTAAGATCAACGCCATGATTTATTGCATAAAAAAATCCCCAATCCTCACAAGCTCGGCTAATTTCTTGGTGAACTTTGTCGATTGAAACGGAATCATTTGAATTAAACGGAGAAATATCAATTATTGGAACAGATAGACTTTTCATTTTTACACTTTGAACGGCTTGAATGTAACTGTATGAAAATTAATCAAATCTTAAGAGAAATTTTTATTTCGTCTTTTATCATCGAGAGAACGGGAATGCATACTATTAGTGATAACGTCAGATCCTCCTATTGGCTGAACAGTTCTCTCTCTGAAGACATCATTAGACATCGTATTGTTTTTCGTGTATAGTATAAATATAGAAATTATATTTGAAAGATACTTTGAAACGATTGGAAATTGAGAAATTTATTTGTTGACTGTGAATCTACCAATTTCGTCGACGAAATTTCACAAAACGGGAAAAAGTTACACCGTTTAGGAAATTTTCAACAATCCGTGTTTGGTTTCATCACATTTCCTCCAAATTCATTCCTTAAAGCTTTCGTATCACGTTCTACACATCCAAAAAGAAAATAATATAAGATTACTTACACATTGTGGAAAACGAGTAATAACCGTTCAAGTGTATGTTCATATATAATATACACGTATATAATAACAGCGACGATTTGTCGAACATTCAACACATGGCCGAGCGAGCTAGGGCACGGTAGCGCTAATTGTTTTGAGATGAGGTGTGAGGGTTCAATTCTGATCGTTTTTTTTTTTTTACTTTTTGGACGCGTACGAAGTACGAAGGTCCTATACGTTTACTACAAACAATTTTCATGTAACATGGGGTAGATCGAGGTGGGAGTTGGGGGATACTAGGGTGTAGCGTTTTTGAAAAATTATTTTATTTTGAAAGGCCTGCCCCCAGACACGTTCCGGCGGATCGAATAAGAAATTTTTAGTACTATGACACATTTTTAAAACTCGATCTTCTGTTGCCGCAGGAGCAATTTTTGAAAATTTTTGAGCAGCCTTGGTTTTCGACCCATTTCTTTCTCATTTCAAAATTTAATGAATGGATAGAAATATGTGAACGAACCCGTGTGCTGATGAATGAGGTCAGATGTTATTGTTTATTCTTTTTTATATTAACTCAATTAAACGAATTTAAATGTTTGAGTATTTTGTTTTTGGTTCAATTATTTTGGAAATAAATTTTATTAAATATTTGCCCACCCTACCGTAGAACGCACATAGTTTTAAGAATGAACAATCGATGACGTCCCTGACGAGCTCCCCCATCGATTTTTGTTCTTTGTATATTTCACGGGAAATATAAAAATGTAACTTTTGTCATCCTCAAAACTAGCGGGACGAAATATATTCGCTTAAATAAAAACATTGCCGATTTTTAAAAAAAAAAAGTTTATTGTCTTAGAAAACTAAGTTCATCTTAGAAATTAAAAAAAGAAGCCAGAGGAGGTCCCAATTCCAATTTTATTGAGCTGAATATAGCAAGAAAAATTCAAGCTATAATTGTGTTGGTGAGATTACGTTTACAAATTGGCCTAACGGTAAACTTTCGATTGTTGTTAATTACTGGCCCAAAAAATGAGTCTTTAACGAAAATGTCCACTTTTTGGAGTTGGACGGTTGTTTCCGAAAGACGTTCTTCCTACTTTTAATGATGGATGAAATGGGTCGAAAACCAAGGCTGCTCAAAAATTTTCAAAAATTTCTCCTGCGGCAACAGAATATCGAGTTTTAAAATTGTGTCAAAGTGCTAAAAATTTCTTAATCGACCCGCCGGAACGTGTCTGGGGGCAGGCCTTTCAAAATAAAATAATTTATTATCGTCTAAATATGACGAATCAACAATAAAAAAATTGTCCGTCCGTCCGAATCCACTTTTTTTTTTCAAAACGGCTCGACCGATCACCGTAAACTTTTTTTTCCCTGAGAGGTACATGCCTCCCATGATTCAAGTTCGAAGATGAGCCAAATCGGCCAAGTAGTTCCGGAGATATGGTCGAAGAAGTGGAGGTCGGACATGAAATTTTCGAGCGTCGGTGAAACTTTTTTGCAAATATCTCAGCAAGCATAGCACGGAAATTGCTCATTTTGGTGTCAAACGAAAGCATTTGATGTCACCAAGCGGGGAAATTTTTTTTCTAGAATTGGGAGGGATGATCCATATCTTTAGAACTATGTGAGGTAGAAAGTTGATGCCAAAGGCAAAGTTGAAGAGCATAGAATTTTAGAGAGCATGTGTCTCAGGGTTTGGAGTAAAAATGCCCCAATCCTAGTATATGGCCAGTTCCAGAATTGCGAGGGATGACCCATATCTCTAGAACTATGAGAGGTAGAAAGTTGCTTTCAAAGGCAAAGTTGTAGAGAATAAAATTTTAAAGAACACGTGACTCAGGGTTTTAGGAGAAAATAGCCCAATCCTTGGATATAATCTTTTCTAGATTTGAATGGTCTGAGACGTACTTCGGTAGGGCCTTTGACATTACCTTGGGTAATTTCTATGGATCTTTGAAACTCTTACAGTCATAAAAGAACATGAAACGTTGGATTGTTTGCTTATTTGTATATTTAGATACGTTCGAGTCTTTTTGTAACATCTATTCTGTTTGCCTCATACGTACGGGTCTTTGGTTATGTTTTTATGTTTGTTTCAATTAAACACACACACACACATGTGAGATTCCATTCACGCATATAGAAAACACATTTTATGAGAGTTTTCAATTGAACCACAATAGCTGCGATAATATAATTCGCAATTCATGCATTTACGAAGATCATGTGGTGTAGTGATAAGCATCGTTGATTGGAATGCGGGACGTTCTGTGTTCGATTCTCAGACGGTTTTTTTAAATTTAATATTTCCACTCAAGCTGGTTATTTATCGCCCTAGACAGTGGAATTTATCCCTCTAGACGGATAAATACTGAGAATAATGCAAATGAGAGACTTATCGTCGCATATAAGGTAAATAAATTGAAGCTGCCAATTTTTGTAAATGCTCGAATAGTTTCGGTACAGGTGTGTTAGTAGAGTGTATAAGTTGGTTAAAACCGTATATAAGTCAGTTAAACCAACAAACCTAAAAACGTGAACGGTTAAACTAACACACCTGTAGCTTATGCATTAAAGCATCGTACCGAATAGACGTATATATAAGCGATTATACTAGCAATCGGAACTTCGCTCCTCGTACGTATACACTGCTTATATACACCGCTTATATACACGTCTATGCAGTAAAACCTCTTACAGAGGAGGAGTGACGCATTAACCGTCTAAGGCAGGTGCGTGACAGTCTTTTGTTTTAATCTTTGCAACTAATATTCAACGTGAAGTTAGTTGCAGTTGCAAAAAATCGGCTGATTTTTTAACCTTTCAATGAAGTCAGCTGATTTTGATAAATTTATGAATGAAATCAGCTGATTTTGTTGCAATGAAGTCACAAATGCCAGACCCTACAACAAAATAATTTTTTATTCTCTTACATTGGCATTTGTGACGCAATTTAAAAAAAAACATATGAGGGGACCCGTACGTATCAGAATAGATGTGGCAAAAAGAATAGAAGTGGCAAAGAGACTCGAACGTATCTAAATATACAAATAAGCAAATAATCCAACGTTTTCTGCTTTTTTATATCTGTAAGAATTTCAAAGATCCATAGAAATCACCCAAGGTAATGTTAAAGGCCCTACTGAAGTACGTCTCTGACCATTCAAATCTAGAAAGGCTTATATCCAAGGACTGAGCCATTTTCTCCTAAGACCCTGAAACACATGTTCTCTAAAATTTTATTCTCTACAACTTTGCCTTTGGAAGCAACTTTCTACCTCTCATAGTTCTGGAGATTCGGGTCATCTTGCCCAATTATGGAAGTGGCCATATACCAGAATCGGGCCCAATTTCCTCAAAACCCTGAAACACCTGTTCGCTTAAATTTAATTCTCTACAACTTTGCCTTTGATAGTAAATCTCCATATTGCATAGTTAAGGAAATATAGACGAAAAACTGTTTTCGTATATATGGCCAAGAAACTCAATTTCGTCCATTCCGTTGGTCGCAGTGCCCCTGACCCGATTCCCACGCGGCCAATATGTTTCGTCCCCTCCCCCCCCCAGCATAGGACAGATTACGGCTTTAATGAGCCAATTACCGCGATATGTCGAGATTTCGAAAACTTCAAGAATATTTATGAAAATAGTCATACTCGCGCAAGTTTTCGTTTCAGGGTGCATCACGTTATTACCTCATCTTCTTAACTTGCCTCCCAACGACGCTACGAATGCCTAACAACCGCTGAGGTCATTCCAATGGTTGGTCATTTCATTAGTTGCATGATTTCATCTATGGCCATCTGTCGATAGTGGTTAAGTTTCATTAATAGTGAAAAATTACATAGCAGAGGGTGGTTGCGACTACGACGGGTCGACTGGGTCTCTGCCACTTCCGCGCTGCTGGTTACTTAATCACTTGACTTCTATTATTTTATTTTAATTACACATTGTCAGCTTAGTTTCGCTTTAATCAAATTTTGTAAATTTTGTTTTTCCGAGGCCGTTTGACAATAAAATGTTGATATATATATATATACAATGCAGAAGTACCTCGACGACGGATATTTTCCTGAAATATGGAAGAAACAGAAGCTGTTCCTAATACCAAAACCAAGGAAACGCCTGACAAGCCATCATCATATAGAACTATATGTTTCTTGGAAGGATTGGGAAAAATGCTATAAGCCGCGATTCTGAATAAACTAAGAGAATACACAGAGGGCGAGCACGGACTGTCAGACGAACAATTCGGATTTCGAAAAGGGAGATCGGGGATTGAGGCCATTAAAAAAGTTTATAGAGATTGCCGACAAGGCGCGGATCCAAAGAATACGGGGTAACCGCTTCTGTGCTGTAACGACGATAGATGTCAGAAATGCCTTTAATAGAGCAAACTGGATGGAGATAGCCAAGGAATTGCATGCAAAGAGAGTCCCCGATTTCCTCTGCAGGATGTTGAAAGGCTACTTCGAGCGACGAGTGCTAACGTACGATACTAATGAAGGGAAAAAGACAGTAGACATCACACACGCATGTAATGTATGACACAGCGTTGCGGCTGAAACTGCCAAGATGCGCTAAGACAATTGCTTTTGCCGACGACTTGATCCTCACAGTATCCGGAACGTCGAAGATGGAGGTGGAGGTAGTTACGATGGAGACGCTAGAAACTGTCGAAAACTGGATGACAACGGTAAAACTCAAGCTCATCAGAAAACCGAGATCATGCTAGTCACTAACTGCAAAAAACTCGGCAGATTGTATTGAACATCGGCGGGGAACAAATTACATCCACACGCCAATTAAAATACCTAGGAGTTATGCTGGACGACCGCAGAAATTTTAATAGTCATGTGCACTACACGTGAGATAAGGCAATGAAAGCCACCGCAGCACTGGTCAGAATAATACCAAACGGCTTTGGACCGCGCAGCAGCGAAAGGAGGCCTCTAGTAAGCGTCACCCTATCAATATTGCGCTACGGGGCACCAGCGTGGATACAGGCGCTAGATACGAAGAGAAATCCGAGGAGGCTTAATAGAGCCCAAAGGCTGGCAATCATATGAATAGCAAGCGCATACCGAACGATATCCCTAGAAGATGCCCATATGCACATACGTTGACGGAATACAGCGAATGTCATAGAAATAAGAGAAGGTAGAGTCAAACTACCAAAACAGTAAGAAAGCAATTAAGAGCCGAATCAATGAGACAGTGGCAGCGAGAGTGGGACTCCTCTGACAAGGACAGGTGAACCCATAGACCCATACCAAACATAACGACATGGGTACAGAGGAAAAATGGAGAGGTTAACTTCCAATTGACACAGTTTCTGTCGGGCCACGGATGCTTGAGGAAATACCTGCACCGGTTTGGATTCACATTGTCACCTTTCTGCACGACATGCTAGGGAGAGGAAGAGACTGCGGAGCACGTGTTAGTCGTCTGACTCCGCTTCGAACAAGAGCGAGGTGAGCTGATGACTGTGAGTAGGTCAGATGTAAACGCCAAAAACTTAATATCGGAGATGTGCCGCGATGAGGAGGTGTGGAGAGTAGCGGATAATGTAGTTTCGAAAATAATGGGTAAGCTGCAAAGTGCATGGAGAGACGTTCAAAGAAAACTACCAGTTGATCTGAGAGAGTAGGTGCGAAAGCACAGCCCCTCACCGAAGTAATGCTTTCAGGCGACCCGGGGAGAAGACAGCATGAAGACTAAGGAAGGGGGATTTAGTTGGTAGGTCATTGAAGAATGCAATCCAACACTACCTTGGTCCGGGAGGACCCGGTGTCTGTGAAGATTTCCCCACCCTTATTAAAAAAATGGCAATGATAGTTGTGTGGTATCCTCATTCTTTGGTGATTGTGTGATATAATACGTGTACGTTGTTACCCCTTATTAGAAATAGCAGATTACATTGGATGCTATGAAAGTGATTCATTACATGAGGGATTAATTTTGTGATACGAGTCGAACTCACGGGTGTGTATTTAAACAAAGAGGTTTGGAAACTTTTAAACCAGAGCGATTTGCTTTAAACACACATGTGAATTTGCGAGTCACATTGTCCCGTATTGATAAATTACTTCCAGCACCCAATGTATGCTATTTTATTCGCGTCACCTAGGGAATAATTTCCATGGGGGGCACACATACGTGTAATGACAATTTTCCATAGGGAGCAGTGAATTAGTACTTTATTGATGGGCGAGAGAAAATCGAGGATTTCTTCTTATGTAAATATTGTACATAACGAGTGAGCGTAGCGAGACATAACGAGATCCGAGATTTCTCACGCCCACCAATACAATATTTTATTTCATTAGGCGAGAGAATATCGTACGTTATTCATTCGAGCGCATGATTGTGATAGTTGCGAGAATTTATCACTGCTGCGAAGTGTCAGGGTCTTGGGTTCGAGTTACGGCGGCTTTTTTCAATTTTTTTCCAATATTTATTTTTTAATTTTATTTATTTGGTCGTTTTGGTCGTCACGTCGAATTACTATTTTCATATAGATATTTGAATTTTGCTGTGAGAAAATCACATTTATAACATAAATAAAAACTGATTCAAATACAAAACGAACAAAAATACAAACACAAAACGTAAAATAAAATACATAAGCTTATGTTGTATATGAGAAAAACAACGCTAGCGTTTGTGAGAGACACATTTGTACATTCTACGTTACTATATGCTTCTATTTGTCAACAAACAGTATCAACAAAATTTGTACATAGCAAATGAGCGAATTTGTGCAGTGGTTAGCGTCGATTCTTGCGGATCGGTGGGTCGTGAGTTCAAATCACGGCGGGGATACTGTTTTTTTCAGCGAATTGGCAAAGAGAAAACGAATTTTCCCTAGTGATTTAATGTTTGGTTTTTCCTTTATATGCAAGAGTGAATAACGTACGATATTCTCTCGCAGATAGCAAGGAAATTGCTCATGTTGGTGTCAAATGAAAGGATTTGATGTCAGAAAATTGGGAAAGAAATTTTGTGGGAATCTATTCGTGTTTATCTCCTTAAAAATCCGTAAAAATGCCTTAATCCTGGGATATGACCACTTCTAGAATTGGGAGGGATGATCCATATCTCTAGAACTATAAGAGGTACAAAATTGCTTCCAAAGGTAGAGCTGTAAAGCATAATATTTTAGCGAACACGTGTCTCAAGGTTTTGGTTAAAAATGCCACAAGCATGGGATGTGACCACTTCTAGAATTGGGAGGGATGACCCATATCTCTAGAACTATAATAGGTAGAAAGTTGCTTCCAAAGGCAAAGTTGTACAGAAGAAAATTTTAGAAAACACGTCTTGCTGGGTTTTAGGGGAAAATTGCCCAGTCCTTGGATATAAGCTTTTCTAGATTTGAATGGTCTGAGACGTACTTCGGTAGGGCACTACCTTGGGTAATTTCTATGGATCTTTGAAATTCTTACAGTTATAAAAGAACAGAAAACGTTGGATTGTTTGCTAATTTGTATATTTAGATACGTTCGAGTCACTTTGCTACATCTATTCTGTTTGCCACATCTATTCTGATACTTACGGGTCTTTGGTTATGTTTTTTCATAAAAAAGGTTATGATACGCAAAACTCAATTTCATTAAAGAAGTTATTTTAAATTTCTATTGTTTATCATTTCCGCAAGAGGCATCTAATGACATAATGAATGAAGTTGACGTGACGATAAAAAACTTTTCGATGAAAACCCAACCAATCAATGACTATTTGCACCGGGTGGTAATAGCGCCTGCCTTTAAAATAAGTTAAGTGAACGTTGTGACCAACTATGTTGCAACTAAAGTAATTTTGTTTAATCGCTCGTTCGATTATAGTTTGAAATATACTTTGAAATGTTAATTGATAATTTAAATTACTTCAACAAATCGACTCTACAAATACCAGTTTAATTTTTTCAACTCTAATATTCAGCAAACCTCTTAACACAATAAGCTCATCGAAATTACAAATTGCAACGCCCTGAATCTATTCAATGAAATACGATCTCCGCATACTGATCTTTAAAAAAAATATAAAATTTTTAATTAATAAATATATTACGAGACCAGATCAATCTCTGATACTATATTTAATTACTTAATATTTTCTATTCGCTTATATTTATTATGCTCTCGAGCGCCAATCCCGTACACACACATTCCGCTGCCCGCATATCAATAACTTCGGCACCTGTTCAGTTCAAAGCAACTTATTTGGTATACACATCATTCAGCAAGTAACTATAATGCCTTGATCGGAAAGTAGATTTATTTCAATAACAGTTGCTCTGAAACAATCTGTTTTCACTGGATCCACTAGATAGAGATATTAGTTTTTCCCACGCTTTAACTGGATGTGTATAAAAAGATAATGTAACCGAGTAGTTTTTCGATTGAAAATAATATTTAGTATTCTGTTGGAATAACCGTTTTTTTCCACGTTTGTTTTCAACCAGTCAGTGTAATACATACATTATCGTACGGACCGTCTGTAAAATATGCTTAGAATTAGAACACTTAGTGAGTTCGAAAAAAATATTAAATGAAATCGTTCGATTGGAATCAATTAAAGGTAATTTGTATATCGTAAAATAGATTGAGTTAGATGGATTTGATGATGTCAATATTTGCGACTTGAAATTGATTTCAATTAAGTTTATAAATCTTTAGACAGGCCAACAAGGTATGTTAATGATGTTTATATTTGAGAAAGAAATGCGTCCACTTGTTACCATAAGTTGTTCCAATTCACATGGTTAAGATGCTTCATGAAACCTTGACCCGAAAATGTTATTCGATTTCTATTGAAATAATTGCTTGTGTAGCATTCACGCTGCATGGACTGTAGTCGCAACTGAATCAGGAGTTTGTTTAGTTAATCCTGGTTAACAGTTCTGGTCGTCTTCTATTATTTTAAGCTGATGAGACATTTCATTTACCGTCAGAAGGTCATCCTAACAACTGTGTGATCGAAAGAGTAGCCCATGCATTACAACAATTTAGAAACGATCAATTAGTTCGAACAATTTCAGGCGCAATAGTTTTATGTAGCCATTAAAGAAATGATAACGGCTGGCTAGAATGCGTAGTTCACCATCACATGTGATTTTCACCCTTGCGATTTGAACTGTCCAAATAACGTGAAAAATTTCCTTAAATCGTTTTTTTGATAAAACATTGTTTATATTACCGACGTTTTATTTATTTAACCAATGACTTTACACAATTTTGTACAATATTTGAAAATGAATCTTTGATTCAGGTTCATAAAAATCACAAATATCACAGTCGCTTTCAATGTATTCAAACTTCGATTTTTAGTTATTTGTGTATCTGCTTCGGACGATGTATTTAAGCTATTTTCGCGAGTTGTAGCCCGAGCAGCGCGAGGGCTACATGCGAAAATAGCTTTAATACATCGTCCGAAGCAGATACATACATAATTTTTCATACGAGGGGACGAAATCACAAGAAAAATTTTGAAACTCCCGCAATTTCGTCCCCGAAGTATGAAAAAGATTTTTCATGCAGCTTACGCGTGACGAAACGAAAAATATAATCCCACTGGGCGAAAAGCAAGCAGCTTTTCGTCCCTTGGGATTATATTTTTCATTTTTCGTCCCTAGTAAATGGAAAAAATGATGGGATGATGCGACGGTCCAAGACAAAGAATCGAACTAAACGGCTCAAAAATGCCTCGTAGAACATGGCAAATGGCACAATCGGTTTAGGTCGGGTCACGGGTGTTGTGCGTATCTACTACACAAGTGGAAATTTAAGTATTGTGAATGTGTTGTGGTACACATGCGTGATGTGTGGAGTACGGGTAGCCAAATTTTTGGCGTTCGAAATCTGAAAGCGCAGAAAAATTATTACGTTGGGAGAGTCCGGCATTTGTGACGCATTTTTTAACCAAAAGTGAAAATATTTCAAAAGAATTTTTTGCGTTCCGAAGCGTCACTTCAGTTGATATCAGTTGTTTTGGAAGAAGGGACCAGGACTTGATTCACGATTCCCTTTTAAAAAGGGTTTTTGTTGTGATATCAGTAGTTTTGGAAGAAAAGAGGAAACAAACAAACGGCGTAAAAAATTCCGGCGAACAAAAATTTTCGGTGAAACAAATTCTCGTCGAAATAAAACTTCCGGCGAAAAAATTTTCGTCAAAAAAACATTTCCGGCGAAAAAGTTTTCGTCGAAAAAAAAATTTCCGGCGGCCGAAAAAATTTTCGTCGAACAAAATTCCGGCAAAAAAACATTTCCCGAAAAAAAATTTTCGGTGAAAAAAAATTTACAGCGAATAAAATTTCCGACGAAAAAAAAGTTCCGCCGAAAATTTTCCGGCGAAAAAAAATTTCTTTATTTTATTTCGGGCGATGATACAAATAGATCAAAATTTAGCGTTAATTTAGAAATGTGGCATAGATTCGTCGTTTTTATAGCAGAAATGTTTCTATCCATTCTATATTTTAACAATCCACGACAAAAAGTTTGGCTGATTAGGACGTTTACGCCTCTTCAGTGCACCTTTGTCGCAAGACCATGTGCATATCAGCGTGGTCACATATTGAGTGAGTAATCATCTCGAATATGCGGCCTTATATACACCTCGTTTGTTCGATTATTCAAAGAGAAACTCTTTGACTTAGTAGATCCGTTGTTATGGTAACATTTGGAAATACTGGTGCGCTGAAGAGGCGTAAACGTCCCAATCAGCCAAACTTTTTGTAGTGGATTGTTAAAATATAGAATGGTTAGAAACATGTCTGCTATTAAAGCGACGAATCTATGCCACATTTCTAAATTAACGCTAAATTTTGATCTCTTTCTGAGAAAATCGCCCGAAATATTTTAAAAATTGCAAAATCAAAGAAATATTGACCGAATTGAAAAAAAATTTCCTTTGACACGAAACATCTATCTCCAACAAAAAAAAAATTGTAAAAAAAGTTTAATTTTTCGCCTAAGTCTGTCCCATACCACCGTCGGCCATTTTGTTGGTCACCTTGACACACTACAAACCCAACCCAACAACTTTTGCTTTGACTCCAAACATCTATCTACATCCTACCAGTCCAAAAATTTTGCTCATATTTGACACATACTTTGAATACACTCACTCACACACATACAAAACGTTCTTTTATATGGACTTTATATGGCGCCTTCTAAGAGCCCTGGCGCCTAAACGAGGCCGGCCCCTCCCCTTTTTTAAAATCTCATATGGCGTAAAATGCCCACCCGAAGGTCACTGCAAAATTTCAAGAAAAGTTATCGAGCCGTTTTCGAGCACGAGCCAAAAAAGTCGGTTTTCATACAAATGGTTCTGGAACTAACTAACTAACTAACTAACCCACTAACTAACGTAGAATGTTTCCATTAATTTTGGCTCCTATGAAATAGCACATTTTGTATGGAAAGTGACGATTTTCTAAAGGTGATATCTTCGGATCCACTGGACCGATTGTAGTATTTAGAAAAACTATCATGTACGCTTTGATTGTCAAGGGGGGACTGTATTAAAATTGTGTGAACTATACGGACGTATTTATAGTTTTCTTTAGTAAATATCGTAGTCTCTACATTGGCGACGAGGATATCGTGAATCTACAGATCAAGTGAAAATGGCTAATATCAATGGTAAAATTAATACTGATCTGCGTCGTAACTTTAATGATTACATGATGATTGAAAAAAAAAATTGAAAGAGATTTAGCTTAAATGTCTGCAAAGTTCATTTGAGATGTGGCTTAAATGACTCCAAAATGATAGATGTAGCTTAAATGACTGCAAAGATTACAAAAAAAATCGATGCAACTTCAATGATTGTAAAATTTTGTGTATTCAATGTTTCAGATTTCACAAAATTGATTGGCATTCATGCTTTCGATTACACGTTGTATGATCAAAACTGTGCACAAGAGTGGAAAAGCTGGCTTGGATCTTTCAAGTCGTACTTAAAGGCGAATCATATTAGAGATGATCATGAAAAAATTTGGCAAAATTGTAGTTTAGGGGACAAGAACCAATGGGGGCGTGAGGGGGTGGGATCGATAGGGGGAGGTCCCCTGATGACAAAACAGGAAGAATTGGGGCGCGGCAACCCCTTTCTGGGCCGTCAGGGCCCTCCAAAGTTTTTACACTTTTTTGCGATTTTCGTATTTTTTCTCAATGGGATCGATAGGGGGAGGTCCTCTAATGACAAAACAACAGGAATCGGGGCGCTAAACACCTCCCTGGAGCGATTTTATACATTTTTGAACTTTTTTGATCTTTTTTCGGTAGGAATGACACCAGCATAACATAAAAACAATAATTGTGCCCCCAGGGCGGCCGTGCCCCTCGCGCCCTTGTGTTTTTTTGTTTTGTTTGTTTCTAATGTTTTTTTTTGTATAAAGATTTTGATAAACCGCGGTACCAACATGATTATTTTTCATTTAATGTAAACCCTAAATTAATAATGTTCCTGAACGGTGATATTCGAAAGTTTGGGAAGAGAGTGTCTGATAAATAAATGTTTTTTTTTGAAGTTACAATACATGTAGAAATTGAAAATGTCGCCATTTCGTACAAGGAAAATGAAAGTAATGCGTGGCGTATAGTGTAGTCGCAGTGATTTCGTACAAGAAAAATGAAATTAATAAGATAATTCTTGTTGAAAAGTTCAAAAAAGTTCAAAAATGTATAAAATCAAAAAAAAACTTGGAGGGTCCTGGCGCTCCGGGGAGGTGTTTAGCGCCCTGATTCCTGTTGTTTTGTCATCAGGGGACCTCCCTCTATCGATCCCATTAAGAAAAAATACGAAAATCGCAAAAAAGGGTAAAAACTTTGAAGGGCCCTGGCGGCCCAGGGAGAGGTTGCTGCGCCCCGATTCTTCCTGTTTTGTCATCAGGCACCTCCCCTATCGATCCCACCCCCACACGCCCCCATTGGTTCTTGTCCCCTAAACTACACTTTAGCCAAAAATTTGTCCAACTAATGCACTTAGCTGGTCGAAAGGTTCAAGAGCTGTATGAAACTCTGAAGGGCGAGAAGAAAAAGAAAAGAAAACATTCAGATTATGAGGATGCAATAGCCAAATTCGATGACTTCTTTTCACCGAAACGCAATTCAACTTATGAACGTCATATATTTCGTCAGATACAGCAGGGAAAAGATGAAAAATTCGGATAGTTTCTCATGCGACTTCGGAAACAGGCTGAACGGTGTGATTTCGGAAAGACTGCCGAAGAAAATATAAAAGACCAAATCATCGAGAAATGTCAATCATCGAAGTTACGAAAATAATTGTTAAAGTTGGGAAACCGAGGACTACATCAAATAATAAAGGTGGCGAACGCATTCGAGGCAGTTTCAGGACAGGAAAAAGACTTCAATAAAGCAGAATCGAAAGAGCATCTTTCATTACATGATGTGTGTCATGTTGAGCTCCGAGAAGAGTCAAGTTCTACGTCTACGCGATTAGGAGAGTGCACTCGGTGTGGTTTCGTAGGTCATCAGTCTTATAAAGACAAATGTCCAGCTTTGGGAAAAAGATGCAACTCTTGCGGTGGTCGTGATCATTTCAGTCGGAAGTGCCGCACCAAAATCGAAAACTCTAATTTTGTTAAGAAACGTTCAGCAACAGAATATGTTTCCGGAGGAGCAGCAGAAGACAAGGCTTATAGGAAAAGATTAAAGTACCGCACGATAATTGACCAGATAATTCCGTTCGCGAGGCCATCCGGTTCTTCAAAGCTATAAGCGAGAAAATTGTCCTGAAGACAAGTGAGCCTCGATCGGAGTCCTTTTTAAAACAATGAATAAGCATGGCCATAGAAAGGGGTAATGCTGCGGCGGTCATGGGCACTTTTCGGTCTTGTGACAAAATGGACGAAATATTCTATTTGCTGTGATAATTGCTCTCGTCGTGTATAAATGACCAATTGTAAATGTTCAAATGCTGACAAATAAATTTATATATAATTAAAAAACAAAAAAATATGTTTCGTCAAAATCAATCCAAAAAAAACCCAAGTTTGAGGAAGTAGTTTCATGTGTTACTTCTGCAGATGATGATTATGTGTTAAAAAAAAAGAAAAAGAAAAGGAATGTTGTAGTATTTAGAAAAACGATCATGTACGCTTTGATTGTCAAGGAGGACTTTATTAAAATTGTGTGAACTATACGGACGTATCTATAATTCTCTTTAGTAAATATCGTAGTCTCTACACCGGTTTTAATGAGTAAAATATCGATTTCATTCAAAATTTTACGTAGAACCCGACAAACTAGGTCTCAGAGGGGTACGACGCAAGGGAACAAAGTCAAAACTTAGCTGTATATTGTTCCGCCGTGACGGCCGTCTGCCAAAAAAAAAAAAATCCTAATTTTTTGTACGTATGTGGACTTGCGTCACGGGCGCATTGGTACCGCGTGCCCATGACTCACTAAAATAGGCCCTGATTGCAACCGATCAGATGTCAAGAAGCCGGTTATAATAGCTTGACACTTTTATCATTGGTTTGAAGCCATTAGTTTGGGATTTTACCTGCGCTGACACCCTTTGCAAATAGTATGTAAATTCAACGTCTAGACAGCGATTCGAGACTGCTGTAAAATTTTGTTGATTGTGTAAATTCTGTAAAGTGTGTAAATTAACCTGGTCCACCTAAAATAATCGAGCCCAGATCAACGTTTATGGATATCATTTTTCGAAAAAATGGTGTCTAGGCAGCCGCGGATGACTTTTGTTCATCATCAACACGGAATTGATCGAGTACATTCGTTGATTTTCATTTCTCTATGTGTTCACGAGAGGAAGAAATAAGAAATCCCGATTCGCACACGGTGACTAATTTCTCTTAGTGTTTTCACGTGGGGGAGAAATAAGAAATTGATATTAACAACCTTCGCCCCTTGATGAACCTGCAACTGTTATGAATTAATCCAATTTTCGAGTTATTGTTTTTCATATCTCTAAAAATTTAATAGGCAAATATTGACTGACAAAGCATTTTAGCATCGATTTAGTTGTTTTGTTTAATTATTTATTGGCGCCCACTATATTGAGGTGCAGTTTAAAATAAAGTCGTTAATATTTTAACATCTCAATGATGATGAAATGTAGGTGATTGAAATCAATTGAAATGATCGTAACTCAACCAATGCTTCAATTAAGTGAATAACTTTTGTTGCAAAACATAAAAATCGCACTTATTACCCAGATAACAATTTACCCCACGAAATGTTCATAAAGTGCCCTCGGAGAATGTGCTGATCCCGATTAATGTGCTCTAGTTTCAGCATTTAATGGGTATTAAAAAGAGTTCTTACCGTTACAACTTTTCTTTGGAACGAGAAGTGCATTTAATGTACATTAAATGCAATCCGCCATGTACTTAATGTACTTTTATGTACTTTGAATACACAATTCATGTACATTTTAGTGTATATTACTAGCACATTTAATGTACATCTAATGTTATGCAAGAAAAGAAAAGAAAAGAAAGGAAAATGTAATTTTGTTTTCCAACTTTTCTAATGCGTTTTTTTCATTCATTTCTCCCATTTTTTATTAGAAAAATTTCTACAATTTGCGGGATATGAACCCAAGACGTTCGAGATTATGAGTCGACTGCTCTATCAATTATTGTGCCGCGAGATGCTTATGTATTGATGTGTTAAATGTGTATGAAGTGCTAAATTATGAAAGTACATTAAATGTACTTTTTCTGTACGTGAGAGTGCATTGGTTGTGAATAGTTATTTGGATCACAAGGGATGAAAGTATAAAAATGCAATCCTGTGCGAGAGTTGAATTTTTATACGTCATCCCTTGTGAACCACGGAAATCGTAATTTTTATTTCCCAAACTCAAATTTTCAACACAACGAAATTTCTGATGCACTCATCATGTTGTTTTTATCAGTTATTTCCGGCTGTCTTTTAAGAACCGAAAATACTTTCGGCCCTCTTTAGAGAACCGAAAATACTTTCGCATCTCTTGGCTTACTGAGGTCTGCATTTTTTCATTTTGGGCTCCCATTTGGGAAGTGAAAATAACGATTCTCGCGGTTCGAGTGATGAAAAATATTTTCCTATCACTTGGGACGAAAAGTTGCTTTCCGCGGTATGTGCACCAACACACTCTCACTGTTACAGAAAAATATCTTTCAAAATACCCCAATACACACTCGATGTGTACTTTTCGCTTGGGCTTCGCCCGCGCGTACGTCAACATCTCGTGTGTATTGGGGTATGTTGAAATATACTATTTCTGTATTGAGAGAAAAAGTTTCGGAAGATCTTTTTAGTGAATTCAAAATGAAAATTTAACGAACTCCACATGACGTGCAATTTAAATTATTTGATCGAATACACTGTAACGGTACATTTAATGTACGTTTATCAGCGTCGTAAAAATATTCTTTTTCAAGTCCGCTACATTTTCGTCTATTTCTGGTCTGGCTAGGTTTAAATGGAATTCTGGTTGTCATTATGTCTTTCGAAATTTTTGTTCAAATTTAAGTGACGAATTTTTCGTTTTCCATTTTGTCATCTATAGCTGACTGAAACGCTCTTTAACTTTAAGCTTGAAGCTTTAGGAAGTTAAAGTTTTAAGAAATTTTCTTCATAGTTTTTCAACGCATAAAAAATACTAGTAAAGCGTTAGGGAAAAAATGGCTGATCAAAAATCTTGATATCAACATACCACAGTAGGGGTGTCCAAAATACAAAAGTATCGAAACCGAAAAACAAAAGGTTTTTGATCCCTGATCAAGATTGTATGTGGGCGTAACTTAATCCGAGACGATTTAGGGGTAACTCAAAAGCGTTAAACTCAAAAATTCAACGACTTTCAAAGGCACATATTCACTCAAGTAATGAGAGAATCCATCGGTTGTTGTGGTGCAGTGGAAAGGTCTTAGGACTCCCTTAAAATCGACATAAAGAAAGTAGACCAGAGAGTGTTTTCGTCCATATGTCCCACATGATTAATATGGTGCAGTTTTCTCATGAATTTCAATCATATGGGACATATGGACGAAAACACTGCCTGGTCTAATTTAGATTTAGCTATGTCAATTTTAAGGGTGTCCTAAGACCTTCCAAATACACAACAACAACCGATAGATTTACTTATTGCTTGAGTGAATATGTGCCTTTGAAAGTCGTTGAATTTTTGACTTTAACGCTTTTGAGCTACTCCTAAGTCGTCTCGGATCAAGTTACGCTCATATACAACCTTTTGTTTTTCGGTTGGTGCCCAAACTTTTCGATACTTTTATTTCCCCATACATTTTTGGACCTCCCTATTGCACAGTTTCAGCTTTGCTAAAAGTGAGTGACGATATCTTGAGATGTTTTACTTTTTAGCAAAGCTTTCGATAGCGTCACTCATGAAAGTCTGCTAAACAAATTGAGTGATAAGTTTTTCCTTAGTTCCTTATCCATCAAACTGATCATTAGTTTTCTTAGCGAATGTGTTGTCATATATTTCTTCTCTCATATCAACCTTTATGACCTTGGCATACCACAGGGTTCGCGTTGTCACATTTACTGTTCATTCTATTCATTAGTGATATGCCAGACGCCGTGCAATTAAGAAGCCACGGATGATGTTCAAAATTACTGTGGAGTACATAAAGTTTAGGTACCTGGGAAGCGTACAGTGTCTGCAGGGTGATGAGTGATCCGTCCGCAACGGCTTGATATAGAATGTCAATGAAACCCAAGCTATCGCACCGTTTTGTGTAGCAGTTATAAATAGCCTGAAATTGCATTATTCATTCTGAACATTAGCAGCACAATACATAATAGTCAGTTGGTCTTAAAGTTATAATTAACATGCGTGGAGCGAGCAATGTAACAGCGTCTAGGGTCTGTGCGGGCATTTTGTTTACTGTAGCGAGGTCTTTGTGTTTGGACTTGATGAGAAATGCAGGCAGATTCTTAATACATTTTTCGACGTAGGCCTCGATGCAACGTAGGCATTCATTAGGTTAATATATGGACAGGATTCTTGGCTGTGGTCTGTCCAAATTGTACAAAGTTTTGCTAATTTAATTAGTTTTTGTATCTAATGAAATTGCTGCGCCACTCATGGACATTAATAACTAAAAATATATTTACTTTTTGAAAAGAAGTAGAGCATTTTTCTAAGCACATAAATGCACCATAAATGTATCCCAGATCTAGTGCAATAATTTCAAGTTTAAATGGCACAAAAATGTGACTTTTATTTACATCGAGAACTGTACTACATCACAAGCACATTTTTGTACATTAAATTTAACAAGCACATAAAATGTGCTTTTTATGTACATCGAAATATGTATCACTTTACACGTACATTTTTTGCACATTTTATGTACGAATTTTGGACAACATTGAATTTTGTACATTCAATGTACATTCAGTGGGCACGACCAGTCTCTCAGAATCGCAAGGGCTCTTCGACTTGGAACGCCAGGCTAGATATGAAATAATTAACGACTTAATAAAACGAGCTCTAACATCAGGTGACGTCCCATCAATCAGAGAACCAACAGGGTGTGATAGAAGTGACGGCAAAAAGCCAGATGGCCTGACGATCGTGCCGTGGAAACGCGGCAAACCCTTGATATATAATTTTACATGTGGTGACACGCTCTGTAAGGTACCTGGAGAAACGAAGGGAAGAAACTGATTGATGAAATAGGGAAAAAGCTAGTGGAAAAACTGGAGAGAAACGGTCCAAGTCATTTTTAGTCCAGCGGATCAGCTTAGCATTGCAACGAGGAAACGCAGCTCGGAACTATTGCTGACAGCAACGAAAAATTAGACGCGGTATATTATATACTTTGAAATTGTAATTGTAATATGTTTTTTATGTTGTCAATAAGTTTTCGAGTTGTTCAGTGGTCTACCTAATGTGGTAAAGTGTGATCTATGTTATCTGGGTTAAGGAGTTCGAGATCACAACCCACCTTAGAGCGCTGACAATTTTTTATCAAAATGATTACAATCCGGAGGGAAAATGTTCGAACGACGAAATCAAGATGCTTGAAATCAGCACATCAGGAACTTTCGAAAGTGTACTGAGAATTTCTTCCGAGAATTTCATTTCTTTACACGTGGTTTACATACTTCTTTATTCAGAATAGAGTAAAATTGGTGAAAAGCATTGCTGTACCTAGCGGCCCTATTTGTAGCGGCGCTACTAGCGCCGCTATTAGCGCCAGCGCTAGGGCCGCTAGTTTTGGAAAATTATTAGCGTTAGGAATAGCGCGCTTCAAATTTTAGTGAAGCGCTTGCGCTAGTATGATGTATTGTAAAATTGATCACACATTTGAAAATGTCTAACGAAATCGCAGCATACAGTCTCATAATTTATGCAACTCAGTATCGTAAAGTTGCATTAAATATTGTGTGCCATTCGGTTCAAAATGCTTTATTAGGCTCGGCCAGTGGCTCGTCTTACAATGACACATCTAAAGCTAACGAAGTACTTTGCACACGTTTGTATAATAGTTATTTATGCACCAAGAATCATAACGTCGTTACCATTCGTAAAGTATGTAAGTACAACTACTGTCAATTTTTGACAGCTGTCAGATTTGAATTTCGGCACCAAGTTTTTCAATAATTTTGAGTCTTTAAAATTCTTTGTGTTCGGAATCGCGCGTTATCATTCAAATATTGTATCGTTAAGTAATTTAACCCGAACGCCCTTTTTCATATATTTTGTAGTTCATATCCAGTTGATATGCACATCGCAGCAAATAAATATTAGAAACAAATAGAGTTCTTTTATTATAATGGCAGAAATATTCCATTTCTGTTCACTTTGTATTTATGTCAGTGTGAGGAATCGCTTTTAAAACTTTGGTCCAAAATTCAAATCTGACAGCTGTCAAAAGTTGGCGGTTTAGTTGTAACACATCCTTTACGAATGGAAACGACGATATGAATGTATTTTACCGCACTAGGTGTATACAACATTTTACGCAATTCTATGCCACAAATCAACTGTTTCTACGCTAAATATTAAATGGAAGTTTCAATCAGAAAGCAATCTTAAATCGGTCAAAGCAAACAATTGGTGTAGCATCTTCTTACATTGAATTTTATTTCAAATCAGCTAGACGCAGCCAATATGTTCATCGAAGTATGTTTGCATGACTGCGTTGTGGGGATTTCGGTGGAAAAAATGGAAACATGACCTTGCCCTTGAGCAAAGAACGGTATATCTAAATATTTCTTAGTATTGTTTACTTTCCTGTACAATGAACTGTAATACCTCAATGAAACACGACCGTATTGTAGTGGTGCATCAGTAGAACTGATTATATTTATTTGACATATACATTCAGAGTACTACGAGGGGCACCCTAAAAGTTTCGGGAATCTGCTATTTCTGATGCGTAATAGTATTTGATAAGTACATATTCGAAAACTTCAACATTTTTTGGGTAGATTAGCCAAAACAGGTAGAAAATAAAGTAGGTCTAGGTACTAGGGCGTACCTCTATAAAGTGACTCTCAAATTTCACGCTTTCAGCGTTTTTAGATCAATTTTACTATTATTTGGATGTCAGTAATGATGTGATACTTGCTTTTCTCGATGTAATAACCCCAAAAATATGTCCATAAAAAATCCTCATTCAATTCATCACATATCTCGGGAGAAATAAATAGAATGAGCTTCCCATGAAATTCCAGTAGGAATGCGGCCCCACCAAATGATTCAAGTTTAACACCGAATTTGGGATATAACATGGCCTGTTTCCTTGTGGAATAAAAGCTTATGGTTCAGTTATGAAAATCCATAATTTTCCAGTTTCAAATTATTCAACGTCTGAGACAGGGAATCACGAGAAATTTAAATCCGATAAAGGCCTGTTACTGAAAACTGACTTTGAGATCACATTTTGCGAGTCTCATGGCACATTTGTCATCTGTCACTGGGTTCACTGGTTTTCAGTATAGATACTGAGGGTCTGTATTTTGGAACATGTAGTAATACCATAAATACTAAGAAAGTTTTTAGGGAAATTGTGTAGGGACTACAGAGTCTCACAAAGGACACCGACTAAGATAAGATTGATTTTATCTGTTAACTCAAAACTATTGTACATGAATATTAACTTTTCTGACAGCTGAGAGTCCAACGTACGAGCAACGAACTATAGGTCATTAAAATATATGCTTCAGACAAGTCTGGGGAACCTTTAATCAGTCAGATGACGATGTTTTCGATTTGGTCCACTACTAACACCTATCAAAGTTTGAAGCCGGCGAATATCAATTATTACGCATGTAGATGGATCATACTTTTCATCCATACATAAAAATATTTGTAAAAAAATTCTGGGCAGCGCAAAAAATCTAAAACAAACAGTACAATAGAAAAAGAAATCTTCCATTTTCAAAAATGGCCGACAGACATTTTTGTAAATATTCCCCCAACTGACCCCGAAATAATTTTCTCTGATGTTATGTTGACAAAACAATTTAAAAAATGTTGAAGTTTTCGAATATGTACAAATGAAATGCTTTTACGCATCAGAAATAGCCGATTCCCGAAACTTTTAGGGTGCTCCTCGTACGATACTACATCCACTCCCCCTTTTTCTCTTTTCAGTAGGAAAGGATTGCTTAACTTAGCACCAGTAAAACCTATTATCTACATTATAAACTTTTAAGTTACGAACATCATTCAACATTATTTATACAATGCAATGATAATCAATTTCACAATTAGCAACATAGCATCGACATCTATCCGTCTCTCTCTCGGATTTGTTCTTTTCTTCGATTAAAATAACTCAATCCAGCTTGCGCTTTGCGAGTATTGCATTTGTTAAGGCACAAGTAAAACAACGATTTCACCACCTTTTTTCCACGTTTACGATTACGACCATCCACACATTCAAATAACGCAGCATCCTCGCCAGTCCTTTGCACTTGCAACTATTGACTTGTCACTGAAACAGAATAAAATAACGCAGTTACGTTCCAACGTAAAAACAACGTCCTGTCAACATTTGTTTTCCCTTTCAATACTTTTTTTGTCAAAACACGCAATTAAAAACAAGTCAAACAATCGAATCTATACTCGGAAACATTGCACTATTTAATCCTCAAAAGCCTAACACCTCCACAACCACACAAGCTTACTCTCACATCTCCAAACCGAACCGCCACACTGAGCTACTAAACTCTTTCATTTAAAGCAGCACTGGATGTAGCCTTCAACGCAATTGCGGAGCCGAACGAAATTTGATCTTTCAATCCGCTTTTCCAAATGAATAGTACAAAACTAAATTCATCCTGCATCAAAGTTCTCGTTCTCCGGCATTTAATCACTGCCATTCCAACCCTCCCGATTCGAAAACCGAGCTCTTGATTCTTAATAACACGTTCTTCGCAGCATCCAAATTTGATTTATCAACCAACGCACAATCCAATTCTCACGCTTCAAATTTAAATAGCCTCTTATGAAATTCCACCCTAACTCCCGCTCACTAAATCAATTCTAGCACCTTAAAATTCATCTTGCTCACATCAAACTCATTTCATCAGCTTCAAAACTCGATTTTCGGCCCTAATTCCGAAATCCAGTACCAGCTCCACTATCCGCTTAGTTCAAGACATGGCCTCCAAAATTCAATTCTGGCATTGATTCCCGAAATTAAATTTTTCCCATCCCGGTTTCCAAAATTTAATTCAAACCTCTTCAAACTCTTCTCGGCTTTCGAAATTTACACTACAGCCTTGGCTTCCTAAATTTAATTCAAGCCTTTCAAACAAACCCTTCTCGGCTTACGAAATTTAATTCAAGCCTTTCAAACAGACTCCTCTTGGCTTACGAAATTCAATTCAGCCTTGGCTTCCGAAATTTAATCCAAGCCTTTCAAACAAACTTCCCTTGGCTTACGAAATTCAATTCAGCCTTGGCTTCCGAAATTTAATTCTAGCCTTACACTTCGAAATTAAATTCTGTGCTAACGTTCCTCTTGCCTACGAAATTCAATTCTGGCTTTGTATCTCAGCTGTTCTCGTCATTTTAACCTTAAAAAAAAACGTTCAACGCCACCCAGGCCGTTCTTATTGTAACAATCTCGTTTACGAAATTTCAGCATGACTCCACTTCGCATCGCAAAATTGATTCCATGAATCGTAATAATTGGTAGCTCCAAACTTAACAATTCATCAAAGAATCATCAAATTTATCTGAATTAAATTCAAAAACACTCAGAAAACATTCGTATTAAATTTCATCAGAACTCAAATTGCATTCCCATTGAAATTCGCTCAATTCATTTTCTGCGCTACGAAATTGAACTCTCCTCGTCAACGTTAACAGAATCTGTAGGACATCGTTCTTAACCCAATTAAATCAAGCCAATTCAAGTCACAGACGCTTTTCCTCCAAAAACTCGACATTTAATCTCACATTAACCCATATAAGCGCATCGTTCCACATACAGCCGAAAACTTTTTCCCTCTCAAAGATACAAAACCCTAAAAATCACTCAAAACCCTAAGTTCACTGGGTTTCTTAATCCTTAAAACTTTCACCCCTCTCAACAACGAAGCACTAATGACTTCTCCATCCTTTAGACTCAATATTGGAGTTCCCCAAATAATACCGCGTACTACACGAAACACAAATTTACTACAAGCTCTCAAGTCCATTACCCACAACAAAAATCATATTCTAACTTGAGATTAAAAGATCTAAGATTTAAGATTAAAAATCCTACGTCAGGCTTACGAACTGAATCCAAATGGAGGCAAATGTACAATGGCGTTCAATCCTGACTGCTAGAGAAATAATTTGGTTTATGTTAAGTTTAGTTTTAGTTTGATGTTTGAGAATTAAGACGCGTGTTTTCTCTAACGCGAGGTTTTTGTGTCTCAGGCATCCCCTTGATTAAAACTACACACCTAACACGCGTTTTGTAACTGAACCGCGAATTGACACCCCGCGTTTCGGAATCCAATCCTGCGGTTTCGCCCACGAAACTGATATCACTCCGAAATTCATTTCTGTGCTTCAAATCATGTCTACGAAATTGAACTCTGACCTCTTGCATCCCGACATTTAATTCCATACATCTATCTCCGGTGTCACGACATTCATTTCTGCGCACCGAGTTTGAAAACTGCGACAGTTTGAACTCACTTTACCCAGGCCTCTACACCCGAAGCAGCAGAAACACACACCCAAAACAACAAAACTGAGATTCAAACAAATAACGTTTCCTTCAAATTACTACAAAATATGGCCCTATTCACCTGCTCAATTCTATTCCTAACTAAACCTAGCTCTATTAAAATGCCCCAAACTTATAACAAATTGTACTTATCTTCATAACTTGCGATAGACAATACATCACTTCTGCCATCGATTCTGCCATTAACTAACCCTGTGTCAGCTCTGCACCGCCATTTCATTTATGGAATCAGATAACTCTTTTTTTCCTCTTTCATCGTTACCGCTGTCACGTTTCCCTCAAGAACACGTCAACAGATTTTACGGCTTTTTTTTCTTCAAACCCGATGACATTTCCAAGTTATACTTATTTCCACTTCCAGCGAGAGAACGAAACAAATGTATTCATCCAGAAAATTCGCACTCGGACTGTTTAAAATGTCTCAATAACGTCCTAACAATTTCCAAACAAACGATGAACCAGTGATCGTCATTTCGACACGACCCGGCTCTAAGAAAACCATCCCTTGTAATATCCTGTATCTGTGTCACTAACTCTAACTAACTAACTCTCTTCCGCTCCTTTTCAAAATTTCACATACATTTTTTTCCTTTTAATATTTCACATCCACTGAGGCTTTGAGATCTATAAGTTTAACTTAGCTAAACGAAAGCACACGCGAAATCCTTTAATCCTCGTCGCCAATGTAATACCTCAATGAAACACGACCGTATTGTAGTGGTGTATCAGTAGAACTGATTATATTTATTTGACATATACATTCAGAGTACTACGATACTACATGAACCAACTCGATATGATACTGCAAACAGGCGAGAATGAGTTCAATTGAGGCATAAAAAACTATTTTACACTCTATCTTTATGATGTTACTGCTTTAGTTGGAATTTTGAAGTAATCGCTAGTTTCGGCCCAAAAAACAGCGCTACTAGCGGTAGCGCCGCTAGTCTTTAGATGGCAGTAGCAGTAGCGCTAGCGCTGCTAGAAAAAATCACTAGCGCGCACAGCTCTGGTGCAAAGTGATGATTGGTGAGTTTACTTGAAGCAACAATCGTTCGTCATCTTCAGAGTAAGATGTAAAAGCGCCAAATGGTATATCGGATAGGGTTGCCATTTTATAAAATTCAAAAAGAAGACATTTCTTTCGAAAAAAGAGGACAAAAAGAGGACGTTCACAGTTGGTTTAAATTGACCACATTTTTAAGAAGAATTTCTGCTGTTCAGATTCACAAATATACGATAAGAGTGGACCCGAAAACATTTCCGGTTCCAGCAAAGAAGGTATGCCCAGAGGCACACCCTCTCGTCGGGTATACTGTTAATTGCAGAAGTGGAATGTCATTCAGGTCATAGTTTAAACAATGTCTTTGAAAGAAAAGAAATTTCAATCTATTTCCGTGCCGATCATTAAACCGAAGACATAATGATCTAGCCATTATTGCGATTTAGAGAATGTTTTTGATTTTATCGCGAGTCCAAAACAGGCTACTCCCAGTTTAACATTTTAAAAGGTTGTAAGACAGACGACAAAACATTATCTCGGATATATAAATGTTAATCCACCACTACATTTTACAAAACGACATCTGTATTATTTTGTAAACCAATATCTGAAAATGACATAAATAAAATGATAAGCGAACGTACGCATTGTATATCAGGTAAAAGAGTTGCCACTAAAAAGCTATGCGACATCTATCTGAAGATACAAAAATGTATATTTTATGTGCTTGGAGTGAATTGTGGAATGGAGCAAAGTGTGTGGGTTGATTAAATGTAACAAGTGTTCAGATCTCTCTCCGGTATTGTAATACAATAATAAGCTATTTCCATGTTATAATACAAACATTTCTTCTTCTTTTTTTCACAAAATACAAAAAAATACTTATTTTATAAAATAAAATCACTTAACATGACTTTTTTATGACTATCAACATTCCATAAATACGACTTGATTAAGATTTGTATAATATAATCTCCTTACGAAATGTTGCTTAGCTTTACTTGAACTTGACTGAAAAATTAATTCAAAACATTCTCAGATTTAGTACCGTAACAGAATCATCATTCCATGTGGCGGACATAGACACCTAACTCAGTTAGTTAAAAATGAAATCGAGACCGTGCAATGTGGGATATTGAAATGTTATATTTTATTCAGTAACAAAGTGGAGAGATGCTGTGTTTTGACTTGCTCAAAAATATTCATGCACAAACTTTTGTGAGTCCCTATAAGTTTTGCCATTTTTGTTTATAAACCCTCGCGACTTCCGCGTTTCAGGCGCCGGCTATGTGTTTTTCATTTTTAATTGACACTAAAGTTATTGTAAGGTTTCGGAAGGATTTACATGCACTTTATAAAGCTTATTGATGCCTTTAGTGCGTCATCGGCTTAAGGTATGGTGTTTTTAGACCCGTACGAAGAACGAAGTTCTTCAACAAGGGGTCTTATGCGTTTCCCACGACGTTTGTAACCAACTGAATTTCAACCCGGGAGTAGGAGGGCGGTGAACATCGGCCATTAGAAGACGAATCAGCAATAAAAATGCCCGCGAGGGGTTATCCACTTCATTTTTTTTGGTACATTTTTGAATTAAAATGGAATTTCTGGAATTATTGGAATTTTAGTGGAATTTTTGGAATTTCGATGGAATTTTTGGAGTCTTTGGAATTTCCGGAATTTCGATGAAATTTTTGAAATTTCGATGGAATTCCTGTGGAATTTTTAGAAATTCTGTGGAATTTCTTGATTTTTTTGGAATTATTGGAACTTCTGAATTTCGGAAATTTTGTGGAACTTTAGGAATTTCGATGGAATTTTGATGAAATTTTTGGAATTTTTTTATGGAATTGGAACTTTTGGTACAAATTTTTGACCAGTGGATAACCCCTCGCCCGTCCGTCCGTCACCGTGATAGCTCGTGTAACACTTGACCGATTTTCAAAACTTTTTTCCCAAACGACGATCCAAAGGGACGATCCCAAAGATAATCGAATAATCTTTTATGAGATTGAATGTGGGCATTGCCGGGCCAAGTTTAAGTGGCTTTTGTTTTTTGAACACAACTCGAGTATTCTGATTTTCGATTTTTTTTTTTTGTTCGAAGGATGTAGGAGAATTTATTGAAGAACATATTTTGATTTTGATCCTTCGGACTCAGCCGATTAAATTAGTGTGAGGCCAACTCACGCTGCGCGACCTATCTCTGGTGGTTTTGGGAATGTACAGGGAATGTACCCGGGAAATACTGGTTCCACTGAAACCAGTTTCTCGGGTATTTATATTTTAACTTCCCGGCTCTTTGTAATTTTTTTACAAACAAAATTCATGGCTTGTGCTCTCAAGTTATTGACCATATACTAGCTAATATACTAGATAATTTAGCGTTTCTTCACACCTAATTCGGGTTTGAAAGAAGTGAAAAATGCCAGAAAATGTTGTAATAAACTTTTTTTTACAGTTTGTGAGGAAACAATAAGTTTTATCTGCTCTAAAAGTCGTTCAAATTTACCGGGAAATTTTTTTTCCGTTTCCCGTACTTCCCGTTTCCTGGTTCCCAAAAAATCGACGGGAAAGGAATAGAATTCCCTAGATTTGTTGTGCAGTGTTATAGAGAAAAAAGAGGCGAACTTTTTTGTCTATGGAAGTATATGAAGTGCTCGGTCGGTCCTAAAATCAGCCCTAGTACAAAAAAAATATTTTTTCGAAGGTTAGTACAAGGTAAGGATTTCTGGATTTTCAAAGCACCCTTAGGTCGTGACTCCAAAATAGCCATTTCTACAATAGTACACCGATTTCGTGTGGAATTATGTCCTCTAATGAAATTTTGGTACTATTTTCAAAATGGCCACGTTGGAATCAACATAAAACCGCCTTTTTAAAAATTTTAGGCTTTAATTAGAAATTTCAAGAGGTTTTTACACAGTTTCTTGGGAAGGGTTTTTCAATATTGCCCTTTCGGCAATTTCCAATCCAATTTAACGTCGACGTTTTCATACACTTAAGAGTTAAGGCGACATTTACTTTGATAAGTTCGGTTCTTTTTGTAACATCTATTCTGTTTGCCGCATCTATTCTGATACGTACGGATCCCTTGCCATAAATATTTCATAAGGGGTCGTGAAAATGTCGATTTTAAAATTAGTGAGAATAGGGCAATTCCCTACTCCAATTAAAACTTTTATACACGAGTCGTCAACAAAAAATAGTTTTTTGGATCACAAGGGATGAAAGTGTAAAAATATAAGCCTGTTGTGCGATAATGTGTGCCCGCGACGAAGGCAAGGGCTGGAATCGCACAGGTTGAATTTTTATATGCATCTGTTGTGATGGTGACGTGACATTTCTCCGCCGCAAATAACGCCCGGGGTGTTATCAACGCACGGGGCGCTAATAACGCCCGCCCGGGCGTCAATAACGCCCGCTTTCCGGGCTCTAATAACGCCCGGAGTATTATTAACGCCCGCACTCCGGGCGCTAATAACGCCCGGGGTGTTATTAACGCCCGTACTCCGGGCGCTAATAACGCCCCGGGTGTTATTAACGCCCGCACTCCGGGCGCTAATAACGCCCGGGGTGTTAATAACGCCCGCACTCCGGGCGCTAATAACGCCCGGGGTGTTATTAGCGCCCTGAGTGCGGGCGTTAATAACACCCCGGGCGTCATTAGCGCCCGGAGTGCGGGCGTTAATAACACCCCGGGCGTTATTAGCGCCCTGAGTGTGGGCGTTAGTAACACCCCGGGCGTTATTAGCGGCCGGAGTGCGGACGTTAATAACGCCCCGGGTGTTATTAACGCACCGGGTGTTATTAACGCACCGGGTGTTATAAACGCCCCAGGTGTTATTAACGCCCCGGGCGTTATTTGCGGCGGAGAAATGTCCTGCCACCGTTGTGATTCACGTAATTTTTCATCACGACAACTACGGAAATCCACTTGCCACTTGTCCACTTGCCAAACACAAATTCTCAACACAAGTGAAACGCTTACGCACTTTTCTTGTTGAATAGATCAGTTACTTTTGGCTCTCTTTTGAGAACCAAAAAAGTTTTTGGACCTCTTTTGTGAATCAGAATTGCAAAAAATGTTCTGCCAATAATTAAGAGGGTTGAAGAGCACTGTAACTTCTGCGAAACCTCTTTTGGAATTATTTGTCCAGTTTGTTCGTTATAATAAAATCGATTAATAGAAATGGTTCAGATACTCATCCAAAATTGGACAAATATGATTCCAAAAAAAGGTTCGCAGAAGATCATTCAAAGACCAAGACCATTCAAAATGCTAGGTGAAGCCTGGGTTTTCCCAAAATTTTTTTGGAATAATGGAATAAATAAAGGGACCCACATGGCAGCCCTTTATTTTCGGCTATTAATACATAACCTTTACACTCTGGCTTGGGCAAAAGAAAGACAAACGAACTCATTTGAAGTTGATGCGTTTTAATAATTGAAAAATCAAAGAAAAAATGTGAATGCTCATTTCCATATTGACTTCATTTATGCCTAAGATACTATTGTATGTATTGGATATGAATTTGCATTCGTCTGCTTATTGACAGCAAGGTTGGGTTTGCTAACGGAGATTTCTAGCGACGTTAACGCTAACGCTAAAATTGAAAAATATTAGCGATGCTAGTCACTATCAGCGAGCCTTTTTAAAAGCAGCAAAAATGAGCGAAGCTTGGGGGAGCCTAGGAACGTTACTTTCATGATAAGCGTTGAAGAAAAATTCTATACAGAATTCTTGGTGGAAAGCCAGTGCTTAACCAAAAAGCTAACCCGCTCCATGCCGATGAGATCATCCGCCACCATACTAAGTCGCCACCCCATCTTGATAGCGCGTAGCTGAAAAAATTTCCGTTTGTCCGTGTCGCCATTTTTTTCTAAACGGCTGCATCGATCACCATAAACTCCTTTTTCCCTGAAAGGTACGTACATATATCCTATGATTCAAATTCAAAGATGAGCAAAATCGTTCAAAATTGTTCCGGAGATATGGTCGAAAAAGTGAACCCATATATATGGCTGGGTGTTCAAATACTGGTAGTTGAAACGTCCATTCAATGGTTGGTGGCTTGTAGACATTCGCTGTCGTTGTTTGTCCAATTTTTATCGCTAGCACCGCGATGATGTCTATATCAATTTTGCATAACAATGACACATCTTTGATGCTAGTCTTTGCATAAGTGGCAATCCCGTATTTCGGATGACATATGCTCTCAACCAATTTGAAGTTTTTTATATTTCCAGCTTGTAGGAGTCGATATTCATCACTTTTGTGCGTTTCTTGAATCATCAGCACGTCTGCGGATTCTTCTGCTAGCAATTTGTTCAGAAATTCAATCTTATCCATTGACAAGCCTTCCACGTTCACTTGTTGTTGTTATTGTGTCTCCAATGCATCCATAATGAATGACATTTTCCATTTCTTCACTTTGTTTATTATTCGGATCGTGGTTGTTGATATATCGGTTATGCGTACTGTTTCGTTCACCGGGAGGTCCATTTCTAGAGGAGTTCGGTGCTTCATTGATGACTTCTAAATTACAATTAGTGGAACTCTCGGTATTCATCATTCCAACAGCTTCTTGATGTTTTCTGTTATGGGTTGAGGTTATGTTTCTTCGTTACCCGTTTTCCGCTGGATAATCAGCAAATTTATCGAGAGTATATCCTACTATGTATGGCTGTAGTGTGATGTGGTTATACGTTATACGTTAAGGCTCTGCCAAGTATACGCAACTTAATCTGCTATGTTGTTGTTGTTCTATGAGGGATTGTTTCGCCAACTGTGCAAATCATTTTCTCTGTTATTTTTTTTTTTTAAATCTCATTTTCCTTGTTGATAATCTGAAAAGTATATTGTTGGGTGTGCCATAAACATTAAGCTGAAATTTTGACTTGTTATCAGCGAAACATTACAACAAGAAAGCGAAGAAATTCTCCTTTTCAGGCGATAATCATAACAAGCAAAGTATTATGCTTTGTAATGTGGCAATCAATCATAATCGAATTTCGTATAAATTCAACAGCGAAACAAGAAAATTATTATAATCGAAATAATCTTCTTGTAATAATTACCATCATTAATTTTTACAACTTGATCAGTCGGCTACTGGTTTTGCATGTAAAATGTACAAACAAGCAACGACTATCTGTGTCGTGGAGGAAAAGGCTTCGTCTTGTACACATCATTTAATTTATCCTCTCCGAAGTTTTCGAATATATAAGCAACATGTGAGGTTTTGTGCATATAAATTGATCGGCACATAAATTTCACTTCATCAGATATGTAACTCTTAAAATATAATGTCCAAGATATATTTTATTAAATTAATTTAATTTTTTCTTCTCATTCTTAACTCGAATGCAATTCATTATGTTGGAGGAAAAAAAATTATTTTTCGTACACACAACACGAGTGTACCGTACATCGTATACACTAACTGAAGATATTTTATTTATATTTAATTTTATGTTTGGCTGGTGATTTTTCATGTTAATTGAAATTATATTTTCTGGAATTGACAAATAATTATTGTATTGATCGACGACGTTATAAATCTTCCGAGAGGCAATAATGAAATAATGTTAAAGGAAACATGTAAGTAATTGGTTAAGAAAATACTGTTTTTCTTGCGTGGATGTTGATGAAATGGTAATGCAGTATTATGGGATGGTTCAATGAATAATTGGCTATGCGTATTTAGCTATAAATACTCGAATAGAAACGAGACCTTTATTATCGTGGTCCGACGAATTATGATGTCTTCGGGTGTACGAAATTAATTAATTAATAGAAAATCGATTATATATTTCAAATTTAAGTCGGCGACGCGATGAAAATATTAATAGGACCAAAGAACATAAACCATAAATAAATGATCGGAATTTGAACAGTACGAGACTATGCGACACCATAAATTCCAGACGCTTTATAATCACAAAACTTTCTTTCTGTCAAACGGCACAAGGACGGTACAGGTCCGGTTGCTGAAATAAATTTTTCAATGGCGACACCCAGGCTAACCCACTTCCGCTTTCATTCGAACACAATATCAAATTTTGAAATTGCGATGTAAGGCACTATAAATATAAGTTAAGTTATGAGTAAAAAAATCTAACCGATCGGAACTAATTGGGTACACATTAACACTAGAAGATGCGGGAATTTGTGAAAAAAGACATTTTTAAATTAAAGACATGATTTAGTTCATGTAAATTTAACAAATTGCATTAAATTGACGCAACTCTTGAAGTATGATTTATGTTTCTCAAGTAATGTTTAAAGAGTGTATTCAAAACTTTAACTTCTTATCTTTCGTTTACCATTTCCAATCTTCATCGAAGCCCAGATGATGTGGTTTTTATACCAACAGTGAATTGAGAAACAAATAGTAAGTTCACAAAATTGCTAAGTCAACTCAGACGAAAATTCTAAGATATATTTGACCGACATTTTACATAGAAATATTACGCATTTTTCGCTAGGTTCGCAAGGTTCGATGAGTGAACCAGAGCACTCGGAACACCTTTTTGGTAAGGTTCACAGCGAACCTCGGCGAACCTTTTTATGCTCTTTCGAAGTTCGCAAGTTGCAAGATTGAAATATTTACAGTCTTACCTACAATTGAAGGTGCGCTGACGTCAAAAGATTACATTGCAGGTTCGTTTTGGTCACAAAAACGCACCTTCAATTTTAGAGAAGATTGTAAAAATTTTGATCTCGTGACTTGCGAACCTCGAAAGAGCATGAAAAGGTTCACCGAGGTTTGCTATGAACATTATCGAAAAGTTGTTTCAAGTGCTTAGGTTCGTTCCTCGAACTTCGAAATATTGCGCATTTCTTGCTAGGTTCGCAAGGTTCGGTGAACGAACTTAACTACTTGGAACAACTTTTCGCCAAGGTTCATAGTGAACCTCGGTGAACCTTTTTATGCTCTTTCGAGGTTCGCAAGTCGCAAGATTAAAACTTTTTCAAACTGCCCTAAAATTGCAGGTGCGTTTTTGGGAAAAGGTTCGGAGCACATTATATTCGTGCTATGAAAAAGTAAATTTTTTTTCAAAGACGGCTGGAAATATTTTGATTTTTCAGCTTGCGAACCTTGAAAGAGCGTAAAAAAGTCCACCGAATTTCGCTATTGAATCTTAGCTAAAATATGTTCCAATTCGAAGTGCTTAGGTTCGCGTATCCAAGCTTACAAACTCCTTGAAAAAACGAAAAAATTTCTATGTAAAATGTCGTACAATATATGTTAGTATTTTTGTCTGAGTTCAATTAGAAATTTTGTGAGCTCTCTGTTACTCCACTCACTGTTTCCATGGAGTTAAAAACAAATCATCTGGGACTAAATTCAGATCGAAAATGGAAAACAAAAGAACAAAAATTAAAGTTTTAAGCACACTATTTTGACATTAACTTGAGAAAATTAGAAAGTCATGTTTCACGATCCGTTAATTCAACGCAATGCGTATTTAATACAAAATTATGTCTTCAATTTGAAAATGTCTTTTTTTCACAAATCACCGCATCTTCCTAAGGCAATTCACTTCAAACAAATATGCGAAATTATGCGGGGTATATTCAACATAAACTGCATATTTCGCATATATTTTTATAAATTTTACAGAACTGTCACATCGATGGATCTTCTATTTTTTTCACGATTATTGATCCAAAAAACATATGAAGGGACCCGTACGTATCAGAATAGATGCGGCAAACAGAGTTGATGTTACGAAGAGACTCCATGGTATTTAAGTAAATATTGCGTTAACTCTTAAGTTTATGAAATTACGTCCACATTAAGTTGTATTGGAAATTGCCGATAGGGCAATATTGAAAAACCCGTCCGAAGAAACGGTGTAAAAAAACCTTTCTGAAAGCACATAATTGACCCCCAAATATAGAAAAATGTTCTACTCAATTTTCTCTACAACATAGAAAAAACCATTTTTTGGGCTAGGGTCGACCCTAAGTAGAGGCCTCGGACACACAATTCCATAGCCAAAAATGTTTCCCCCAATTTCCCCTGCAACATAGCAAAAAAAATTTTTTTGGCTAGGGCCGACCTCAGGACCGACATGGCCCACTTGAGTCCTAAGCACAGGCAAAAGTTTCTTCTACAAATTGTCGGTCATGCCCAGATCTTTCAAACAAAAAAAAAATTATGAAAATCGGAAAAGATTTACTGGAGTTATGTACAAAAAACACATAAAGTCCTAGCAGAGACTCGTTTTAGTGCCCCAGCTAAGTCCAAGGACTTAAATTCAAAAAAGTTTCTTCCATAAATTGTCGGCTATGCTCATGTCTTTCAAACAAAAAAAAGTTTATGAAATTCGAAAAAGATTTACTCGAGTTATGTACAAAAGACCAAAAATCACTTCAACGGCCCTAGCTTGGTGGCCCTTGGGCCGACAGTGCCCAGATTCAATCCCATGAAAGTTAATCAAAAAATCTTTTATGGGATTGAATCTGGGCACTGTCGGCCAAAGGGCCACCAAGCTAGGGCCGCTTATGTGATTTTTGGTCTTTTGTACATAACTCGAGTAAATCTTTTCTAATTTTCATTTTTTTTTTGTTTAAAGACCTGGGCATAGCCGACAATTTATGGAAGAAACTTTTTTGAATTTGAGTCCTTGGACTTAGCTAGGGCACTAAAATCCAGTCTCTGCTAGGGTTCTGTGTGTTTTTTGTACATAAATCGAGTAAATTTTTTCCGATTTTCAAATTTTTTTTTTATTTGAAAGATCTAGGCATGACCAACAGTTCATAAAAGAAACTTTTACCTGTTCGTAGGGCTCAGGTGGCCAAAAACAAATTTGTTTTTGCTATGTTGCAGAGGAAATTGAGGGAAACATTTTTGGCTATGGAATTGTGTGTTCGAGGGCCCTAGGTCGGTACTTAGGTCGACCCTAGCCCTAAAAATGGTTTTTTCGATGTTGTAGAGAAAATTGAGTAGAACATCTTTCTATATTTGGGGGTCGACTTTGTGCTTTCGGAAAGGTTTATTTAAACCGTTTCTTCGGACGGGTTTTTCAATATTGCCCTATCGGCAATTTCCAATACAACTTAATGTGGACGCAATTTCATAAACTTAAGAGTTAAGGCAATATTTACTTAAATACGTTCGAGTCTCTTCGTAACATCAACTCTGTTTGCCACATCTATTCTGATACGTACGGGTCCCTTCATATGTTTTTTATTGCTGATTCGTCATCTAAGGACCATGATCGGAGTTCCCCCCCTACTCAGTGGTCGAAATTCGACTGGTTACAAACGTCGTGGTAAACGCATAAGACCCCTTTTCGAAGAACTTCGTTCTTCGTACGGGTCTAAATATGCAGAAGAAAAGCTTTAACCGAGCATATAGTAGCGAATAAACAGAGTGCCTCCCGTACTAGCTTTATGTTGCTGTAAAACGTACGAAAGATTTGCAAATTGAACGTCACCGAATCTTTCCACATATACCAAAAGCGTTCGGCAGTTGCAAACAAAGACAACAGTAAGGGGCCGCACAATGGGATTTTTGTAGGAGGTTTCGGCGAGGTTACAGCACGAACGAAATTATGAATGGATTGTTGGATCGTGTTCTATATTAAATCCAACACAATATAGGCGATTTTTTTTAACTTTAACTTTATTTTTAAAAAATCTCTAAAAATAAAATTTAAAACCCTGACCCTGAAACTAGGCCCAACGTGTTTTTGTTTACGTAAATCGGGCAAATCCTAACCGATTTTGTTGATTCTTTTTCTATTTGAGAGGTAACCGTGTACCGAATTATATTCATAAACAAATTTGGCCCTTGCTTGGGACTCAAGTGGCGACCTTCCAGAGATCAAGCCAAACTTGCATTCATTATATTTTCTATAATTCCAGAGGGTACAATTCAAAATAGATTTAGCATGCCGCGAAACACTCTCATTTCTATTGACTGAAAAAACAAATCGTAGGCAGTCATTGTAGACGACTTGCAACAACTCTATAGAGGTCGCGTCAAGAACAGGCATAAATATATCGCCATACGTGAAGTGGGGAATGAGACATGCTTTTATCAGCTTCATCTTAGCGTACAGTGGAAGCGATGGTCTTGCATTTCGAAGCGCCCATAGCCCTTTGTGGACTTTCTTTCGGACCTCACAACAGTGGTCATCCCAAGTCAATGTCTTATTAAACCAAACCCCAAGTACTTTCGCTTTATCAACAATCGGAATTTCCCCATTTCCTATACGAAAATTGGGACTAAACCCATCAGGACCAGCGATAACCAATACCTTTAACTAAGCCGCATTCAATGAGAGGCGGTTTCTCAGAGCCCATTCCGAAATATGAATAAGATCAGAATTTATGGCATTAACAGCATCTCCGAGCATTTCTGCCGGGTAACTAAAGTATAGCTGGAAGTCATCCGCAAACAAATGGCACTTACAATGATTCAGAAAATCAGGCAGGTCATTTATGAACATTGAGAACAATAGCGAAGATAAAACCGTAGAGGTAGGCCACAGTTTATACGCAGAAAATCTGACCTGCATCCATCTATCTCAACACACTGCATCCTTCTACGCAGACATGACTCAATAAGCCCCAAGGCAGTGTCACCAAAAAAGAAGTTTGATCTGAGCTTCCGAATCATCAAAGCATGATTTACCGTGTCAAAAGCCTTCGAGAAATCAAGCAGCAGAAGGAACGAAACAAACTTCCCTTAGCCTTGTTTAGCATTTAGGGAACCGCATATATCATGTTCCACTTTTAGCAACGCCGTTGTCGTACTGTAACTCACTCTGAAACCGGACTGATAAACGTGCACCAATTTATGAACTGAGGTGAATTCCGTAATCTGGCACTTCATAATTGTCTCTAAAGCCTTGGACAATGACGGCAAAACGTGGATACCTCTATGATCCTTAAGCTCGTAGGTGTGCGAGTCTTTGTACTCGTGGAAAACATTTGATGTTTTGAAACCGTCTGCGAATTTAGAGGAAGTAAGAACATAATTAAAAAAGTGTGTAATATACGGAAGAGTCACTGGCAACGTAAGCTTAATAAGTTGAATTGCAGACTGAGGGAAACATTTTTGTCCGCGGAAGTACGTTAAGGCAATATTTACTTAAATACGTTCGACTCTTTTCGTAACATCAACTCTGTTTGCCACATCTATTCTGATACGTACGGGTCCCTTACAAATGTTTTTTTGCTGATTCGCCATCTAAGGACCATGATCGAACTTCGTTCTTCGTACGGGGTTTAAATCATATTAAGTCAAGAAAACTAAAGGGCACAAATTTTGTTGAAAGAAATATTTATTCTCGAAAGTTTTTACTTTTTCATTCTTTTAGAACTCTGTGCTATCCGACCGTAAACGATGTTTGTTGGGCTCTTGACATTATTATTTGTAGACTCACCACCATTTTCAGGAATATCATGGTCGGAGCGTCAGTGGAGGCAGTAACGCAGTCCCTGCCCCAAAAAGAAATAAAAAATCTTTTGGACGACACATTTCATTTTCTTGCCTCAACACCTCCTTTCTAACTTTAATTAAAAAAAATTCCATTGAATCCTATTTCCAATGAGCTGTCACACATCAAAATCGGCGCACAGGACACATAGAGGTGGCATTTTGAAACTACATGAAATCTTGCTGGAACGTTAGAATAGTAATCCACATTATAATGGCACTAGTCGAACCCCCGCCCCTAGGGGCTACGCAGGCTTTATCATTTTCGCTTTAACATTTACGGGTATGTTACGTAGTCAAAACCCCCGCCCCTAGGGGCTACGCAGGCATTATCATTTTCGCGTGTTGTCTATTCTGTGAGCCAAATCATATTTTTTCTCGTTTTAAATATAATGATCTGTAATGTTTCATGTCATTAAATCACTTCATTGATATTACCGCTAATAATACTAAAATCCAAAAATCCACTTCCCCCGTATTCCACTTCCCCCGTATTCCACTTCCCCCGTATTCCACTTCCCCCGTATTCCACTTCACCCGTATTCATCGTTCACCGTATTCAACGTTCACCGTTTTCCACTTCCCCCGTATTCCACTTCCCCCGTATTCAACT
>CM055403.1:133383058-133394942 GCA_029228625.1 Pseudolycoriella hygida | reverse complement strand
TTCCACTTCCCCCGTATTCCACGTTCACCGTATTGAACGTTCCCCGTATTCCACTTCCTCCGTATTCAACGTTCACCGTATTCCAAGTTCCCCGTATTCCACGTTCAACGTATGCAACGTTGCCCGTATTCCACTTCCCCCATATTCATCATTCAACGTATTCCACTTACCCCGTATTTCAAGTTCCCCGTATTCAACGTTGCACTTGCTACGTATTCTACTCTGACACTTCCCCGACCAAATCTCTAAAACGGCATCTTCACTGACTTATGGGCGATTTTCAATTTTCACCCTTTCTTGACCCATAACTCCCTTATTTCAGAACAATATCTAACCCCGGAACATGTCTTCTTGACGTTTTACACCATCCCCGAAAACATATCAAAAATTAATTTTTCAGTAATTTTCGGGCAGCGGAGCAAATTTTTACCCATTTTTGTCTCCTTTGATCGACCCTGGACACCGAACCGCTCAACCGATTTTCTTAAAATTGGTTCCGCTACCTTCACACTATCGAAACCTTTCCGGCAACTACCGGCCGAGATATTGGTTAATAAGTGCTCCAGCTCTGGACAAAATCGCCAAATAATGACCTATAGCTCGGTAGTATGAAAATTTTTCACCCAACAATGTTCATCAATTTTGTTGCACCAAGCCTCCACTATCGATTGGCACTCAAAATTTATCTCTACTTTGTCCAACAACAAAAGTTCCCTAATAACAAAGTGAGGAAACCCCAAAATTTTGACAATTTTCGCTGCCTAGCTCCTCCGCATGAAGTCGGATCAAAAAACTTTCTTCTAGAAAGTTGTAGGCCATCAAAAACTCTAAGACATTGCTTCCCCGAATAAATCTCTAAGACGACATCTTGAGTGACTTTTGGTCGATTTTCAATTTTCACCCTTTCTTGACCCATAACTCCCTTATTTCAGAACAATATCCCACCCCGGAACATGTTTTCTCGACGTTTTGCACCATACTTGACAACATATCAAAAAGTATTTTTTTTTCCTTCGCCAGTGTAAACGCAATTAAACGCAAAAATAACGGGATCGTGACAGACAGACTTATAGACGAATAAATAGGCACACAAACAGACGGACATTAGGGGTTTATAATTAGTAATTAGGTCCGTACATCGGAAAAAATATGATTCCAATATGATGCAAAGGGTTAGTGTACGTATCAGGTCTCTACACTATCTTCGGTAAGTTGAAGGAACCTCGAAATCGATAAATATTGAATGGGGCATCATTTTGATGAATAGAAAGTGGGGTCGTAGAGACTCAAATGTCAAAAATTCCAAGGATATACTTAGGTGTTGAAATGAGAAGGTAATAAAATAAAAACGAACAAAAAACTTCTGAAATGACGGGATACCTTTGTTACAACTTCTAAAATAAATGTTATCGGTCGACATGATTATTTCAGCTCTTGTTTCACATAAAAATACTTCAAAAATACTTTACAAAGGCTACAAAATGAGTGTTCTAAGTGTTCTGATGATGAATATTTCTGTGGGAACCTGTACTTTATCTTTTGTTCTTTTCTAAGAAAGCAGAAGCGGCTGTTCAAAAAAGTGTCCACATGAGGAAAGTATGAAGTAAATACGAAACATAGAAGCGGAGGGAGGGACGAGTGTTGATTGAAGTTGAAACTGAATCATTTGCCATTTGTGAAATGCATTGACAACCATTGAGAGCCACCTGTCTCGCAAAAAAATCCATAAAAAATTGCGGCACAAAGGCTGTCAATGCGTGACGAATGGCAGATGATGAGGAAAATTGCAAAATGAGTGTTCTAAGGGGTCGTGCGATAATGACGTCCACATGTAAGAAGGCCAACTGGATTAAAAATGAGGCACATCGAAGGCATGGGAGGGGAGGAGGTTTGAGACAATCTATTTTTGTTAGTAAATTTCATTCTCAATTAAATTTTTTCGCGAACGAAGTGATTACGGCAGTTTGAAGTTTGCTTCTTGGTGAGAATTACATTTTAGAGAAAATAGTTTCAGGATTTCTTGTAGAAACAACGTTGGTCTTCTTTTTGATATGGCGATCTTTCTGAGCCCTAAAGTGTGTTACAGAGCTGTGCCTAGCGGCGCTACTAGCGCTAGCGGTAGTGCCGCTACTTTTACAAAATTACTAGCACTAGCGCTAGCGCGTTCTAAATTTTTTGCTGAGCGCTACCGCTAGAAAATTTTTTGTAGATTGACCACATTTCCTGAATTTCCTATGTGAAAATAGCACAGTATCTTTTTTGCTAACACAAAGACGCCTTAAATTTTTATCAAAATATATGTTTTGTGAAAATGACGACCTGCTTATGTCTAATTAAACATATAGCAAAAGGCACATTCACCCATTGGTTCTCACGTAGGCAAGAGGCAAGACCCAATCGGAGAATAGCGTCACTGTGCCGCACAAATGTGAATGTCAAAATAACATACACAACAGCGCCGAAAAGACAAAATATAGTTTGGTTGTACGGCTCTGTTCTCTTGTCTATATGGGAGAGAGAATCAGGTGCAAGGGCAAAAACTGTTTTCGAACGTGCACTGGAAATTTCGAGCCGAAACCAGTGAGTTTGTCATACAACAACGACACTCTCATGGTTTGCTGTCCCTGCATAAAAGGCTTAACGCATTACATAGAATCAAAATTTTTTGGACCAAGGTAGATATTTGCCTCATTAATGAGCATTTAAATGTTCATTTAAAATATTTAGGGTAAAATTGCAAGGCTGCATACGTGGAAACGTAGAGCGGATCAGATGCAAAGTATACATATAAACACGGAAGGTCGAAAGGTAGTGCAAACCCGCAAAAACACAAGGAACCCTACTTTGAGGTGAATTTATGTGTACATCGATGCACATACGCACAACCTGTTTTAGATATAAGTATTAGTGTCATAGAAAACTCACCTCAAACTAGGGTTCCGTCGAAAGTCTGATAAACTGAAGGTCAGCATTACCTCTGTGGTTATATACTTTGGATTAGATGCGCGGGTGGCACAGCACTTTTGATACAAAAAATTCAGCAAGTCATACAAATTTAGATGTGTTACGGCGCACGGTGAGATATTTGTAAGGGGTTGCGGCAAGGTGCCGTTCTCCGGCTATGCAGCATCTTTTGATCTGATGATTTTTTTCTTGGATTCAGGAAATATGAGGAAATATTCTTATCGTTTCGAATTTTAGTCGGATTTTTTTTTAAAAGTGAATGAATTCATCAAAGTCGAAGTTTACGAAAAATTGACGTTATAGCCATATGTTAGGGGTAAACCACTATAAGTGTCAAAGGTCTCGAAACCCTTTTTTTAGATACGAGACTTCTAATCAATAGTAAAAGAAGACGAACTATTATAAAAATGTTTCAATGTTGAGAAATACAATCGAAGTCATGAACTTTAGGCTACTCCTAATATGCTTCATAGAGAATTTCCACACTTTGATGAATTTGTTCACTTTTAAGAAAATAATCAGACGAAAATCCGAAAAGGTACGGATATTTCCTGAATCCAAGAAAAAAATAATCAGATCAAAAGATGCTGTATAGCCGGAGAACGGCACCTTGCCGCAAACCCTTACAAATATCTCACTTTGCGGCGCTTTTAATAAATGGCCCACACGCTGTCTCCCCACGTATACAGCCCTGCAAAGTTGGCCGAACAAAATTGACGAACATGCACTTCGTATGATTAATGATACCAATAAATTCGATAAGGTAATTCTTTCTTAATTGTAAGTGAAATTGCTCTGGAACTCCAGAACTACTATGGGATCGTTTAAAATTGAATTAGATAAATTGAAGTTGAAATTTTAGAAATTGCTCAATTTTTTTCCAAATAACTATTAGCGCTAGCGCGATTTACTAGCGCTGGCCCAAAAAATAGCGCTACTAGCGGTAAGGCTGCTAGTTTTCAGATGGTGGTAGCGCTATCGCGCACAGCTCTGGTGTGTTATGCACACCTGCACTTCTCAGAAGTCATAAAAAATATTTAAAGTACATTTTCCTAGGAATAAATAACATCATTCATTGGAGAAGCCGGATGTTGGAGGCATTTTTTGTTGTGACTAAATTTCGTTTTTTGCAGTTGATGTGATGCGATGTGATATGGCTGAATTCTCACTTACCTTTCTTTGCTCGCCGCTCGAATCAATTGAAACTTTAGTAGAAATTAAATGAAAACATATACGTCTGATGACATTTCAAAACAGCTACTCGAAATTTTCGCTGGACTTAACCAGCTGTTTGAAATGTTCTCAATTGTAAATCAATTTGGAAAAATGCTTGAATATATTTGATGCTCTGACAGCACTCATTTCTTCTTAAAAAGACAAAAATATATTAGAAATTTCTTAAAATTAATAATACTATTTGAAAGAGTCTTCAATTTGTTACAGCTAAAATAACGTCTCGAAAGGCACGGTTCAATAAAAAATGACATTGAAAGTCTCTTTTCCACTTGCAGGAAAATTTAAAAAAATTATAATATTTATGACAACAGTAAGAAGGACTTGAGACCTAGTGTTTCACTTCAGTGCAAATTCATTGTTATAAGAGCATCTACTGTTCACATGTAGAGAAACGAACCGGTTTCCAAACAGGTTATTCGCTAGACTTTTCTATTTCGAAGAAGTTCGTCGCTCGAAGACTACAAAATTCTTCCAAGCGACGCGACGACCTTTTCAAAAATTGGCAAAGTTTTTTAAGTACTGAAAACGAAATAAAATACCTGAAAAAGGTAAGTGCTGTTGTATGACAAAGTAAAACGCTAAGCTTACGTTACGTTTCGGACGGAATGTGCTTCGTTTTTAAAAAAGCTAATCTATCTTTACTTTACTACGTCAAATGTGACTAGCTGAATCGAGAAATTGAAATCACAAATTAAGAGCTATATTTGGCATAAACAAATTTTCGTTAATACTAGAAATGTTTGTCCTTACGAGAAAACATTTCAATGACTTTGTTATGATTTCAAGTTCACATTAGACTAACAGCAAGAAAGAAATAAAAATTTATCGAAGTTCTTTAGGCGACGATGATTGATTCATTCCCGGACACCCACCGTTGTTATGTTTGGTTAATAAGGACATGCGGGCAAATGTTTTCGTACACATCCTACAAGCATATTTCTTCACAGCGGAATGGGTTTGAAGATGAGCTCGTAAATTCGACCGATCGGCAAATGCCCGCTCGCAATGTGCGCATACAAACGGCTTTTCACCTGTATGTATTCGGATGTGTCCTTGCAGCAGCCATGGACGGGCAAATCTCTTATCACACACTTTGCATTGAAATGGCCGCGTATGCGTTTTTATATGCATTTTTAACGCACCAGATGAAGTATATGTTTTCGGGCATTGTTCACAGTCATACGTTTTCGCTTGGTTTCCTGCAATGGCACGACAATGGAATTGAATATGCTTTGTCAGTCCGGAATACGTTGCATACGATTTTCCACATTTATTGCATCGGTATCGCTGAGGTGTTGAGGTGTTTTGATCGCAATATTGGGCGGGAGCATCGCTAGTTTCATACAACTCTTCACTTGTCTTGCTTAAGCGGTCGTACAATTCCTCATTGCTTTCGGATGAAGAAAACGGTGAAATTGTGCTTCTCGTTGATCCAACGGAGTTTAGTGAATCGGGTGGTGATAAGAGCCAAGCAGTGTTATTTTTGAAATAAAATGGCGGTAAACGATTGTTTTGGCTGTTGCTTTCTGTCTTTGAAAAATGATTTGAATAAAATTCGTCTGATGATTTTGGCATAGAATAATCCGGCGACGCAGAATGCTCCCTTGGTAAATTTGATTCCACATATTCTTGTTTAAAGAGATCGTAACATTCATTTGACGCGTAATCGAATGTCACCCTGTTGTTAGTGACTTGACTATTTACAATGTCCTCATAATATTTATGATGAAATGTACTGCTGGTATTGCAATTTTGGTTAGGCTTTGTACACAAATTAATTGGTTCTATCTGTTCCAGTTGTGGTGATTCCATTTCTAATTCTTTAATTTCTTTCACTTCTATTTCTTCCAGTTTTGGTACTTTTATTTTTGGCTCCGATGCAATCGCAAAATCCTCACGAAGCGGTCGCTTTTTGATAGGATAATTTTTAATTTCAGCCATTATCACGCAAAATTTCAAAACTATTTTACACCGGCGAAAGCAAATAATACACAAACTTAAAACACACACTCGTCTCGAATGAAGAATGAAAAAAGAAACGAAAAAGCAAAACAAAACGAAATAAAAACACTGCATTAAATTTACCTTACGTTTGTCTTGATCAACAAATTGTGAGAGAATGGTTCACCAGTTCGAAGAACGTAAAAACGAAAACTTCAGAGTTTCTCCCCTCCACTTTATGCGGCACGTGGTTCAACTAATCACAGACGTTTCATTTCCCCTTCACCAAAAATGCATTGCAATAAAGCAAGTGATGTAGCATAGCCATCCAAAAACAATAACACCGAGAGAGAGAAATTTCACTCTGCTTATGTAACATGTGTACATGGTTGGACTGTTCACTATATAACACCGAGAGAGAGATATTTCACTCTGCTTTTTATTGTTGTCATTTTGTTTAATACAAAAAATCAGATGCGTGATAAGGAGTCTATGTAATATGTGTGTTCATGATTGGAATAGAAAGAATGTCTTTAACTGCATTTGGACTAGCGCTTTTATTTGAATAAATCAAGTTTCGATGACGATGCGATGCGTAAATGAGATGCTACACAAGTGGTGCCCGAGAAAAGTACGATATAGTTCAATTGGCCGCATTTGTAATTATTAGATCCGTACGAAGAACGAAAAGGGGTCTTATGCGTTTACCACGACGTTCGTACCCACCTTAATTTCGACCTGGGAGTAGGTGGGGAGCATCGATCCAGGTGCTTAGATGATGAATCAACGTCGTCCGTCTGTCACCGCGATAACTTGAGTAAAACTCAATTGATTTTCAAAAACTTTTTTTTCCCTGAAAGGTAATCGAAATATCTTTTAAAGGATTGAATCTAGGCACTGTCAGCCCAAGGGCCGCCGAGCTAGTGCCGTTTAAGTGGTTTTTGGTCTTTTGTACATAACTCGAGTAAATTTTTCCGATTTTCATAATTGTTTTTTTAATCGACAGGTCTATGAAAGCCCTACTATTTGTAGAAGAAACTTTTTTGAGATTGGGCCATAAGATATAGTAGCTAGGGCACTAAAAACGAGTTTCTGCTGGCGCTCTACATGTATTTCGTACTTAACTCGAGTAAATCTCTTCCGATTTTCAAATTTTGTTTGATCGAAATGTCTAGGACTGTCTCCCGATTTATGGCAGAAAGTTTTTTGATTAGAAACCCTTGGACTCAGTCAGGACCCTAAACCTGAGTTTCTACTAGGGCCCAACGTGTTTGCTAACATAAATCGGATAAATCCTACGTGATTTTGTTGATTCCTTTTCTATTTGAGAAGTAATCGAGTACCGAATTATATTCAAAAACAAATTTGGGCACGGCGCCTGTGCTTAGGGCTGAAGTGGGCCTCAGGTCTGTGCTAAGGTTGGCCCTAGCCAAAAAACAATTTCTGCTATGTTGCAGAGCAAATTGAGGGAAACATTTTGTATATGGAAGTATGTGTCCGAGGCATTTTCTTATGGCCCTAGGTCGGTCGTCAGGTCTGCCCTAGACAAAAAAATTGTTTTTCACATTTGTTAAGCGAAAATTGATATTTTCTCACCTCAAATGAGTTGCGAAAATTGAATTTTGCATGGGTAGTTTGTAGCGGGATGAAAAGTAAATTTTCGCACCTCATTTGAGGTGAGAAAATAAATACTTAACATGAAGTATCATGGCCGATCTGTTCATATGAATTTTTTTTTTTGGCGATGAAGAAAGTAAACAAAAAATAATCAATTTTCAACTCGAAAGATACGAGCTAAACAAAATGTCAGCACATAGTTTAGGATCACAGAATTACTCTAAAGTAATTCATTAGCTAATCTGGCAAATATTTCTCGAGATATAAGAGTTTGGAAAAACAACACAGTCGAATGTGTTTTTGAGTTACTTTCTATGTTTTCTGTGAAATACGTCTTTTATATGCTTGAATGTGTGAAGTTATCTACAATAATCGTAATAGTGCATCTTTTTCGGGAGAAAATATGAATTTTCGCCTAACAAATGTGAAAAGTTTAATTCATAACTCGGGTAAAAATAGAAAATTCTTAACTCGGTTGAAGTCTGTGGCCCTCGCAGAGAAAATTGCAGCTTGAGTAAAGTTTGTGGCCCTCGCGGAGAAAATTGCAACTCGAGTGAATTGCGGCCCTCGCTACGCTCTGGCCACAAACTTCTTTCTCGTTGCAATTTTCTCTGCTTTGGCCACAGACGTCAACCTTGTTAAGCAATATTCTATTTTTTTCCCTTGTAATGAAAATAAATATTTCACTATATTGTGTAGAGAAAATGGAGAAAAATATTTTTGTCTGTGTTAAGTATTTGTCCGAGGCCTCTCCTGACGACCCAAGGTCGGCCTTAAACAAAAAAATGATTTTTTCCTTTGTTGTAGAAAAAATTGAGATGAACATTTTTGTCTATTTGGGGGTCAATTTCATACTTTCGGAAGGCTTTTTTTACATCGTTTCTTCGGACGGGTTTTTCAATATTGCTCTCTCGGCAATTTCCAATACAATTTAATGAGGACGTAATTTCAAACACTTAAGAGCTAAGGCAATATTGACTTAAATACGTTCGAGTCTTTTCGTAACATCAACTCTGTTTTTGATTGATTGATATACATTTATTGAGCATCAGCTATATATACACAATTTTACATTAATAAATTAGTATCACTTAACGTTTATTATTTGAGTCACATCTATTCTGATACGTCCGGGTCCCTTGCATCGCACTTTATTGTTAACTGTAAAAAGCTCGTAGACTCTTTTCGCTTCTATTGCAATGGAAGTTTCCCAAAAATTCTGTGAGACGGTAATACACAGTGAATTGGGGATGAACATTTTCCACGACGACGACGTTAGTGAAAATCCTCGTAAGTGCACGCCAAATATATAACACGGTGCCCCTCAATCAGAATAGAGTCTAATGAAAATGAACCCATAAACGAATCTGTGCTCGTGATTCAGGGACGATTTTCTGCATACATTTTCAAAGTTTCTCTGAAAGTGATGAAAAAAATTGTCGCCTACAGACAGTTTGATATTTTATATCAGTACATAATACTATTCTAAGCAAAAAATTGTTCTACGACATGTTCACAAAAATTGTAGTTTTTTTATAAAGCTAATTTGATGAGGTGCATGTCGTCAGCCCCCCGCATTCGTGCTGGAAGGGGCAGACAGTCTATAATTAAGGCCTGAATTTGTGCTGTCGAATGCCACTGGTTCCAGAATTTGTGCTGATCTGGGAGCCGAGAACGAGTCAAAAGAAACTTGAAATTTTCATGTTTTGTTCATTTTGCATGGAAAGTGTCTTAAATTCTTCTTTCGTCTAATTCAACTTAATACCCTCAGTTAGTGCTCAATTTGTGCTGGCTAACGGTACCGGTCCCACAAATTTGGCTAGTCGGGGAGCCGAGCACAAATTGATTGATTGATTGATTCCTAAATATGAGAGTAGGTAGGATCCCAAAAATAAGTTTAGTAGCTATTAAAAGGCAACATTTTTAGGAAGGGAAATGCTGACTTACTTTTTTGAAACTGCGTCTTTGTCCACTGATATCAACGAAAATATAATATTTGAGCGCCTAAAGGTAGACTATATTTTAGCATACAAGTTATGGGCCTTAAACTTACTGTCAAAACATTAAATTTATTGTCGAAATATTAAATTTATTGCCAAAATATTAATTACAAAAACCTACTGCCCATAATTATTTCTAGTGCCGAAAATTTTTTTTACTGCCACTCTGTTAAATTTATTGCTTTAAAATTAAAATTTTACTGCCAAATTATTAAAATTACTTACCAGTTAAATACTAGCCAAAATTTTATACTTTTGAGATTGGAAAACATTATCTGTCCTTTCCACCCCATGGTATGTACAATAAAATTGTTCCTAACGAAACGTGAACTTTGTACGATCCAAATATACATTTATTGCTTCTTCATACAATAAAGTTACCTAAAGGTACAGGGGCATGTTACCTGAAACGGTTTTTATAACGCCACACAAATGTTTCCATGAAGAAACATTTGTATATTGTACGCCATGTTGCACTAAGAGGATAGTGCTAGTCGTAAAAAATGCAAATTATTAGCGAGATGTACACAATACTTTTTGCAAAGATGTTTCAAAATAGACAAACACCCATATGCATCGAAGAATCGTCTTTCTAAAGAACGCCACGTGTTTTTTCCATATAAATCACGCGACTTTCTTTCTAGTTGAGTAATCAAACTAACAGTATTCAAGAACAAGTTTGGGTGGGATCTAAGACTCCAAGTCGATCTGTGCAAAGAAATGAAAAAATCGATCGCTGTTGCTATATTTGCTTAAAAAGACATGATTTTAGATCTCCTTTGAGTAAAGAAATACCTACACTTCTACCTAACGACACGGCAAAACAAAGCGATAAAAATAAAAATTTCTTTCTAGCAAAAATACAGTATGCGGGTTACTTCATTTATTCCAAAAAAATGTTTGGTTTCATCGAAATAATAAGTTCGTATTCCATGCATTCCATAAACCGCAGAAGTACGTAACCACTCGATGCGTTAAATCACACTGATTTAGAGATTTAACGTGATTTTATAAGTACATAGTGAACACGAAAATGCTCCTTGATGTGAGTAAAATAATAGACAAAAGTTGTTTAAATAAAATGATTGATGACTCACTTCTGTTCGACAATTCTCAAAAAAGTAATTTCTTCAACAGAGTAAACAGTACGGTGTCAATATTGTATTCAAAATTCTCACCTTATCTGATAACCAACTTTCTTTTGTCCCTAATGGAATGCCGTACGTTACCTGATGTCTGCACTTAAAGGCCTTTTACAACTTTGCACTTCAGACTTAAATCAGAGGGTGTAGGTCAGAAACAACTAATTATTCAAACTCGTTTATGTAAACATAAGTAAAATGTTACTTGAATTGATTCATTATGAATCATAATACTGCCGGGGACTGAGGGAATTACTACCAATGGTACCAAAATTGACCACTTCGAATCATTTATTTTTGATATTTAAAAAAAGTTCTTTTGGCTAAAATTACGGTAACTTTCTACACTAAATCATTTATTGTGTCCGCTTCTAAATTTTAATTTAATTCGAGTTGGTTAAATTTTGCAAAAGAAAAATCGAAAAATTACAAAATTTTGTCTTTTAACACACTCGAAAAAGTACCTCAGGCTAATTCCATCGGTACCGTCACCTGGGTAACGAATTTCTTTCAATTCTTTCAATTTCTTAACATGAGACAAAACACATTCGTTCCGCAGGTGAGGTGGTAGCGACAATGTATGGGTTACCGATGGAATCAGCCCTCAGTATTTTTTTATCACAACAAAAACCCTTTTAAAAGGGAAATGTGACGCAAGTCCTTCTTCCTCCTTCCAAAACAACATGTCAATTTGGGGTGACGCTTAAAGCTTTGAAACGCAAAAATTCTTTTGGAATGTTTTCATTTTTGATTAAAAAAATGCGTCACAAATGCCGGACCCCCCAACGTTATAGTTTTTCTGTTCTTTCAGCTTTCACAAAGCAAAAATTTGTCATTATGTTTGTCATTATGTATGGCGTATTTTTGAACAGGAAATCAAATTTTTGCGTATGACAGCTGAAAGCGTAGAAAAATTATTACATTGGTGGGTCCGGCATTTGTGACGCATTTTTTAATCAAAAATGAAAACATTCCAAAAGAATT
>CM055403.1:133370499-133382558 GCA_029228625.1 Pseudolycoriella hygida | reverse complement strand
ACACACACACACACAAACACATACATATGGGCTTTATATGGCGCCTTCTAAGAGCCCTGGCGCCCAAACGAGGCCGGTACCCCCCCTTTTTTAAAATCTCATATGGCGTAGAATGCCCAGCCGAAGGTCCCTGCAAAATTTCAAGAAAAGATATCGAGCCGTTTTCGAGAAAACTCCAAAAAAGTGGGTTTTCATACAAATGGCTCTGGAACTAACTAAGTAACTAACTAACTAACTAAGTAACTAACTAACGTAGGATGTTTCCATTAACTTTGGTTTCTATGAAAGTGCACATTTTGTATGGAAAATGACGATTTTCTAAAGGTCATATCTCCGGATCCACTGGACCGATTTTTTTGAGTAAAAAGTCGATTTTAATCAGAATTTTACGTAGAATCCGAAAAACTAGGGCTCAGAAAGATACGACGCAAGGCAAAAAAGTCAAAATCTAGCTGTATATATGGTTCCGAAGTCTACGAAAAAAAATTTTCTGAATTTTTTGCTCGTGGGGACTTGCGTCACGGGCGCATTGCTACCGCGCGCCCATGATTGTTGACTTCAATCATCCATTGAAATTCACGCATACACTCGACAAAAGAACGAAAGTAAAAAATAATAAATGTTACCGACAGTTACCGTAACTGTGTAGGAAAGTTTCCGTAACTTACCGAGTTTCCTATCAAAACCAAAGTTGCGAAATCATATTTCTCCTTAAATATTGGAAATTATGCTTTCAGATCTTCATCACTCAAAGATTAGATGTGAATTCATCATTCATCATTCGACAGGAAGATGCGGGAAATAGCAATAAAAATGCATTAACAACAAAAATTTGATCCTTTTTTACATATTTTTGAGACATAATTATCAAAAAATTTCACGTTTCCAGTTTAAAAAGTTTTTAAATTTAAATTCATCACGCACAAACTCGAAATTTTCACATCGACTTACAAGCCAATCCACGCCGAGTAAACATTTTAAACCATAAATATCACACATTACTTACTGTAGCGCTGCCTAAATTTAACAAAATTAAAAATTATAGACCGCTACCGCTCAATGTTGACAAGAGAAGTAATAAATTCAATGATATACCAAAAAAATTTAAAATGGTCACAAAAGCCCTTTCTGATGAAGACCAACCTTCTATTTCTGTGGCGATTTAGAATGTAACTCTTTTGAAACTTGTGTACTTTGAAAGAGCTTGAAAAGGTGATCTAAGTTAAGCTATTGAAACCACAAAAATGTAGATCAGAGTCCTTGTGTTCCCTTACAAAACATTTACGTTATGTCACGGTCTCAAGAATTTGACAAGACTCAGGGAGTGATCCGTAAGGATTAGGACTAACTTTTTTTGGGCTCATTGGTGAACTTTGGTGAACTTTTTCATGCTCTTTCGATATAACCAGAACGGAAAGTTTCTGCATCAACGATAACTTTAGAATTCAGGCGTACACAAACTGTAATCTTATTACGAAAAACGTAAATTATAAAATTGCAAAAACGCACCTTCGATTTACTCGGCCATTAGGAAAGATACATTTTCGTGACTGGTGTACTTTGAAAGAGCATAAAGAAGTTCACTAAAGTTCGCTCTTGAACCCTAAAAAATGTTGGTCCATGTCCTTGAGTTCGGTCACTGAACCTTGCGAAAAACGCCTTTTGTTACGTTTTTCGCAAGGTTCAGTCACCGAACTTAAGGACATGAACCAACATTTTTTTGAGTTCAAGAGCGAACTTTGGTGAACTGTTTCATGCTTCTTCAAAGTACACCAATTTGGAAGCTGTATCTTTCCAAATGGCCGAGTAAATCGAGATCGAGAGTGTGTTTTCGTTACAATGTGATATTATTACATTTTTTGTAATATCATTACATTTTGTGTAATAAGATTACAAAAACGTTCGCTTGAATTCTGCAGCTTACAAATATGAAAAAGTTGTGACTTAAATTTCTTGAAAGAGCACCATAAAGTTCACCAAAGTGCACCTTTGAATCCGAAAAAAAGTTTGTCGGAGTCCCAGGCTCCGTCACTGAACATTGGGGTCCCACTACGAATTTTTCAAGAATTTCAAATGTATCCGTGTGTGACTTGTGCTTACATTTGTTCGAGTTCAATTGTACAATTTGGTGAACTTTTTCGAGCTCCTTGAAAGTATACAAGTCGCAAAGGATATTCATTCCAAATGGCCTGAAAATAGAAGAATAGTCTTCATCAGGAGGAGCTCAAGTGACCCTATTACAATTTTTTGTTATTTTATTGAATTTATTCAATTTCTTGTCAATGTTAAACGATAGGGTTCCTTAATTTTTAAATTTTTTAAATTTTGGCAATATTTCAGTTAGAAAAGTTTTGTATTTACGTTTTGAAACGTTTGCCCGGTGTGGATCAGCTTCCTAATCGACATGACAATTTGAAGAGTGTGCATGGCGAATTTAAATCTTAAAACTTTTTAAATTGGAAACATTAAATTTTTTGAAGTTATGAACAATTATGAAACCTATTATGACATGAGACTACGTCAAAAAAAGCAAATTTTTGTCGTTAATGCATTTTTATTGCGATTCCCCGCATCTTCCAACAAATCGATGAAAATAAAAATTTCTTTCAAGCAAAAAAAATGTAATATGCGAGTTACTTCATTTATTCCAAAAAAATTTTTGGTTTCGTTGAAATAATGAGTTCGTATTCCATAAACCGCAGAAGTGCGTAGCCACTCCATGCGTTAAACACGTGATTAAACACACTGATTTAGAGATTTAACGTGATTTTATCAGTACATAGTGAACACAAAAATTTTGTTTTTGTTTCAATTTATTCCATAAATTTTTTGAGACAAACGACTCAAGGGTTTTGGTTGAACGAGTGGATAGTATTCATGCCGTAAGGAATGTTATAATTTGAATCAGTCTTAACAGAGAATTTATTTCTCTTCCCTGGCCCACACCAAATGTCGTCGAGTCCACAAAAAACGAAATTAACAAATAAAAACTCGAGTTTAAGTCACATGTTGCGAACCCTAAAGTACCTAAAGACACCGTTTCGACCCGCTGGAAATGTATGTTTGTCTCAGGATGTTGGATACAACATTACCTTTTGCCCGATAAAATATAAAAACTATTTCTGTTCCTTTTAGTAAGCACTTTTTATTTATATGAATTAAGAATTTACGACTTGATTCTAGGACGAATGACGAACGAAAAAAAATGCGATGTGATTCGATCGGACCGATAAGCGGCCGATGAATCATATGTTCAGTGGTGGGTGGAATGAACGTAAGGATAATTTCAGTTTGAACTGGCTGGGGTGAATTATTCAAACACAGGAAATGTATGGAATCAATTGAAACAAATTGAAACAAAAGCATTTCCTTATGGCCTTCAGATCTTTCAAGTAAAAAAAAATTTATGAAAATCGGAAAATATTTACTTGAGTTATGAACAAAAGACCAAAAACCACTTAAACAGCCCTGGCTCGGCGGCCCTTGGGCCGACGGTGTCCAGATTCAATCCCATAAAAGATTTAAGGGGAAAAAACTTGAAAATCGGTTGAGTTTTACTCGAGTTATCGTGTTGACGGACGGACGGACGGACATTTTTTTTCATTGCTGATTCGTTATCTAATGACCCTGATCGGTGCTCCCCCCTACTCCCGGGTCGAAATTCGACTGGTTACAAACTTCGTGGTAAACGCAATCGACCCTTTTTCGAAGAACTTCGTTCTTCGTACGGTTCTAAAAATGGGTTTTCACTATGTTGTAGAGAAAATGGAGGAAAATATTTTTGTCTATGTATTTGTCCGCGGCCTCTACTGAGGACCCTTGGTCGGTCCACCGTTCCACCGTTTCTTCGGACGGGTTTTTCAATATTGCCCTCTCGGCAATTTCCAATACAATTTAATGTGGACGTAATTGCGCATACTTTAGAGTTAAGGCAATATTTACTTAGATACGTTCGAGACTTTTCGTAACATCAACTCTGTTTGCCACATCTATTCTGATACGTACGGGTCCCTTGCATACGTTTTTTTGCTGATTCGCCATCTAAGGACCATGATCGAACTTCGGTCTTCGTACAGGGTCTAAATCATATTAAGTCAAGAAAACTAAAGGGCACAAATTTTGTTGAAAGAAATATTTATTCTCGGAAGTTTTTACTTTTTCATTCTTTTAGAACTCTGTGCTATCCGACCGTAAACGATGTTTGTTGGGCTCTCGACATTATTATTTGTAGACTCACCACCATTTTCAGGCATATCATGGTCGGAGCCTCAGTGGAGGCAGCAACGCAGTCCCCGCCCCAAAAAGAAACAAAAAATCTTTTGGACGACACATTTCATTTTCTTCCCTCAGCACCTCCCTTCTAATTTTAATTTAAAAAAAATTCCATTGAATCCTATTTCCAATGAGCTGTCACACATCAAAATCGGCTCACAGGACACAGAAAGATGGCATTTAGAAACTACATGAAATTTTACTGGAACGATAGAATAGTAATCCGTATTATAATGACATAGGTCTGTACATCGGAAAAAATATGATTCCAGAGATACAGCTCTCCAAAGTTTGTATGGGGATGAAAATTTCTGCAGAACAAATACTCTAAAATTTGATATCTCCTGAACAACACTTAGAGAGTTGGTTTCAAGTGTTGGTAACAAGTAAATAACCGTTTTGTCACGCGTACCGACAGCATTAAGACAGAGAGAATGAAATGCGATGTTACTTGGATATTTCTATATTTTATGCAAAGGGTTAGTGTACGTATCAGGTCTCTACACTATCTTCGGTAAGTTGAAGGAACCTCGAAATCGATAAATATTGAATGGGGCATCATTTTGATGAATAGAAAGTGGGGTCGTAGAGACTCAAATGTCAAAAATTCCAAGGATATACTTAGGTGTTGAAATGAGAAGGTAATAAAATAAAAACGAACAAAAAACTTCTGAAATGACGGGATACCTTTGTTACAACTTCTAAAATAAATGTTATCGGTCGACATGATTATTTCAGCTCTTGTTTCACATAAAAATACTTTAAAAATACTTTACAAAGGCTACAAAATGAGTGTTCTAAGTGTTCTGAGTGTTCTGATGATGAATATTTCTGTGGGAACCTGTACTTTATCTTTTGTTCTTTTCTAAGAAAGCAGAAGCGGCTGTTCAAAAAAAGTGTCCACATGAGGAAAGTATGAAGTAAATACGAAACATAGAAGCGGAGGGAGGGACGAGTGTTGATTGAAGTTGAAACTGAATCATTTGCCATTTGTGAAATGCATTGACAACCATTGAGAGCCACCTGTCTCGCAAAAAAATCCATAAAAAATTGCGGCACAAAGGCTGTCAATGCGTGACGAATGGCAGATGATGAGGAAAATTGCAAAATGAGTGTTCTAAGGGGTCGTGCGATAATGACGTCCACATGTAAGAAGGCCAACTGGATTAAAAATGAGGCACATCGAAGGCATGGGAGGGGAGGAGGTTTGAGACAATCTATTTTTGTTCGTAAATTTCATTCTCAATTAAATTTTTTCGTGAACGAAGTGATTACGGCAGTTTGAAGTTTGCTTCGTGGTGAGAATTACATTTTAGAGAAAATAGTTTCAGGATTTCTTGTAGAAACAACGTTGGTCTTCTTTTTGATATGGCGATCTTTCTGAGCCCTAAAGTGTGTTACAGAGCTGTGCCTAGCGGCGCTACTAGCGCTAGCGGTAGTGCCGCTACTTTTACAAAATTACTAGCACTAGCGCTAGCGCGTTCTAAATTTTTTGCTGAGCGCTACCGCTAGAAAATTTTTTGTAGATTGACCACATTTCCTGAATTTCCTATGTGAAAATAGCACAGTATCTTTTTTGCTAACACAAAGACGCCTTAAATTTTTATCAAAATATATGTTTTGTGAAAATGACGACCTGCTTATGTCTAATTAAACATATAGCAAAAGGCACATTCACCCATTGGTTCTCACGTAGGCAAGAGGCAAGACCCAATCGGAGAATAGCGTCACTGTGCCGCACAAATGTGAATGTCAAAATAACATACACAACAGCGCCGAAAAGACAAAATATAGTTTGGTTGTACGGCTCTGTTCTCTTGTCTATATGGGAGAGAGAATCAGGTGCAAGGGCAAAAACTGTTTTCGAACGTGCACTGGAAATTTCGAGCCGAAACCAGTGAGTTTGTCATACAACAACGACACTCTCATGGTTTGCTGTCCCTGCATAAAAGGCTTAACGCATTACATAGAATCAAAATTTTTTGGACCAAGGTAGATATTTGCCTCATTAATGAGCATTTAAATGTTCATTTAAAATATTTAGGGTAAAATTGCAAGGCTGCATACGTGGAAACGTAGAGCGGATCAGATGCAAAGTATACATATAAACACGGAAGGTCGAAAGGTAGTGCAAACCCGCAAAAACACAAGGAACCCTACTTTGAGGTGAATTTATGTGTACATCGATGCACATACGCACAACCTGTTTTAGATATAAGTATTAGTGTCATAGAAAACTCACCTCAAACTAGGGTTCCGTCGAAAGTCTGATAAACTGAAAGTCAGCATTACCTCTGTGGTTATATACTTTGGATTAGATGCGCGGGTGGCACAGCACTTTTGATACAAAAAATTCAGCAAGTCATACAAATTTAGATGTGTTACGGCGCACGGTGAGATATTTGTAAGGGGTTGCGGCAAGGTGCCGTTCTCCGGCTATGCAGCATCTTTTGATCTGATGATTTTTTTCTTGGATTCAGGAAATATGAGGAAATATTCTTATCGTTTCGAATTTTAGTCGGATTTTTTTTTAAAAGTGAATGAATTCATCAAAGTCGAAGTTTACGAAAAATTGACGTTATAGCCATATGTTAGGGGTAAACCACTATAAGTGTCAAAGGTCTCGAAACCCTTTTTTTAGATACGAGACTTCTAATCAATAGTAAAAGAAGACGAACTATTATAAAAATGTTTCAATGTTGAGAAATACAATCGAAGTCATGAACTTTAGGCTACTCCTAATATGCTTCATAGAGAATTTCCACACTTTGATGAATTTGTTCACTTTTAAGAAAATAATCAGACGAAAATCCGAAAAGGTACGGATATTTCCTGAATCCAAGAAAAAAATAATCAGATCAAAAGATGCTGTATAGCCGGAGAACGGCACCTTGCCGCAAACCCTTACAAATATCTCACTTTGCGGCGCTTTTAATAAATGGCCCACACGCTGTCTCCCCACGTATACAGCCCTGCAAAGTTGGCCGAACAAAATTGACGAACATGCACTTCGTATGATTAATGATACCAATAAATTCGATAAGGTAATTCTTTCTTAATTGTAAGTGAAATTGCTCTGGAACTCCAGAACTACTATGGGATCGTTTAAAATTGAATTAGATAAATTGAAGTTGAAATTTTAGAAATTGCTCAATTTTTTTCCAAATAACTACTAGCGCTAGCGCGATTTACTAGCGCTGGCCCAAAAAACAGCGCTACTAGCGGTAGGGCTGCTAGTTTTCAGATGGTAGCAGCGCTAGCGCGCACAGCTCTGGTGTGTTATGCACACCTGCACTTCTCAGAAGTCATAAAAAATATTTAAAGTACATTTTCCTAGGAGTAAATAACATCATTCATTGGAGAAGCCGGATGTTGGAGGCATTTTTTGTTGTGACTAAATTTCGTTTTTTGCAGTTGATGTGATGCGATGTGATATGGCTGAATTCTCACTTACCTTTCTTTGCTCGCCGCTCGAATCAATTGAAACTTTAGTAGAAATTAAATGAAAACATATACGTTTGATGACATTTCAAAACAGCTACTCGAAATTTTCGCTGGACTTAACCAGCTGTTTGAAATGTTCTCAATTGTAAATCAATTTGGAAAAATACTTGAATATATTTGATGCTCTGACAGCACTCATTTCTTCTTAAAAAGACAAAAATATATTAGAAATTTCTTAAAATTAATAATACTATTTGAAAGAGTCTTCAATTTGTTACAGCTAAAATAACGTCTCGAAAGGCACGGTTCAATAAAAAATGACATTGAAAGTCTCTTTTCCACTTGCAGGAAAATTTAAAAAAATTATAATATTTATGACAACAGTAAGAAGGACTTGAGACCTAGTGTTTCACTTCAGTGCAAATTCATTGTTATAAGAGCATCTACTGTTCACATGTAGAGAAACGAACCGGTTTCCAAACAGGTTATTCGCTAGACTTTTCTATTTCGAAGAAGTTCGTCGCTCGAAGACTACAAAATTCTTCCAAGCGACGCGACGACCTTTTCAAAAATTGGCAAAGTTTTTTAAGTACTGAAAACGAAATAAAATACCTGAAAAAGGTAAGTGCTGTTGTATGACAAAGTAAAACGCTAAGCTTACGTTACGTTTCGGACGGAATGTGCTTCGTTTTTAAAAAAGCTAATCTATCTTTACTTTACTACGTCAAATGTGACTAGCTGAATCGAGAAATTGAAATCACAAATTAAGAGCTATATTTGGCATAAACAAATTTTCGTTAATACTAGAAATGTTTGTCCTTACGAGAAAACATTTCAATGACTTTGTTATGATTTCAAGTTCACATTAGACTAACAGCAAGAAAGAAATAAAAATTTATCGAAGTTCTTTAGGCGACGATGATTGATTCATTCCCGGACACCCACCGTTGTTGTTTGGTTAATAAGGACATGCGGGAAAACGTTTTCGTACACGTCTTACAAGCATATTTCTTCACAGCGGAATGGGTTTGAAGATGAGCCCGTAAATTCGACCGATCGGCAAATGCCCGCTCACAATGTGCGCATACAAACGGCTTTTCTCCGGTATGTGTACGGATGTGTCCTTTCAGCAGCCATGGACGGGAGAATCTGTTTTCACAATGGGTGCATTGAAATGGCCGCGTATGCGTGTTTATATGCATTTTTAACGCACCAGATGAAGTATATGTTTTCGGGCATTGTTCACAGTCGTACGTATTTTTGGCTTGGTTTCCTTCAATGGCACGACAATGGAATTGAATATGCTTTGTCAGTCCGGAATACGTTGCATACGATTTTCCACATTCGTATCGCTGAGGTGTTGAGGTTTTTTGATTGCAATATTCGGCGGTAGCATCGCTAGTTTCACAAAACTCTTCACTTACCTTGCTTGAGCGGTCGTACAATTCCTCATTGGTCTCAAATGAAGAAAACGGTGAAATTGTGCTTCTCGTTGATCCAACGGAGTTTAGTGATTTGAATAGTTTAGATGAGTTTAGATGATTTGAATAAAATTCGTCTGATGATTTTGCCATAGAATAATCCGGCGACGCAGAATACTCTCTTGGTAAGTTTGATTCCACATATTCTTGTTTAAAGAGATCGTAACATCCATTTGACGCGTAATCGAATGTCAATCTGTTGTTAGTGACTTGACTATTTAGGATGTCCTCATAATATTTATGATGAAATGTACTGCTGGTATTGCAATTTTGGTTAGGCTTTGTACACAAATTAATTGGTTCTATCTGTTCCAGTTGTGGTGATTCCATTTCTAATTCTTTAATTTCTTTCACTTCTATTTCTTCCAGTTTTGGTACTTTTATTTTTGGCTCCGATGCAATCGCAAAATCCTCACGAAGGGGTCGCTTTTTGATAGGATAATTTTTAAATTCAGCCATTTGAAAACAATTTTACACCGGCAAAAGCAAGTTATACACAAACTATTACACAATATTACACTTGGTCAACAAATTCTGATAGAATGGCTCACCAGTTCGAAAAACGTAAAAACGAAAACTTCAGAGTTTCTCCCCTCCACTTTATATATGTATGTATGTTTATTGAAACTTTTTTACAGAAGGCTAACGCCTCATTTACTGCTATTACACTACTTATTTACTACTACGGTCGTGTGCTTATAAAATTACTTATGAACAAGTTTCAGCTGTTTTCAAGGTTTGCCATAGAAAAAATACATTGAAAAAAGAGATAATGTCGATAATGTTGAAAACAGCATAACAAGTAAATTTAAAAGCACGTGTTTGTATCTAGGCAAATATATGTATATATATGAAGAAAGGGAGGGAGAGAGGGAGAGAGAAACAGAGAAAAAAATTTAAAAACACACAACATTACTACTCAAATAATACTTTCATACTTTCATACTTGTTCTTTTTAGATCCAACATAAGTTGCAGTTAAGTGAACAGCACCCCGTGACACCTGCGCATATTTTCAGATATGGCAATACTGTTTCGCTGTCAATTTTAAGCTAGTCACGAAAATGAAGCTAGTCAATGACATGATGACAAATTAGGTTAGGTAAAGCAAGGAAATATTGTATTTCAGTGAAGCGAATTTTCAACTTAGAAGTATAAATATTGAATTAAAGAGGAAAAATTGCTAAAATTCAAATGTGTATTTCGGTTTATGAACATACAAAAAATAAAAAAGAGCTCTAGATAGATCGTATCAACAAAGCGATAATGATGCGTCGTTTTCGCTTTTAGGCTTCAGTTTCGTTCATACGTCTAATTGGAGACTTGGATGCTTGCGACATGGTAATCTTCTTTCCGAAATTTTGCCAAAAAAGAAAAATCGGCAACGTTTTATCCGAATCACAGAAAAAGACAATAGGTAAGCAAAGATCGGCGATACGTTCAAAGTGTCTAAAGCTACAAAAATTTGAGTGAATTTTAAACGAAAATTGTGGCTGGCTCAATTGGGCCCTTACGTAGTCTTACTCGCATGTGGCTCTGCCCCATTTCGCAGGCAGGCACCTTTCGATCCCGCTTTTTTCACTCTCATTTCGGGACGTGAGAATTGTCACTTCCTTTTTATAACCTTTTTCTTTTATATGTATAATTCACAAAAATCTGAGCAATTCATCAATACTACAGAAATTCAAATACGATTTCAAGTATCTGAAATTTTCGACTAGATCTTGAAGTTGTTGAAAGTGTAGATCGTACTCCTTTAAGCCATTACTAATTATAAACGTCTAATGTCTGCCTGTTTATCTATCTATGTGTCTATTCGTCTATTCGTCTATTTATATATTTATTTATTTATAAGTCTGTCTGTCACGATCCCGTTATTTTTTTCGTTTAATTGCGTTTACACTGTCGAAGAAAAAAAAAATACTTTTTGATATGTTGTTGGTGATGGTGCAAAACGTGGAGAAAACATGTTCCGGGGTGGGATATTGGGAAAATCGGCCAAAAGTCAGTCAAGATGACGTCTTAGAGATTTGGTCGGGGAAGCAAAGTCTTAGAGTTTTTGATGGGCTACAACTTTGTAGAAGAAAGTTTTTTGATCCGACTTCATGCGGAGGAGCTAGGCAGCAAAAACTGTTAAAATTTTGGGGTTTCCTCACTTTGTTGTTAGGGAACTTTTGTTGTTGGACAAAGTAGAGATACATTTTGAGTGCCAATCGATAGTGGAGGCTTGGGGCAACAAATTTGCTGAAAAATGTTGGGTGAAAAAGTTTCATACTACCGAGCTATAGGTCGCTCTTTGGCGATTTTGTCCAGAGCTGGAGCACTTATTAACCAATATCTCGGCCGGTAGTTGCCGGAATGAGGCCAGTGAGGTGTCAAATGAAAGATTTCGACAGTGTGAAGGTAGCGGAACCGATTTTAAGAAAATCGGTTGAGCGGTTCGGTGCCCAGGGTCGATCAAAGGAGGCAAAAATGGGCAAAAATTTGCTCCGCTGCCCGAAAATTACTGAAAAATTAATTTTTGATATGTTGTTGGGTATGGTGCAAAACGTCGAGAAAACATGTTCCGGGTGGGATATTGTTCTGAAATAAGGGAGTTATGGGTCAAGAAAGGGTGAAAATTGAAAATCGTCCAAAAGTCAGTTAAGATGACGTCTTAGAGATTTGGTCGGGGAAGCAAAGTCTTAGAGTTTTTGATGGCCCACAACTTTGTAGAAGAAAGTTTTTTGATCCGACTTTATGCGGAGAAGCAAGGTAAGGAAAACTGTTAAAATTTTGGGGTTTCCTCACTTTGTTGTTAGGGAACTTTTGTTGTTGGACAAAGTAGAGATAATTTTTGAGTGCCAATCGATAGTGGAGGCTT
>CM055403.1:133292757-133360685 GCA_029228625.1 Pseudolycoriella hygida | reverse complement strand
CCCTCCACTTCCTCTACAACATATCAAAAGTTTTTTTTGAGCCGCCGCCGCCGCCAAACCGAGCCGCGACGGCTACTACTTTCATGGGCGAAAATGATCCCCTCAACTTCCTCTACAACATATCAAAAGTTTTTTTTTTGAGCCGCCGACGCCGCCAAACCGAGCCGCGGCGGCTACTACTTCCATGGGCGAAAATAATCACCTCAACTTCCTCTACAACATATCAAAAGTTTTGTTTGAGCCGCCGCCGCCGCCAAACCAAGCCGCGGCGGCTACTACTTCCATGGGCGAAAATGATCACCTCAACTTCCTCTACAACATATCAAAAGTTTTTTTTTGAGCCGCCGCCGCCGCCAAGCCAAACCGCGGCGGCTACTACTTCCATGGGCGAAAATGATCACCTCAACTTCCTCTACAACATATCAAAAGTTTTTTTTGAGCCGCCGCCGCCAAACCGAGCCGCGGCGGCTACTACTTTCATGGGCGAAAATGATCCCCTCAACTTGCTCTACAACATATCAAAGTTTTTTTTTGAGCCGCCGCCGCCGCCAAACCGAGCCGCGGCGAAAATAATCACCTCAACTTCCTCTACAACATATCAAAAGTTTTTTTTGAGCCCCCGGTCCATTTTCCGCCATTTTGGCGGTCACCCCTATACACTACACACCCAACCCAACATCTTTCCCTTTGACACCAAACCTGTATCTCGAACACCCAACCATGTCTTATACAAAATATGCTTCCGTACACACACACACACAAAAACATACATATGGTCTTTATATGGCGCCTTCTAAGAGTCCTGGCGCCCAAACGAGACCGGCATCCCCCCTTTTTTATGGCGTAGAATGCCCAGCCGAAGGTCCCTGCAAAATTTCAAGAAAAGATATCGAGCCGTTTTCGAGAAAACTCCAAAAAAGTGGGTTTTCATACAAATGGCTCTGGAACTAACTAAGTAACTAACTAACTAACTAACTAAGTAACTAACTAACGTAGAATGTTTCCATTAACTTTGGTTTCTATGAAAGTGCACATTTTGTATGGAAAATGACGATTTTCTAAAGGTCATATCTCCGGATCCACTGGACCGATTTTAATGAGTGAAAAGACATTTCGCCTTAGAATTTTCCGTAGAATCCAGGAAAAATATTTTCCGGGGGGTACGTCGCAAGGGGGGGAAGTCAAAACTTAGCTGTATATATGGTTCCGAAGTCTACGAAAAGAAATTTTCTGAATTTTTTGCTCGTGGGGACTTACGTCACGGGCGCATTGCTACCGCGCGCCCATGATTTCATCATATAACTCAAACCTAAACACCTGACCAGGCTGTACCCGGTCCATTATTTGTATAGGATAAAGTAGTCGTTCATAAGTAACCGACCATACGAAACGTTACGTGACCCTGATGCTTAAATAAAATAAAATTCTTAAGCCTCTTTAAATCCTTTGCATACGAATGCCAAACAATTCTTTTTTGCAACTTAATCTTCACAATAACATATTCATAGTGTTTCGAAACCAATGTTTTATCTTCAACTTTCTTTAACTTTATCTATGAGCCAAATATAGTAAAACAACATGATTTTTACAAGTGCAAATATTGGATGGAATAAATATACTGAAAAACATGAAAACGTTTATCATAAAATTAAACAAAATATTGAGAAAGGCTAGAGAAATGTTTTCGGATGTAAGATAAGACATTATGAAATCACATGCAGCGATACTTGAGAATGAGAGAAGATAAAGCTTAGATACCATAGTGGTGTACGTGCAGTGCATTTATCGGTAAACGAAATATCGATTCTCATTTGCACTGTAAAGATATGATTCACAGCATATTTTGGGTCAAGTTAAACAAATTGAGAACTCAATGATAATATTTAAACAAACCACAAACTTCCTTTCACAAAGAAAAAGAATTGATTTCTCTAATAATATTTCGTACTTTGGAATAGTTAATGAGTGATCCATATATACATTAGTCTGTTATACCTGATAAGCAATGCCTGAGTAATGGGCAATCATGGACTCTAAAACTAACGAAGTGTTATTTAAAAGAAAATTGAATGAATATTTGAGGACAAACTTGGTGTGAATTTATTTCAATGGCCGGGGGATACCAAACTTTTTTTTATATTTTTCTATGATTCTGTTGGTTCAAAAAAATTCGAGACGCTTTAGTTTTTTTATAATGATTTCTAAAATACAGCCATGCGCTTTTGACTTTCATCATTTTCATTAGAATTCTTTTGCAAGCATACATGACGGCGACGGACAGTTTACGAGCAGGTCATTCGTATACATAAACACGTTGTGCACTATATGCATAAATGAACATTTATATGGATGTTTTGATTTCTATTTGAAAAAAACATATGCAAAGACCCGTACGTCAAGCCTTCACGTGCGAAAAGCTTCGATGTACCAAACTCTTACTATTATCATAAATATAATACCCAAAGTAATTTCGAAAGCCCTCCCGAAGTACTTTTTCTGAACTCTGACACCAATCACGCGTAGTCTAACGTTCTTATCCCTCTGTGTTCTAGAAGTGGCTGAATCTCAGGATTGGGACATTTTTCGGGAAAACCCTGAAACACGTGTTCGATAACATTTAATTCTCTACAACTTTGCCTTTGGAAGCTACTTTCTATCTGTCATAGTTCTTGATATATGAATCATCCCTACCAATTCTAGAAGTGGCTAAATCTCGGGATTTTGACGTTTCTGGGGAAAACCCTGAAGCACGTTTTCGCTAAAATTTAGTTCTCTACAGCTTTGTCCCAGTAAGTAACCATGTTTTTGGAAACCTTTTCGACCATATTTCCGAAACTACCCGATCGACTTTGCTCATCTTTGAACTTGAACCATGGGAAATGTGTACCTTTCAGCGAAAAAAAGTTCAGGGAAAATTTTTTAAATATTGGATGTGTGGGAGCCCTGAATTTGTAGTAAACGTGTAGGACCTTCGTACTTCGTACGGGTCCAAAAAAATATCAATAGTTATTTATGCAACTAATTGCGAAATGGAGTTGTTTTTGTCACTAGATGTGAAGTTATCAAACGAGCGAAGCGAGTTGGATAACCACATCGTGTGACAAAAACAACCAATTTCGCAACGTGTTTCGTACAAGACTTTATGAACAACTTGTGAAACGCGAACTTTTGAATGAGTGACAAAAAGTTACTTTTTATCACTAGTGACAAAAAGTTACTTTTCACCACGCAAGTCAATTATAAAAAGGTACTTTTTATCACTAGTGAGTTTGGCTTCGACCGGCGTTGTGTTAACATCAAAAGTCACGAGCTAAGCTCTCTCACTAAGAAAGGCGAAAAATTGCCTTATTACTGTGAGTTGTGAGTGAAATCTGTGAACCGCTTTCAACCACGTGCCTGGCGAACATTTTCTTTGTTGTAAAATGTTGCATCGTTTGCATGAATGTGCGAACACTTTCACTTTGAGCCTAAATTCAATTTTAGGAATTGAACTGCCAGTTTCGAATCTAGATTCTTCTGGTATGTTCAGCATGCAGAAATAATATATCTATTGAGAAAAGGCTCATAGCTTTTCTTAAAATTATTTCAGCGTAAACACACGGCTTTGTGTGCATTGATGGCAATACATTAGAATTCGATGAATTGTTATGCATGTGCACAATAGCGGTGATGTGATAGATTGTTAACGATGTTCCGGGGTAAATCAGTTGCTCTGTGTTTGTATGACGTGTAACGTACGTCGATAACCAAGCAGATTTGTGTTGATTTCGGAATCTCTGGAAGCAATTAAGCGTCGGAGCAATGCATTGCCTAGTTTTTGTGCTGCTCAGTGTGTGGATCATTACTCAGACACTCTGTTGCCTTGTATCACATGCCGAGTTACACTCTCACTCGGTTTGTGAACCAAACGATTTTACCTTGGGTGTGGCGCGATACTGTCATCGTGCCTATCTCAATGAGTGAAAGTCATTGGCGCTGCAGGGAAATCATGGTCGACGAGTGAACGAGTGATGGCAATACGCAGAGCAGATATGATACGCGGCTCGGCCCTGCTTTGATTGAAACCCATGCAACGTCATTAAAGGGGACTATGGTGGGCTTGTCGATTCGGTTCAACCGTAACGAATGCGACCGGCCGTCCGACCTTTTGATGACAGTGGGATATCGCGCTTCACTCTAGAACTGGACCCCATGGACTTGATGGCATTTGCTAGCAAAGGGATCAGTTGTTCACCCGGAGTGGTTTATTTGCGCCGTGAGGTGAACGAAGGATTTGATGATGATGAAGGTAGGAACAAAGGACCACTGAGTCTGTGCTCCGCGGTCAGGAATGACCAGCCTTGGACTGAAAATCTGAAAATCTGAAATCACTAGTGACGAAAAGTAACTTCTTATCACCCAAATGAGTGATAAAAACTTTGTTTTTCTTACTAGTGATAAAAAGTAAAACCAGTTATAAAACGACCTCTCTAACTTCACCGAAACGATGCATGAAAAAATTCACTTTTCACAACGGCATTGCATAAACGAATTTATTTTGATACGTCGTGAAACGCTTTTTCGTTTCAAATTTAGTTCATTATCAAAATAAAATACAAAGAACCTTCTGACTTTTCATATCCCCCGCTCGATAAAAATTTATTATTTTTTACGAAAGGTGTTTTGTAAATGTTTTATATGAGAACATCTTATGCTAAATAAATGCCTTCCGACCTTCGAAAAACCACGCTTTTGGACATCTTTTCGACCATATCTCCGGAACTATTCGACCGATTTTGCTCATCTTCGAACTTGACCTCAGTTTTTTGACTACCTATCAGGAAAAAAGTTTTTGAAAATCGGTCAAGATTTACTCAAGTTATCGTGTTGACGGACAGACAGACGGACATTTTTTTTTCGATGATTTGTCATCTCGAGGCAACAAAAAAAGTTTCCCTCTTACTCCCAGGTTCGAATTCGCAATGTAACAAACGTGGTAGTAAACGCATCAGACCTTCGTACTTCGTACGGGTCCAAAAATGTCCGTCAGTCCGTCCGTCTGTCAACACGATAACTCGAGTAAAACTCAACCGATTTTCAAAAACCTTTTTTTCCGTGAAAGGTAATCGAAAAATCTTTAATGGGATTGAATCTGGGTACTGTCGGCCCAAGGGCCACCGAGCTAGGGCCGTTTAAGTGATTTTTGGTCTTTTGTACATAACTCGAGTAAATCTTTTCTGATTTTCAAAATTTTTTTTTTGTTTGAAAGACCTGGGCATAGCCGACAATTTATGGAAGAAACTTTTTTGAATTTGAGGGCTTGGACTTAGCTAGGGCACTAAAATCGAGTCTCTGCTAGGATTCTATGTATTTTTTGTCCATAATTCGGGCAAATCTTTTCCGATTTTCATAAATTTTGTTTTTGTTTGAAAGACCTAGGCATGACCGACAGTTCATAAAAGAAACTTTTGCCTGTGCTTAAGGCTCAAATGGGCCATGTCGGTCGTAACCAAAAAACAAATTGTTTTTGCTATGTTGCAGAGGAAATTGAGGGAAACATTTTTGGCTATAGAATTGTGTGTCCGAGGCCTCTACTTAGGGTCCTAGGTCGGTACTAAGGTTGGCTAACGAATTTCTTCAACAACATCTGGAAGAATACCGAAACCTTGGAAAAAAGCCAAAGTCGTCGCAGTTTTAAAACCAAATAAATCGCCTAGTGAGATAACTAGCTACAGGCCAATATCACTGTTGAGCTGCTGCTACAAGCTCTTCGAAAGATGTTTGTTAGCAAGGATCCGACCCATTATTAATTACGTCATTCCAAAAGAACAGGCAGGCTTTCAAGAAAACCGAAACTGCTGCGAACAAGTTTTATCACTAACGAACCACATAGAATTAGGCTTCGAAAGAGGACTCAAAAGTGGAGTTGTGTTCGTCGACCTCTCTGCAGCCTACGACACAGTATGGAAACGAGGCCTAATGTTGAAACTTAGCGAAATAATTCCATGCCGACAGACGCTAACGTTGATCATGGACATGCTGACGGATAGAAACCTTCAAATAGTGATCAACAGAAAGAGAGCAGAACGAGAATATTGAAGAACGGTCTTCCACAGGGATAAGTGTTATTGAGCTTATTATATTGCCTATACACCAGCGATTTACCAATGAACACTCAGTCTAGACTCTTCATATATGCCGACGACATTGCAATTGCCTATCAGGGAAAGTCATTTGAAGAAATCGAGTCAACGCTGCAACACGACCTGGAGACGTTATCAAATTATTTCAAGCAATGGAGATTGAGACCAAACGCTGACAAGACTGTTCACTGTATTTTCCATCTAAACAACCACCGAGCGAACAGGAAACTTAACCTGAAAATGGATGGAAACATTGTGGAATATGAACCGAATCCGATCTACCTAGGAGTTTCTCTGGACCGAAGCCTGACATTCAGATTCCACGTAGAGAAGTCCACGAAACTTCAATCCCGAATTAACATGGTACGGAAACTCGCTGGAACGAAATGAGGATGCCAAGCCAAAACATTACGAATCACCACTACGGCCTTAATCATTTCGGCAGCTAACTACTGCGCCCCCGTCTGGATGAGCAGTGCACATGCACAGAAAATTGATGTCCAAATCAATGTTGCACTACGAATTGTATGTGGAGCTGTCGACCCAACTCCAGTACCCTGGTTATACGCATTAAGCAACATTGCTCCACACCACATACTACGAGAAGAAGCCGCAATTAAGGAATGTCAACGAATAGCGAACGACTCAGAACTACCAATCTTCAAAGACATTTCATCAGCTCCAACAACACTCCGATTGACATCGAGAAAACTTTTTGGTCTTTTTATCGTGAAGTAGGCAATATGGGCGACTATAAGAGCAGATTGAGGCAATGGTGGCAAAATGTCTCGGAAACAAACAAACACATTATCACTGACCCTTCGCACGAAATAAGCGGACAGGAACTTCCACGACATGTATGGGTGAAACTGAATCGAATTCGAACTGGATACGGATGTTGTTCATACTTATTACACAAATGGAAGTACTCGGACAGCCCCAATTGTGAATGTGGGAGCGTACAAACAATGGAGCATATTTGGAAGGATTGCATTATTCATTGTTTTGAAGGTAATTTATTAGACATACACCAAGCTACAAGAGAAGCTATTCAATGGATCACCAATTTGAGAGTAGAAATATAAACCCGTGACAATAGTATAACTAACGAAACTCTCTGTGATAACTATTCGAATAATTTATTTTGAATTTATTTTAAATTCACTTTTTTGATTCCTTAACTTATTTTGTCTTTGAATCGATTTTGTATTCTTTTCGTCTAAGTTATTGATGTCTTAAGCTCGTAAATATTGACCGAAAGTCAGTGGAATAAATAAACTAAGGTCGACCCTAGCCCAAAAACTCGTTTTTTCCATGTTGTAGAGAAAATTGAGTAGAACATTTTTGTATGTTTGGGGGTCAATTTTGTGCTTTCGGAAAGGTTTTTTTACACCGTTTCTTCGGACGGGTTTTTCAATATTTTAAAATACAACTTAATGTGGTCGCAATTTCATACACTAAAAAGTTAAGGCAATATTGACTTGAATACGTCCGAGTCTATATGTTTATTTATGGAGTTATCTCTGGTAGTCAATTGGTGGTGGTGGTCGTTTCTCTTAAAAAGTATACGGTCAAATGAAATATAGTTATTTACATGCGACGGGGCCGAAAATGAGAGCATTTTTTGAAGTTTTTTTTAGAGATTTCGGTCATTCGCATGTAAAGTTGTATGTGCACCCGTTTTAACGATTGTTTTTAGTCATATTCGCTTGTAGACCTCAATTCGTTCGGTCTCAACAAATAGCTATTGCATAACTAGGGAGAAAAGTTTAGTTTACGTAAGAAGTGTGTTGATTCGATGTCAATTTAGTCACACGAAAACGTGATTTTTCATTTTTATCCCAAGTTATGTAATGGATTTTACATGCTAAGGGCGTAGTATTCAAAACTGGTTTCGTGATTTCAATGCCGAAAACCGGTTTGTCAAAACTGCCCCGGTTTTGCATTCCTTAGTTCACATGAGTGATAATCAATAATGTAATGTGTCATCAGTTATAAATGCCGCAATCATAACTTTTCTTTGCGTGTATATACTGCAGCTATTCGTACTGTGTGCAAATAGTCTCTTCTACACACTGCGGCCATTCACACTGTGTGCAAATAGTCTCTTCTATATACTACAGCTATTTGCACACAGTGTGAATAGCCGCAGTATATTGCAGAGACTATTTGCACACAGTGTGAGTAGCCGCAGGATATAGAAGAGGCTATTTGCACACAGTGTGAAAAGTCGCAGTGTATAGAAGAGAGAGAAAACGCTTGCGCCGCCGCCGAAAAATATCGACCGTCGCATAGGTCTATTCTTAAGGTGAAATACGTTCGATTACTTCTAAGAACATTAATTCGTTATACCAGTAAATGAGTTACAAAAATATTTAGCATTTAATTCGAAATCCATTTCAAACTGGGACAAATCAGATTTTCCAACCAATCGACTGAAAATATCACATCAAATACCATCAAATGAAAGTACTTAACAATAAATAACATTTAGCTGACGCGTATTAATTCTTGTACATAGGATTGAAGCATATCAACATAAAATGCAACAACTTATGAATTTGCATCTATCTACATGCACACACAATTTGTATATTTATCAGGTGGTGAGGCATGCCTGCAAGTATGTTGTCAATTTTTTTTTAAATATTTAGCATAGATCTAAAGTACGTACCTGATACACTCACTCAATTTAAATGTCTGGAATGGATTGTGGTATACATGAGGTAACAGTGGTTTGTGTGGATCATTTGCTTTACAAAAATCTTCATTCCACACACTTTGGTTATCATCATTGGCTTCCATTAATGTCATTTTTCATCGAACTAAGTCATTGCGACAACGACTAATTTCATGAGTGTTCTTCGATGTCATAACAGACTTCATAGTTTAGTAGAATTTGAAGGTACTTCCATAGTTGACAAAGTAAACTATTCTTCTATTTATACTCCATGTATTATATTATCAAAAGATTGGCGATGAAAATATGAAATATTATGCAAAGTCGTTAATAAATTTATATAATTTTTGTCCGAACTGCAGGAATTCCGATATAGTCAAGTTGTGGATATATTTTTCATTTTCGTTCTCTTTTGATATACCGAGACCGCCCAAGTGATTAAATGTAGTTGTTTTAATATTTTATAGAAAAACACACACGATATTAATAATAAAACCTTTTTATTTTTAATAAATGACATTGTCGTCTATTTTATTTTAATAATGTCCAGCATTCAATGTCCAATTTATTGGCTTTTCGCCGGTTCGTTTCTCGAAATTTATTTGTTCGATTTTCAAAAGTAAGCGATCTACTTAAATGCTGCGTTTTTATTGCACTCAATCGGAAAATGAATTCAGTAAATTATGCTGAAATTGGTCAACAAATTAGTTTAACTTTTACAAAGTCAGAAAATCGATTAAAAAATGTGGTTTCTAAATGAATCTGTTGGGTTTATTAGTCAGTCTATTACAACTGCCAAAATGACGTTTTAAACGTCAAAGTTTTAAGTCTAGTAAGCAGTTTTGGGAATAGCCAAAAAATGTAGCAGGGTCGCATACTCTCTATTGAACAAAGTAGTGACTCTGCCACATTTTTTACGTCTCAAGTAAGTTCTGAATTTGTTCAGAAGTCTACTCGTAGTCGGCTGTTCCCAAAACTGCCCACTAGACTTGACGTTTAGAACGTCATTTTGACAGTTGGAAACAGACTTTTGATAGATTGAGTCTAGCAATAGATCACTTCCACAAAGCTAGAAGGCACAGTCCATAAAGAACTGCCTTTAACGAAAGTAGATGGCAGCACAATCTACACACTTGACATTTGAACTAGATTTTCCTTCTGACATTTGGAGCAGATTATCTTTATTTCATGATATCGACGTTCCGAGGATATATTATGTCGCAGTCGCACATTATTTTTATGTTGAATTTATTCATAAACATTCATAAAATCGAGGGGTGACTCACTTCTTTCAAATTTGCCAAAGCACTCAAATATATACTAGATTTTGATGGCACCAGATACCACAAACCATACCAATGTGTCATAGCCGTGAAATATCGCCAAAGTCAAATCGCAAAAAAAATATTGGCGATACTTCACAAATTGGCGATATTTCACAGCTCGACGATTTTTCATGGCGAAATTTCGCACTCTGGCGATTTTTCTTGGCGATAACAAAAAATTATGAAAAATATGAAGAAACGCCAAAATGTTTTTTTTTTTGTTTTGAATCTTGTCTTGACTGATAATATAGAAGTATACGAAAGTGTATGGGCTCTTGTAATAAAAGCTTGTTTTAAAGCGCCGAGCATTTGATGCGCCCTGTAGGCGGCCATACACTTACTGATACCTACATTGGGCTCTACTCCTCAGGTCGCTTGTAACTCAAATCAGTTGAAAAAACTGTCCGAAATTAAAAAGTGCTAGAGATATCTCCTGAGATCCCAAAATATAGGAACCAACATTGCTAGACCTCATTCAGGTCGCTGGTAACCCATATCCGTTGAAAAAACTGCTGGAAGTCTAGAGATTTTTCCTGAAATAGTCTCTCACATAAGAACATTACTTTATTGATTATCTATCGAATTGAAGAAAAGAGAAAGGTGATCCGTCCGTTTTAATGCAAAGTTTATACAAAAGTGGAGTGTCTGGGGACCCTTCTTTCAAAAAAATAATTCTCCCTTCGTGGAAAAAGATATTTCCAAGGAAGTCTTTGCAGGGAACGGAAGAAGGGATGGTCCCTTATTATCACTGCAGCAGTTTTTCAGAACAGTACTGTTGCAATGAGGTAAATCTACTCAAAATTTTACCCATTTTTCACGGATTGCTCCCCACAGAGGAGGGGTAGCGAAGGTTAAAGATATTCAAAATGACTGTCTCACTTTGTACTACAATCCTTCCAAAAACCAATATTTTCGCTCACTTCTTCATCGACTTACATCAAAAAAACTGTTTTGGGCGCTTCTGGTAGACTCCCACCATGTCCCCTAGAATTGAATGAAGAATCGAATGAGCCATCATCTTTCAAAATCAAAAATGCGATGTATACGGGTTGGTCGAAGAATTCCCGATATCGCTCGTAAGAGTCAATTCGCGAAGAGTTCAAGCAGCTTATATGAAAGTGAAATACAAGTGGTTACAGACATCGAAGCGAGGTGGCTTATTCAATTGCTTGGTGCTTTCTAAGAATTATGAAGCGAAAGACAGCTGACTTTTATCATGTCATTCAGGTTCTGGAAGTCACTTTCAAGGGTCATGTAAGAAAATCGTAAAAATTTTATATTGATAAGAACTCCAGTAAATAAAAACGAACAAACCCAAAACTAATAGGGTCTGTGGGCAGGGTCAAGACCAACAACATTTGAAGTATGAAAAGATCCGGAGTCGACGTGGTAGGGAGGGATGTTCATTTTTAGCTAAAAAAATAGTCATTTTCAGTGAGTCCGGAAGGGCAACAAGCGCGGCAATATCTGAAGATATTTGCAATATGATCGAAGGTTTGTATACTCTAGTATCGGCAGTAACCGATACATCCTTGAATATCGGCGGATCTGACTCAAGGGAACTACATTAGTGTGGTCATGAAAAAAACTTCAAAAATTACAACTTCTTTGATGTTCTGCCTGTGCTTTTAGACCGACTATTGCAACGTAAAGTAAAATAATTGACGTTAGAGAGCGAGGCGTCGACGGGGAACAATTTTACTTCTACTGGAATACGAAAAAAACCACAAAATTCACTAAAAATTCGATATTTTGACAAATGCACACTAGAAGCGCACTCAAGGATGTATCGGTACCTTAGATACTAGAGGGTAGAGATGAGCGAGTCGACCATTTTTCGAAAACCGACCCGGACCGAACCCGACCCGATAAAATTTTTCGAAACCCGAAACCCGAACAGTTTCCAAACCCGGACCGAACCCGACCCGATTAAAATTTTCGAAACCCGAAACCCATGAACCCCAAAAAACAATTCGGGTTCGGGTTCGGGTTTTTCGAAGTTTCGGGCAACCCGCTCATCTCTACAACAGGATACAAACCTTCGATTATATTACAAATATCTTCAGATATTGCTGCGCTGTTGTCCTTCCGGACTCACTCAAAATGACGACTTCGCGAATCGACTCTTAATAGCAAGTGATTTACGGATTCAAACGCCTTAGCCATAGCCAATGGCTACTAGCCATGTTACTAGAATAAACGTAAAATGTGCATGCATACATGTCGCGCACTGTCTCATATGTATGTGTTTTTCTGAAAACTTTCTTTTCGTGAAAACAAGTAAATTTATTAATTAATACAATTAATACAATTTATACAATTAACGGCATTATACAAAATTCTAATATTAGCGTGCTGCACGAACTACCCTCTCGATTTCATGATCATACAAGAATTGAGCAATGTACCTCAAACAGTAAGTGTTTAATTCTGGGCCTCTCTTGCAGCGTTTCACCTTGATTTTAGGTGTGATGCGTATGTTGTCGAGAGCGGCGAGAATCTTAAAGCGTTTCTGCCTCATGAGATCAACTCTTTGCAGTAACACGTCTGAATAAATCGGAAATTTTGATTTGAAAGCATCACTCTTATACGTGTTTAGAAATGACTGGCTTGGTTCGGTGTTTGAGTGGTAATATACGCATCCTCTGCAAACGTCGTAAATCGAATGCCATGAATTGAACATTACTTCCTTTAAACGTGAAACTTCAGCCGCACATTCTTCAAAATGAGAGAAATGAGTTGGATTTTTAATTGAAAGTAAACATCTCCTCTCGTAGAGTCCCATTCTCAAAAAACGATATTTATCCCAGATTTGTAACGCAGCGTATTTAATCATTAAGTGTGCCAGTTTCGGTGCGAATTGCAATGCATCTACGAACGGTGATTTTGTGAACATTTTCCCGAAATCCACATTGGCTCCATAAAACAAAAGATTTTCTATGATTTCAAAGTCAATGTCATTCTTCATCCGTTCCAAAGCTAATGTCAGTGGTATACTTTTCACGCTACCATAATTGACTTGCTTATTTACAAAGGCGCCATTGGCTAATAAGATATTGATGACATCTCGATGCCTACCAAATTTGCAAGCGTAGATTAATGGAGACTCAAAATATCGATTCGAAGCGGAAACACTTGCTCCGCATTCCAATAGCTTCGTTATAATTTCACCGTCATCAAAATAGTGTAGAGCATGGTCTTTGATGGATCCGAAGCGCACATTCACGTTCGCGCCGTTCAATAACAGTTCGTCTACTTTATCGAAATCTTTAATTTCTAACGCATACAACAAATTTCTATCTATTTCTCTCAGATTTTGCCAGTCCGATCTGTTTCCTGGAGGAATTTTGCGAGGCTTCAAAGAACTCATTAAACAAAAAGAAAATTTTTAATACAAAGCGAACGACCGAAAGCCTGATTTGAAGTTTGTTATGAAATACTAGTAATTGGATTGCTTTTCCGAATTTATGTTGTGGTACTATTGCACTCATAGATTACAATGATTCTAGGGCTGCTACACCAACCGAATCAACATTCAAAAAAGCCATTAACAATTCTTCAAAATACTTTTAAAATGTCAAACAAATCTGAAGAGAAATCTGAAAGAAAAGGTTTGAGTGTATCTAAACATTTATTGCCTTAACTCTTGAATATAATTCAGTACTCGGTTACCTCTCAAATAGAAAATAAATCAACGAAAAAAGGATTTACCCGATTTATGTAAACAAACACGTAGCGCACTAGCAGAGACTCGTTTGTAGTACCGTAGCTAAGTCCAATGACTCAAACTCAAAAAGTTTTCTGTCATTGTCGACCGTGCCCAGATCTTTCAAACAAAATTTATTTTTGAAAATCGGAAGTGATTTATTCGAGCTATGTACGAAAAACACGTAAAGCCCTAGCAGAGACTCAAACGTATCTAAGTAAATGTTGCCTAAACTCTTAAGTGTATGAAATTACGTCTACACTAAATTGTATTGGAAATTGCCGAGAGGGCAATATTGGAAGACCCGTCCGAAGAAACGGTGTAAAAACACCTTTCCGAAAGCACAAAATTGACCCCCAAATAGAGAAAAATGTTCTCCTCAATTTTCTCTACAACATAGAAAAAAACCATTTTTTGGGCCTAGGACCGACCTTAGTACCGACCTAGGGCCCTAAGTAGAGGCCTCGGACACATAGTTCCATAGACAAAAATGTTTCCGTCAATTTGCGCTGCAACATGGAAAAAATTTTTTTTTGGTTAGGGCCGACCGACCTAAGGCCCACGAGAGCCCTAAGCACAGGCACCAGGCCCAAATTTGTTTTTGATATAATTCGGTATTTGGTTACATCTCAAATAGAAAAAGAATCAACAAAATCGTGCAGGATTTATCCGATTTATTTAAACAAACACGTTGGGCATTAGTAGAAGCTCAGTTTTTGGGTTCTGGCTGAGTCCAAAGGTTTCTAATAAAAAAATTTTCTTCCATAAAATGTGAGACATTCTTTCGATTAAAAAAAAAAATTTGAAAATCGGAAGAGATTTACCCGAGTTATGTACACGTAGGGCCCTAGTAAAGAACGTTTCTTCCATAAATTGTCGCCCATGCCCAGATCTTTCAAACAAAAGAGATTTTTGAAAATCGGAAGAGATTTATTTGAGTTATGTACAAAAGACTAAAAACCACTTAAACGGCCCTAGCTCGGCGGCCCTTGGGCCATGTTGCAGAGCAAATTGAGGGAAACATTTTTCTCTATGGAAGTATGTGTCCGAAGCCTTTACTTAGGGCCCTAGGTCGGTACTAAGGTCAGCCAAAGCCCAAAAAATGGTTTTTTGCTATGTTTTAAAGAAAATTAAGGAGAACATTTTTCCCTATTAGAGAGTCAATTTTTTGCTTTCGGAAAGGTTTTTTTACACCGTTTCTTCGGACGGGTTTTTCAATATTGCCCTATCGGCAATTTCCAATACAATTTAGTGTGGACGTAACTTCTTACACTTAAGAGTTAAGGCAATATTTACTTAAATATACGTTCGAGTCTTTGCCGCATCTATTCTGATACGTACGAGTCTCTTCATATGTTATTTTTAAATAATTCGTAGCAGTAGATTGCAATTTGGCACTAACGTGCGTTCATCATTTTTGCTTGGGAGGAACTATTATTCACGAGCAGAGTTTATTGGAGATTTCAATTCACCACTACAAGAAAATCAACCGTAAGGTTTGCAGCAACCACAGCGGTATATATCGCTGTTGGCCGTTGTTGGTCAGGTGTACGCAATGGCGAAATCACCGACTCTTTCGGGGTTAATGAGGGCGTTTGTCAAGGATGGGATTGCGGATATCTCTGGAGGATTCTCAGGAATGTAGAAAAGCTGAATTCGGAGAGAGCATGGTGTCCCAGCCCATATCTTACAGTCTAGTGACAAAAATGTCATCTAGCCTATTTTTTTGGTTTGTGTTGATTCATCGAAGCAGTATCGTATCTAGACCGGTTTTCTAAAGGGGCGCGCGCCCAGATTTTTTTTTTGGAATTAAGTGAAGTATCAATGTATATTATAGCGTTCTGAAAAGTGTTTAAGATGATAACTGAGTCCGAAGCCGACCTGGAGCCAATAAGTCAAGCGTCGCAGGCAATTTTTTTTATTATAGTGTTCAACTGGTGTAAGTAAGATTTTCATGCAAAGCGTAACAGGCAAAAATTTTGAACCGCCTGTTATCGTTCTTAAGGTAAATCGAAGAACCGTTTAATCGCCGCATCGGGAAAAGCGCCGCAGGCAAAAACTTTGGACTGCTTTTCCTCGTTTTTTAGGTAATTCGAAAAAATTGCTCAATAGCCGCATCGGGTAAGGCGCCGCAGGCGAAAATTTTGAACTGCTCTCTATTGTTCAACTCAATAGCGTAGTGGTTAACACGTCTGCTTGCTACTATGAAATTGAGTTGCCAGTGCGTTGGTTCAAAACTCAACCGCGGACAGATTTGTTCCGATTGTTAGATTTCTAAACAAAACAAAGTTGACTTAATCGGTTCAGGACAAGTGAAGTTGAATGTAGTGCCATCGTACGGCTTACCGGTGGAAGGCATTGTTGGGAGGTGCCGGTATTCTACTCCTACTAGTTTTGGCTCCTAGCACACCTCATAGATGGCACTGGGTTTGTCGCACAGCCTACCACTAAAAAAATTTCTGGTAATGAAAAGATCCCAAAAACGAGTCATAATAATTAGCGAAACTAGTAAATAATGATCTAGCCCCTAACCCTTCATGGGTTGTAGAGGCAGAGACTTAATTGTCGCAGGCGAAAGTTTTTGGTTGAAGGACTTCTTATAAGTAAGAATTTCAATAATTGATAGATTTGTTATTTGTTTAACGCCGTAGGCGAAAATAGTTAGGCTCTTAACTAGTTTTGTTTACTAAATCAAGGTGTTTGAAATTTTGAAAATTTGGATCCGTTTTTCTTTTTTTCAGCCATAGTATGGGCCCCAAATTGGCCGCTCGGGCCACCTTTTCTGGCAAGGGCCCGAAGGCTTTAATTCCGTTCCTCTACTTTAATCAGGTCTGCCTAAAATGTTGAGATTGAAGATGGGCAAAATCGGTCAAGAACTTTCGAAGTTACGTTAGAATAAGTTGTCAAAACCTTGTGTTTTGAAGGTCGTAGAAACGTTTTTGCTTATACCTCCGACGAACGGGAATTGCTTTTCAAGGTTTGGAATGAGAGATATGGATCTCAAAAAACTAACTAAAAAAAGTTGATGAAAATTGATTCACTGGTTCAGATAGTAGGGTGCATAGAGCGCGCCAAAATCTTTATCATGAATTTAATTAGATATAAAGATATTTTGCTGTGATCCAGAGGTAGTCGAAGGCTTAGCAGTACTCAAGAAAAAAGTAAAAAATCGTCCTCTCGGGCAGACTTTCGTCCGAACATTAATATATATCAGTAGGAAGAAAACCTAAGGGGGCGGAGAAATTCTCTGTGGAGGCTCAGCCCCCCCCCCCTAGATAAAGCGCTGCATCGAAGTATAACATAAGATTCACTAACGGAAGACCAGACAAACTGAGCATTCATATAATGTAGTTACTTCCACTTAATTTCTGATGATTAAGTAACTACATTACACTCCAAAAATTCTATGATTACGAAAGTAATCGAGTCGAAAGGGTGTAACAATTAGATAGGATCTGATACTTTTGGTCGCATCTGAGAAACCACAATTGTTTAGTAACGTGTGAATAAGTACCATTTCACTTACAAATCTCTTTTCAGGCCACAACGAGCGTCCGTTCAAAAGACACACTTAAGTTACTATTCAACACGTCGTACTGACAACCTGCATGTTATTTTGCTCTACAACTCTACAACTTCTAATCACTAAATTCACTTCATACCGTAAAGAGACATTTTTAGAGAAATTTTATTAATGCAATTTCTTCATAAGTTGATTTTTCTTCCTCCTGCGCTTTCAATCTTCTCTAACCGTAACCTATCACTTGTTTCAGGAAATCTTGCATCTGACATACAGGGGCAACAAACTCTTCGTGTTAGATCAATTTATTTGCTAACTTGTATCCGAATACATAAAATGCATGGCATGCATTCGAAGATCAATGCGCTATATGTGCTTTGTAACATTCTATACGCTGTCCGCCTACATTTCGATCATCTTACCTTACATTCAAAAGTTCAATGAATGATATAGAGCTGAAGAGAAGAGATCAGTCAAGTAGAATAGAATCGTGGTATTTCAGATATATTGAAATGGAGAGATAAATTTTATTGAAATTTTACTTATTGGCTTTATAACATTGCCAGCTTTCGTTGGATGGATGTGATTGAATTTGCATCGGCTTCATGTTAAACGTAATGATTGCAATTCCATTGGAAACTTTTGTTCGATTTCATTTTAAATGATTATGTTGTGTAACAAGTTGATTTAATAAAGTGCATTGAAAACACATATCAGATACCTCAACCGGGTGTCACTTTTAGAATAACATTCATCCAACGTTACTTTCCTAGTCAAGACTAAGCTCATTATATCGACTTCAATCCAACTTAATAAGTAAGTAGTACTTATCCTACACAAAGAGTGGAGTCTTCACAAAATTGAATTTTCATTTCCCACAAAATTGGTATTCCACACGAATTAGGAAAAAAAATTAGGAAAGAAAAATTAGGAAACCGAAAATTAGGAAAAAATATTATTTGAAAGGAAAAACAAAAATCAGGAAAAACTAAAATTACAAAAAACAAAAGGAATAAATTAAATCAGGAAAAACCAAAATTAGGAATCAGGCAATCAGGAAGAACCAAAAGCAGGAAAATGATTTTTGAGAGAATGCGCCGCAGGCCGTGATAAATCCTTAAAAAAAAGTGGGGTCGAGGGGCGGCAGCCCCCGCGTAGGGGGGTCAAGGGGTGAATATCCCTCTTTGCGGGGTCTAAGGGGCAGAGGAAGGCAGCCTGCAGGCGTTAATAGCTCGCCGCAGGTGCAGGGGTTTAGGGGACAGAGCCCCCTACATATAAAAAATAAGATTGCAACCTCCTTAGGAATTGAATGTTTTTCCTGATTTATTTCCTTCCTAATTTTCGTTTTTCCTAATATTGGTTTTTCCTAAATTTGGTATTTCCTGATTTTGGTGTTTCCTTATTTTAGGTTCCTGATTTTCGTTTCATAATTTTCATTTCCTGATTTTTGACTCCTGATTTCTTGATTCCTGATTTTTGCTTTCCTAATTCAGGTGGACATTCCACAAAATTACTTTACTGGGGTTTTTTATCTCAGTTTTGTTGTAGCTCGGACACAAAATTTTTGTATAATGTTACTTTACCAGTAAAGCGATGTTTAAGACAACTAGCTTCCTTCTAACATTGAACTTACTTTGGATCCTAGCTGCCTTATACGGCTAGCACCTGGTAGTTGTCTTTGTCCAAAATCTTATACTCATTATGCACTACACACACAGCCAGTAGCAAGGGATTTGGTCATAACTTACTTGAGTTAGAAGCAAATAATTGTTTTTCGACCCCAGTGTAAGCCATGTGGTGGACGATCTCTAACTATGATAATATGATTTTTAACAAAAATCGGAAAGATAGGTATTTTTCCACTTGAACCCAAGATTCTAGGAAGGTATCACTCGAGTCGATCAGCGATGGCTTGTAACAATACTGGCCGAAGTTTTCGCGATATCACTCTTAAGACCAGTATCTATTTTGGTCTATAAATTGCAAAGCGCAGCCATAGTCTAGGGTCAAGTTTAAAATAATTGCATTGGGTAACGTTATCACTTCGACGGGGTAGATTTTTCGCTCTACAACGCATCGGCAGCAGTCACATTTTTATATTGTTTATAATGTTCCAGGAATTATATTTTTTTAAATGTTCGTTAAAGGTTGATGCCGAGAAACGATTTTGTTTGCTACTGCTTCCAAACGGTTCGTTTCACGACTTTCAATCAATCGATTGGGATTTCGATTGGGAGGAAAGGGTATGAACAATTAACACGTGTAAATTTCATTTTTTTTTAGATTTATCAGGTTAGGGACAGCTCATTGCTCACGAAACACAGATCTGCTAGTAGTCCAAATTTCTGGAAAGCCACTGTTTTCGGATGAGATACACAAAAAAGATGTTATTTTTTCGGATCATGAAAGGTCAGGGGGCCGTCCCCCTGTTGTAACGCACCGTAACGCCTGTCGGAACCCCCCGTAAAGCAACAAAATATATTTTTAAAGCTACCAAATAGTTATTTGAATCACTAGGCGACAAGTGAGAATTTGCCATGAGTCTGTCTCTGTATTGTAACCGAGAAGCTGATTGTAACACATTCACACGAGTGTTACAATCAGTTTCGAGGTATAAAAATACAGAGACACATGGGAATTCCGAAGTGTACATTCTAGTTATTCGAAAAAACTTTCATTCAATATGCACCGAAATGCACAAACACATCAATCAACATTTAACACATAATTCATATGCACATATCTCTCCAATAAATTATATACGCAACTTACCACACATAGCGCAACGTCAGGTACAGATTTCTATGTGTGACGCAAAGAAAGTATCAAACTTCCCACCACATACACTTTAAATTCGAACACATAAGATTCACTTTTCCGTCCTAGTTATCACTTTTCCGTCCTAGGAATCACTTTTGCGTACTAGGACACATACACATTTCAGAGGTCTGCATTCCGTTGCTTTCCGAACCAAAACGATCGATGAAAAGTAGTGCTCTCGGTGCATACTGGATGCAATAGTTATTTACGTCACACACATGGACAAGTGCCTTTGAGGACCGAAATCATTTACTTTCGCGCCTCAAAATTGAAATTGTTACTTTCGGGCCTACAACGGTAATTATAAAATCTGCTACTGCGAATCGCACTGTAGATATACCATTGCAAGAAAGAGCAAGAAAGAGATGACTATTCATCAGCTGTCTCTTTTTTGCAGTTGTCGATTCGCGATTCGCTGACGAAGTTCTTCGAAAAACGGTCTTATGCGTTTACTACGAAGTTTGTAACCAGTCGAATGTTGACCCCGGAGTAGGGGGAGCACCGATAATGGTCCTTAGATGACGAATCAACAATTAAAAATGTCCGTCCGTCCGTCAACGCGATAACTCGAGTGAAACTCAACCGATTTTTTCCTTGAAAGGTAATCGACACATATGAAGGGACCCGTACGTATCAGAATAGATTCGGCAAACTGAGTTGATGTTACAAAAACACTCGAACGTATCTAAGTAAATCTTGCCTTAACTCTTAAGTATGTGCAATTACGTCCTCATTAAATTGTATTGGAAATTGTCGATAGGGCAATATTGAAAAACCCGTTCAAAGAAACAGCGCAAAAAAACTTTCCAAGCCCTTAAAATAAGCCCAGAATTAAAAACCGACCTAGAGCGCTTAGCAGCACCTCTTTATGAAAGGAGTATTCTCCAAAAAAAAAAAAAACAAATATCGTGTTGGGTCGCGTAGCGTGAAATGGGCTCACACTAAGGACTCTACAGCCCGAACCACTCCACAGATTTTCGCTAATTTCATTTTGGTGATTTTCTGATCTCCATATCTTTCATTGAAAACCTTGAAGAACGATTCCTGTTCTAATTTCGCAGTGATATAAGTGAAAAAGTTCCAACAACTTTCAAAAAACCACGTTTCTCACCACTTTTTCGGACGTAACTTCGAAAGTTTTCAACCAACCTTGCCTTAATTCAATCAGGTAATGAATTTTCTGATTATTTTTCAGGAAAAAAAAAAGATTTTGAAAATCGGTTAAGATTTACCCGGTTTATGTAGAAAAAACACGTTGGGCCCTAGTTGGGCCCCCCTACGCCCGGGTCGAAATTCGACCGGTTGCAAATGTCGTGGTAAGCGCCATAGACCCTTTTTCAAAGAACTTCGCTCTTCGTACGGATTTAAAAATCTTTTATGGGATTGAATCTGGGCACTGCCGGCCCAAGGGCCGCTGAGTTAGGGCTGTTAAAGTGGTTTTTAGTCTTTTGTACATAACTCGAGTAAATCTTTTCCGATATTCATAAACTTTTTTTGTTTGAAAGGTTTAGGCATGGTCAATTTGTAGCCCCCTTTGCTAGGGCACTAAAAACGAGTCTCTGCTAGGGCCCTACATGTTTTTTGTACATAACTCGAGTAAATTTCTTCCGATTTTCAATTTTTTTTAATCGAAATGTTGTAATTACCGCTTAATATGAAGCATGTATAAAGAAGAGATTATTCGCAGATTCAGTTATCGGTTTAGGGAAAACTGAAGTCTGGTTATTTCAGGATTGACTTTTTTTCATAAAATATAGAACAATTTCATCGAATGTAAACGAAGTTATAGGCATCATCGCTCACAGTATCTACAGTGCAAAAAAATTACAACACTACCAGTTTTTTGTTTGACATCTTCACATTCTACACCCCTCCCCACTCGTAACGCTAGCATCATACCCCCTCCCCCTCGAGCGTTACGTAATTTAGGGACGGCCCATCAGGCAAACCTAAAAACAGCTCTTGTAAACTTCCAGAACAGGCAAAATTAGGTCAGGTAATTTCAGGTAAGGGGCCGTTCAGAAATTACATAACGCAAAAATTGGCATCTTTGGACCCTCCTCCCCTCCCCATGTCACGTTAGTGTCACGCAAACCTGTTACCCTCCCCCCGTTACGTAACAAATGTTCAGACCCCCCCCCCCCCAATCTGTCACAAACTGTCACGCTAGGCACGAAACGCTCCCCCCCAAAGATTGTTACGTAATTTATGAACGGCCCCTAATATTTTTTCAAGTTTCAGGTCGAGGGATACCTGTCCTGTTTCATCCATTATATAGAATATGCAAGTAGAAATGGCAAGATTTGCACCCAAAAATCATCGCATTTCGAAGTAGCATTCGTACTCAACCTTGCTGACTTCTGATTCACTTGAAGCTTTATTTGAAAGTAATTGTATATTACCGCCAGATCCTGCTTGCCAAAACATCGCAGTTTTAACTGCTCATATTTTTGCAACCTGCTCTTAAGTGACACCCGTTTGAGATAAATAGCTAACACATAATTCCATTTATTTTTCAATAATAAATGGAATATTATCGCGTGCATTATCCGATTGAACAAAATATCTGCCACACTTCCATCGATTGTAATATCTATTAGAACGAGCAGAGGTACAAATAAGAGCGAATTATAAATCAAACATTGGTCATGGTTAAATGATTTCCCATTAGCCGAGTGTAGCTATAAGAGAAACAAAAAAAAGGAAAAGACAGTGCACACCGTACCATTCACGACAATCAACAAAAATCTCATTTCAATAAATGAGCTTAAATTAATTTATTTCGAAAGAGATCGCTTGTTGATTAGTGCGAGAAACAAATTAATTCGTGAAGTTAATAATAACATGGTTTAATGTTTTATAATATTTGCAACATAATTAACATGAAGCAGCGCACTTTATAATACAAACAGCTGAACATATAAATTAATCAAAGAGATAGAAATAAAAAAATCCATCTAATGTGGGAGTTACATTTTAATAACGGCGCCAATTTCAATATTTTATAAATTTATTTTTGCATAGCATTTTCTGTTGGATTTGAAATCGAAAATTCTCTTTTGCAATTTTAATAAAAAACAAATTTTCCGTCTTTATGGCTTGCATTTATTGAATTACTCATTCAATTCTAATTCAATTGATATTTCAAAAACAATTGTATCTACAATTCAATGACTGTTTGCGTTGGTATCAATTCAAGGGTTATACATAAAGGAAATGTTCATGCTCTATTTCATCTTGGACAAACAGTCGTATCACTGGCAGTTACCACATTCGTTATCAATTAATAAATGTATTGTGTCGCTTGAGTTATTTTATCCGACTTCTGGACCGATAAATGCTAGAGTGGAGTTCAATGCACGTATGACAGGGACCAATTTGCCCTACAGGTGATCGGCTTAATTCCTCCTGATGTTTGTAAACCAGCTGGTAAATTCAGCTTGGGCAAAAAGTACACAAATTGGGATACTCTTTAAGTCACACCATAAGTGGCGCTTCTAACTGACATCTATTTTTTTAGGTAAGAAATTATTTTGTTAGCAAATTTAAATCCTAAGCAATGGTGCCGACAATAGGAACAATGGTAAACTTTGATGAAGTGAGAAGTATTCCGTTTATTGGAGTGTTTTAGGTAGACTTTCTGTGCGGGACAAAGAACAAAAGCTCTCTCCTTCCATGGTTTTTTATCAAAAATGATTGAAATACATTTGAAATTTTCCTGATTTTCTCGAAAATAGGCTCTGTCATGAACTCTAGACGAACTCATGAATGACCAAACGAGCAATTAGGGAAAAGGTCCAAAAGGTTTGTGCTGCTTTTGAAAAAAAAACTGTAACGTATGATCACCCGGCACCCCCAAAGACTACCAGTATTGCGAACACTACGAATATAAGTCATACGACCGCGCAGCTATTTAGCTCGGTACCCCCCTCACAGCAACGATTCTCTCAGTTCGTCTGCTAGAACGGAACTGTTGTGTCGACATTTGATCTAAATATTTGACGTTTAAAATGTAATTTTGACAGTTGTAATGCACTGACTTTTAATCCTTACAGTCTCAAATGTTCTCTTCAAATGCTGACAACAGAACACCACTTAAAAACTGAATATTGTAGATTGAATTCCACAATGTTATGAACAAGGCTGACAGCGCTCGTGAAAAATATGAGCGGCGCTCGCGCTCGCGCTCAACGTCGAAAATATGAGCGGCGCTCGCGCTCAAATCTTCCTGACTGAAGATCTCAAAATCAGCTTCAAAAAACACTGCACCAGAATGTTCTTTATGTTTATGGGTAATTCCATCGGTACCGTCACCTGGGTAACGAATTTCGTCTCTTTCACTCTTTCAATGTGATTTATATTAACATGAGACAAAACACATTCGTTCCCCAGGTGATTATGTAATTTGTTCTTTTGGACCCTTACGCAGCAGAAGGTCCTATACGTGGAAATTGGATAATTGTGTGGGCACTTGGACCCACGGAATGGACAAAATTTAGTTTCTTGTGTATGAATGACCTAACGACACTTTTTGATTTTGACTGCTCTAGAATTTTAATATTGAAGACTTGCTTCCATGGGCAAAGTTGTAGAGAATTAAATTTGAGGGAGCGCGTCTTTTAGGGTTTCGGAGGTAAATGACCTAATCTTCGGAATAAAGAGAATATGTGCTTCGGGAGGGTTTGGGTAATTTCTGTGGCCGATCGAATAGTAATAGTTATAAAAAATTGAAAAAATACACGAATTGAAAAAAAAAACGAATGACATGAGCAATGCGAATGAACAATGTCAAAGTCGTCGTTCACACATTACGTAACGCAGTAGGGATAGGGGGTATGAGGTAAGCGTGACATGCCTAACAACTTTAACCCTTTTCGCTTGACTGGGTGAGGGGGTCTGCAAGTCTTCACTTTTGCGTTACTCAATTTATGAATCGCTTTGAACCCATAATCAAATCACAACTATATGTTTTGAAATAATTTTTGAAGATAATATCGCCTACGAAATACATAGTACTTTTTTTAACGCAGCGTTAATAGTGAGCCTAACAAACTACACCGAAGTTCGACGATTCTACTCGTCTTTATGCTTTGTTGCATCTGTGTTGAATCTTTTCTGTGTATATTTGTATACATCTATATTACAAAGATATTGTCTACAAGATATATTTGAGCGCTCGCTCAGCAAATTTGGCGGCGCTCCCGTTCGTGCTCGGAGCGGCGCACATGCCAGCCTTGGTTATGAAGTTGGCAGACTCTGCAGATTTGACGTGTTTAAAAGCAAAAAACGCTATCGAAAACCCATTTTTAAGCAAATTAAACTCGCTTTTTCGTGCGTCATTTCAGTGTCGCATGAGGTCACTTTTCACAGCAGTGCGACAAAACTTTTTCACGCACTAGTGCGATAAGGTTTTTCGCACTAGTGCGTGAGCAGGAAAAAGGTCGTTTTTTGTCAGTTAATTGCAAAACAAGTTGTTTGATAGACGTTACGTATGCTGGTAGTTCAAGGCACGCGATGTGTTGCGGAACTCGCCTTCAGCTCGTGCCGACAAAAAATAAGCTTTTCCCTACGTGTTTGCACCGGCGAACATTTGTTGAAATTTCATTTTTTTTCGTACTAGTGCGTAGAAGCAGCTTTTACGCACTAGTGAGATAACATTGTATAAAAAATTTATCACACTAGTGCGTAAATAGTACTTTGTGCAACTAGTATTGGAATGTTGATTTTTTCAGCATTAGTCCTATAGAAATTCAGGACGTGTGCTGAAAAAAAAAAGATTCCTGATGTGACCTGAACCCGATTTTTAATTTTTTTACCTGATCTGAAATTACCTGAATCCAGAAAGTCCTGAAAAGAAAAAAACCTGACCTGACATGATAAAATTTTTGAAATATGGAAACTGTCAAATTAGGAAGCAAAAAAACTGTGTGCCACAATTTGCCTTCCATAAATTCGTTTGTACTTGAAACTGATCTGTTATTGCCAATTAGTAAGTTGTTTTTTCTGGTAAGCGTTTTATGCCGATTTTTCACCCATAAACTTAGTTAGTAAGACCTTTGAAATTATTATTAGAAAGTTTGGTCGTTATAAATTTTTATAAGTTATATATTGTAAGCCTACATTATAAGTTATAAGTGGACGTTATGAGTTTATTGCCAAGATCATTATTGCAACTGATCTAGACCAGTACTAATCCAAATAAGTTTCAAAACTGATCAGTACTGATCCAGTTCAGTTTCGAAACTGATCAGTACTGATCCAGTTCAGTTTTAAAACTGATCAGCACTGATCCGGATCAATTTCACAACTGATCAGCACTGATCTGAATAAGTTTCAAAACTGATCAGTACTAGGCTAGATTAGTTCCAATACTGATCTGGACTACAAATTTACAATTATACCTAATAACGTGTAAGTTAACTTTACAACATGTAACTTATAAAAATTTATAACGTAACTTATAGCGTATGCGAATAGCTTACACCGTGAACTTATAAATTATAACGTAAACATATAATTTATAACTTCTAACTATATGTACATGTTATTAATGTAGCTATATATAGCTATATGTAACTTTGCCCAAACTCTCTATTTTATTCATTTGTTTGGATTATTTTAGACAAATTCAGATAATTCAGGTCAGGTCAGGTTGAATTCAGTGGAATCTAGTATACGGATAATTTAATTAATTATGTGATCGTAGTGTACAGATTCATGCTATTAGTAAACTTCTGACAATAAAGAACTCTTTTATAAGTCTCGTCTTTCTTATTAGTTAATTGAAAGAAATTTCTGAGAAACCAAAAGGTTATGGGTCCAGAAAACACGAAATGGACAAGGAAAACGTTAAGATGTATTTTCAGTTTGATGGAACTACAACACATGAAAGTTTCGAATAAATTCAATATTGAACTTATTACTCAACAACATGCGACGGATAAAGAATATCGAAAACACACCAAAGAAGAAAAGAAGTGCAAAGCTCTCCTCTTTAAGAACATTGCAGACGATCAGTTAGAACACGTTGAAGATAAACAATCGGCTAAGGACATCTACGATACGCTACAAGGAATATATGAACGAAAAAGCATTTCTGGCCAAATTCTGTTAAGAAGACAATTGATCAGCATGAAATACAGTGAAAAGAAAAGTATTGACGACTACTTGCTGAAATCCAAGAGACTGAAATTACAAGAGACAATGCAAGAACGTCGAATCGCATACATATTGTAATGATCGATATAACATTTCTGCAATGAAAGCTACTCGATTGGCATGTTACAACTGTTGTAAAAATGGTCACAAACATTACGAATGTCCCAACACTGCCAGATATCGACCTCAAAGACAGTCAAATATTGCGCAAGAAGATAGCGTCAAGAAGAATAGCGCTGAGAGTAGATATGATTTGTGAAATCAATTGTGGTGTAAAAAAGGCGACGGACATGGCGAAGAATACGGAATACGAATATGGAAAATCGATTTGGATGCTTAGGAAGTTAAAGGAATTTACATGAGGAAGTGAGATCGGGAAGTGAGACCTGGAAGTGAGGTCGGGAAGTAAGACCTGGAAGTGAGGTCGGGAAGTAAGACCTGGAAGTGAGATCGGGAAGTGAGACCTTGAAGTAAGATCGGGAAGTGAGACCTGGAAGTGAGGTCGGGAAGTGAGACCTGGAAGTGAGGTCGGGAAAGGAGACCTGGAAGTGAGGTCGATAAGTGATATCTGGAAGCGCGGTCGGAAGAATTGTGAACTTAAGGGGGTGTGTTGAATTCAGTGGAATCTAGTATCCGGGTAGTAATTCAATGTGATCGTAGTGTACAGATTCATTGTATTAGTAAGCTCCTTACAATAAAGAACTCTTTTATAAGTCTGGTCTTTTCTATTAGTTAATTCACAGGAATTTCTGAGAAAACAAATTTTTAAATTAGCTGAACTTGTCCTGACCTGATTTTTAAATTACTTGAACCTGACCTGGTCAGATCAGGTAAATTGGTTTTAGGTTTCAAGTCAGATCAAACCTGACATGTTCCGAGCCTTCGAACAAAAAGCCAGTAGATGCGACCCTCTAACTTTCTACGCAATGAAAATGTAATGTGTTCACCATAAATAAAAGAGTTATTCGTTCAATAATTTTGAAAAGTATTTTGTGGGTAAATCTTTCATCTCATGAAATTAAATGGATGCAACTATTAACGTGTATAATTTTGTGAAAGTTTCTATTTTACTGAAAATATTTTTAACAGCAAATTAACACTTCAACTCTACGACAAAAACAAATTTAAATAACAAAAATTCTGTAAAATGTAAAGTATTTCAACTTCAACCCCACGCATAGGGAAGAAGATGTTTCCATTTATTTGAAATTCATAATATTTTCATTGCACATGGATAATTCTATTTTCGTATTTCAAAAAAGGCAACATATGTTGCATTTACATTTCCTTGTTGAATAAACATTACATTTTCAGCTAATACGTCTAACTTGATGCACCCATTATGTATCCGTAATTCAGGCACGCGTAACGCACGAGAGTCGGAGTGAAAACATTTTCATAATTTTACAATTCAGCAAACGACATAATTATTCGAAAATTCACAAGTGCGTGACGGCATCATCCCGATTGTTGAACACTATGCACTGGTATTTCACTGAAAAAAAAAAATGTTATACAGAATTACACTAATCATAACGTGCAGGTATCATATATATAGACAGGTGGTGCGGCACTGGTGATCCTCGAAATAATGTATGTCCGACCATTAGTCACACACTTGTTGTTCTAAAAACGTTGGGTGTTTCTTTTTTTGAATTAAATGTTAAAGAATGCATTCTTTTTTATTCACAGTTCTTAACCGAATTTACATGTCTTTAATGTTGTGTTTGGTGATGTACTCGTATGTAGATTTTATGTTGTCGCGTGTGCATCAAGCATACAAACATAAAACCATTATAAAGATATGGTTTTTAATGTGTCCTGGACGTTAACATTGTAAAAGGAACTGCAAGACAGGAAGTAGAAACACATGAATAGAAACATTCGGTCGTAAATTATTTTATTTTCAAAGCAGGTGATCTATGGAAGAACAGGGTAGGATTTGCGAACCAATTTTTAGCTTAGACTAGAAATATTATCCTTCGCGTCACTATTAGCGTGTAGGGAATTGTCCCAATTGAAATGAGTTCAAAGACTCATTCTTCAGTCGAGAATCATCAGAGGATTATTTTTTGGGAATTCTTTTGTCGATAAAGGTCCTTTTCTGATCTACTTTCAAAAGAACTGATTATGGCCACAGATGACATGAAGTGTTCATATTGCATAGAAGATCGGCGAAAAACTTCTTCTTTGAAATTCGTGAAAATACATAAAAACATAACCAAAGACCCGTACGTATCAGAATAGATGTGACAAACAGAATTGATCTTGCAAAAAGACTCGAACGTATCATAATACAGTAATGAGCAAACAATCCAGCGTTCTATGTTCTTTTATCACTATAAGAATTTCATAGATCCATAGAAATTACCCAAGGTAATGTCAAAGGCACTACCGAAGTACATCTCAGACCATTTAAATCTAGAAATGGTTGTATCCAAGGATTTGGCAATTTTCCCCTAACACCCTGAAACACGTGTTCTCTAAAATTTTAATCGATACAACTTTGCCTTTGGAAGCAACTTCCTACCCCTTATCGTTCTAGATATTTGGGTCATCCCAATTCTAGAAGTGGTCATAGCCCAGGATTGAGACAATTCTACCCGAAACCCTGAGACAAGTGTCCTCTAAAATTTTATTCTCTACAACTTTGCCTTTAAAAGCAACTTTCTACCTCTTATAGTTCTAGAGATATGGATCGTTCCTCCCAATTATAGAAGGCGTCATATCCCAGGATTGAGGCATTTTCACCCAAAACCCTGAAACCCGTGTTCTCTAAAATTGCATTCTCTAAAACTTTCCTTTGAGAAGCAACTTCCTAACTCTTATAGTTCTAGAGATATGGATCACTCCTCCCAATTCTAGAAGTGGTCATATCCCATGATTGTGACATTTTTACCCAAAATCCTGAGACAAGAGCACCCTAAATTTCATTCTCTACAACTTTGCCTTTGACAGTGAATCTCCATATTGCATAGTTAAGGAAATAAACACGAAAAACAGTTTTCGTATATGGCCAAGAAACTCAATTTCGTCGATTCTATTGATCCCGGTGCCCCGACCCCTGACCCGATTCCCACAAAAATTTTTTTCCCACTTTTTTGAGATATTTGCGAAAAAGCTTCACCAACCCTCGAAAAACCATGTTTTTGATCACTTCTGCGACCATATCTCCGGAACTGCTTTTCAGATTTTGCTCATCTTTGAACTTGAATCATGGTAGGTATGTATCTTTCAGTGAAAAAAATTTTGGGTGATCGGTTGAGCCGTTTGGAAAAAAAGTGGAGGCGGACGGACGGACGGACATTTTTTTATTGTTGATTCGTCATATTTAGACGATAATAAATGCATCCCCCAACTCCCACCTCGATCTACCTTATGTTACATTAAAATTGTTTGTAGTAAACGTATAGGACCTTCGTACTTCGTACGGGTCCAGAAACTCATGATTACTTCAGTCTCGATACCACTCGTTCAACCCTGTACATTTTCACATTCAATTCGTTGTTTATTCCACTTAATTAGAATATCAAATTAACGACAAAACCGTTGAAATTCGGAATTAGGAAATGCTTTAACTACAACAAATTAATACAAAATATTTCTAGTAGCAGTCTATGATTCAGATGCCGAAAAACATTTGTTCAGCAGCCAGAAAACACCAAAGTAGCAATAAGAAATTGGTGGTTATAGCACATAGAATTTATATAATAATTGTATATCAAGGTGATTGTAGATCGTGAAATGTTTATAATTTTCATGCAATTTATATATTTGCGGTGAAGGTGCTAATAATGCACCTTGTATAGTGGTATAATAGCAGAAATAGCATAACATTTATTTTCCAATGTCTACCAATAAAACATGAAGTAATAATCTATCTTAACATAAAGTTCCAAGCATAAAATGTGGCATAAAATAATATCAATTCTTAAGTGCACTTGATCAGCACAATAGCCTGGGCAAAAGTATTATTATTGACCGTGCGGTAAGTGAGCACACAATTATAGATTACAGTATTTCTTTTGTACAATAATAAAATACCAGAGTAAAGTTAAATCTAGTTTTACATCATTATTACATGTTTTATTGAGATTTTGTATTATAATTTCGTTTGAAATTGGTGCATTTATTTGCACTGAATTTATATAAATTTAATTATGTGACTGTGGCTCGAACAGACTTGAGATATGGGTATATGGGCTTGCAATTGACTTGATTAATATTATTATGCAGAGAGCTTTTTTTCGTTTTTCTCTTTTGAGACTTGTATATCATTATTTGATGGTAGTTTCGGCAATCGGTAAACTGGAAATTTAACCAATGTATTCAGAGTTTTCTTTTCCGTATGTAATCTTTGTGGTCGACACTTTGGATCCCTCAGTGTAGTCATAGACCATAGGGGAGTTGCAGAGGGTGTTGATAGAAACTTGCTGCAAAAAATTCCTCGCGATTCCGCGCGTGGGCTCTCGCAGTTGGTTTCTTTACTCAACCATTTCGGTGGGAACCTAATAAATTCCCTTGGTACCGCTAGAGCGGCTCGGGAAGCTATTCTTGTTATTCACCACAACTGCGGTCTCATGATTATCAACAAACTATTAAGCCACTAAATATCTTTAGGTATGAGTACTTCTTGTTGAAACCATCTACTCAAAACCCTTCGCCTGAAACTCTACTTACATTTATCCATTTTTTGTATTTCAACAGGCGCGCCGTGTATAGTTTAGGATGTCTGCGACCAATGCAAATTATGTATGAACTCGGGCTCAGGCTCAAGATCAACTTGATTAATAATCAATGCTGTGGTTGTGAGGAATTGTGGCAATCCAATAATTTGCGTTGGATGAATTATCGGATTGCCACAATTCCTCACAGTGGTCATTCGACAAGCCTGAAAACTTGTAAAATGTAGTTTAGTGTGTACGGCATGGTGTCGCAACAAAATCCAGAAGCGACAAAATGCGAACGAAAAATCCAGAGGCTTCAAAGCCCGGAAGATCCGGAAAAAATGCGGTCAAAATATTAACGAATAACATTTTTATCTGTACTGCTACGCCAGGGGTAGTGGACATAATGGAAAAATACAAAAGCGGTGTCGAGGCGGTAAGGAGGAAGGATCAATGGGGAATATCACCCTTGCGGGGTCTAAGGGCAGAGCTCCTAACGGGGTTTGGGATTACAATCCTTCATGTAGTATGAGATAATTCAGTTAACTGTCTGAGCAATTCGAAACACTGTATCCTAAAAGAAGTCACAAAACAAATGCCGAACAAGAACTATCAAGATGCACCATAGAAGAGAAGTTGAATTGAAACAATATCAATGCAATACGTGGCCACATCCCACATGTGAATAAGTTCGGCATATGTATCAGTACACTTCTACAGTTAGTTTCACTCAAAATCCGGAGGGTATAAAACCCGGACGCTGCAAAATCCGGAAGCTACAAAATCTTAACGCTCCTCTGGGCTTTGATGGCTTCGGATTTTGACACCTCCTGCTTTTTCGTCCGGATTTTGTCGCCTCCGGATTTTGTGCCTCCGGATTTGTAGAGGAGCCGTACGACATAGCTTTGACCTGAAGATTCGCCTCATACGAAGAAAAAAGAAATATTTAAACCATCAGCATTGATCAATCAACCCTTTAATCAATCGAAGTATGTATTGACACCTGGGTGCAAATTGTGTCAGCGTTGTAGATGTTATTCGTACCCGGGTGTAGATAGAATATTTCCTTTACAAATGCAATTCATACTTGGAGGCAAATAGCATCTACCTAAATCTTTAAATTTGTTGATTAAAATTCCGCAGCGGACGCGGAATTGCTTCTCACAAACGTTATAAAAGTAATATCCGTTGGGTGTTGACTGTGAAACTTGGACCGAGTCCACGAGCGGACTCGCTGGTGGGTATGCTAGAAGTGAACGTACAAAGATACATGGACCTATAACTTTCAAAATCTTCATACAAGTGAAGAAAACTTTAGGATTAGATTATCAGATGTTTTGTGTGTTACGTTGCATTTTCTGATAGAGGATAGGATGGTAGATTATCGCATTAAATTCAAATAAATTTCTTTGATGCGGAGATGGACGGAAAACGTCAGATTTCCTTACAGACTCACTGTCAATTATTTCCCTACTTTTTTTTCCCACTTGTCAAATATTTCCCTATTTTATTTCCTACCTGTCAATTATTTCCCTGCTTCATTTTCTACCTGTCAAATATTTGCCATCCGTACTTTCCGTACTTTGTTTCTCACCTGTCTTATAACGCCGACTTATGGAAAGACTCTGACAACGGTCACGCAAATATTTTATTCACGAATGGGAAGGAAATTTCAGAACTTTTAATACATACGGACAAATGCACGCCCCAACTAAGAATCTCGCTAAGAATTCCAAATTTGATGTATCCAAACCACTCGACACATACGCGACTATATTACAAGCTGAAACATGCACAATCAATCAAGTATCTCATTTGGCATGAAAAATAGTTACGTTGATATTTGTTCAGACAGTCAGGTTGTTTACAAGCATTAAATGAACACTGCTTCACTTCTAAACTCATGATAGAATGTTTAGTTACACTAAAAACAAGGTAAACCTTCACTGGATCCCAAGACAGAGTAACATAAGGGGCAATGAAAAAGCTGATGCCCTAGCTTGATTGAGCAGTGAAACGCCATTTTCAGGCCCATCGCCATCTTTAGGGTAAACATACAGTATACAAATAAAGACGATTAGAAACTTCTTTACCAAACCATTATAGATGTGCCCAGCGGTTGGAAAACAGAGTTCCTGCTACATAAATCCCGAGAGAACATAAGGACCATTATTGGTGCTATAACAGGACACTGCAAATTGAATAAACACCTACAAAGAATGGGACTAAGCAATCCAACCACTTGCCTAAGTTGCAATGAAGAGGACAAAATACCACTACATATAATGACATCTTGCCCGGCGCTATCATAACAAGGATGGAACTGAGAAAAATGCTTACATTTTTCAAGGAGAACTAGGCAAACTTAACACATGCAAATACGAATTGAACACAAAAGAGGTCCAAGCATGAGGCCTAATCACCATCATCATCAAATTTTATAGACCGTTATATAGACCTTTACGCCACAACCGGGTGATCTTGCACCACCCTCCTTCATATCCTCCTATACCCTGCCAAGAAGATGGGTTGTTCACTCAGTGAAAGTCCCCTAACTTCTAAATCTGTTTTAATATAGTCTATAAACCTTTTCCTTGGCTTACCCCTAGGGCGAACGCCCGGGACCTGCGCATGCAATATCCTCTTTGGGAGCCTGATATTACACATCCTTTGAACGTGCCCGTACCATCTCAGGCGACTAGCCCTTGCCGCCTTTTCCTCCGTAACGTAACTCCTAAATTTTCCCTGATGCCGTCGTTTCTGATATTACTATCCCACTGCTCCCTTCTACTAACCCTTGCTATACTCCCGAGTACCCTCATATCAGAAACTTCCAGGTCATGCTCGAGATATCCGCATTCCACCCAACTTTCACTACCATATTAAATCGTTGGCCTAAAGATTGATTTGTGAATAGCTAACTTTGTGCATCGACTTAATTTCTTCTTGTTGAACACATGAAACCTCAACTGACTGACCACTTCTTTTCCCATTTTCCTCCTTTCTTCAAATTCCCTAACTAACTTGCCATCCTCTGAAAAAATGTTTCCTAAATATTTAAACTCAGAAACCTGTTCTAGCTGCTCCCCATTTAAACTACAAACTACCTCTTTCCGAGATTTGCCGACATGCATAACCTTAGTTTTGCTTACACTTATCCTCATTCCATACTCCTCACATATTACATTCAGGCAGTAAATCCCCCTCTGCAAATCACTGGTACTATCTGCTAATAGAGTTAAGTCATCCGCATAGGCCAGGATTTTCATAATAACTTCCCCAATTTCCACACATTTTACTAATAAATTAAGAGCACCCGTGCAAGTGGTGGACGCACTGGACTTCCACCGAGAAGGCCCGGGTTCGATCCCCGGAATTTTTCCCTAAGAAATTATAGACTGTACAACGTCCCTAAGTTCACCCAAGCTTTATAAATTGGATAGTCTCATCGGTATTCGATGCCCGGGACGCAAAATAAGGTATACACAAAATATGTGACGTCACTCGCATATTGAGAGCAAGGTGTACTGAAGCGTCACTTGTTGGACAATAGGAGAATCAACAGCGTGTACCTGAACGATTCAACGAGAAATTGTGCATCGGTGTGTTTGATTCGACCTCCCCAGCAACGGAACCTGTCATTACAAATCAGCACATAAGATGACGCCTACAACCTGCGAGATTGATATCAAAAATGTGAGGATGGCAATCCAGTATACATTTACAAAATGTCGAAAGACGAAATGTCATCTACCTTCGGTTGCCGAACCAGTTGGCTAGGCCATCCTCCCGGCAGACATCAACACAACAATCAACTGTGGAAAGATTAACTCAGCCAGTATTAGATATAAGTCACGAGGATAGGCGAGTCAAAAGAAAAACTTTTCCTTTAAAAATTTGACAAATTTTTAAAGGAAAAGTTTTTCATTTGACTCGCCTATCCTCGTGATATTAAGTAAATTTGTCGTGTTCTGCGCCCTGTTTCGTAGCTTGGTCATTCTTTATTTTGATTAAGGAACGAACAAAAAGATTTTGTAATAGATATAAGTCCCTAAATATATGTCATATGAGAATTGTAATAGATGTAATAAAAACCATACGCTAAATAAAATAAACAAGAGCAATAAACAGAATTAGCTAACTAGCCTGTCCGCTGCGCTCCACCACCTGGGTCTAAATCAGCCATTTAAGCTTCTTGTTATGTAATATACTATTTCTGCCTATGTTTGCTTTTTTGTTAATTTTAAAGAAATGATTTCTATATTCACTTGCAAGAAAAGCGCGAAATTCCATTTTGTGTTCGCAACGATTGAACGTCTGATTGCATCAAGAGTTTATAAACATTAGCATATTAATTCCATGCATCATTCTTCATTCCGAATTAAATTTCACTCATGCCAACCTAACAAACAATGAAGATGTATTGAATTGTTAAATTAAATCATTGATTGGAATTAGCCCGTGAACTTTTAACACTTTACATCATCAAAACATCATTATTTTATGGACTTAATCAATGTCAGACCGGACCCAGCGCTTTTTCCTTTCTTCATTATAAATGTAAAGTATCATCGTAAAAATATTCAATTATTTACAATACATAATTTAAATATTAATAATCCACTTCACCCAGTCAGATGAGGAAAAATAACCTGTCCTGACATTATTAAATCAAAAAGAAGAAATCTTCTTCCCAGTCGCATATCACATACTTGGAAACATTAAAAAGTTTTCTTCTTGTTTTTATATTTATGTATTTATTCATATTGAGTATATCATCATATGCTCTATACCAACAGTATCAAATTAAGCAATTATTGTTCATTAATCACTTTGAAGTGATTCGTGATGATCATTGATAAATAACCAGAACATGTTTCGTTACATTATTATAGGTGCGCATTAAAACATTTTTTTTTTCTTTAAAATCATTATTTTGTGTGATATGTGACATTAAAAAGACAAACGTGACTTGCGTGATTTAAGCAGTTTTTATTCTTCTTAAGTAAAATGTTTTACTTGATGAAATACGAAAATATGCCTTGGGGAGATGAACATAAAGTATCAACTTGTTTCGCAAAACATAAAAGTATAATATTCAGTCTGCTATTCTTACGTCACACTTAACTTAGAGTTTTTGTGTGCTCGTTGTTATTGTTTTTTCACTGATAAACCTCAGAACACTTTCCAGTATTTAATTTTAAGGTAAAGAGTTGCAGACCGCAGACTAATTACAGATACTCATAGACAGGTATTGCAATTAGGAAATTGTCTGCAACATATAGGTACTAACACTTCCATAAAAAAATATCAAAATCGTGCTAAAAAAGACATACAATTAAGGCAAAACACCTAAACATTCATAGGTTCACTGCTATCTGAACAACCTCTAAACGCATTACATATCGAATCAAACATTACGCATTTAATGAAAGATGGGGTAAAGGGAAACCGAACGAATTCCGACGGTGGGGGGAGGGGGGTTATGAGAAACGTGACGTCCGGTTAAGAATTTGTGGCTTTGTAAAACTCTCAAGAATTTATAACTTATAACTGGGAGCATGCCCTAGGTTGTTTGCCGAGAGAGAAACACAGACTTTTCCTGTAGTTTCTTTGACAGTTCGTTAGAAGAAAAATGGCAAAAGTATTCATTCTACAATAAAAAAAATTTTTTTTTTTGAACTCAAGTTTTTCATTGGGAGGGTGGGGGGTTTTGAAATCAGACGTCATTATTTTGGGGGCGGTACTGTAAAACCGGACGAATTCGGACCAGGGGGTAGGGGGGGTCGGAAAATTGTCAAAATAACCGGACGTCATTTGTGAAGGGCCCCTTAGACTTAGGCTTCAGAACTAATATGAAATACGAAACATTTTATTGTGTTGGTGCTTAGCTCATTAACGCCTTTAGTGCGTCAACGGCTTATGTCAAAGTATACTGCTTTTCATGACAAGATTCATCATTACAATCAATCCAAAGAATGTTTCAATGGACAAGTCAACATCTAAACGTAACAATTTTCGATTTCAACAATTTCTTTTTAACAAACAACAATATGCATTTCGCATGTATTCTCAAGCTTCGTAAAATGCGAAAATAAAATTTGCTGAAATCTAAAATGTTGCGCTTAGAAGTTGACTTATCCAATGAAACATATTCTTTGGATTGATTGTATTGATCGAGATTTCAACGGATACAGCTCAATAAAAATTAAAAGCTAACAGATCATCATTGATTTATTAGAGTTTGATCAAAAATTTTCAGCTGTTAGGAATGGTAATGTAGCGGACAATAATGGCAGTGCGTCAATAATTGCAATGTGAAAAATGTTGGAGCATAACAATCATTGGAAAAGCTAATGCTTGCCTACGTAGATGTCTAGACAAAAAGAGGGAGCAAGAATACAACAAACCCCAACTGCAACCATGGTGATTGTCGAAATAAGAAGACCAATGAAAGGAATGGTGGAGCGAATAATCATTGAAGGATGGCTATTTATTTCATTTCCCTCGCTGCTGGTATCATTTTTTTGATTGACCTTAATAGTTTGAGACTATTGGAACGTAAGGTGGGAGGATGCATCAGAACTAATAGTATTTTTATCATTCTCGACTAATAATGGAAGATGTAAATTTAGAAAACAGAGTAACATATGACACTTATTGGTAAACCACGTATGTGAAACTCTGTAGGTTGCGAATGAATTTTGGAAATATTATTAAACTTTTGGAAATATTATTAAACTAAATTTAAAACGCTCAAAACGCAAAATTTTAAAAAGGTCTGGAATGGACGAAATTTTGATGCGTTTTTAAAAGTGCATCGAAAATGGAGTAAAAAAACTCATAGTATCAACCCAACCGGCAAAAAGTGCATTGAAAAAGGAGTTATGTTGATATTGTGAATGCTGCAAACTCGACTATTATGGATTTATTAGTCGAGGCTATTGTGAATGTTCGAAAACTCGACTAATATGAATTTATAAGTAGAGGCTATTGTGAATGTTTGTTTTTATTAGAATTTAATGGTCACACATTTAGTTGAGAATGACCTCAAAATGTTGTCTGACAACAATGCATGGATAAAATTAAGTTTTTTACAATTTCTCCCCATTTTTAATATTTGTTCCCCATTAAAGCTCAAAATGTTTTTCAAAACAATTCTTTTTTTGAACCTTGAAATTTCATATTTGATTGTGTTGTATTCTCGTTTCTTATAACAATTCTTTGATTTGTTGTATAGCTTGGGAAATGAAATTTGAAATTTCAGTGCAAAGCATACTCATCAACCGATGCGTATTTGAATCAGAATTAATAATTCACATAAAGAGTATATTTTACTTCAATTGTTTTGTTTTTCCATTATTAGTCGAGAACGATAAAAAATTATAAATCCATCTTGTACCGCATATATGTCTACTATAGTGCTTGGTTAGAGAAAAGTCCCAGGGCTGCCGCCCTGGGACTTTTCTCTAACCTTGCACTATAATAGCCATATGTGGTACGAGTCGCATTAATAACTATACTTGCTTAGCAGCTTAAGCATCGTGTCATGAAAATTACTATACTTTGACATAAGCCGTTGACGCACTAAAGGCTTGAGTTTAACACAGCGCACTTTTTCCATGTGGCTTTTCATTTAGTGTGCAGAAAAATTCACACCAGCGCAGCGGGACATTTTTCACATTTTTGAAAAGGAGGGTAGCCGATATCGTCAAATTGTTATGTTAAATTTACATAATTGTAAACATTGGGCACTGGAATTCATCAAATGTCATTCAATGTCATTTACAATTGTGAGTTTGACGAAGATTTCACTGATAGAGCTTGCGATGCGCTCCATTCCTTCAAGGTTTAGATTTGTATTTTTATATATTGTTCGTGCAAGAAGCTAGTATTAATTTCAGATAAGTCTAATTAGAAGTACTCACTTTAGAGCCTACAGGGTTATCCGTTAAGGAAACGTGAGTTTCTTTACTCAGAATCAGACACTGTTTCGTCGTATTAGGGTTCTTTTCGCCGTAACTCGTCAGTCGAAGGCAAACGGTGAAGAGAATTATCCTCGTACATGCCATCGATACAGTTGAACGTAATTAAGTAAAATAAAAAATTTTGATTGAAATCGATATTTTACTCATTAAAATCGGTTCAGTGGATCCATACATACATTTCCATACAAAATGTGCTATTTCATAGAAGCCAAAGTTAATGGAAACATCCTACGTTATCTTCGAGTGGGCATTTTAAAAAAGGGAGGTACCCTTCTCGTTTGGGCGCCAGTACTCCTAGAACGCGCCATATTAGCCCATATAAAAGAACGTTTTGTATGTGTGTGTGAGTGTATTCAAATTATGGGTCAAATATGAGCAAAATTTTTGGACTGTGTTAGGATGGAGATAGATGTTAGGTGTCAAAGCAAAAATTGTCGGGTTGGGTGTGTCAGGGTGACTAATAAAATGGCCGACGATGGTATGGGACGGACATAGGGGGAAAATTAATTTTTTTTAAATTTTTTATTGGGTTGGAGATAGATGTTCGGAGTCAAAGGAAAAGTTGTTAAGTTGGGTGTGTATTGTGTCAGGGTGACCAATAAAATGGCAGACGTTGGTATGGGACGGACTTAAGGGGAAAATTAATTTTTTTGTTGGAGATAGATGTTTGTGTCAAATGAAATTTTTTTGCCGCTTTTTTTCGCCGAAAATTTCTTTTGCCAGAAATGCGAAGTTTTCTGCGCTTTCAGATTTCGCAACCTAAAATTGGCTACCCGTACACCACACATCACGCGAAACTTAATTTTTTTTCGTGTCAAATCTGAAAGAACAGAAAAAGTATAACATTCGGGGTCAGGCATTTGTAACGCATTTTTTTAATCAAAAGTGAAAATATTTCAAAAGAATTATTTACGTTCCGAAGCTGTAAGCGTCACTCAAATTGATATCAGTTGTTCTGGAAGAAGGGACGGGGACTTGCGTTACGTTTTTCTTTTAAAAAGAGTTTTTATTGTGATTTTCACTACGTTTTCCTTATTTCACGTTACTAAAAGCAATCAAGGATCAATCATGTTTACCTAATCCATTCATATCACTCAAGTAGATGACCGAGAGGCAGACTATCGCATATTTTAGGTGCAAAGGATTTTAAAAGATTTCTGAAATTTTATGAAGATTTCCAAAGATTCACAGATTTTTTGAGGATTTTCTTTGCAGCCACCTGCCCACCGGGAATGACCTTGTGAAATCTTGACAAATATTAAATTTAAGGAGACAAAATGCACCAATATTTTCACAGAAAAATCCTTTAGCAGAGTCTCGAAGCCCTGTGTAAGATTATTGAGCTAATTTATGAATGCGGCTAATTGGTTTTTATTTTATTTCGATAACATATACAAAGACCCGTACGTATTAGAATAGACGTGGAAAACAGAATAGATGTGGCAAACCGAACACATTCTGCAAATAGGTGCGAACTTTTCATGAGTAAAAATTGTTGCAAAGTTTTTAAAACTATCGTAATTCCAACGACCTACAGAAATTAAACAAGGTAATGTAGAAAACCCTCCTGAAGTACGGCAATTGTAGAATATATTCCGGGTTGGGGCCATTTTTCCGGAAAACCCTGAAACACTTTTTCTCTAATTTGAATTTTCTACAACTTTTGTTTTGGAAGCACTGCCGTAGTTTTAGAGATATGAGTAGAGATGTGCGCCGCCGAGTTCAGTCGGCTTCACCGCCGATAAAAAAATTTTACCTGCCGCCGCCAGCCGCCGAGTGTTGTTGTCGGCTTGAAAAAATGAACAAATTTTGGGGAGGGTTCTCAAATTTGTCGTCGAGTCGTTGATTTTCAGTTACTTATTTCGTCGGGAATACTAATTTCTAATATGCAGCATACGCCTTTCTACGTCATTGACGAACAATTCATTTAGAAATTCCAGACAATCGATAGAAAATTAGAGCACCGCATAAGAACAGATAGGTAATAGTTTTCATAATGCAGCACCACATGCTCAATACAATTTGGAGTAGGCAAAATCTTCCACCTTATAGCACTTTTACTTAGACTTCATAGCGTTGCTACTTGGAATTTAATTTGTGCGAAATTCCTCCCTGAGCTGGGAATTTCGCACAGGTGTGAACTTCCCTGCATGGGGAGAACTTTGCACACCCGAAATTTGGGAAATTCCCCGTACAAAACTCTGAAACACGTCTTCGCTAACATTGATTTCTCTATAAATTTATCTTTGGTAGTAAATCTCTATCTCATACTTAACTAAATATTTACAAAAATCAATTCCTCTCGTATACGGCCGAGTTGACTGAATTTTGTCCTTTACATGGGCTGCAGTGCCGAACTACTCAACCAATTTCCACAGAAAAAGCTTCACACCGAAATGATCAACAACTGTGCCGTACTTGTTTTGATATTTGTGAAAGAGCTTTAAAGATCCTCGAAAATCCACGTTTTTGGACACCTTTTCAACCATATCTCCGGAACTACTTGAGTGATTTTACTCATTCTTTTACTTAAATCATAGGATGCATACACCTTTCAGGAGAAAAAACATTGGCTGAATCGGTGCAGCCGCTTAGAAAAAAAAGTGGAGACAGTCATTTCTTTTGCTGATTTATCATCGCAAGACGGTAAAAAAATGTGTCCTTCTAACTCCAGCCTCGACCTACCCCATGTTACAACGAAGTGTTTTGTAGTAAAAGTATAGGGCTTGTACTTCGTACGGTTCCACAAGACATTTTTCATTCACTAAATATATTAGAGGTAGCGATAAGGAAAGGATTCGTCTAGAGGATTTGTAAGCTGTTGTATGATCACATGAACCTGGTGTAAAAGCTTGGACTAAGTTGTCTATATTTATGACAATTATGGTTTCGTGTAAAAAAATTGTACATGCATTGGTATCTAAAAAAATTGTTCAGTGAAACAAATTGAATTTCTAATGCTTTTTTTGATAGTACGGTTTTTTAATTTATTGAAAAATATGATCGGCGCGCCGCGGCTGAGCCGAGCCGCCGAGAAAACCTTCCTCGGCGCGCCGTCGCCGATACCATTTCACTCGGCTAGCCGCCGCCGAGATTTTTCGATCTGCGCACACCTCTAGATATGAGTCATCCTTTCTGATTCTAGAAGTGACTGATTGCCAAGGATTGGGATATTTTTCGGGAAAACTCTGACACACATGTTCACTAAAATATTATTCTCTACAACTTTGCCTTTGGAAGTAACTTACTAACTTTCATATTTCTAGATATATGTGTCATCCCGCCCAACTCTAGAAATGATCATATTCCAGGACTGGGCCATTTTTGCCTAAAGCCCTGAAACACGTTTTCTCTAACATTTATTCGTATTGCATGGTTGAGCAAGTATAGACTAAAAACCATCTGCTTTCGTATATGGCCGAGAAACTCAATTTCGCCCATTCCATTGGTCCCAGTGCCCAGACCCGATTTCCACAGAAAAATTTCCAGTTTTGTGAGATCAAATGCGTTCATTTATCACCAAAATCAACAATTTTCGTGCTATACTTGATGAGATATTTGCGAAAAAGTTTCACCGACCTTCGAAAAACTAGGTTTTTGGTCACACTTTCGACCATATCTCTGGAATCACTTGACCGATTTTGCTCATCATAAGACATTATGTACCTTTCAGAAAAAGGGGCTTATGTTGATCGGTGCAGCCGTTTAGAAAAAAATAACGGAACGGTCAGACGGACATTGTTTTTCGCTGATTCGTCACCTCTAGACGTCAATTCCGGCTCAATCTACCCCATGTTATAACAAAATGTCTTGTATTAAGCGTGTAGGTCCTTTGTTCTTCGTACGGGTCCAAAAATCAATAATATTAAGGAGTTTCATGATTTTTTTTAAATTGAATTTGTAATTTCTCATTCACATTTTCCTTATATAGCATTTGGAAAAGAGAAAACCGACAAGTTTCTGATTTGTATGGTAAATTCGTATGGTGAATCATAAACGTGTCGGTTTTCACTTTTCCGTTCCTGTACCAACAAAACATTGAAAATAGTTCTTCTATTTCCGAAGCACGTGCTGTGATGGGATTTGAACAAAAGAACGTGCAATTTCTAAATTATTTTATTATCAAAATTATTAATGTAACGAGCCTACCGAAATTATAAAACACATAAACATCACATCACACAAAATCATAATCATAGTTTTACGACACAACACAAATACAACTCATACAACGCATAATCAAAAATTCAATAATACGAAGAAAACAAAATCTTCTGAAGTTCCTATGGATCAATGAGTCTCACTCACTTATGTTGGCTTTACTTGAAGTAACTAGATAAAAGAATTATTAGTTAAATAAGAAAAACTTTTACTTACGTTGATCTGCATAGGCTAAATAACTATAAAAAATTTTGAACCTGTTCTGCTAATAGTAATTATTGCAATTTACAAACCGAAACATGAGTGAGAAATGACTAACCCAGTCGGTGTTGAACTATAAAGATAGCATTTTCTTACAAACAGTTCACCTTTCCATCGAAAGATTTATCTAATTATTCAAAAGTTGACGTGAATGCATAAGTTAAAAGCTTTATAAATCGTTCCCTTCAAATCAGACCGACTGGCAGAATTATTTCGAATATTGGCTTCACTTGCAAGTGGAATTCAGTGATTATTGAAGGCCAGCATGATTAATGTTCATTATTATTGTGATTAGATTTGATGTAAATTTTGCTATTACTTTATCTGTCTCTCTACTCCTTCCTAGTTTTTCGTTCGCATTATTTATGCACTTAGAAGTTTTATATAATTTCATTGAACAACTAATGCTTTCGAGTCATTTAGCGATCATCAGCGCAAATAAATTATGTTTCCCAGATTTCTAAATTCATCTAATTCATTGTGAGAACTTTTTTCCTGCAATTTCTTCAACATGTATAGTTTGACTGGAGAGATATATAAGAATTTAGATGATTTTTGGAATGAAAAATGGTAGATTTTTTTTATCCATCACCCCCATACGCATCTAATCATTTTACCAATTTAATGATCTTCCTAATTAGTTAATGTATCCCCCTCATTTCGATGTTCATCCCTGTTAAGAAGTCTGACGGTTCATTGGAATTTCTGTCAAATTAAAAACGAAAATAGTAGACGATATGAATTATCTTCTAAGTTTGATTGATGACTTACGGATAAACTTAAATATTTTAATTATTCTTAAATGAAGTGTTTTGTGCAAGTGAAACACATAAAGTCAAAGAACTTCATTAAAATTGTCTCTTTTTTGAAAGTACTAGTAAATAACAAGTTCAAGTGGTGGAATAGTGAAATTATGGCAGAAACAGACGTAATTTCGACCTGAAGTTACTCATAATTTGTAAACGATGTAATCCGGTAAAGCATTCTTTTTTATCATATGGGCGAAAACGAGACAACAAAGTAGGGACAGATCACTACACAATATTTTTTTTATTCACCTCAGTGCATCCCTAGGGAGTGTTTATCCTTTCAGGGGAATACAACCCTCACCTTTGGCTCGGGATGGTAACCTACCCCACGAAGATAAAAAAGTTATCCCGCAGTTCAAAAATCTACTATTATTGTCTTAGCAAACGTGAAGATAATAATAGTATCACAACAAAAACCTCTTTAAAGGTAAAGTGTGACGCAGTCCGTAAGTCCGCTTCCAAAATAAATGAAATCGATTGAGGTGACACTATCGCTGATAATACGCAAAAGTTTGTTTGAATGGAACCTTGTGTTCAAAGTTTTAATTTCCTGTAAAAATTACAGCGCTTTTTTTAAAACGAAATTACGTTCAGTTAAAAAAATTGCGTCACAAACGCCGGACCCAACGACGAAATAATTTTTCTGTACTTTCAGTTTTTGCGCTGCAAAAATTTGATGTTAATTTCTTATGCGTAGATCGTTTAGGGTAAATTTGAATTTTTACGTGTAAAAACTGAAAGTGCTCAAAAATTATTCCGCTAGTGGGTCCGGCATTTGCGGCGGTGACCCCAACTTTCGTGATAAGATGAAATCAATTATGGAGAAAAAAATTTTGGGAGAAAAAAAATTTCTGGCGAAAAAAAATTTTCGACAAAAAAAATTTTGCGGCAAAAAAAAATTCCGTTGAAAAAAAATTTATAATAATAATAATAATAATAATTCCTTTAGTACAAAGTAGGCAGAAAAAGCAAGCTAAATATATAAAAAAATGAATCTTAATTTAAGGCATCAGCGATATTGAAAGCGAGAACAGAATTGAGATATATGAATGAAATTTTAAGCAATGAATGATATCAAAAAGTAACAAGAAAAAAGCTACTAAACAACTATCAAAACACAAATTCCATAAACAAAAAAAATAAATTACTTACAATCACCCATGTGAGGTAGTCATCAATGATTTACAACCCACAGTGCTACTCACCCAATGAGGTCGATGTATGCATTCCTAATCTCGTGGATGGTGCGAAAACTTTTAAATTTAATCGGGAGTGCGTTATACTTCGCTATCCCGACGAACAGAAGGGATTTGTATGTTATGGCTGAAGAACATTTAGAGACGATAAAATTACGAGTTCGATTGGAGTGCCCTGACTGGATCTTCTGCGCTAGATATTTGGGAGTTCCTTTCTGTATCACTTTATAGATAAAAAATAAAGCGCGCATCTCCAAATACTCAATAATACCGCAACCAAGTATTCTATTACGATAGTCTTCTAGGTCCCGCCTCGGCCTCAGCCCATACGCAAACCTGACACAAGCGTTAAAGAGCTTGCGAAGGGTATTATTTATAGCTTTAGTATTTATAGCTTTAGTACATATTTTCATTTGTTATTTCTATTTTACAATACAAAATATAAAAAAGAGACATCAGCAATGAGTAAAAAGAAATAAAAATTTTAAATAAAAAATAAAACATCAATTCCAGTGAATGAATTCTTTTAAGGAATTTGATTTTTTCTAATTTTCATTTAAATTATTTAAATAAAATTGTATTTTTACAAGACCCATTCAGACCAAAAGCAAAAACTTCACAGCAATAAAGAAAGTGCCGTAACAGGAGTGACTTTACCAGATTCAGTTTAATTGAGCGAGACAAATACGATGCATGTGTCCAGAGTGGCCGCAAGCCAGAATAAACTTTCGACGCGATAAAATCACAATGCGCGTTCCACGACATATCGCTTTTCATTTTAACTCCCAGATTATATCACTGATTATGAGAGACTGACCATCCAACATAAAGTATTGGGAATCAACTGTAGATTTTCGACTACTGAAAACTATCGCCTGCGTCTTGCCCACGTTCAACGATAATTCATTCTTACATGTCAAACTCTCCACTAACGCAAGATCTGCATTAGTTTTCGCCACGGAGACACAAAACGAACATGCGTCACGCTCTGAGCTAGTGTAACATATGGGGTATGGTATTTTGCGGAACATTGGTTAGATCGTTTACGAACAGAATAAGCAGAAGCGGCGATAAAGTCGAGCCTTGTGGCACACCTTTAAAGATTGGCAGCATAGAGGAGGTGTAGTCTGCTATTTGGTTGAATTGGGATCTGTCACTTAGAAAACTCGAAATCAATTTAATCGAAGAGCGGCTGAAAAAATAGTTTTCTGAAATCTAGTATTTTTTTTTTTAAATTGTGAAAAACTTTTTATTGATTACTAATAAGTACATAGTTTTATATGTTGATGGGAGCAATAAAGTGTTCAGCAGTGGATAGCTTTTCATACTTAAAGTTACTTTTTCGTTGTCCGTGTAAGTTCGTTCAATTTATATTTAAATTATTTGGTAGAAGAAAAATTTTTTTGAAAAGAAATAAAAACTTCGTTGATTTTTTTTGTCATTTTATCTATATCACTTAATCACTGGCTTGAGTTTTTCATTGCTATCATTGCAATAATCGAATCAGAGGGTTTTCGGACATTTGTAGCTTGGTTTTGAATTTCAGGTTGATCTTTTGGAGCTGTGTTTTAATCAACGGTATGTTTGCTTTTAGGTGAAGATCATGGGTTGGGTGATTGTATGGAACATTTAGGATCAGTCTGAGGCATTTGTTCTGGACAACCTGGAGTCTGTTCAGGTGAGATTCAGCGCAATTACTCCAGACCGGACAAGCGTACAGGATAATGCTTCTGATCATGGTTTTATAAATAGAAATCTTGTTTATCAAGTCAAGATGGGACTTGCGATTCAAAAGAGGGAATAATATCCCAATAAACTTGATCGCCTTTTCGACAGTAAGATCGATGTGGCGGTTAAAGCATAGGGTTTTGTCTAGAGTAACCCCCAGATATTTAATTACTTTGCTACAAGGAACTTTTGAGCCGAGAATCGAAACCTCACTTGTGGGAAGCCATTGAGATGCTCTTCTTCTTGTGAAGTATAAAGCTTGGGTCTTTTCGGGATTCAGTCTAATTTTCCATTTGGAACAATAGTCACATAGTTGTTTGCTGGCTTTTTTGAGATTTTTCATGACTTTATTAGGGCTCTTACCGGATGTGTAGACAGATGTGTCATCCGCAAATAACCCTTTTTCTGAGGCTGTGATGGTAAGGTCTGAGGTGACGATGTTAAACAACGTCGGACTTAGTACACTGCCCTGTGGCAAGCCAGCAACAATTTTTCGAGTGGAGGAGTCAACGCCGTTGATTGACACAAAGAAGGATCTTTGTGTTATGTATGAACTTATCAATTTCACTAGGTAGAGCGGGAATTTGAACTTGAATAGCTTGTGCAACAGTCCTTTATGCCACACGCTGTCAAAGGCTTTTTCTATATCAAAGGTGAGCATGCCTGTTGAATGCTTTTTGGAGAGGGACTTTCGGATAGCTCGCGAGATTCGCATTAGCTGATGGTTTGACGAGTGGCCTTGTCTGAAACTGCTCATTTAGGATGATGCCGTTCTTCGACAGGTGTTCGTTGATTCGATACAACATAATTCTTTCGAAAATCTTACCTAGACAGCTCAGTAGGCTTATAGGACGGTAGTTGCTAGCGGATGATGGGTCCTTGCTTGTTCGGTTTTGGGATTGGAATGATTTTAGCAGTCTTCTAGGTGGCTGGGAAATAGGACAGTTTCAAGCATGCACTCAGTATGTGCATTAGCAATAAAATTCCCTTCCTGGGTAACTGTTTGAGTAAGACATTTGGGTTTTTGTCATTTCCTGGGCTTTTCTTGATCTTGAGCTTGCGAATAAGCTTACGGATCTCTTTAGGTGTAACCAAATTGGATTCAGTAACCGATGCTGAGTAGAAATTTATGTTCGTTGCAGATGAACTGACATCAGTCTCAGTCGTTTGATCACTACGATCAAAGAAGGTCGTGTAGTAGGCCCTTTCAAATGCTGAACCAATATCTTCGGCTTTTTCGGCATCTGTCAGAAGGATACGGCCTTGTGGGTCTTTCAACGGGGGAATTTTAGTACATTTGTTCTTCAACAATCCTCCATAAGTGTTTGGAATTCGGCTCAATTCGAGAAAGGTTTCGATTCCAATCAGCGTTTTTTGCCTCGTTGATGCGGGCTCTAATCATTTTAGATAGGGAATTTACCTCTTTTTTAATTTCAGGTAGGCGGAGCCTTTGCCATTGTCTACTCTTAAGGTTCCTAACTGAAATCATTTGTGTTATTGTATGATCTATTTTGACCGTAATGGTCTTGGTTCGTGGTTCAAAGGGGATCGATGCATTTTCCGCGTTTTGCATGCATTTTGTGAAAAAATCTAGTGCAGCATCAATGTCTTTTAAGCATTTGATGTTGTTATCAAATAATCTAAGGTCGATATTGGTTTGGATGTAGTCTTTAAATTTAGACCAATTTGCTTTGGAGTAACATCTCTTACTGGAGAGACGAATAGATTCTACCGATGCTTTCGTTTCAATTTTGAAGAGCACTGGATGGTGGTCTGAAGATAGAGCGTTAACTGTGTGAATGTCTTGAATTTCAATACAACCATTTGATAGAACAATGTCAATAGTAGATGGAAGACTGCGATTAGCTTGCGGTGGAAAGTATGTTGGGGTAGGTGGGAAGTTTACCGAAAAATTTCTTATGGACAACTCTCTGTAAAGGATTTTTCCAGCCTGATTAGCCTTTGTGCAATCTAGTAGCAGAAGAAAAGATACTTTATTTTTAGAAAAACCTCTCAGAATGTCGTCAGTCACTTGAACTATAGCTGATGCAGTACTTAGTCCTGCCCTGCAGCCAGGCGAAAAAAATTTCCGACGAAAAAAAATTTCAGACGAAAAAAAATTTTCGGCGAAAGAAAATTTCTGGCGAAAAAAAATTACAGTCGGAAAAAAAATTCTGGCGAAAAAACATTTCAGACGAAAAAAATTTTCCGTCGAAAAAAAATGTGCATCGAAAAAAAATTTTAGGCGAAAAAAAAATTCCCGCGAAAAAAAGTTTCGTCGAAAAAAAATTTTCGGCGAAAAAAACTTATTGCCTACGAAAACCCAAGATGGTGACAAACACTTTCTGAAGATCCCAGAAATTCGCCTGACGAAACTCTATAACTTTGTAGAAGAAACCAACTCTGTAAGTATTCTCATTCGGGAGCTAAAATTCGAAAAACCAAAGAAGCATAATTTATTCCTAACGAAAATCCACCTTGCCAAATTTCTCTGAAAATCCAAAAAAAAATTTCCTTATCAAACTCTATAACTTCCCGAAGAAACCAACACTTTAGGTATTGTCATTCCGAAGCTAAAATTCGAAAACCAGAAAAAACCTAATTTATTGCTTGGGAAAATTCAAGATGGCGCCCGTTTGACTGCTGGCAGCCATTTTCTAAAGATCCAAAAAAATTCTTCTGACCAAACTCTATAAATTTCCCGAATAAACCAACTCTCTAGCTATTGTCACTTCGGAGCTAAAATTCGAAAATTCCGAGCATTACCTAAAAACTCTCAAAATTGACCACTTTTCCACATGCCAAGGCTTTTCCAGAATTTTCCAGGAAAAGCGGTCTATGAAATTGGGGCCGAGACTGACGTTCAGTAAAAATTTCACGACGATCGGCTGATTGGTTCTCGAGATCGAAAATTATTAAGAGATAGATAGATAGATAAAAACCGACAGATAAGAAAGAAAGTTTTCATATTGATGAGAACTATAGAAAAATCCATGGCCTATAGATAGAAAAATGTCATTTTCAAACCTCGATATCGCAGCCAATTTCCAACTGATTTTAATGGTTCTGGGCTTGTTATAAAGCTGCCGCGACGTAGTTTTTTTTTAATAATTTGAAAGAGGAGGGGCGAGGAAAAAAACTCAAAATTGCGCGTATGGCTCCTTGTCCCAAAGGTTTTTGTATGGCGTTTTTTTAGTTTGTGGACTTCTTTTTTGGGGTGTGGGGACGGCGTCAGAGGGTAAAGCGCAGCAGAGACAGAGGACTTGTTCACAACCGTAGTCTAAATCAGCCGTTTCAGCTCCTTGTTGTCCTTGCTATAAATACTATTTTATGCGCAGACGGACAAACAGTCACATTCCGAACAAAGCGCGTAGGGAAATAATTGACAGGTGGGAAATAAAGTAGGGAGATAATAACTGCCAAAAGTGAAGCTGAATGAGTTATTTCTGGGTCTAAACTCTGTAAGGAAATCTGAAGTTAATCGCATAATCATAAACAGTTGTAGGTACATAAGGAACATTACCTGAAAAAGAAAACCTACCTGCGGTAACTTAGAGACTTACTGTACAAACAACTTTTGTGCACCATACAGGAACATCACACTTTTTCGATGTTAGTTTTCCATTTAGTGTGCATTAAATGGTTAGAAAAATTCACACTAAGAAAATTTAGCAAATTTAATAAATCGGAGCGCAATGGACTGAATGAACTGACGATAGAAATCGTCTTTTGATTTAAAGGATTCGGAATATCATCTTAGGCCTGGTTTGTACTAGAGATGAGCGGGTTGCCCGAAACTTCGAAAAACCCGACCCGAACCCGAACCCGAATTGTTTTTTTCGGGTTCATGGGTTTCGGGTTTCGAAAATTTTAATCGGGTCGGGTTCGGTCCGGGTAGGGTTTTGAAACAATTCGGGTTTCGGGTTTCGAAACATTTTATCGGGTAGGGTTTCGAAAAATGGTCGACCCGCTCATCTCTAGTTTCTTAGTTCTTAAGAAAAGTTTTCCGTTTCCTCTCCGTTTTGCTTCCGTATGAGAGACAACTCTCATATAAACGGAGGAAAAATTGAAAATGATTAAATTTCACCTCCGTTTACGTAGTAGGTCATTTTGTTCATTTTCAGAGTGTTCTCTTTTCTAAACGGACAACTTTTTTTAAGCGCAAACCAGGGCTTAGTTAAGTTTAATTTAAACGAATTTGATTGTTTCGAATTCTTTGAAATGATAAGAGAAAACCGTGATCTATTGAGTAGGGTAACGGTTTTTGAATTGGAATAAATTGGAACGCAGTCGAATTTCAACCATAATGACAAATGTTTTCTTACAAATAACGGCGAATGTTAAATTGGAACGCCTAATTTTCAGTTTGGAATGCTCATTGATTAATTCGTTCGAAATCAAAATCAGACTGTTTTTATATTTGGAACAATAACAATGGAAACAATGCATTCCAATTTAAAGTTGTTCCAATTCAAAAAACGTCACCCTAATGTTAAATCTAAAGAAAAGTATTTACATGAACGAAGAAACCCTCATGTATTACCACAGACATCTTAAGAATTATAAGAAAAATATAAAAGAAAGAAGAAGAACAATTTTTTCCCCTTTTCTCCACTCAGGGGCTGTCCGTACTTTTTTTCATATTTTACGCCCCTCCACGCAACACACCATGGCATTCGGCTGGACCCCTCCCCCTGGTAGAGCGTAATACGTAATATAGGGACCAAGACAATTCGCAATTAAAGTAGACGTATATTTTCTGCACATCTCTTTTTGTGTAAACATAAAGTAGGTCGAAACTTCTTCGCTGTAAAGCAGACTTGTTTGAACTTCCGTATAAAGTAACTTGTCCATTGTTTTTTGTGGACAAAATAAAAATGAATTTTCGCAAAATGCACGCATGAAAAACGGTTGGTTCACTAACTATTTAAAGCTTCAGATTTGGGTTACAAAATTTTGTACTCTTTTCTTGCTCCGAGTACTGTATTGAACTCTTTTTGAAGATTGAAAAGCACTTTTAGTCGATGTCCCACCGAAAACTTGTCATTACATGCATATGTGCACCCCACGGAAATTATTCATTACATGTATGTTAGAGTTACATGTATATCTGCATGTAATGACGCGTTTTCGGATGGGACACCGATTAAAACAGCATACATTTGGGGGGGGGGTGCTTGGTAAATCATGTAAGTCATCCATTCTGGATCATTTTGTGACACTCGCAAACTCATTCGTGTATTTTTAAGCAACTCGCTTTGAAAGATGTTTTTTGACGAGTGTAGAGTTTGTATCCCGAGCCGAAGGGCTTAAAAAGACCCTCTTGAGTTGGGCTCATTTCACAAAATTGATCCCTCATGTAATGACTACTTCCGCACCCTCCACTGTAATCTACTATTTTTGAAATTTTTGATCTGGGAACCCTTATATTAGACTGTTTAACCGGATCATAGTTATCACAGCGATTACCAGCCAATAGGGGGCTTAATGCTACATGATAAAACATCGAAAATATTGTACAATGATTCTGGTACAGAATTTTTTTTTATTTTTTATTAAATTAATTGAAATTTTTAGATTTCAGAGAGCGAAAAGTAGTCGCACTACCGAAAAAGAGTACATGTGCTCTTTTTAGAATACGTATGGGAACCCTATCTGATATGGCCTTACCTTTGGTTTGCACTTAAAAAAGTACTCGATTGAGAGTGCCGAATGGTATTTTGATTGGTTGAAAAAATCACGTGAAACTGAAAGGCGCTCTCGTAACAATACACATCAATTCTTACGAGAAGTTTTCCTCCAGGGGGAAACGAGGTATTGATACTTGGTGGTTGCTACCAGCGTCATCGCAATGCCATTAATGATCATGAGGAACGATGCCCAACGCGTTACAACTAATTCAAACATGAAAACGCACGCGTAAAACAGGATAGCAAAAATTTTATTTGTCAGCTTATACGAAAACCGATAAAATCTTAGAAGAACGTCAAATGTCGAGATAATTCACAGCGACATGTTACAAAGAATTCTTTTCCATAAAATTATGTGACTGAATGGAAAAGGAATTATTTAATATTGAGATTACCGACGACGTAACTATAACATGCAGTAATCTTCCAGACAAATCATTAACACGAGTTACAAGAAGTAAACATCACTCACATATTATGCACTTTTCTTACATCTATTTTTGCTTTTATTTAATCTTTTTCTTTAATCTTTAAACTAGTACACCATCATTGGTGAGGTGTGTGTTTTTTTTTCCTTTAACTTCTTCTTCGCGCAAATTGTAAAATGTATCTAGCTTATTACCTTCATCTAGAGACTCTGCACTGTTGCTCGTAATGTTTGTAAGATGTAAGAATCAGACCTATAAAATTGATTGATCTTTGTGTAGTTTGATCATGAGAAATAATGACCCTGAAGGCTCTTAACGCCTCAGGGCTTATAGTGCTGTATTAAAAATCGTGAATAAACCTGTAATGTAAAGTTTGTAAAAAGGAAAAAAAATATCAAAATTAACACATCGCACAGTATCGTTTTATTAAATGAAATTAAAGAATTAAAGTTATTTTTTTTTTCTTCGTGATATTTTATAATGCAGCGTGGTATTTTGATTTGTCTTAATTTTAGATTTTATAATAAATCGCTTGCAGGTTGATTTGAACAATATTTTTTGGATTGGGAGAGATAGAAGAGTGAAAAAAAGAACTGTGTGCGCTATTAATATGGTAAATGGGGTCAGTATTGTTTGGTATTTGGATTGTTCAAATTGCTGATGGAAGTGTGAATAGAATTGAAACTTTTTTTTCTTTCATATTTATTTAATTTGAATGAATATTCAAATTCAAATCAAAATTTTTAAATCAACACATTTGATCGAATATGAATGAGGAATGAAAGTTTAACTAAACATGTTATCGCACACCAGACATGTTCGTTCAGTTCGTATTATTATACATTTTATTTCACTTGTTTGTACGGTTTGTATGTCTGCTGTTATGAAATATATCAGGCAGTTGGTATTCAACATTGAAACATATTAATTTATATCAGAATCGAGTACCTTACCTTTTCTTTTGCATAATAAAAATGATTTCGTTGTTGTAAAGATTAATCTCTAATATCCAAAAGAAGAAATATGCTTAGGGTGGATGAACGCCAGACCCGTACGTTAAGTTAGAGACGCTTTCGATTCGATCTCAAACAATAACGGTATCACACTTGTATGGGTACCTGGTCACAGCAGTATAAATCGGGCACTACGCCAAATTTACTAAATCAGGCAAAATCGGATAAGGATGTTGAATCTATTATGAGCTGTAGTAGCGTTGGCTACAGTAAATTTTTTTTAATTTGTACCGATTTTGCCTTATTGGGTAAATTTGGCGTAGTGCCCGATTTTGACAAACGCCTCCATTTTGAAAGAAATGGCACACTGTGCAGCGGATGAATTGGCGAGAACAGCCTCCTCCAACAACATCACGGGCCTGGATCCAGGCATTCCAATTTCACCCTCCACATTGAATCAAATCATAAACGAATGGAAGGAAAAAGAATTCAACAAAGAATGGAAGTATACTAACTAGACAAGCCAAAAACTGCATCACAATAAACAAAGGCAATTCCAAATTTTTTATCTCCCTCGGAAGGAAGCATCTCAAGAGATTGACAGACATTCTAACCGGTCACTGGACGCTCAACAAACATCTCAATACTATGGGCATCAGCAACACCCCGTATTGTGATAACTACGGAGATGTAGAAACCCCTGAACATTTTCTCTGTGTGTGTCCAGCTTACATAAGCACCAAGAGAAAGTGCCTTGGAAACTATACAATAAGATACAGCTCCATATGGAGCATCCACCCAAGGTACATTCTCAAATATCTAAATGATACAGGAAGGTACTAAATAACCGTGGGCCGCACAACAGGCCCATTGGAGGCCTAGGTGCTGAGTCAACCCTGTTGACTCACCCCCCTATCCTAATCCTAAGTATGAGAACACGTCTTCAATGAAGTCCTAATCTTAATCGCTTGAATCCGAAGAGGCAGTCTGCTGTCAAATTCACATTTCGGGAAATGCCATTTTCCAATTATGCAGTTCATTTGTCCCAATCAGAATTTTAGCACAAGCCTGCCTTCTTATAGCTCCTCTCCAATAGAGAAAAAATATTCTTTGAATTAGCATCTAAGGAGGCGTGTGCCAAGCTCATGACCACGCAAACGTTGTTTTGCACTAATACCATTTACTGGGGACAAGCAGATTTTTGACACCAGCCTGCTCCCATACGGATTTTTCATTGAGCTAGAAGCGAAGGAGGCAGGCTGGCGTTAAGTTGAGAATAAGTGAGATGATATCTTACATTAACACCTCTCATCTACTCAAGCAGAATTTTGACACCATCCTACCCGCCTCATCAAATCCCAAGTACAAGTCCAGGATTACCAGAGCTAGAACTCAGGGTGGCAGTCTGGTGTCAAGTTGATAATTATGCAAACACGGTCTTACACTAATACCTTCATTTGGCACAAACATAATTTTGACATCTGCCCGGTTTCTTATAGACCCCATGCGGATTTAGTATGCTTCGAACTAGACCTCAAGGAGGCAGGCTGGTGTCAAATTGATAATAATGGAAATTGGGACTGTTAGTGATACCTTTCATTTAGGGTAGGCAGAATTTTAACACCAGCCTGCCTTGTTATTGGTTCCATACAAATTCAGAACTTTTTGTGCCATAACTCAGGGAGTCAGGCTGGTCCTAAGTTGATAACAAGTGTGACGCTTTCTTACATCAATTTGGTTAAAGCAGAGCTTTGACAAAATTACTTTTATTTTTGCATGGCCGAAAGTGCCACATACGATACATTTTTGTCGAATGAGTAGACAAATTCCCTAAATTTCGCTAATATTACCTATATTTCGCTAAAATTCCCTAATTTTCGCTAAAATTTCCTAAATTCCGCTAAAATTCCCTAAATCTTGCTAAAATTCCCTTAGTTTCGCTAAAATTTCCTAAGTATCGCTAAAATTCCCTAAATTTCCCTAAAATTCCTTAAAAATCTCTCATGCATACATTTTTCCAGAATTTCGACAACGAATCTCACTCTCTCGTGTGCTTCATTTCTTTAACCCTTTCAAATGATCTGGAAATTGCTCAAAACTCAGTGAGATAAAACTAAAGCATGACAGATTCCCAAGACACACAGATTTTAGATCGGACGTAAAACGCACTCAAGGGAAATTGGAATCGATAATCAACATTTTCTAAAGGATGACGGCAAGAATGTAGATATGTTTTGCGAAAACTTTACGCAGCACACGAAACTTGTCGTCACGCAAATCAACACCGTCTACGTGAATCCGTATTTCCCAATTCAACGTATTCACCTTTTTCTCACATTGTGAGTTAGAACAGCGGAGACCATCGGTGAGATCATTTGTTGAAAATAGAGGCATTGGTGGGAATGCAAGAGTCGTGATTAAACGTGTGCGCCGGGGTTTCGTCGGCTGGGTGATCATGACAGTCTCTAGCCTTAGGGCTACATTCTAGACTAGTCGAATTTCAGCAAAAATGTAGAGGAGAGTTGTATCTAATCGGCTCATAAAGACAATTTTGCTTGTAAATATCACTGGAACACATTATTTGAGTTGCGCCGACTTTAAGTCGACATTCGGCTGAGAATCGTCTAAAATTCGGCGCAACTCAAAAAATGTGTTCCAGTGACATTTACAAGCAAAATTGTGTTTGGGAGCCGATTAGATACAAGTCTCCTCTACATTTTTGCTGAACATTCGACAAGTCTAGAACGTAGCCCTAAGGCTAGACACTATCATGAACCGGCGCACACCTCTAGTCGTGATTAGCTCGCGATTTTTATTTATTAGTCCTGGTTTGCACTTAAAAAAATCCCTCCGTTTTGAAACTCCGCATGCGCCTAGAGAGAATTTTCTCTATGCGCATGCTCAGTTTCAAAACGGAGTGATATTTTTTTAAGTGCAAATCCAGCTTTATTTGTAAAGAGTGTTATTTTCGTGAAAATTATCTAAAATTTCTTTTTTCTTGGCATTTTAAAACTATTTTTTAGAAATTTTTGTGAGAGAGAATAAAACAAGCAAAACAACGAGAGAGTAAATCTTTGATATATCCGATTCATTTGAGAGAGTCGACCAATTTCACTTGACTTTTTCTTGCCGTGTGTTCGGCCGCATTGTAGGATAAGGCACGATATTTTACCTTTCTTTACTATTTTGTGTTTCATTTCCGAGTTTTAATGGATCGTATTAAACCTTCTAATAGAAAAAATGATTTTGTTCAATAAAAATAATAAATGTCCAATAAAAAAATAATTTTTGTCCAATAAAAATATTGGATGTTCAATAAAAAAATAAATTCATTTTGTTAAAGGAAAATGTATTTTTTATTGGTCATTTAATATTTTTATTGGACAAAAATTATTTTTGATTGGAAATTTATTATTTTTATTGGACATTGATCATTTTTTTATTGGAAGGTAAATAAATAATAACCCAATTTTAATTATTGAAAGGGTTTTTGTACTGTAAATTACGAGGAGGGTTCGTGACTAGCGTGACTGGGGGAGGGGGGTCTGGACATGAGCTTGCGTGTTAAGTTAACTATTCCTGAAATAAAGTGCAAGGCCAATTTTTGGGAAATTGTATTTCCAAATTTTCTAAATAATTTCCAAATTTCCCAAATAATTTCCAAATTTTCCAAATAATTTCCAATTTTTTGGAGGTTTTGGAAAATTTGGAAATTTTTGGAAATACAATTTTTTTGTGAGTCACAATGCCTTTGTAGTAGACTGTAACTCGCTGGGAATAAGCCTGATTGCAAGTTCAAACAAACACGCTAGACCTACGTTTCTTTGTACGGGTTTAAAAATATTCCTCTGAATGTGAAACAAATTTACAATTTCCACCGGAGGGAAGAAAAGACCATAACAAATTTGAATACAAATAAAAGGTGACATTCTCAATACAATAGCTGAGACAAGGTTTAAATAAAAAAAAATATCCTCCCACGTCTTGTTGATATGTAAATCATAAATGTTTTGTTATTATATTATTTGAATTTGTTTGTTAAAAACTTAGATTTGATTGAATAATTTTTTTTATGAGTTAGACAGCGTGTTTGAACATTCACAAAAGGGCGTTTTAATATGTGACTTATTGTTACTAATTGTTTATTGACATAAATGCGGCTATGATGGGAACGATTTTCTCAACATTCTCTATAAAAGGATGTCACTTCCATTTCATATTATAACTCTCATTATAACAATGTTACGTTAATTGCAGGCAGAGTATTCGAAGTATGTTTTTATTGTTTAGGCCTTCTCTTTTGAATAACTCCTGACCGGACATAAGTCAGATGCCTGAAAGAGTTCGCTTCAATAGAAAATGATGAACATCATATTGGAGGATCAATACACTTATAGGTCTATGTAAAAATATGAAAAATGCTCTTGACGCTTATTGTACAATTGGAACGGAGGCAAAGATTTGTATGACAAAAATGACTCATACGTCGAAGTGTGACTTCTGAAGAAAATGAATCTCAAGTATATGCTACTCCACACATTTAACACATTTGGGCCCTTCTTTACATTCTATTTTTTCTTGGGAATCAACAACTAAAGTTCATGAGTACCGCATAGGATATTACAAGCAATGACCGCCAATAGTTCAAAGCTGATACTTTTTTTTGCAATAGATCGAGTTACTTTAGAGAATTCGGTACCATTTCTTTTCTATTTTTGTGTCTGTAGGGCAAGATGATTGAAAATTTCGGGACTTGTTCGAAATTCTCTCTTTGACTTGGTCTATTAGGTTTATGAAATCTCGAAGTCAAATTCGCTGTCACTTTCTATGCAAGCATTATCAAGGCTCTTCTTACACTAACGTCTATATCAAAAAGTTTCTAGAAGACAATTGCTAAGCGTGCATACTCAACTCACATAAGAACAAACAATTGCACATTTATTTAAATATAAGTGCGCTTGTTGTCATTAAGAAGGGACAGACCAAATAAAAACGTAGAACTTGCCAAATCCAACGAGGAAACAGTTGCTTACATCGATTTTTAAAGTTTTCATTCGCAGTCAAAAAACATCTCGTCAAAATTCGAATTTGTTGTGTGATCTGAGATCAACTACACGTTTTCGTCAATTCTTTTTTCGATTATGAATAAATTGAGAAGAGTGATTTAATATTGCCGTCGTCAATGTTGAGGAGATTTTCGTGTTTGTGCCAGTATATTTGTATTGCTTCATAATATTCGATCTGTCAAACGGGCTGAATAAGTTTCAAGTCGCAACGTTATTAAATTTTGCGAATTATATTCCATAATATTTCCGGCCACAATGCGAGTAGGTTATGCAATATATCACTGACCTATGTAGGTCAAGGGGTCTGTCTTTAATTGATCCTAAGGCGTGCCTTAAAGATCCTTCATTACGATGTACCATTTCCATGTTCATCTCTTTATAAATCGGTTTTAAGCATCTCAGGATATTATCTTATCGTGGGTGGGATTGATTGATTGATTCGTTTATTTCACAGGTATAAAAGTTACAATTGATACAATTGATCACAATTATTAGCACTGAGGCCATCTTTCTTGGGCCCATTGTGCTGCTCCCGATTTTGTGTGTGTGTGTGTGTGTGTGTGTGTGTGGTGTAGTGTGATGAGATGAGTTTTATGGTTCCTGGCTATTGTTCGTGTATAATGATTGTGGTGGTTATGTGGCGCTGACCTCCAACCAATTGTTCCCAGTGATAAAAGAGAGGAATTTTGGGAGTGGTACTTTACGGAATTCTTCTATTGTTAGGTCCCCCAGACATTGCGCTCTGAGTCCCGCTAAAGCTAAAGCGGGACAGTGACATAGGTAGTGCATTGCTGTTTCCGGCACCTCCGCACCTCCTGCAGTTCGGGTCATCACTGAGTCCTATCTTGTTTCGATGGTATCTCAGATTATTGTGACCCGTCAGCAATCCTACTATCTTTCTTAAGGATCTCTTGTCCAGGCTCAAAAGATATTTGGTAGTGTGTTCGTTGCAGCCTGCCCAAAAATTCCTTTGCCTATCTGCACGTATTTAAGTTTTCCCAAATGCGCTGGTGCCTTTCTTTTGTTCTACGCCTTATCAGCGTCGATATTAGTCCCTCGTGTATTCGGATTACTGGTTCCGGGCCTATGAGCTCTTTCTCACTGCCTCTTCTCGCTAATTCGTCTGCAATTTCGTTACCCGGGGCATCTGAGAGGCCTGGGACCCAAACAAGCGATACATTGTTGCTCTCTGCTAGGGATTCCAGAGCTACTCTAGCCCCGTATACCGATCTCGCTGACAGCTTGCAACTTGAGAGCGCTGCGATGGCCGACTTACTGTCAGAGCATATTGCTATTCTCTTATTGATAAGTCGTTTCTCTGTCAGTCTCTTGCAACCCTGTTTGATGGCAAAAGTCTCAGACTGAAACACTGTGGCAAGTTTTCCGAGGGGAATTGATGTGTTAAGTTCTAATTCCTTGCAATGAATACCTGCCCCCGTTCCGTCCTCCGTCTTGGATCCATCTGTGTAAACTATAAAGTCCCTAATCACAAAGTCCCGCCTAGCCACTCCTCCCTACCCGGGAGGAGTGTCTCGAAGTTATTTTTCGAATTTAAACGTTGTTGGAATGCGGTCGTTGGGCATTTCTATTTCTCTAAAGTCTTTCTTCAGTGAATTCAAAATGGCCGCGTGTCCCATATTCCTATTCAGAGCCAACCATTGACCGCTCGTGAATAATCTCGCTATTGTCCGCTCTGCCTCTTGATTTATGAATAAATCAATGGGACTGAGTGACAGCAAGACTTCAAGGGCTGCCGTTGGGGTTGACGTCATCGCTCCAGTTATTCCCACATATGCTAGTCTTTGCGCGTGCGTCAGCTCTTTCTTCACACTAGCTGTTCCTGCCTTGCAGGACCATACCATACAGCCGTAGCTTAGTATCGGTCTCACTATCGCCGTATACAACCAGTATAAAGCTGAGGGTCTTAATCCCCTGCGCTGCGGCACTGCCAGAAAATTTTAATTGATTTGCTGATTCTTTCTGCTATGTGTTCCCTCAATGTCAGATTTTCATCTAGTATGACTACAAGGTATTTGACTTTGTTTGTCAACACTAGTTGCTTTCCGAAAAGTTTCGGTTTATTAAATGCTTGGACCTTCGTCCTGTTGGTGAATAGCACCAATCCGGTTTTATCGGGGTTTACCGATAGTCCTGACTCCTTGCACCATTCTTCAACAAGGCTGAAGGCCCTTTGCATTAATTGGCCAAATACTTCTTCGAAATGCCCTGACACGAGTATCGCTATGTCGTCGGCGTAACCTATTGCTACGTACCCCGATTCGTTCAACTTAGTTAGCAGATCATCAACCGTCATGTTCCAAAGAATCGGAGGTAGTACTCCCCCTTGGGGACAGCCTCTATCTACTAAACCCGTTCTACTGACGCCAAGCATATTTACTGTCAATAGCCTGTTTCCAAGCATTGCCATTATCCACCTTATTAGGATTCTGTCCAAGCCGAACTTTCTCAAGGCTGCATTTATTGCTCTAAAAGTTACTTTGTTAAGGGCTCCTTCCAGATCAATAAACGCCCCCAAGGCGAGTTTATCGTGCTTCATGTTCATCTCCAGGCTATGCACTACTTGATGCATCGGTTACCTATAAAAGGGATAGTATCACTTTTTGCAGACGACACTGGTGTTTTCTGTGCAAATATGACCCATGACTTGAACTTAAGGAACCTGAACCCTGATTTAGAACTTATCAGTGATTATTTGGGAATAAATGTGTCTGACTGTAAAGAAAACCAAAGTAATGCACTTCCGGAGGAGTCCCCGTATTGATCTAGGTCAGATAATGCTAAATGGGCAAGATATAGAGGTTGTTACCTCATTCAAATACCTAGGAGTTACCATAGATGACAAACTGTCTTGGAGGCCGCACATCTCTGGTATCTGCAAAAAGCTTGCATGCTTGAGTGGCATTCTCTGCAAGATTAAACATAGCTATTTTGATGATAATTTGTTATGCTCTTGGACATTCGCATTTGAATTACGTTATTGGAGTCTGGGGCTGTGCTAACGCGTCTGATCTGAAGCAATTACAGGCACTGCAAAAGCGATGTTTAAAGAATGTTTGTAAACTAAAGCAGACTCACTCGACGATTGACCCGTTCCGCAACCAGTGCCCAGGTGTGTTGAACGTCGCTGGTCTGTACCAGATAAATGTGGGATGTTTCGTTCACAATACCGTGCATGGCAACACGCATAATGCGGTTGTCATGGTGCGTACTGAACGAGAAGCACGCCAGTGCTTGTGATGGGAAAGTATAGAACTATGAGAGGTGGTAGGGCAGTGACGATTGCGGGCAGTCGTATTTATAACAATTTCCCTTCTTCGATGTGCGAGGTTTCGTCAATATATTTAAACTAGTCGAACCCCCGCCCCTAGGGGCTACGCAGGCTTTATCATTTTCGCTTTAACATTTACGGGTATGTTACGTAGTCGAAACCCCCGCCCCTAGGGGCTGTCAAATGGTGTGTTAAGCGCAATATAGTACTCCTTATGTACATTAGCCTCTGTCCACCTACTCCTACATCCTATCCTACCCGTGGTGACACCTGTTATAGTGAGCAACCCCACGAACGATCAGGTAACCAACCCTGGTGTAGTAGTGTGGGTCACTTAGCTGAAGGATGAGGGGGGCTGTCTTCGGGTAGTACCTAGACGCTACGTTTAGAGAGGGCTGAAGACAGCTAGGCGCTATCAAGATGGGATGGCGGCTTAGCATGGTGGCGAAGGATCTCGACGGTAAGAGACAACGGCAGCATGCAAAGTCCTAGTCAGATGGACTACCATCATTCACCAGTGCCACGGGCACATTAAGACCAACGCCAGTGCGGTCTTAATTACGGCATACTGGCAAAGCATTGAACACGGACAAAGAATATCGACCAGCGGATGAAATTTTAGACAAGGGCTGACAACTGTGGTATTCCACTACCTTAATAAGGAAAGGTGACATCTTCACGAAACGGCTAGTGGGCTAATATCATGGTTGCCCCCGTCCCGGTAAAACCTTGGCAGGCCTCCAAGTACGTTCGAAAGCTCGTCCTGTGAAAAGGAGGTGTAGGCTCAGATGAACATTCCTGACTAATACCGATCTGGCTCTGAACGCGGTGCCCCATGAAGGACCGTGTCAACCCTAGCATGGCCTCACTGCTTGCATAGATAACCATGAGATCACGAAGGTAACTACACAATCGAGTTGGAGATAGCGGCTTGGAGGGGGGACCCAACAGCATGGAATTAGGAAAGGAAGTGAAGGAGTTAAAAGAAAATCAACAAGAAAATCAACAGGGAAATCAGCAGAGGAAATCGGAGGATCAGCGGATGGATCAATCGAAGGTTCAGCTATTTGACGTGTTCGCAAGACGATCGAAAGTGGCGAGGTCGCCCCCGGGAAGGGAAGCGAGAAGTATAGAGGTTATCCACACAGACGTTCTCCACAACGACGACAACGATGAACCAAAGCAGACAAAATTGGAGCTAGTTAAAAAGATGGTGAAAGAGTTACACGAATTTATACAAAATAAAAATAACGTGCACAAAGACATTAAGACGAAGGTGATCAGCATTCGAGCCTGCCTAAACGAAGTGGAACAGGAAGATAAGCCGTGGAGGATGCGGAGATTCGAAGCAAATTACAAGACGGCGAGAGCAGGCATTGAAGTCGGCGAAGTTACTGAAGTTGGCGAAGGTATCGAGGTGCTAGCCACCCCGCTCTCGACAAAAAGAAGACAAACACCGGATATTACGCCCACTCCAAGAAGCGCGGCAAAAAGGAGTAAAAGGGACAGGAGAAACAATGAAAGGACCACAAACAGACTGGATGCACAAACACCGAAGCCCAGTATAAGCGAGTGGAGAGAGGTGAGAAAAAAGAAGAAAGGGAAGAGCGAGAAGCAAAAGCTTAGAAGTCTGAGACCTAAAGCTGATGCTCTAATAGTGGCGGCAGAAACAGGAATGACGTACGCCGATATCCTCAAAAAAATTAAAGAAGACCCAGACCTCAAGGACCTGGGTGAAAATGTCTCGAGAATAAGACGAACGCAAAAAGGCGAAATGCTGTTTGAACTCAAGAAGGGCCCAGAAATTAAAAGTGCAGATTATAAAGAACTAGTCAAGAAGTCACTGGGCGAAGCAGCAAAAGTGAGAGCGTTGTCCCACATGACCACGATTGAATGTAGGTATATGGACGAAATCACGACAAGCGAAGACCTTCGAAAAGCCCTGAAAGAGCAAGGTAATATAAATGACGAGATAGATTCCATGACGATACGTATGAGAAAAACGAGAGACGAACTCCAAACGGCGGAAATAAAACTTTCAGTGGACGCAGCGATTAAGATTCTGAAAATCGGCAAGATAAAGGTGGGCTGGTCCGTATGCCCGTTGAGGGAAACCCAGCAGTTGGAAAGGTGTTTTAAGTGCATGGACTTTGGACACCAAGCAAGGAACTGCAAGAACGAAGATAGATCCAAGTTGTGCAGGAGATGTGGGGGAGAAAACCACCTAGCAAGAGATTGCACGAAACCACCAAAATGCCTGCTGTGCACGTCAGAAAATGACCACGTGACGGGTGGAGCGAGATGCCCAGTCTATAAACAGGCGCTTAAATCAAAGACGGGACAAGAATGGAAGTGATCCAAATAAACCTTAATCATTGTGACATGGCACAACAACTTCTTTGGCAAGCCACAGCGGAGCAAAAATGTGACGTAGCAATTATTGCAGAACCGTACCGAATTAATAAAAACAACGGTAACTGGGCTGTTGACAGAGCCGGGATGGCCGCAATATTGACGACGGGAAAGTATCCCATACAAGAAGTTGTATCAGGCACCCACGAAGGATTCGTGATTGCGAAAATTGACGGAGTGTATATTGTCAGCTGTTATGCACCACCAAGATGGACGATTGAACAGTTTGAACGAATGTTAGACTTACTCACAGGAGAGCTAACGGGATTAAGCCCAGTCAACATTGGAGGCGACTTTAACTCATGGGCAGTTGAGTGGGGCAGTAGATTTACAAACGAAAGAGGCTTCATTCTACAAGAAGCGCTAGCTAGACTGAATGTGGTTCTGGTAAACGTGGGAAACACAACTACTTTCCGCAAGAATGGACGAGAGTCGATTATTGACGTGACATTCTGTAGTCCAACACTAGTACCCAGTCTGAATTGGCGAGTGGATGAAAGCTACACATACAGCGACCACCAGGCATTGAGGTACACTTTGAAAAAGAGTACGGTGGCGGCAAGGCAGATGAATCAAGTAAGAGAGCCGAGATGGAAGACGAGAAATTTCGATCAAGAAGCTTTCAAGGAATACCTCCAATCAGAAGACGAAGGCGTTGAGAAATCGGCAGAAGAATTGACGAAAGTATAGGTCATTAAAGAATGGAATCCAACACTACCTTGGTGTCTATGAAGATTTCCTCACCCTTATAAAAAAAAAAAAAATACCTATTTGTGTGTTGCTAGGTGATGAGGGGGTTGTCATGGTAATGTGTGTGGGTGTATAGTTCAAGGTTTTGGTTGATTGTGCGGTAAATGTGTTCGGGTTAGGATCGTGCTGCCTTTGGGGTTGTATTTTGACATGGGGTTGGTCGTCGGTGCTGGGCTGGTGTTAGGGATGGTAGATACTGTTGACTGATATGGTGCATGGGGCTGGCAATAGTGTATGGGCTTGTTGAAAGGGGTTCACAACGTGGAGTGTGATGACGTTGCGTATTAATCATGTGTCGTTGGGCGTTGTCCAGACCTCAGAATTTCTCGGTGGTCTGAGACCATCGGGGGGTGTTGTTGTGCCACGTGGTGTTAGGGTGGAAACGGCGTGCTTGGTGTTCTGATCGTGATATTAGTTGTGGACGTTGGTGGGTTGCTAGTGGACATGATACTTTGGAAATGCTCGGTGGGTTGAGCTTCTCGGGGTTGTTGTCGAGACACCAGGCGTCAGGGTGGAATCGGCGTGATGATTGTCATGGACGTTGGTGGCCTGCTAGTGAATGTGATATGTGATATCACCGGTGTGAGTGGAACCTGGTGTCGAGTGGTGCGATCAATTGGGGCGGCTGGGGGTTGGTTGGTTTGCGTATCGTTTCTTGACCACGCCGGGACTTTTTGGACCATGTGCTGTTGGTGGAGTTAGCGTGGGTGGTATGTGGTCCAATGCTGGAGTCGTTAATTGATCCTTTCGCAACATGATGTATTCCTTGTCCATGATGGGTCCTGGGAGGGGTGAGGGAACAAAGCGTCATCATTCAAGGTGAGGGGAAAGGGTTGTCTCGGAGGAAAGCGGGGATGGTATAGTGATCAGGGGGGTCTTGTTGTGTTAATGTGGGGGGTGCCTTTAGCTGGTGTCGGTCTGGTGCATCCTATAATCTAAGGGGGTTAGTGCTACTTACTGTAATTCCAATAATGTGAGGGCATGTGTCATGAGCTTGTACCATTCATGATAGTTGATAATAAAAAGGGAATTTGTTCAAAAGATAAGTTATACAAGGTTACAAGGGTCTCCTACTTTTTACCCTTTCCCTTCTTTGCTATTTCGAATGAATTGATGTTGGTTTAATTTATTTAATTTAACCGTGTAATCTTAATTAATAATTCTTGACTGATTTTATTTTTTTTAATTGGGGGGGGGGG
>CM055403.1:133281103-133292257 GCA_029228625.1 Pseudolycoriella hygida | reverse complement strand
GAACTCTCATATGGGGAAAAAATAAATGAATTTAAGCAATCTCAGGATGATCGTTAATTCATATTAAGCACAGGTATGTATGTGTGGGGGGGGGGGGGTTTAATTTACCGTTCGGAAGTGTAATAATTCGTAGGTAGTACTTAATGTTCTCATTGACTTTAAAGGTAAAGATTAAGATTTCTATTAAATTCATTCTGATCCTTTCACAATGTGGCAAGCATATTTCCTCGCGCGTCTCGTGTCGACTCGGTCAATTCGCGGCGTCTTTGGTCGCGTCATATAGGTCTTTGGGGTTTTTCTTTTCATTATTAAGGTTTTTCTTTTTGCATTTTAATATTGTCATTCAAATATTTCAGGCGATTACTTCCCTATACTAACTTATAGCTAATACTGCCGGTCCAGTATGTCTTTAATACTCATGAGCATTGAGTAAGTTCGTGGCTTTATTTGCCAGGGAACATTGAATTATTCTTCAATGTTATCATGTCCTATATTAACTTAAACCTACTTCTGTGTCATTCTCGAGTTTCGTTAATTTTCAGCGGATCTGTGGCCTCATTTGCAAAAAAAAGATGCTTATTCATTCTGAATGCTACCCTGTTCGTAGTCTCGCCTTGAAAAAGGCAAAAACATTTCGCAATTGTTGTTTCGTTATCATATTATTGTATCAAACGTATTCAACACGACAGAAAAAAAAGGGGGAGGTGAATAAGAAACATTCTTTAAGTGGTTAATTTCGATTATGGTTGTTTCGTTATTATACTGTCATACTAAAAGTGTATATACCATTGGAGGAGGTTAATGATTAATAAACATTCTGAATGTTACTCGCTCAGTCTTACTCTGTCGTGTAAGTGCAAAATTAAAATATTAGTGAAAGAGAAAAAATATGTCCTTATAATTAGAGTCATTTGTTCGGGAACGTTAGCAATTTTCGTTTCATTTAAAATCCCTATCCTACCTGAGATTTCAATTTTTGAATCTCACTCTGATCCGTCGTATGTACCAGGGTTGGCCTGTACGATTATATAATCCAGGGGTATCCGGCACCCCCAACATATTATGGATGCCTTTCGTCCCTGGTGGGAATTTCTCATAGCCTTCTGAGGACTCACTGCTGGCTCTTTTTGAGTTAATAACCTTACAATATTCTTTTTTTTTTTTTTTATTTTTTACTAATGGAAACCATTTTTATTTTAAATTAATACATATATAAAGAATTTTATAAATAGAAAATCTCATTTAACGTATCCGAAGTTGGAAGGATACTTTTAATGCAAAAAGATATTCTCTGGATTAGGAAATTTTTTGAGCGACGATCACCTGTGACTTGGTTCAATTTTTTTCCTATTTTATTTATCAAATATATAGAATCCTCTGACCACGGTCCGAAAGTCTCCACTGCGAAAGCGACAAATTTATAGTTTTGTGATTTGATATACGAATAGAGCCCATGCTTCCGATTTTGTGCAAATGCTGCTGCCGAACCTGACTTCGCTGACGACTGATATAAATAGCTATCTGCACCCGTATCGATACAGGTGGCGTCCCACACCATCGATTGACCTTTTTCCCAAGGAATTAACGTTAGACCGTCTGGTTTTTTTCCATCATCCCTTGAAAGTCCAGTTGGTTCTAATTTAGAGGGGACGTTGATTGACATTAAAGAACGGTGTATAGTTTCATTTATTTCTGTATGCCTTGAAAATCGACTTGCGGCACTCTTTTGACAGTTGAGACCATGAATCCCATTTTCGTGAACGATTGAGCCGCACGGACAAGTATATTTTTCACAAACTTTGCTACCCAACCGAAGAGCAACACAGATGCGGAATGTGTTATTGTCCATAAACGTTCCTATGTTCGGAGATGGGTACGCATTCAGCCATGCACCCGATTCTTTGTGTTGTAATGAATTAAATCGAGCCAGGTCTAGTGGTAGGTTGAAATTTAAATTTTCGATAATTAGACGTTTTGTATTAATCAAATCCCATTTCTGTTGACTTCGCTTCTCTTCGGGAATGTTGCTATTGAAAGAATTCCACTCCAATAAAGCATCATTAGCAATTGAAGTATTTGTTTCATCTGGACTATGTAGAATATGAGAGATGAGAACGCTTACTCCATTTACTGAGCTTAAGAAAGCAGGTAGTGAAATATCTTCAAATCGTCGAATACCAAGGCCACCAAGTTTAACTGGCAATGATGCTTGCAACCATTGTGTTTCATTGAGGCTCACGTTTAGTATTGATTCTAGTGATTGCCGAAGACCATCCATAGCTGATAGAAAATTTTTGAATTTCCAAGTTGGTGATGTGCGCATGAAATATGTTAATTTCGGTATTGCGAAGCAGTGTTTTAGCAGAACGTAAGCTGTGTGTGCATTTAAATTTTTTAAACGATCAAACATAATTTGCGCCCGATTCAAAATGGCAATTGACATATTTTTGAAACCTTCATCAAGAATTGGAGCTCCCAAAAGATTTAAATCTTCTTTAGATGTCACACGAATTCCGGGTGCCACTGATTGAAATTTTCTAACAACTTCCTCATCAACTTCTCCGGAACAAAAGAAAATTTCACATTTAGCAGGATTAATTTCTAGTCCAATTTTTTTTGATAATTCAATCAACAAGATAAAATCTGCAAGGACTATGTCTGCGTAGTCGCCGAATGTATATAATATTCTTATGTTCTAACTCTAGTATCTTATCTATTATCTTCCTAACGTAAAAACTCCTAATGTTGCCTATTTCTAACCTGCTCGATTTAATGCTTTCAATGCTGTCAATTTTCAAATGTAATTTTTTGTTTACGGTAACTTCTGACCCATCTGGTCTAATCCTTTCGTTCTTGTGGCTGTCCGCATATTTCCCTTTGCCTATTTTTGCTATTGTCCTAACAACCCTAATCCTTTTCTCCTTGTAATTCCTAATTGCCGATTTGTTCTCAAATTTCAGTTCTGACTCGACCGGGCTAACGACTTCGACGACCGGGTCTTCCTGATGCCCTACATGGGGTTCTGTAGTTGTCGTTACGGTGACGCCACTCGTTACATTCTTCTCTGGTTCCGCGGCTGGTGGTGTCGTTGTTACTGTCATTTTTATGTAGTCTACGCTCAAATTGAATTCCGGGTCTACTGCTTCCGGGGTGCACCGTGTTAGGAACGGGTGGCATAGACCCTTGCACGTGAAGTGTAGGAAGCCATTCCAATCATCATAGTCTTCCAATTGGCCGATGAGGTTTAGTATCGCTTCTCTCCAATACCATGGGCTTACCTTTGGCGCTGTCCACGAGCTGGTCACGTGCATGCCCTGTTCGATTTCCTGGATCTTCTCGTAGATAATATCGAATTTGCAGTGTTCCGTTCCTGGGCACACGACGTTATGGAGGGTTGAGCAGCACATTGGCAGATCCCTACCGTCGTTGGGGTTAATGGGTTACTCGGGATTCCCAGAGGGTGTTACTATCTCCCACAGATCGGAACTCAGATCTTGTAAAGTGCGATGGGTACGGTGGTCTAAGTGGCTGACGGCTTCGCCCCACAATTTCTCCTTGAAGGATCTAATGAGGAATGGCATTTCATCCGGGTGGGCGCCAATAGTGCACATTTCGCAGTCTAGCAAAAACTCCTCTAAATCCTCGCCTCCATCCGGATGGGGTTTTCCGTCGTAGTATGCGATGGAACTTGTTGGGCGGGTTAGTTCCTTGGCTGTTCTAATCGGTCGATTCTTTGTATCTTGTTGGAGTGTATTAGGTGGCGACATAGTGCGGGTGTCCGTGGGTCGTCGGGTGGTGGAGGGTAGCGGAGAGTGCTGATATAGATTGAAGGCTCGACGTCAATTTCGTAATTTAAGGTAGATCAACATTGACCTATCAGAGGGCTTCCTCTCTTTTACAAAATTCCTATCATTCAAGGGTTTCTGGGAACATCGGATGCATTTCTAGGGTTGTCAATCTATTGTCTTCAAAAATTATTTTTAAAAAGGGGATGTCGAAATGTAATTCCCAATTGTTCAACTCCAAAAATAAATGTAAGATGTAAACTTCCCAAATATTCAGATCGAGGGAAAAAGGTGATTTTGAAAATGAGAAAAAATTAAAAAAAAAAATTCTCAACTGCTAACGTTGTCACTTCGAAATTCTCGAAATTTTTAAAATTATCCCCATAAAGTTATGAGCGGGGGAAGGGTATGTTCAAATTGAGAGAAGGAAAATTTTCAACAATTGTTTTGATTTTTAAATAGGTTGTGGCCTTGCGGAAAAATCAATTTATTTTTTAAAGGGAGGAATGATTAATTTATATAATTAGTAATAGGTTCGACAGTAATTTACAATTTTTCGATGATAAATCTCAATAGTTACCGACGGGGTTGAGCTCTTTTGGTTAGAACTAGTTTCGTAATATGCATTAGAGTAGTAAAATCAAAATTCTGAACGAACAATTCACTCATAAAAATTTAAAGTTTATAACTATCGCTTAATTATTCAAACTCTTATCTTGTGTTGCGGGGTATGCATCGCAACTATTCATACAGAATTTCCCCCAGTGGGAGTTCCTGACGTGCCTTCGCACTTCCGAGGTGCAGATGAGAGAATTCTTTAATGAATTCTCCCCACAAGGGATGCCAGCTGTCGCACTTCGGTCCTGGTGATGGGAGGAGGCCTGCGACCACAATCTTATACCTTTCTTGGTTAAAAGTAGACACGGTAACTTAGATCGTTACAAATCCTTTCTATTTATTCCAGTTGATCCTGCAACTTTCACGCGAGTTACAAAACACAACGATAACAATATAACCACTAGCACTACATACAATGATTGATTATATATTCTAGTGTACGACGACTCCTTATCACAACTAAATTATTACCGCTCATGGTATTAATTCACGTATAGATTTACTAGGTCAATGTGTTACACTTGCCGACACGTATCCGACGTACTCAGCAGAGAATTGGTTTCTTCGGGAAAGTTATAGAGTTTGGTCAGGAGAACTTTTTGGGATATTAAGAAAATGGCTGCCAGCTGTCAAACTGGCGCCATCTTGAATTTTCCCAAGCAATAAATTAGGTTTTTTTTTGGTTTTCGAATTTTAGCTTCGGAATGACAATACTTGAGAGTTGGTTTCTTCAGGAAAGTTATAGAGTTTCATCAGGAGAATTTTTTGTTATCATTAGTAAATGGCTGCCAGCTGTCATAGCGGCGCCATCTTGGATTTTCGTTTATGCTTTTTCGGTTTTCGAATTTTAGCTCCGAAATGACACTACTTAGAGAGATGGTTTCTTCTAGAAAGTTATAGAGTTTAATCAGGAGAATTTTTTTGTATCTTAAGAAAATGGCTGCCAACTGTCAAACTGAAAGTGGTGAAAAATTATTCCGCTGGTGGGTCCGGCATTTGTGACGCAATTTTTTTAACACAACGTAATTTTGTTTTGAAAACAGCGCTGTAATTTTTTAGGAAAGGTTCTATTCAAACTTCTGCGTATTATCAGCGATAGCGTCAACTGACCAAATGTCAGTTTATTAGCTTTTATAATATTGTTCATAGATTGTCGTAAAATGTGGCTGGAATTACCACACAGACTCACGGACTGCGCCACACTCTACCTTTAAAGAGGTTTTTGTTGTGATAATTAGTTAACGTCAAGAATGGAGAGCGATAAATATCGATAGCGGCCGGGCTCTTTCTTTTTTACTTACTGCGTCAGTGTAATATTCAATTATTTATAGATAATTAAAGTTGGGACATTCATTGTCGCTTGTCGCCCATGAGGAAGTTGTCAAATTGCAAATTCCTTCTTCCTTCTTCCTTCTTCCTTCTTCTTCTGCTAGGGCTCTATGTGTTTTTTGTCCATAACTCGGGAAAATCTTTTCCGATTTTGAACATTTTTTTTTTGTTTGAAAGATCTAGGCATGGCCGACAGTTCATAAAAGAAACTTTTGCCTGTGCTTAGGGCTCAAGTGGGCTATGTCGTCGGTCCTAAGGTCGGCCCTAACCAAAAAACAAATTTTTTTGCTATGTTACAGAGGAAAATGAGGGAAACATTTTTGGCTATGGAACTATGTGTCCGAGGCCTCTACTTAGGCCACTAGGTCGGTACTAAGGTCGACCCTAGCCCAAAAAATGTTTTTTTTTTGTAGAGAAAATTGAGTAGAACATTTTTCTATATTTGGGGGTCAATTTTGTACTTTCCGAAAGGTTTTTTTACACCGTTTCTTCGGACGGGTTTTTCAATATTGCCCTATCGGCAGTTTCCAATATAAATTCATTTGGACGCAATTTCATACACTAAAGAGTTAAGGCAATGCTTACTTAAATACGTTCAAGTCTCTTCATAACATCAACTCTGTTTGCCGTTTTCTTTTTTTCTCAAGGGTGAGGAAACCTTCAAAAGGCACCTGGTCCTCCTGGACCCAGGTAGTGTTGGATTTTTACCAACTAAAACCTCCTTCCTTGATCGCCACGCTCTCGTCTCCCCGGAACCGCCTCACAGCATTCTCAGATCAACTGCCAGTCTTCGTTGATCGTCTCTCCATGCACTTTGTAGCTTCACCATTATCTTCGCAATTGCGTTGTCCGCTACTTTCCACACTTCTTCGTCGCGACACATTTCCGATATTATGTTGTCGGCGTTTACGTCTGGCCTGCTCGCAGCTATCAGCTCACATCGCTCCTGTTCAAAACGGGGACAGACAAACACAACGTGCTCTGCGGTTTCTTCCTCTTCAACGCATGTCACGCAGAAAGGTGATTCCGCGTGTCCAAACCTATGCAGGTACTTCCTGTAGCACCCATGACCCGACAGGAGCTGCGTCAGGTGGAAGCTAACCTCTCCGTGTTCCCTATTTACCCATGTGGTTACGTCCGGGATAAGCCTATGAGTCCACCTTCCATTTTCCGCGGAGTCCCACTCTCGCTGCCATTGACTCAGTGATTCGACTCTTACTTGTGCCCTCACTGTTCTGGTGTTTTGGCCCCCCCTTTCCTTCAGTCTGTGGCATTCACTGTCTTCCATCAGCATTATGCATATAGGCATCGTTCCGGCTATCACACATACCGCTTCCGAGGAAATCGTTCTGTATGCGCTTGCTACCCTTATGCTTGACAACCTCTGGGTTTTTATCCTACGGTTCCTCTTTGTGTCTAACGCCCTTATCCACGCTGGTGCCCCGTAGCGCAGTATCGATTGGGTAACACTTGCTAGGAGCCTCCTTTTACTGCTGCGCGGTCCAAACCCATTCGGCATTATCATGGCCAGTGCTGCATTGGCTTTCATTGCCTTTTCGCACGTATAATCTACGTGGGCATTAAAGTTTCCACGATCGTCTAACATGACTCCAAGGTCCATATTTGGGGGTCAATTTTGTGCTTTCCGAAAGGTTTTTTTACACCGTTTCTTCGGACGTGTTTTTCAATATTGCCCTATCGGCAGTTTCCAATATAAATTCATTTGGACGCAATTTCATACACTAAAGAGTTAAGGCAATGCTTACTTAAATACGTTCAAGTCTCTTCATAACATCAACTCTGTTTGCCGTATCTATTCTGATACGTACGGGTCCCTTCATATGTTTCTTCTAGGGCCGACCTTAGGACCGACCTAGGGGAATAAGGAAATGCCTCGGACACAAACTTCCATATACAAAATATTTCACTCAGTTTGCTCTGCGACATAGCAAAAAAACTTTGAACAGACCTGAGGCCCACTTCAGCCCTAAGCACAGGCACCGGGACCAAATTAGTTTTTGAATATAATTCGGTACTTGATTACCTCTCAAATAGAAAAGGAATCAACTAAATCAGTTAAGCTGTATCCAATTAATGTAAGCAAACACGTTGGGCCCTAGAAGAAACTCAGTTTTTGGGGTCCTGACTGAGTCCAAGGGTTTCTAATCAAAAAATTTTCTTCCATAAAACGGGAGACAGTCCACACCTGTCGATCAAAACAAAAATTGAAAATCGGAAGAGATTTACTCGAGTTATGCAAAAAACATATTGAGCGCTAGCAGAAACTCGTTTTTACTGCTCTAGCTATATCCTAGGGCCTAGTTTCTTCCACTAATTGTTGGGCTTTCATAGACCTGTCGATTAAAAAAACAATTATGAAAATAGGAAAAGATTTACTCGAATTATGACTCGGTTTTAGTGCCCTAGCTAAGTCCAAGGACTCAAATTTGAAAACGTTTCTTGCATTATTTTCCGGCCATGCCCAGACCTTTCAAACAAAAAAATATTTATGAAAATCGGAAAAGATTTACTCGAGTTATGTACAAAAAACACAAAGTGCCCTAGCAGAGACTCGTTTTTAGTACCCTAGATAAGTCCAAGGACTCAAATTTGAAATAGTTTCTTCCATAAATTGTCGATCATGCCCAGTCCTTTCAAACAAAAAAATATTTACGAAAATCGGAAAAGATTTATTCGAGTTATGTACATAAGACCAAAAACCACTTAAACGGCCCTAGCTCGGCGGCTCTTGAGCCGAAAGTGCCCAGATTCAATACCGTAAAAGATATTAGGATTACCTTTCAGGAAAAAAAAAAGTTTTTGAAAATCGGTTGTGTTTTACTCAAGTTATCGCGGTGACAGACGGACGGACGGACGGACAACGTTTTTATTGTTAATTCGCCATCTAAGAACCAGGATCGATGCTCCCCACCTACTCCCAGGTCGAAATTGGGGTGGTTACAAACGTCGTGGTTAACGCATAAGACCCCTTCTCGAAGAACTTCGTTCTTCGTACGGGTCTAAACCTATGCAAGGGACCCGTACGTATCAGAATGGTTGTGGCAAAAAGAATAGATGTGGTGGCAAACAAAATACTACATGGGGTGAAAAGTCCGCGGCCTCACATAGAGATGGCGTCATTACTTCAGAATTTTTGTTAACATTCAGTAGTACCACCCTTTACTTGTCTACAGCCAAAATTTCCTGACATTTGGTGTCATAGTTTTCGAATTACTGTCAATAGAGTGACGCAGGTTTTTTTTGTTCGTAAAAAATGGAAAATAATGAATTCCGTGTGTTGATTAAACATTGTTTCTTAATGGGAAAAAATACGGTGCAAAGCAAAGAATGGCTGGATAAGTGTTATGGCACATCTTCTCCGTCGTATACAACGGTCAAGAAGTGGCATGCTGAATTTAAACGAGGTAATACAATCACCGATGATGCCCCACGTTCAGGACGTCCAAGTGAAGCAGTTACTGAAAAAAACATCAAAAGAATCCATCGTATTGTTTTGGCTGATCGGAAAGTTAAAGTTAGTGAAATAGCTGACATCCTCAAAATATCAACAGAACGGGTGCGACACATTTTACACGAGTATTTGGACATGAAAAAGCTTTCTGCGCGATGGGTGCCGCGTTTTCTAACAATTGATCAAAAGCAGCACCGTATTGACGATTCAGAGCGTAATTTAGCTTTGTTCGAGCGTAATCCAACGGAGTTTTTGCGTAGATTTGTCACGATTGATGAAACGTGGATTCATTACTATACACCAGAGTCCAATAGACAGTCTGCAGAGTGGTTAGAATTTGGTCAAAGCCGACCGAAGCGCCCAAAGGCACAGCGTTCTGCAGGCAAGGTTATGGCCACGATTTTTTTGGGATGCGCATGGCATAATATTTATCGACTATTTGGAGAAAGGAAAAACAATAACTGGCGAGTACTATGTCACATTATTGGAACAGCTCGACAACGAGATCAAGAGAAAACGACCGCATATGCAGAAGAAAAAGGTCCTGTTTCATCATGACAATGCACCAGCGCATTCATCAACTGTGAAACTGGACTCTTTGGGCTATGAATTACTCCACCACCCACCTTACTCTCCAGATCTGGCCCCCAGCGACTACTATTTGTTCCCAAACTTAAAAAGATGGCTACAGGGAAAAAGATTTTACTCTAATGATGAGGTGATATCCGAAACAGAGGCCTAGTTTGCAGGGTTGGAGAAATCCTATTATACCAAAGGTATCCAAATGTTGCAGGACCGTTGGACTAAGTGCATTTCCCTTCAGGGAGACTACGTTGAAGAATAAAATTAATTTCATATGTAAAAGTTAGTTCTTTCATTGCAAGGCCGCGGACTTTTCACCCCATGTAGTACAATTAGAAAACTTATATTTTGCTCAGTTTCGTTTCTGTTGATTGACCAGCTGGTGCACTCATACATAGAAACATAGAAAAATTTTTGCTTCTGTTGTATGTTCTTCAACTGGTTTATTGCCGTTGTGTATGAAAAGAACACTACTACATGAACCCTTTGTTAACTGCACATGTTGCAAATAATTTATCATTTTTTATTAATTTTGAACTAAATTGAAACCAAATCAGTTCAATATTATTAAAAACATATCAAAAAACACTCTTATTGTTTTTAGTAAAAAAAAAACGGCAAAAGAATTCGAAATCTCATCTAATTTGCAAAAAAGTACCAAGCCACAATAATTCCGCTGAGCCATTATTTGATTACAAAACTTGTTCTGTATTTTGACCATATTCAATTCATTCACACAAGTGTCCATGCGTATTTAGAAAAATGATTTAATTGCAACTCTAAAAGAACACATACATGTAAATTACACACATTTCGCATTATGATTTCGTTATTGAAGGGATTCTGTTTCATATTTTTATTTAACTAAATTCATAATAGTAGGGGTGCTTTCTTCAGAAAATTGGTTCCGCTAGCAGTAGTAAATGTAACTTGTTTGATAGCATAAATCGTTTTTGGTGAAAAACTGTGGAACTAATTTCTGTTCTGTAAAATTGAAAATCAATTTTCCGGCCGGGAAAGCGATTTATACGAAAGAATTAAAAATCAAATAACTTCTTAGCGGATGAGTATTTTTCAGATTTTCTTTCTATGAAGAGATTGATCCAATGTCGACATTTCGTGGAAGAAATTTATTTTATAAAACAAAATGGCGTCAATATTGGGTGGGAAACTGGTCAACGTTGGGATGTCGGGCAGGTAACAAATACAAATCGATTTTGATAAAGCGGCATTTTGCGAAATGGTCAAGATTAGATCTTTCTAATTCTGCTCGGCGAAACTTCATCCAATTGGTGGTTCTGAGGGTATTCAACTTTCCCCGTATTCCAAGTTCCCCGTATTCCAAATTCCTCGTATTCCAAGTTCCCG
>CM055403.1:133250099-133280603 GCA_029228625.1 Pseudolycoriella hygida | reverse complement strand
TTTTGAAGGTTTCCTCACCCTTGAGAAAAAAAAAAAAAAAAAAAAAAAAAAAAAAAAAGGGGCTACGCAGGCTTTATCATTTTCGCGTGTTGTCTATTCTGTGAGCCAAAGCATATTTTTTCTCGTTTTAAATAATGCTGCGTTAATAATACTAAAATCCAAATGGGCGAGAAAGGCACTATCAATCAAAACACTTTCTTTGTCGCAAAATTACTCCACTTCCCCCGTATTCCATCTCCCCCGTATTCCACTTCCCCCGTATTCCACTTCCCCCGTATTCCACTTCCCCCGTATTCAACATTCACCGTTTTCCACTTCCACCGTATTCCATGTTCACCGTATGCAAAGTTCCCCGTATTCAACTTTCCCCGTATTTACGGGGAACTTGCCCCGTATTCCACTTTCCCTGTATGCAACGTTCACCGTATGCAACGTTCACTGTATTCCACTTTCCCCATATTCCACGTTCACCGTATTGAACGTTCCCCGTATTCCACTTCCCCCGTATTCAACGTTCACCGTATTCCACGTTCACCGTATGCAACGTTCCCCGTATTCCACTTCCACCGTATTCAACGTTCACCGTATTCCACGTTCACCGTATTCACTTGCTACGTATTCTACTCAAAGTAATCTCATTAACTCAAAAAATCTTCATTCTGTTACTATGACGAGACCGTTATAATCAAGAAAAATGGCTACTTCAGCCAAATAACTAACGTATTCTACTCTGACACTTCCCCTGACTTGACTGACTTTTGGCCGATTTTCAATTTCCACCCTTTCTTGACCCATAACTCCCTTATTTCAGAACAATATCTAACCCTGGAACATGTTTTCTCGACGTTTTACACCATACCCAACAACATATCAAAAATTAATTTTTCAGTAATTTTCGGGCAGCGGAGCAAATTTTTGTCCATTTTTGCCTCCCTTGACCGACCCTGGACACCGAACCGCTAAACCGATTTTCTTAAAATCGGTTCCGCTACCTTCACACTGCCAAATCCTTTCATTTGACACCTCAATGGCCTCATTCCGGCAACTACCGGCCGAGATATTGGTTAATAAGTGCTCCAGCTCTGAACAAAATCGCCAAATAATGACCTATAGCTCGGGAGTATGAAACTTTTTCACCCAACATTTTTCAGCAAATTTGTTGCCCCAAGCCTCCACTATCGATTGGCACTCAAAATTTATCTCTACTTTGTCCAAGAGCAAAACAACAAAGTGAGGAAACCCCAAAAATTTAACAGTTTTCGCTACCTAGCTCCTCCGCATGAAGTCGGATCAAAAAACTTTCTTCTACAAAGTTGTAGGCCATCAAAAACTCTAAGACTTTGCTTCGCCGACCAAATCTCTAATACGTCATCTTGACTGACTTTTGGACGATTTTCAATTTTCACCCTTTCTTGACCCATAACTCCCTTATTTCAGAACAATATCGAACCCCGGAACATGTTTTCTCGACGTTTTACATCACACCCAACAACATATCAAAAAGTATTTTTTTTTCTTCGCCAGTGTAAACGCAATTAAACGAAAAAATAACGGGATCGTGACAGACAGACTTATAAATAGACGAATAGACGAATAGACGCATAGATAAACAGACGGACATTAGAGGTTTATAATTAGTAATCAATGTTAAAAGAGTGGATCTCAGAGAGGCAATATCCGGGAAAATGAAAATAACAATATATAGTAGGAGCTTGCATGATCCTTGTTTTTTACAAAATTTTTGAAACGCCCATATTAAATCGAGAAAAGAAACGACATCATCACAAGTTTTGAAGAAACATGACTTGCTTTTCTGATCTCTCGGCCTTGTGTTGGCTGCGGACGCCTTCTTCATTGTTGAGTGATTCCTTACCTGTGCTATCCTGTATACTCTTAAGATCGGTATAATTTTTCAATTTTTTTAGTTTAAGAAAAGTCAAGAAGATTTGTACATTCTTCAGTGAAATTTCTAGTTAGTATGTTTTTCTTCATGAAGTTTGATTGAATGAAATTATTTCGCTGTAATTTGTAGATTAACGAATTGTTTATATTTTGTCAATTATTATCTTTGATAAATGCAAATTCCCTTCACGGTGCGAGGCACAGTGGGATTGCAAATGTTATAATATAAAAAATTGTAAAGATGGTTTTGAATAAATTGAAATTGAAATTGAATCGCTGATATCTGTGGAGTATACCATTGATAAATAGTCAACTCAAAGCAAAAACGAATGTCCCTGAAATTTAAGAGCTCACATTATTGCTTGGGAGAGGTCGGAAATTCGAGTCTGGTATCATAACAGCTCTTCGAAGGTGACGCAGTTGAAGCATAGATATTTTCCGGACTAGTTATCCTCACCGTTAGCGCCAGAGACATCCACATGGGAAACGGGAGAGACGTAATCGTCATAGGGAAATTCCAACGTCGAGTAGCAGGCAAGTGGGATTGATTGAAGAGAAGTTTATTTAGTCATAAATATGTCCAGTCCATCAGAGAGCACCTCGTAGTCACAATGTAACACTTCAACCACCAGAACTGGTTGAAACTTGTACTTTTGCATAAATAACAATAATCCAATCGCGAACGCAACTGAGAAATCTCTCGCTAAAGCAGGTAAAAATTAAGCGCAAAAGTGAAATTTTATTTCAAATTTGACTGTCAACTAATAATCAGAAAATAAGCCACTCATTGAAATAAAATAGCTAACTCACTCTAAGCAGAAGGAGGTTAATTAAGGTCGAAATAAATAAAAAAAAAATTGAGACAGAGTTTCCTCCTCGGGTCGCAAATAATGTTTATTAATTTAATTAAAATTGCAGACTGTAAAGGCAGTAGTCTCAAAGCATTCTTATAAGGAAATTCGCACCCTTAACTAATCTAGGCTTAAGGTGTTTAATAAGATACTATAAAGTTTGACCTCGGTTGTGATATAGCGTAGTTTCCCAGGGCTCAGCGATTAATAGTTAATACTTGCCTAAAAATCGGAGTATTTGAATGTAGAAAATAAGGTTACTCACATTCATGCCAACACATAACAGAAAAGTTTGCGATCATTTTTCACCAGCTGTAAATACAAAACAGAAAAGTTGATTCTTGCGTGAAAAATGTTCGCTATTTCTTTAATCACAATCAAGTCGCATGCCTAAGTCTTAAGAATCATAAGGTACGAAATCAAGGTGCTTTTCTTCTTAAACACGATTTCTTTTCTTGAAGACATGTGCCACGAAATTGACATGAAAACTGAACCAGCAATTGTTCAAATAATGCGTTACATCTATCGAAAAACCAAAAAGCAAAAAAAAATATATTTAGTCAAATGAATTCGAACAATACAGTATTGTGCACGTCAAAGTATTTTTTTTTTCATCAAATTTTCTATCGAGACAAGAAAAGAGAGACTACCTTTTAGTTCCCCCTTGTAATATTAAGTCCTTTAAGAAATATCGTTACATAAGAAATGCGTGAATTTTGAAGAAATTAAATGTGACATCTGTTCGTTTAACACACATTTCCAAACGTAAAATTATATTTATAGTCAATGGCTATAATAGATCGTGTGCGATCATTGATCGTCGCATCTGCTCAGGGTGTTGTACCGATTTTTATTTTTTCTACGTACGTTGTACATAGATCTACTTTATTATTTTCATAAATGATTTACCAGAAATGCCGTTCTAATCCCTAAAAAAATTATTTGTTCGTTCCATCATCGATTCGGTTAACAAGACGGTTGGTACTTGAAGTTATAACTTTTACAACAACGGAGAAATGAATGTTTACATATTTTATGGATGCATTGCGGTTTATGACGTTGCAAACGTCTTCAAAATATTCAATCAAGACGAACAAATCATCTGCCGCGCCCCTTACAAGATTTACTTTTTATCTTCTTATGCTAAAAACTATGAGTGAAAATGTTTATCACTTTTCACAGTCTTTACTTGACGGGCATAATAAACAGCTAACAAATTACGACTAGCTTTAAGAGTACCCGACTCGGCACATATGAATTCGATCTCATGGAATGTGTAATCTCATACTCAATATTTATGTTTTCAACGAAGAAAATTGTTATAATTTGAAAATTCATTAAAATCACTAAATGTACCTGACATTTGGGACCAAAGTCCTTGAATTCTTTTCATAGTGCATTTAAATTCTAAATGTTACGCTTTGATTTTTGTCATATGTAAAGTTATATTCAGAATGTCAAAACGTAACACATAGAAGTTAATTCCACTGCAGACAAGTTTCCTCTAAATGTTAGACCTTGAGTGCCTATTTACCCTCTTGCATCTACCTATCGTAATTATATTGCTTCGTTCAGAAAACATAAATTCAAATAAAAAAATAAACGAAAAATTGTATTGCGCGGGTATTGAAACCGAGTTAAACTCAACCCTTTCCCTTCCTGATCTGATTTTATGATCTTTTTTATCACAAATTTACTTAACTCAAACCAAACTTTTTACTCAAACACTTAAAATATTTATCTGTTGATCTGTTGCGATCTTAACACTTCCAATAACGCCTTTACCACTCCAAAATAAAGACCGATGCATTTAAATACAAAACGATGTTTTTCGAAAAAGAAAAATTTTTGCCTTCATAGCATGCCACTTACCATACCATACATGAAAATGGTATATTTAGTGTCTGTGTTTCAGGTTAAATATCCATTAAGCGCAATAGGTCAGAACGCCATATAGTTCGATGCAATGTAAACGAACAGCAAAAGGTTAAAATAGCAGAGCATAAAATTTAATTTGTTCATTTCCAACGTCTTCGCGATTTGTGAATTGTAACATAAAATAGGAAATGGAAAATTGGTTAATCTGAGGTTTGATCTAATCGCTGTAATAAAACAACGGATCGAATATATATCCAGTAGAACCGAATAGGTAGATCTTGTACATAAGAGGTACATTCATTTAAAATGTTTTATAACCGAATAAGGAGATTGGTTGAAAATGTACATCTTACCGTCAGTTGCAAGTAGTTGTAGCATTTTCATGTATACTGCGAACATTTCTTAAATTTCATCTTTTGAGCGCCATCGAAACGATAATTTTTGTAACATGCTTGCTACCCAATCTCAGAGCGAATATTTTTTTGGTCCGACAGATTCGAACATTTTCAGTTGAAAAAAAAAATAGCAATCGACAGCAACTTTATACCTGTACGAAGAACGACGTTTGTAACCAGTCGACAATTCGAGTAGAACTCAACCGATTTTCAAAAACTTGTTTTTCCCTAAAAGGTAATAGAAAAATCTTTTATAGGATTAAATCTGGGCACTGTCGACTCAAGGGCTGCCGAGCTAGGATCGTTTGAATCGTTTTTGGTCTTTTGTACATAATTCAAGCAAATCTTTTCCGATTTTCAAAAATTTTTCTTAATCGAAAGGTTTAGGAATGTCTCATATTTTAGGTGCATGTCGTCAGCCCCCCCCCCCCCCGGATTCGTGCTGGAAGGGGCAGACAGTCTATAATTAAGGCCTGAATTTGTGCTCTCGAATGCCATCGGTCCCAGAATTTGTGCTAATCTGGGAGCCGAGAACGAGTCAAAAGAAACTTGAAATTTTCATGTTTTGTTCATTTTGCATGGAAAGTGTCTTAAATTCTTCTTTCGTCTAATTCAACTTAATACGCTCAATTAGTGCTCAATTTGTGCTGGCAAATGGTACCGGTCCCACAATTTTGGATAGTCAGGGAGCCGAGCACAAATTGATTGATTGTGTCAGTTGTTGGATAGGAAAGGGTTCCAAAATTGAGTTGTGATTGATTAGAAGCCCTTGGACTCAGCCAGGACCCTAAAACAGAGTTTCTAGTAGGGCCCTACATGTTTGTTTACGTAAATCGGGTAAATCTTAACCGATTTTGTTGATTCTTTTTGTATTTTATAGGTAGCCGAGTACCAAATTATATTCAAAAACTGATTTGGGCCCAGTGTCTGTGCTTATGGCTCAAGTGGGCCTCAGGTCGGCCCTTGACAAAAAAATAGTTTTTTGCTACGTTGTAGAGAAAATTGGGGTAAACATCTTTATGTATGGAAGTACTTGTCCGAGGCCTCTCCTGAGGGCATTAGGTCTGTCCTAAGGTCGGCTCCAGACAAAAAAAAATGGTTTCTTGCTATGTTGTAGAGAAAATTGAGGAGAACATTTTTGTCTATTTAGGTATTAAATTTTGTTTTTTCGGAAGGGTTTTTTTACACCGTTATTGCTTCGGACGGGATTTTCATACACTTAAGAGTTAAGGCAATATTGAATTAAATACATTCGAGTCTTTTCTTAACAACTCTGTTTGCCAAATCTATTCTGATACGTACAGTTCCCTTGCATAACTTTTTCTTCAATTCAGTAAAGTATACAATCTCAGATAAGAAGGAACTAATCTCAGGGTGGAGCAGGCGCAGCCTCCCTGGACCCCTCTAGAAACGACGCTGGATGAATATAAACATATGCAAGGGACCCATACGTATCAGAATAGATGTGGCAAACAGAGTTGAGGTTACGAAAAGACTCTAATGTATTTAATTAAATATTGCCTAACGTCCACATTAAGTTGTATTGGAAATTGCCGAGAGGGCAATATTGAAAAACCCGTCTGAAGAAACGGTGTAAAAAAACTTTTCCGAAAGCACAAAATTGACTCCCAAGTAGACAAAATTGTTCACCTCAATTTTCCCTACAATCACTTTTTGAGCTAGCGCCGACCTTAGGAGAGGCCTTGGACAAATACTTCCATAGACAAAAATATTTCCCTCAATTTTGTCTAACAATTAGCAAAAAACTATTTTTTGTCTAGAGCCGACCTTACGACAGATCTAGGGCACTGACAAGAAGCCTTGAACAAATACTTCCATACATAAAAATGTTTACTTCAATTTTCTCCGTGGGGTGTGAACCACTTTTTTTCAGAAAAGATTTTTTTGTGATCATTTGGATTATCTGGTGATTATTTGGTGATTATCTGGGAGTGGTTCACCTCTCGATTTTCTCTGCAGAGTAGCAAAAAACAAATTTTTTGTGTAAGGCTAAGGCCGACCTTAGGATCGACCTTAGGACTGACCTAGGGCCTTAAGGAAATGCCTCCGACATATATTTTCACAGAGAAAAATGTTTCACTCAATTTTCTATACAATACAGCAAACAAAAATGTTTTTGTCAAGGGCCGACCTTAGGACCGACACAGTGCCCTTAGCATAGGCCTTGGACACATACTTACATTGACAAAAAAGTTTCCCTTAATTTGCTCTGCAACATAGCAAAACAATTTTTTTGGTTAGGGTCAACCTTAGGACCGTCCTGAGACCCACGTAAGCCCTAAGCACAGACACTGGGGCCCAAAGTTTATGAATATAATTCGGTACTCTGTTTTACCTCTCAAATAGAAAAAGAATCAACAGAATCGGTTAGGATTTACCCGATTTATGTAAACAAACATGTTGAACCCTAGTAGAAACTCAGTTTTAGGGTCCTGGCAGTGTGCTGTGACAAATCGCCTCGTGCAACAACTCCCGCCACGTGTACATTAACATCCATTTTTTTTATATATAAATTCTTTATTGAGACGAAAATTTACAATGTTACTCAATGTTTGAGTGTTACAATTTAGTGTTCAGCATATTCTGCTTTTCATCCTATGAACAAAATGTTTAGTTTGCAATTTACATAGAAAGTTTTATTTTGACGTTTGAAGACATCAAGTTGGTAGGCAGAAGAAAATTAACATCCATTCCAATAACTCCCGCTGTCCATTTAGATCCATTCCAATAACTCCCGCTGTCCATTTAGATCCATTCCAAAATCATCCATTTCAATATCATCCAATCCAATAACTCCCGCTGTCCATTAACATCCATTCCAATAGCTCCTGCTTTAACATCATCCATTTCAATAACTCCCGCTGTCCATTAACATCCATTCCAATAACTCCCGCTGTGACGAAGTCAAACTCTTTACTCTTTATAAACAGAATTGAGTAACGGGCCTGCCACGGCAGTGGCCTTGCTTGTGTATCGTGCTCTGCCCCCGAGCCCCCGCACCTGCGGCGGGCTAGACTATGAAAATTTATCTTGCTAGGGATCTTGTTTTTCTTTAGAAAGAGACTATTTGCACGATGTGCGAATAGTCTCTTCTACATATTGTTGGCTATTTGCACTGTGTACAAATAGCCGAAGGTATATAGAAGAGACTATTTGCACAATGTGCAAATAGCCAAAAATATACAGAAGAGACTATTTGCACACTTAGACGAAGATTCCCTTCATTCGTACTAATTCTAGTTCACCGATACCCAACTCGCACTCAGAAATTGTCTGCACTGGAGCGCTTCGAGTGGTATTAGCGATGAAACATATTTCGTTTGCGATGAGCGGCCGTCATATTTTTAAAATGTCAAAAGTCGTTATAACCTCAACAGTATTACACATTGTGTGCAACGTTTTTTTTTATTAATTTGCAAAACCGAAACATACTTATTCGAATTAAACAATTTTGATACTTCAAAATGCAGGCAAGAAACCACGGGAACACCGTTTTACGTTCGAGGAAAAATGAATGGCGTTTGCAATATACATACAGAGCGCCAAGTGTTACCGATTTCTATCGGGTCTATTGACAATGCCTTACAAGCAAACGTTAATGACACATTCGGCTCGTGTTTGCTTCGAAGCAGGTTTGAATACAACTTTAATGGCATCTTTGAGCAACGTCGTAAAGGACATGAAAGAAACAGACAGACTTTAAAAGTTTAATATGCACCAACCCAGCTCCAATGTGAAAAACCGTAATGTCTGGAATGTGAAGAATCGTTACATTTATAACATAACATATTTTTCGGTCAAAAATATGATATTCAATGTAACCACAACAAATATTGATCAAAAAATTTTGTTAAAAATGTTCTCTTCTTCCGAAACGGCACCTCGGTCCTAATTGACATTAACGTCAATGTTTTGTGACGTTTTGTAAAAGGAAAACTTCTTTAGCTTCGTTACCTACTTAGTTTTCATAGCACTTTTTAAAGGAAAAAGCTTCCTAGCTTTATTCGCCCTCTCGTTCATGTGACATTTTCGCAAGCCAACTAGTTTTCGTTACATTTCGTAAAATGAAAAGTTCCCTAGCTTCGTTAGCCAACTATCTTTTCATGACGTTTCATTAAAGCGCAAATTTCCTAGTTTCGTAGGTCACCTAGTTTTCGTTACATTTCTTAAAAGGAAAAGTTTTCCAGCTTAGCCGCTTAGTTTTTGTGGCATTTCGAAAAAGAAAAAGTTTCGCCACCGAACTATATTGGACAGCGGGAATTATTGGAATGGACGGAGCGGGAGTTATTGCACTGGGCGATTTGTCGTGCTACCTACAAAAAGCATGTTGGGCCCTAGAAGAGACTCGTTTTTAGTGCCCTAGCTGAGTCCAAAATCTCAAAAAAGTGTCTTCTACAAATTGCTGGCCTTTCATAAACCTGTCGATTAAAGAAATAATTATGAAAATCGGAAAATATTTACTCGAGTTATGCACAAAAACTCGTGGGCCATAGCAGAGAATTGTTTTTAGTACCCTAGCTAAGTTCAAGGGCTCAAAATCAAAAGAGGTTTTTTCCTTAAATTGCACAAACAAACAAAAAATTTATGAAAATCGGAAAAGATTTACTCGACTTCTGTACAAAAGGCCAAAAACAACTTAAACGGCCCTAGCTGTTTTTCCTGGAAACTAATGCAACGTTTGGCAGTTTTCTATATTAATGATACGAATCTGTCCTCAAATAGTTAAAAAATGTCATAAAACCCCAAGTAGCGCTTAGGACAACTCATGATAGTTCACTAAATTTCACTCATGTACTCGAAAAAATCAATCTTACTTCAAACTTTTCGAGCAGCATAAATGCCGTTGTTATTTGTGTGTTATTTTGAAGTACTATCCATGCCTAAACGTTCAAAGAAGAACATTTTTCAATAGATGCCATAACTTTTTCGGCATTGGTCCATGAACCTGGACAGTATGAATCCCCATTGACGGCTCTCTTGGAGTCGAAACAGTACTGTAACTTCCGCAGACCTAAATAAACGTTTTATTTGGGTTATTTTGAGTCGGTTTGATCTAATTTGCTATAACATAACTCTTGAAATTTTGGTAAACATGCTTTTCCACGATTTCTACCAGTTTTCGTCATTGAGCACCGCCTAAACTCACTCGGATTCGGTAGCACCCATACACACAATTCATCAGCTTCCCAAAACACAACGTTTTCGGGCTAATGAAATCCAAAGATCTGATGCTTCCGAAGCGAGAGACAGTTCGCTGAAAAAAATTACTTTTGCTTCTGAGCCACGATTGACGAAAACACGTGCGTTGGTTGCTTTAACCTACAAGTTGAAGAGAGTTCGCATTTGTTGTTCAATTGTGGTGTAGAAACAAAAACAATTTTTTCCAGCAAACTGTCTCTCGCTTCGGAAGCATCAGATCTTTGGATTTCATTAAAAATATCTTCATCCGGCGTCATTTTTGGATCAATAATCGTGAAAAAAATGGAAGATCCATCGATTTGACAGTTCTGTCAAATTTATAAAAATATATACGAAATATGCGGCTTATGCGGAATGTACCTCGCATACTTTCGCATACTTTTTTGAAGTGAATTGCCTTACTATTCTATCTGTCTTTGACATTTCTTTAGAAATTCTACAGATTTTGCATGGAAGACGATGCTATAACTGCGAGAAGACAAATTGTATTTTATCTTAAAATGTAGAAAGTCGTGATCTATGCCCGACCAAAGTCCTTCTTTCGGAAACTAGAATAATAAATTAAATGTGACATGTGTATCATTTTTGCTCGAAAACACTTCTAATCTACATTCGAGTAAAAATATTTTGAATAAAATATGAGGTGTGTTTGATGTTTGGTGCATGTCCATGAGCAATATTCATTGTATGACTCATATAAATGCTGCGTGTACCTGTTTTGAAAATGAATATTTATTCTGAAAAAGAGGTGTTTTGATATTCAAATCTGTGTTAAATTGCGATTTATTGCATTGTGTACATTCGGTGCATTGTGTAGAGCCAATTGCAGTTACATTTTTTTTGATTTGTTTGTGAATGCGAAATTTATTATACAAAAACTCACCCAAATTATAGGCGCCAAAGTTTAATGAATGGTTGGCAAACAGCATTTTAAAAACAATAGTTAAAAGTATTTTCTGTTTTTTCTTGTTGGAAATAGAAGCTGCAATTATGTCGTTTAAAACTTGAAGTTTTATGAGATGTAGAAGGTTGAACTTCGGCAGAATTTAGATATTTTTATGATAGGGTCTCCATTTTATTCTTTAAAGCAATCAAAACATTCGGCATTGAAAACATTTGAAAGAGAAAGAATGTGTAAAACGCTGACTGCTGCCTTTTTAGACAAATAATGAACTAGGGTGTATTTCAAAATGTAAATTTTCAGAAAGCAAGAAATAATCCGCACAAAAAAAACTTCCAGTGGGAGTGTGACGCAAGTCTTTATGTCTACTTACAAAAGTTCTGAAATCAGAGGGGGGTGACGCATAGATGATACGCAAAAAAATTGTTTAAGCAAAATTTCGTTGAGTTCAAATAATTGCGTCACAAATGCCAGACCCACCAGTGGAATAATTTTTCAACACTTTCAGTTTTTACGCTGCAAAAAGTTGACTTTTATTTCTTATTGCGTAAATTGTTTAGGGCAAATTTGGATGGACTTTCGCCCTGACTGCGGAATGCCAAGGGTAAAAATAAATCGAGGGGGAAACTACGCGCGTAAATCTTGTCCCACCTAATCACTATTGGTGAGTATTGGTGAGTATTGGTTTTATTGGCGAGTATTGGTGTCTATTGGTGCTATTGGCGTCTAATGGTAGCTATTGGTGGCTATTGGTGGCTATTGGTGTCTATTGGTGGCTATTGGTAGATATTGGTGGCTATTGGTGGCTATTGGAATCCATACTATTTCCTTCTATTGGTCTCTATTGGAGAACTATTTCCCTCTATTGGTGTCTATTGGCGTACTATTTCCTTCTATTCGTGTCTATTGGCGTACTATTTCCTTCTATTTGTTTCTATTGGTGCTATTGGCGTCTAATGGAGCTATTGGCGTCTAATGGTAGCTATTGGTGGCTATTGGTGTCTATTGGTGCCAATAGCGAATGGCACCTGTCCCAGTATTTGCTCGCGTAGTTTCCCCCTCGAATCAAATTCAGAGAATTTGTTGTTGAGTAAAGCCAACTATGAAAAGTCACTCGACACTTTTCAAATCTCTACGGATTAAAGCCCGCAAACTTGGAATCAATCATAGGATACAACTCATTACGTATAAATTTTAAGTAATGAGTTGTATCCTATGATTGGGTAAAAATAAACGTGAACAATGCTAATGTCAACTAACTTTGAAAAGCAATGTAAATCAAAACGTGCAATAAAAATTCCATTTTCTATCAGCAAAACTGCTTATTATTTTGATGTGTCAACCCAAGCAGCAACGATCTCAATCCTGCATATTCATTCGGAAAGTTTAAAGCTAAACTGGAGGGCAAAGGAAAATGTAAGTAACTTCTCAATGACCTCAGAAAACACCCATACCGAATTCGATAAGTCAGTCGGTGTGCAACATACTCCACAAGGAGAACAAATCTCATAAAAATTATGTCAAATAACAAACTAGCTTTCGCACAAATTAAATAACTGACCTACATCCACCTACCACAACGACAGCAATAGTAAACGATACAACATCATCAGAGGCGATTAATCCAGAATATTCAATATTCTCTGCTGAAGCAACGAACAATTATGACTCACATATGAAGGATCTACATCTTCTCGGCAACAGTATTCAGTCCTCAAAACTTGACAAGGCATTCCACATTTCTCCGTTTGACATATCTGTTACACCTGCTGATTTGATTGACTTCATAGCTGCTAATTCTCGAATTGATAAGAAACATATAAAGATACGTCGACTAACGAAACGTGGCCAGGACCTTACCGTATTACGGCGTGTGAATTTTAAGATTGAAACCAATGACGTTATTTCTAAAATTATAAAACGTTCGAATTTCTGGCCAAATCATGTCACAATAAAACCGTGGACTGTTAAAAGCGTGACAGATGCTTCACCCATGAATTTTTTGGCCAACACAACGACGTCAACGATTCACCATGTAATTCGGTTGAATTTGAAACAAGTCCCGTTCCGTCTCGCTCGTATTTGTCCATTTACTACAACAAAATTCGTGGAATGGTTGGTAAAAAAGATCACATCCTTCTTTCCACTTCAACTTGTGACTACGATTTAATTCTTCTTTCTGAGACTCATTTACAGAAGACTAAATTTAGTGCCGAGTTTTTCGATCCCCAATATATTGTATTTCGGAAGGACCGTGAGGACACAGATGTTGATGCGAAGAAATGTGGTGATGTTCTCATTGCTGTTAATTCAATGTATGATAGTGAAGTTGTTGACGTACCAGAACACAAAAGTCTAGAAGCGATTTGCATTAAAGTCCATCTTCGCTCATCCAATTCAAAGCTGTACATCTATGGGCTCTACATACAATATGGTTCCACTGAAGAAGTTTATTTATCTCATTTGAAAGGCATTATTGCAGCGCACTCAATGATTGGTCATATGGTCATGGTGATATTTTCGTTGCAGTTGGTGATTTCAATATGCCTAAAGTTCAGTGGTCATCCAATGAAGATGGTTTTGATTTTCTCCCATCGATTGGTGATTCAGAATCCCGACAAGCGAATATTGCTAGAACGATGACCTCCTCTCTACTGGAATGTGGTCTGTTCCAGATGGCCGATCTACAGAATAAATCACACAACGTTCTTGACCTTGTTTATACAAACATGCCAGAACTGTCCATTGTCAGTGTAGCCGATCTGCCACTTATACCTTCCTCGATGCAAGATGTGGCTCATGTTCAGGCTCAGTGTTTGATCGAATGTGAACAAGTCATAATTCATCTCCATCGCCCGAAATTTTTTACTGTTTTAAGAAAGCTCCATTTGGTCGTATTCGTGAAGAGCTATCTAAAATTGACTTCGCATCTCTTTTCGATGGACAAAATCTCGAAGACCTGCTAAGCACTTTTTACAACAAATGCTATGAAATTTTTGACCTTCACATTCCCAAAGCTTCGATCCGTACATCAAATCATCCTTCTTGGTTCAATGGTAAATTGATTAATCTGAAGAATAGGAGAAACCGAGCCTACAAGCGCTACCAAAGGCAGTCTATTGAAAATCCAAAAAATGCAGATATCTCTTCGTTTTTAGCTGCTAAGGATGAATTTGAGAATTATCGTGACGAATTGTACAATGAAAACTTGCGTGACATACGAGGGGTGGCGCACTTCATTTATTCCATTTATTCCCAAAATTTTTTTTGTTGTTTTTGCGAAATATCTGAACCAAACACATCACAAGTTAGACAAATAAGTTCAAAAAAAGGTTTGCACAAATTATAAAGCATTTAAACCACCTTGAGATTAAGTTTTATTTTTTTGGGAATAAATGGAATAAATTTATTTATTCCATTTATTCCAATTATTCCAATTTTCAACAAAAATTCTTTTAAGTTTTCAAAAGAGGGGTTTTCCACTTTTTGACACATTAGTATGGTTTGTTGTGTGCGTTGCCATCAAAATCAAGTCTATTTGAGGTGTTGACGAATTTGAAAAAATTATCATTTATTCCATTTATTCCCATTTATTCCATTTATTCTCATTTATTCCATTTATTCCCATTTATTCCATTTATTCCATAAACCGCAGAAGTGCGTCACCCCTCGGTGACATAGCCGCCAACTACAAGAAGCAACCCCGGAAGTTTTGGAATTTCATAAACTCAAAATACAAGAAAACGAGCTTACCCGGGAAGATGTTTTACGGAAACGAGAGTGCTACTACTGACGCTGAAAAAGCAAACATTTTCGCTAAATACTTTGCATCCGTATATAGACAATACCCGAACGACGATGAAGAGGATTCCAAACTTCTCTCTTTCATTAGATCTAGAAATGACTATGGATATTTTAACGTGACGATTACAAATGAGATTGTTCAAAAAACCCTTATGAATATGGATTTGAGTAAAGGCATAAGTCCTGATAGAATGGCACCAATATTTTTGCGTGAATGTGCTGATATTTTGTCTATGCCCCTTGCAACAATCTACTCGAAGTCACTGCTGGAAGAATATTATCCAGATCTCTGGAAGATTGGTAACCTGACTCCAGTTTTTAAATCCGGTAAGAAATCAGAACTCACTAACTACCGTGGCGTGTGTGTCTCACCAAACCTTGCGAAAGTGTTTGAAATAATTGTTTTCGAGCAGCTTAGGTACAACATCTATCCGCATTCATCACCTAGTCAACACGGATTTTTTCCTGGTAGAAGAGTAGAATCCAACCTAATGGAGTTATCGATCCTGGTACATGAATCCTTCGAGCAAACTGACTTATTTCTTGCTGATATACACAAAGCCTTCGATGTTATTTACTGTATTCAGTTAATTATGAAATTGGCAAATGAATCTCCAATTCCCTACTCCTTTGGTTCCGATCCTTCTTCCAGCGCAGAAAGCAGAAGGTGAAAATAAATTCCATAGAATCGGATTTAATAAATGTTTTCTCTGGAATCGGGCAAGGCTCCGTGTTGGCAACTTTATTTTTTGTGGTGTTCTTCAATGATTCCGATTGTGCCACTCATCCTACCAAAGACATTGTTGAGAATGACATCCCAGCAGTAAATATCGTAAGTTAATTAAATTGAAGTTTGCCCAATATCATCTTCGAACGTTGTTCGACGTTCATCCGATTTGATAGATGGCTTGGGCCTGGGTTTTTTTTTTGACTTTCACATCGAGAAGTCTCATTAATTTGTTACTGAAAATTAAAATTATTGAAAATTAATTTGTGAAAAGAAATTAAAGTAAAGATAAATAAAAGAAGAAATTATTACCCGCAAGGCGAAGTGTATGTGAAGAAGCATTAGAAGCATTCAAACAAGTTAACGTTTGAAAGAGAATCGCCTATTTGGTGAGGGATTTATATCGAGAGGTCACACGCCCTAATTTACTAAATTAAATAATCTAGATTCAAGTCTCGCTAGTGAAGGGGCTCGCTATAATTTTAAACGCAGAATTTGTATAGAAGAGCACCTGACAGGAGTAAGAATAAGATTTGTCGTTAAATTGATTCTTATATTGACATAACCTCAAAAATAGTTTTTAGTCGCTTCGAAACATACACGTCTTGGTTGGTAGCTTGAGTTGGATGCAGGATGAATACTATAAGTAAGAATTTATTGTAACTAGTAACTAGTGTAAAGTTTAACCTACTGTATCTTTAACTTTGCCTTACAGAAATTTTATACATTTATATCTAAATTGAATTATCGTTATTGGGCTTTCACCAATAAAACTTGATTGGAAAAGTTGGCAGTTTTCATTGGCTGAAGAGAACCCTTTTGAGCTATCAAACTTAATCCGATCCCTGCACCATATTTAACCGATTATCAACATTCTTCAAATTTTTATAATTTATTTGGCGGATCATCGTCATAATGGCTAACAAGAATGCTGATCAATCCAAAGGCAAACCATTGAAGTCTCCAGAGACGATTGAAGAAGACAACGTTAGAATGCATCCCAATACCAGTGAGTACACATTGTCGTCACAAATTTTTGATTCGAGGAGGCAGAGTTGTGATTTATGCACAAACAACGACGACATTGACATGGTTCGTTGTGACAATGAGGATTGTAAAAAATGGTTCCATTTTGCATGTGTGAATGTCACTCGCGAGCAAGTCGAACTAAATATCTGGTTTTGCTTCAACTGTAAAGAAAAATTAACTAGAACGTCTAGTACACCAAAGACCCCAGATACAGTAACACCAAAAGGATCAATAAGATCGTCACACTCTTCAAGATCTCGAAAAGATCAATCTTCCATTGCTAGGTTGCAGCAGCTGGCGCTAGAACGTTTGGAAGAAGAAAGAAGGTTGAGAGAAGTTCGTGACAGAGAATATCTGGATCAAAAGTATTGAATGTTATCTGAAAATATCGAAACTAGCGAAATTAATTCGGACGATAGCCAATCGTCTGAGTATAATGAAAGGGAGTCAAACGTGATCATCTGAATGGATTAGAGCTCAAGAAATACACCACCAAGCCAACGCAATGGGACAACCTGGAATGACGGGAAGAGTGGGTCAAGAGCAATCGCTTGACATCAGTTCAGCAAGACAACATCACATAGATGAAAATCGGTCTGATACGTTTAATGGACTCAGGGAGCGGTATGCTAACATTATTGGACAGGACCTAGATCGAATTCCAAATATAAGGCCGTTTATTCAAGAAGATGCACAACAAAAGGTTTACAGTATTGCTGGAAACGTATAACAGCCAAAATTTGTGAATTCAACCCTCCGTACGAAACCAACAGAAGCAGCAAGATCCAGCCGATCCGAAATCCAAAATTCAAACTGTAAAAAACGATGCGTTAAGTGGAACGGTTAAAACGAATTGTAATGCGTTACGAACGCAGCATGTACCTGCAATGTTCAAGATAGTTCCGGTCAACTTGCATGGACGAAAAAAAACTATACTTACTTTCGCATATCTGGATGATGGATCAGACTTAACAATTATGGAAAAAGAGCTTGCAAATGAATTAGGACTCGAGGGAACACCCGATGTATTCAAAGTGAGATGGGCGTTTAAAAATTCAGAAGAGGAAACTGACTCGGAAACGGTGTCCGTACGAATAGCTGGAGATTTTAAGTCCGCTAAAATTTACAAAATCGAAAACGTACACACCGTCAACAAGCTGTACCTTCCGACACAAAGCATATCCAGAGATTGGCTAGATTCTTTCGAACATCTGCGCAGTTTATCTATGCCAACGTACAAAGACGCAAGCCCACGTATTTTGATTGGATTACATAGCTCGAAGCTAATGGTCTCGCTACAAACAGTTGAAGGACAACATGGTGGACCAATCGCATGTAAAACACGCTTGGGATGGATCATTCAAGGACCTGATGACAATGATGCCGAAGTGATTGATGAAACTGAAGAAAGTGAGACATCATCAAGGTTTTGTCTCAGTGTTTGTGATGCTCAGGCAGATAACGTACTTCATGAACTGGTTAAAGAATTTTTTGCATTTGAAAGTTTCGGAATTCGTGCTTCCGAAAAAATGCTGGAATCAATTCGAGCCAGAGAAATTATGCAAAAAACGCCCATTGAAAAAGACGGAAGATACGAAACAGGTCTCTTGTGGCGCTATGACAACGTTTATCTTCCGGACAGTTATGGAATGGCGTTGCGACGACTGAATTGTTTAGAAAATAAAATGCACAAAGATCCAGTCCTGGCAAAAAAATTATGCAACCAAATAACGGATTTCGTTGAGAAGAGATACATTCGGAGGATACCACACAAAGTCGAACAGAAGAACGAGCGCACCTGGTACCTCCCTATATTTGTCGTTTCTAACCCGAAAAAACCAAGCAAATTCTGAATAGTCTGGGATGCGGCCGCGAAAGCCATGGATGTGTCGCTGAATTCAGTCTTACTCAAAGGTCCAGATCAATTGGTTCTATTACCGGATGTACTGAGACGTTTTCGAGAACGGAGGTATGGAATAACCGGCGACATTGGCGAAATGTATCATCGGATCGGTGTGATTGAAAAGGACCGATGCGCTCAAAGATTCTTGTGTCGTGATGGAGACTCAAATCGTAAGCCAGACGTCTATTGCATGGAAGTTCTTACTTTTGGAGCGTCGTGTTCACCCAGTTCAGCTCAATTTGTGAAGAACAAAAATGCGTTAAAATATAAGAACCAGTTCCCAAAAGCAGTCGAAGCTATTGTTAAAAACACGTACATAGACGATATGCTGGACTGTACTCACACTGAGGAAGAGGCTTTGGTACTGGTTAAAGAAGTAAAATTCGTTCAAGAGAAAGCGACATTCGAATTTGGCAAAATTACGTCAAATTCTTCACAAGTTCTCCCAGCCCTTGGCGTAGAAGACACTAAACAGATCAAAAGCTTAAATTTAAGCTCGGAATTAACCACCGAAAGAGTCCTTGGGATGTTTTGGAATACGTCCACAGATAGGTTTACATTTTCGCTAAAATATGCCAAGATCGATGAAGCGATGATGACTGGAAAGCGAATTCCAACTAAAAGGGAGGTTTTACGAGCTTTGATGTCTATATTTGACCCTCTTGGCTTGATTGCAAACGTTCTGGTTTAACCGATTATCAACAGACATCAACTTCGCCGATGATAAAAAAATTGTTCGTGAAGTGGTGCTCCGACAATAATTTTGAATTAAATGCTGATAAGTGCAAAATAATTTCTTTATCTCGTAAGCGTTCACCAATTTTGGCTAACTATCAAATGAATGGTCGCTTGATTAATCGCGTTCATAGCACCAAGGACATCGGAAGCTGGCCTCAATGAAAGCTACTTCGATGCTATCATTTGTTAAGCGCCAGTGCTACGGACGATTCAATGTCAACGCTGCAAAAATGCTTTTTTCAGCCGTTGTTTGCTCACATATTGAGTTCGCTAGCACGATCTGGGCACCTCATCATGCTGTTCACATCCAGCGGTGAGAGAGTGTTCAGCGGCAATTTGTTCTATACGCTAACCGTGATAGACACATCGACAGTGACAATGAAAGTTATCGTTTACGTCCATATGCCGACAGATGTGCCGAGCTCAGCCTTAAATCACTTCTACGACGACGCACCGACGCAGCAGTTTTTTTCATTCACGATATTCTGACTGGTAAATTGAACTCGAAGTTTCTTCGCAATAAGATTATTTTGAATGACGGCTCTAGAGTACTACGTAAATTTTCTATGATTCGGATAACCGGTACCAACTGTGATTATTCACAGTTTTCACCATTTAATTTCGCCTGCCGGTTATTCAACCTTGCTGTTGCTCATGTAGATCCGACGCTTCCTTCTCTCGAATTCAGGAATAAAGTACATGGGCTTGATGATTCGAATTTTGGCTCATTTGGTTTGGTTGGATAGTGTTTGCTTGGTGCTTCCTTTCCACTTCTATGACAACCGAAACCGGAAGCACTAACCCGGTGATTAACTTTTTTATACTTTTCAAATGTTTTAAAAATGAAAATAAGATTTTTTTTCATGTGGCCGATATTTTGCTGTTCGAAATATTTTATTTTACGACGCCTACGGCTCAACTTGACGACTCCTTCTTGGTGGACTTAATTATTATACTTAGTGTCGTTTATTTATTTGTTTATCTTATTTATTTCACCTTTGACGCAGCTTTTGGCGAAATACTTATTATTTTTGCTTTAAATTTTATGACCAAGCTCTTTGAGTGCTTTTTATTTACAATTTTAATTTTGACTACATAGTTTTTCTTTCTCTTTGTTATTATTATTGTTTGTTTTGACTTCTTTCTGTTTTGTGATTTTTATTTTTTATTTTGTGATTTTTGTCTGTGATAATGTTATTGTACTTTAAGAGTATTATTTGTAACGTTTTCATGGTTTTTTAACGAGGGTTATGACAATAGTCATAGCCACTCTTTTTCCATGTCAGCTTGAGAAAAGTAGACAATAAAATTAATATTCATTCATTCATTCAATGTCCATCACTGTAAGTCAGCATCTCTAGAAGTAAATAACATCGTTCTTGACTCGAACAATTTTATAATTCTCGTACAGGAACCTAAACATCGAAAAGAATATGGTGTGCAATATCGGCCCACGTAGATTTAATATAACTAGTCACGTTGGTACAGAGAAAACGCGAACGTGTATCCTCTCCTCCAAAAACTGTAACCTTTTCCCACTTAGACAATTTTGCAAGGGGGATCTCACCGCCGCTCTACTAAAATTCGATATCTTTGGCAAAGAGCATAAAATGGTAGTAGCGTCAGTGTACATGTGATAAAGACGTACTGCCTCCTAGTCAGGACTTTATTAATCTCGTTAATTACTGTAGGACAAATAACGTTGCAATTCTCACGGGAACTGACGCCAGTTCCCACCGCACAGTCTGGGGTAGCAGTAACTGCAATGGCCATGGTAAAGCTTTACTAGATTACCTTTTAACCTCGAACTTAGTAACGTTAAATGTAGGTAACAAGCCTACCTTTGTCACTAAAACCCGACAGGAAGTCTTGGACTTAACGCTGTGTTCATATCACATTGCTCACCTCATCAAGGGCTGGAAGGTGTCGAATAAGGTCCTAACATCTGACCACAGATAACCCAATTAACACGGACTGGCTAAAGTTTAACGATCACTTAAGTAGCGTTCTCTCACCGACCTCGGCAATAAACTCAAAAAGTGACCTTGATAGGGCTGCTTGTGACTTTAAAAAGGCAGTCGCAGACAGCTTCGATGTAGTATGTCCTGAAAGAATTATAAAAGCTAGCAGGAGCGCCGACTTCTTCACAGCAAATCTGAAAAAACTTCGGAGAGAACTTGCTCCGCTTTCAACAAAGCCAAGCCAAAAAGCGTATAACAAAGCTTTAAGGAACAACCACAGGTTGCTGATTAAACAAGCATACACTGCAGTCAGATCTTCATCCGCGGCAGCGTTAGTAGTAAACTCTCTATCAAAAGATCCGTATTGCGCAATGGGGACATTAAAACTATCCTCAGGTGAATATACGGACAATGCAGCCACAACCTTGAGGCATCTATTAGATTACCACTTCCCAGGCTCACAATTGCTTCACGGCAAGGCCAGTCAATATTTTAACTGTGGGTGACAGTACCATCGCAAATAAAATAATATCTAAGGATAGGATGCAGTGGGCAGTTGAGTCTTTTGTGCCGATCAAATCGGCTGGAGAAGACAACCTAATTCCGATTATGCTTCAACAAAGTCTGAACCTTATTACTGACACACTTTTCGAATTATTTATTAGCAATATGAAACTCCTACACATTCCACAACTCTGGAGAGGAGCAAGAGTAGTTAGTAAAAACACTAGAGAAACTAATTGACCGTTATCTCAGAGACGGCCCGCTAAAGCTGTTCAAAATCGAACCTAATCAGCACGCAATATAAGTTCTTACCAGTAAGAGTTGTCCGCAAGGAGGCGTGCTACCGCCCCTTCTCTACATCATGGTGAAAGATAGCCTATAAGGACTCCTTAAAGAATCAAGCTTTTTCTCTCAAGGTTTGGCAGACGATCTGTCGGTCATCATTATAGGTCCATTCGTTAGTACTTTAAGCGAGCAAACGGCGTTCAAGCTAATAGAGAACTGGTGCAATGAACACGAACAAGAGGTTAACACCGATAAGACGAAATTAATGTTGTTCACCGGAAATAAAGCATACACGGGTTTTAAAGCGGCCACAATTTTTGCCAAGAAAGTTGAGCTTTCCAAAACAGTAAAAATGTTGGGACTTGTACTAGATCCCAAATTGGATTGAAACAATCACGTTCAAGCAAGCATACACAAAGCAACTGCTACTCTGTGGAGATGTCGTAGTCCATTTGGCAAGAATTGGGGTCTGAGCCCGAAAATAATGGCGTGGATCTACACAGCAATAGTTAGACCCAGAATCTCGTACGCAGCCTTATTTGGTGGCCCCGGTGCCATGTTAAGTCTGTGCAAAAACAGCTATCAAAAATTCAAAGGCTAGCACTCATTGGCGTCACAGGAGCAATGAAAACAACTCCAACAGCCGCGCTAGAATCCTTGTTGGGTATAGAGCCGCTACACTAAATGTCTATGGCTAGAGCTACATGACTCAGATTGCACCAATCAGCTCTACTGACCTACAAGAAACACCAGACTTCGAAATGACGTTCGATGTCGTAGCCCCAGTATATTGCTTCGATTGGGAATTTTGAGCTTAACTTCCCCTCTAGGGATGAAGCAATAATCGCTTTACCTGCTTCTCAGATCACTCGGGTCTCAGGCCAATATCTTACAATCTGAAATTGCCGGAATCTCGCAAAGCGATAAGGAACTTTTAAAGTCAGGGATTAGAAGAAGGTCTATATTAATCTGCTCCGACAGCCAAAGTGCACTCAGAGCTATTTGTACTTATAAGATTTACTCGTCAATCGTGCTAAGGTGTAGGAAGAACATCCAACAACTGGCCAACGATCACCAAGTCACACTCACGTGGGTTCCTGGTCACAGCAATATAGAAGGTAACGAAATTGCTGATGGCCTAGGGAGAGCAGGCGCTACATGTCAGATCGTAGGCCCAGAGTCTGGCATTAAAGCGCCTTCTTCATTCTTTAGGAACCACATCAATAAATAGAAGCTGAAATCCTTCAGGAAACACTGGAAAACATTAGAGCATGCAACTCAAGCTAGGAACTGCATCAGCATTAGTAGCAAGAACTCAAAATATTTCATCTCGCTCAGCAGAAGAAACCTTAGACGCATGACCGGAATTCTCACCGGACACTGCCCCCTTAACAAACATCTGCACACCATCGGAGTGGCAAGCATTCCATATTGTACACAATGTGGCGATCCAGGAACAGCTGAACACTTTCTATGTAAATGCCCAGCATATATAACAGCCAGGGCCAAAAGCCTTGGGGCATACATCTTGCCTCACAACATTATCTGGAGCCTTCCGCCCAGCAACATCCTGGATTACTTTAATCGTACAAACAAGATATAGGTAATCCACCATGGGAATGCACAACAGGCCCATCAGCGGCCTAGGTGCTAGGGTCCGCCCTTCCCATTTAACCTAACCTAACCTTAGGGTAAATTTAAATTTTTGCGTATGATTTCACTCATGTCGAGAATAACCGAAAAATGTCAAAAAACCTGATGGAAGTTGAAAAGTGCTATAGAAACCCTCCCAATTCTAGAATTGGCCATATTCCAGAGATTAGGTCATATTTTCCCAAAAGCCTGAGACATATGTTCGCTAAAATTTAGTTCTCTACAACTTCGCCTTCGGAGCCAACTTTCTAGCTCTCATAGTTCTGGAGATCTGTGTTATCCTGCCCAATTATGGAAGTGGCCATATACCAGAATTGGGCCATATTTCCCAAAACCCTGAAACATGTGTTCGCTTGAATTTAATTCTCTACAACTTTGCCTTTGACAGTAAATCTCCATATTGCATAGTTAAGGAAATGTAGAGGAAAAACTGTTTTCGTATATGGCCAAGGAACTACTTGGCCGATTTCGCTCATCTTCGAACTTGAATCATAGGTGGCATGTACCTTTCAGGGAAAAAAGTCTAGGTTGATCGGTGGAGCCGTTTGGAAACAAAAAGTGGAGACGGACGGACAGACGGACATTTTTTTTATTGCTGATTCGTCATCTCTAGACGATAATAGATGCATCCCTCCCAACTTCCACTTACAATAAAATTGTTTGCAGTAAACGTATATGACCTTTGTACTTCGTACGGGTCCAAAAAAGCATTTCGGCCTAAAATTTTGCGTAGAATCCGGGAAAAATATTTTTTGGGTGGTATATCGCACGGGACGAAGTCAAAAAGTTGCTGTATATATGCCCCTTAGTCTACGAAAAAATTTCTTGTGAATTTTTTGGTGTGTAAGACTTGCGTCACGGCCCCTTACTACCGTGGGGCCATGATGTACAAATAGTGTAAATTTTGTGTGAAATGAATGTGCGCCGATTGATGTTATTTTATGTAAAATTGCTGCATAAATTACGTATTTTTATGTAAAATTTAACCTTCAGTTCTGGTTCAGTTTCAAGGTTTTTTTTAATATAAAAAAGGATTTCAGAAATCAAAAAAAAGTTTCGGTGTCCGGTTCGGAATATAAAATCGAGGTCTAAATATTGCTCATGTATCAGAAAAAATTGAAATCATTGGTTGACGTGACCGTAGTCAGGGTTGAGCCCTATAACCGATATGAGAAATAATAATGTAAGATCATGTAAAAAAGATGGATAATATTAATGTAAAAACGATGGATTTTGCTACATTATTTTTCCATTATTTTTCCATCATTTTTACATTCTAGTTTCCGCTAATCTTTTTTTGTTCCAGGTAGTCCATTGGCTACACATGCTATAAATAAATAAAGAATGACGATGAGCAGAGGTGACTATCGGCTCCGACGCACGGGTCGACTGGGTCTTCAGCTCACTTCCAGATCTGCTCATAGTTTTATGTTTTTATTTATATATTTTGTTGTTAAAATCATGTTAAAATGATGTAAATGCTTTTCTCATTCGGAATGCGAAAATGATGGAAAAGTAATTTAGCGAAATACATCTTTTGTACATGATCTACATTAACTTTAAATTAATTATCAACGAATTTTCGATGAAACATACACAAAATTTACATTATACTTACATCAAAAATATCATTTTGGCGAATATCATTTTCAAATATACCACCCACATCACAACGAAAAACTTCTTCAAAGGTGAAGTGTGACGCAGTCCTCAATGTCCACTTCCAAAATTAATGATATCAGACGCTTACGCTGAAAATACGCAAAAAATGACGATGCACAAAGAACTTTTTAAAGAAAATTCAAATGTTTGAAATTGCGTCACAAATGCCAGAGCCAACGTCGAAATAATGTTTCTGTACTCTCATTTTTACATAGCAAAAATTTCACCTTATTGATGCCTGACTTTTGAGAAGACTTTTTTACTCAATTCAAAATCAGTTTTTCAAATTCTTCTAAAAGGTTGAAGTCGACATTGAGGACTGCATCACACTTTACCTTTGAAGAAGTTTTTCGTTTTGATATCAGTCGTTTTGGAAGTTCGGACATTCTCAGAAAGAAAATTTTCTTCGACAAAAAATATATGGCGCGGCGGCACTTCTCGCGGCTACCATATCTTGCGGCGGCCGCCCCCCTTATAAGTATAGAAATGTCCACAGTCGCTTCCTCTACTACTCTAGCTCATCATGCAGAAGAAACCATCTAAATAGCAATAAAAAAAATGAGAAAACTTTAATTTACTAACAAATCCAAGATGGCATCACTTTGACTCCTGGCAGCCATTTTCTTAGGATCACAAAAAATTCTACTTATCAATCTCTATAACTTTCCCGAAAAAGCCAACTCTCTAAGTATTGTCCATTCCGAAGCTAAAATTCGAAAACAAAAACAAAAAAAACCAATTTTTGCCAACGAAAACCCAAGATGGCGGCACTTTGAAAACTGGCAGACATTTTCTTAAGATCCCAAAAAATTCTCCTGATCAAACTCTATAACCGGTGCGAAGAAACCAACTCTCTAAGTACTCTTATTCCGGTGCTAAAATTCGAAAACCGAAAAAAACCTAATTTATTGCTTGAGAAAATTCAAGATGGCGCCGGTTTGACTGCTGGCAGCCATTTTCTTAGGATCGCAAAAAACTCTAATGATCAAACTCTAAAACTTTTCTGAAGAAACCAACTATCTAGATATTGTCACTTCGGAGCTAAAATTCGAAAACTCTGAGCATTACCTAAAGAACCCTCAAAATTGACCACTTTTCCCATGCCACGGCATTTCCAGAATTTTCCCGGAAAAGCTCCCTATGAAATTTTTCATTTGGGGCCGAGACTGACGTTCAGAGAAAATTTCAGGAAGATCGGCTGAGTGGTTTTCGAGATGGAAAATTGTTAATAGGTAGAACGCAGATTCAAAGAACTTCTCATTTTTTGCAAAAAATAGTTTCTCCACAAATCTGTCGAAAAAAGCGGATAATGTATCCACCGAGGGGTGACGCACTTCTGAGTTATTACAACGCTATTGTTTCGAAATTTAATCCTTCTTTATTGACGCCTCCTGATTTTGACACCACCTGATTTTTCTCCCAGATTCTGACGTCTCCGTATTTCGTTACGGCACCATCACATCTACATTGTCAGAATTTGAGAAAGCATATAGAATTCCACGCAGCAAAATTTGTTTTCGAAAAAATGGAATGAAAAAGTACATTTTTACGACCGTTTTACGTTTAAGACGTACTTCATGTACATCTGTAATGTATAATGTACACACAACATGTAGAATGTACATTGTACTTGTTTAATGAACGAGTCACGTCCAGCAAAACCAATGGTTTTGGGGACACTATGTACAAGTGGTACGTACAATGTACAACAACAATTTTTACTTTTGCAAGTTATATGTACAACGTACACATTCGTTATCAAATGAACAAGTGCGACGGACGTACTCACGTGATAAACACATGATATGCACATGTGCAAATGATGACATTTACGTGATGTACAAGTGATATGTATGCACAATGTACAACGGATTTTTTTTACAAATGACTGTTCAAGTGAGTCGTACATTGTAGTACCAACGTATCGAAATAAGAGTGTACATCCAACATGTAAAGTTACCTCAGTGGAAAAGACGAAGACTATAGGTGCAGGTATCGTGGGTTCGAATGTCAAGGAATTACAATAATCAAGGAAATACAGTGAACTTAATATGGGTTTGATGAATAACAACGAAGTAAATAAGGAATTGTAATAATATTAAAATCGAAACATAACCAAAGAGCCGTACGCATCAGAATAGATGTGGCAAACAGAACAGATATGGCAAAAGGACTCGAACGTATCTAAATATAGAAATGAGGAAACAATCTAATGTTTTGTGCTCTTTTATAACTATAAGAATTTCAAAGATCCATAGAAATTACCCAAGGTAATGTCAAAGGCCCTACCGAAGTACGTCTGAGACCATTGAATTTGAAAGTTCTCCTCTGCATCATATCAAAAAGAGGACCAACGTAGTTTCTTCAAGAAATAAATAAATTGGTACTCTTCTCCAATAAGAAGAAAGGACCGAAGCTAAACGGTATACAGCTGAAGTTATCTGATGAAGCAAAATTCTTGGGAATCATGCTTGATAAAAAGCTAAACTTTACAAGACATATTGAAGAAAGAGTAAAGAAAGCCACGAAAATATTCTGGCAATGCAAAGTAGCTTTTGGTAAGACTTGGGGCTTAAGACCTAAAGTAGTCCACTGGCTATACTGCGATTATCAGACCGATATTGTTGTCAGTCCAGTCTTAAAGTAATGAGAGGGCACTGCTTCACGTCTAATATATCGGCAGAATGCTATCAAATGCTAGACGCAGTATCAATGAAGAATAAGGTGAACCTGCTCTGGATACCAGGACACTGCGGAATTGAAGGAAACTAGGCAGCTGATCAACTCGCTAAATTAGGCAGCAAAACCCTTTTTCACAGACCAAATCCCTCTTTAGGGCTGTCTTACAGCACTCAAAGAAATTTGATAAGAGAAGTCTTCAAGAATTAACATGATCTTCTCTGGAGAAACTCGCCGAATTGCAAGCACAGCTGAACCATTATTGATGGCTTTAGTAAATGGAATTCCTAGTACCTGCTAAGTAGACGGTCCTCTCTGAGTCTAAGGCTACTTATTGGCGTCATCACAAGACACTGGACACTAAATGGACACCTCCACAAAATGGGCATCACTGACGTAGACACGTGTGAAAGATGTCAAGTCTTCTTCGTAGTCGAAACTCCACTACATCTTATGACATCCTGCATCGCTACAGACGAGACCGAGAACTAAGCACTTCAACATGCAGGCGGTAACAGTTGGCGACTTAAAAAACTTCAAAATCAGCAAGATGCTAAAATTTTTCAAAGAATTGTAATTATTTGGCTGCAAAAGAGGCCCGGCCATGAGGCTTAGTTGCAAGATTCATTGATTTATAAATAATATTTATGTAACAATGAAGAACCAATAAACTTAACTAACTTCTTCATGAAATCCTGAAATTATTTTCTCCAAAATGTAATTCTCACCGACTCGTTTTTCGAACTTGTGACAAAAATTGTGAGCACATTTGTTTCACATGCGAAACACATGCGTTTCGCATTTGAAACGAATGTGCTCACATTTACGACGCACATGTATGCACATGCGTTTCAAATGCGAAAAACGCATGTGCTCACATGCGTTTGCAGAGGTCTTTTAAAATCACAAATTCTCCGATTTTATCCAATTTTTCCAAAATTTTACAGCACATCCTTTAATTTCAAGTAATTATGTTCATAATTGACGTAAAGAAGATTCGATAAATATTTTCTTCATGTATGCATGTGTCGATTGAATATCGCGAATTCGGCCAAAAAACGCACATTCGCCCATATTCATTAAGTGAATGTGTACATAAGTCAAACGTGTAATCATCATGTTTTTGCACATTCGAAATTGATTCCATCTGGATTTAGTAGATGTGCAATAATTGCCGGAAAAAATTCTGTTAAAACGATGAATTTGCAATTTGAAAACTTTACAAAAACGAATTCGAAACGCATGTGGTCGCATGTGCGTCGTAAATGTGAGCACATTTGTTTCAAATGTGAAACGCATGCGTTTCGCATGTGAAACGAATGTGCTCACATTTTCTTCGAAGCTCGAAAAACGCATTTAAAACGAAGCAAATGCTAAGAAATTCAATTCCTTGTAAAAATTGAAAAAACGTTTTTGTAATATGTGCTCTATAAAGAGAAAAAAGTTACACCACGAACGAAAATTACATTCAGCGTATTTGTATTCTGTGCTATAAGCTTCAATAGTTTCGGCATTATTTAGCGTAGTCCCCACGTTACTAACGCTTCTAGGCTCGTATTTCTGGCTGTCGTCTGTCGTTTGTCCTTATCACGCACATCTCAGCTGTTAGGCCACTTAGAAAACTCAAACTTGTGCCGTTCGATAGTTGTTTATTCTAGATTCGCAGAAATTTCAGAGGGGGAGTAGTGTACGTATTACATACATGTTGAAAGTTATCGAAAGTGTGAAAAGTTCTGGAAATGTCTCGAAATTTCAGGAAAATTCTGAAAAACTCAGAAAACTTTTGTAAGCCTTTGAAAATTTTTAGAAAGTTATGGAAAGTTCTGGAAAAGTTAAAAAATTCCCAAGAAGTTCTGAAAATTTCGGGATAATTCTGGCAAAATCTGCAATCTTCTGGAAAGTTCTGGAAAATTTTAGAGGGTTCTAGAAAATTTTGGAGGCTCTGAAAAGTTCTGCAAAGTTCTTGAAAGTCCTGAAAAGTTCTTGAAACTTTTTGAAAGATGTGAAAACTTCTGATAATTTCTGTGAAGTTCTAGAATATTCAGGAAATGTTTTGATATTTCTAGAAAGTTCAGTTGTTCTCTCCACATTTTTCAAATTTTTGATGTGCATTTGCTGTATTTGTTAAACTGGATCACCCATGTATGGGTTTTCTTTCACATTTTTTTATAATTACTTTCTATGGAAATATTTTTGAGTTAATTTACAATGGTAGAAAAGTAATTTCAAATAGTGGGAAATTTAATGAAAACGAAATGTCGATAACGTTCATATTCCTGAGAAGGGAAGAGCAACAATTTGTAAGTAACTTCGTCAACTTTTTATTTTTTTATTATTATATACTTCTGAAGGTATAGAATAAAATATTTGTTGTTGCAAATGTAGATTATTATTTGACCAACGCGACGGTTG
>CM055403.1:133208599-133249599 GCA_029228625.1 Pseudolycoriella hygida | reverse complement strand
GCTCTCGTATTTATATGAGTCGATTTGTAATTTTATAATTTGTAACTATAATTTTAAAATTTGTAATTGTAATTACAATTTTTATTAATTAGAAATTTATAATTACAAATTATAAAATTATAATTACAAATTGTAAAATTATAATTACAAATTATAAAATTATACTTACAAATTGTAAAATTATAATTACAAATTATAAAATTATAATTACAAATTATAAAATTATAATTACAAATTATAAAATTATAATTACAAATTACAAAATTATAATTATACAAGTATTTATAATTACGAATTAAAAGTATAATTTTGTAATTTATAGTGAATATTGACTGTAATTTTATTTCGCGTACATGTTTATTGGTTGAGAGCTGCTCGTCGACTGACGAAATGACTCGGTCAGCACTCGTTTTTATATCAGTCAATTTATAATTTTATATTTTATGACAATAGTTCATGGCAATGTCGATCGATTTCAAAATAGAAAAAAGACCCACCAGGCTTTAAGCCGGTCGTTTCTTGTTTCTATGTTTTGTCGAATGAGAATGAACGTGTGTGTGCGTATAATTGAATGTATAATTGAATGCAACATGAAAAATATGAAAAGTATTTTGGATTTTATGTTTGTTCTTAGTATTAAAATTACGTGGGGATAATTTTTGGTTAATTTTGTTTGGAAAATCCGTTAACATTTTATGTGATTGAAGTGAATTTCGTTCAAAATATTTTTTGACTGATATTTGAAAAACGTCATTATTGCAAATTTTAAGGTATGAGTATTCTAACCTTTCACCTGCACGACCTGCACATATTCTTTTCAGCGCTACAAAAATTGTTTGCAATGATTGTTGTTCATCAATTGTACGATTGGATTTTCTTTTCGATGCTCCGTTTTGTCGGATGATAAGAATAAGCAGGTCCATCGCGACCATTTTTGATCAAAATTATTAATAAAATGTTAGAGAAAAAAAATCTGATTTTGTTTATTCGTATTTGAAATTGCTCGAATTAAGAAATTTCAAGTTTATTATTTCCGAAAAAAGTCTTCGGCAATTATGGATGTGAATTTTCAATCATTTACGTAGAAAGTATTTGTGACGAATATTGTTTATAAAACAGTCGTTTTTTAATGAAATGTAATTAAATTGAATTGACTTTGAGCTTCAAATCACTAGCTAATAGTGGAAACACAAGAAAATCTGGTAGAAGGCATCTCCCCGATGACATTGACAGAATAAAGCTCCGGTTTTGTCCAACGTTACATAACGTTACATTTAGTGGTGTTTAGGAGTACTTTTTAACAACTGTGTCAGTTGTTCATTATTGAAAAAAAAATTACAGCGTAAATTCACCCTTCTGGCTTTTCCCTCAGAAACAGAAATGTCGTCTGCAACAGATTCGTGTCGAGTGGTGCCGCATACAAACCTAACACATGCTCTAAATGGTTTCAATAGAACATTCCTTGTCGAGATGAATACCTTTGCCATCACTTGCAAACAATATATGAAGTGAGGCACTAGAAGTGACTTTACTAGCAGCAGTCGTACCTGACGACTGAGGTAATTTGCATGTGGCCACAAATATCGCAGTCCCCCGAATATCTTCGCAGCAGTAGCACGAGCATGCCAGTTTAACTCAGAGTCAATAATCAAGCCAAGGTCCCTAACACTGTTCGCATAGACTAAAGTGGCTCCATTGAATACTATGTTCGGAATGGTTGAGGCCCAGTTTTCGGTTTATATCCTTCCCCCATTAAGTAATAGACCGGTGACCCCAGCCCAGAAAGATATTGCTTGTAAATCGGCCGAAAGCTTTCTAATATCCTCATCAATAAAGTCTTTTCGGATTGATCGATACAACCGTACATCGTCACATCGTCCGCAAACATGTGTGTTTTCGAATGCGACACCACATCAGGTAGGTCATTGATATATATGTTAAAAAGGAGAGGATCAAGTAGCGAGCCTTGCGGAACACCTGCGGTGTCAGATAATGGACTCGATAGATGGCCATTAATAAGCAAACGTTGTTGCCTTCCGAGCAAGTAGTCCTTTACTAGGGATAAGGCAGAAGACGAGAATTTAAATTTATTTGATAACTTCGCAAGCAATAGATTGTGGTTAACGGAGTCGAAAGCCTTAGAGAAATCTAATAACACGCCCTGAACACTGACTGGTGTTCATACAAAAGCTTGTACAAAAGCTGTAACCTGCCTCTTCATAAGTCTTTCTATAGCTTTAGAAACCGATGACAGCAAGCTGATAGGACGGTAATCTCCAAGCAACCGAGAGCGTGTGCTATTATGTCGTGGAATAACCTTAGAGCACTTCCACTGCTGAGGAAAACTAGAAGAGGTCAGCACAAAGTTAAAAACGTGCGTAATAAGTGGTAAGATGGCGGACAGCAACAGCTTAACGAAAGAAATAGGGATGACATCGAGACCCTCTGAATTTGACTTGATATCATTAATGGCCTTAAACGGCTTGACGGAATGGGTAACATAGGGGAAGACGATACATTAATAAACGCTGGAAAATCAGAGTATGTCCCCCTCGTGAAATGCTCGTTCAACTCATCCGCAGTAAATGCGACAGCAGTCCCAGTCCCCTCAGGCTACTCCATAGTCTCCTCGTCGAGCGAATTGCACTAAACTTTCGTGAAAAAAAATTTACGCTTAGCTACCTTAATGCATTGCCCACATCTATTTCTCAGTTTCTTAAAGAGGGCGAAGTTCTCATCAGATCTTTGTTTTTGCCAAGCCAAGTAGGCCAAGTCCCTATCAGCCATTGCTTTTCTGACCTCAGAGTTAAACCATGGAGCATCGAGCTCTTTGGTTTGAACGTACTCTTGGCAGGATGACCCGAATCTCCAGAACTATGAGAGGTAGAAAGTTGCTTCTTAAGGCAAAGTTGTAGAGAATAAAATTTTAGAGAACACGTGCTTCAGGGTTTTAGTTGAAAATGGCCCAGTCCTTGGATATAAGCTTTTCTAGATTTGAATGGTCTGAGACGTACTTTGGTAGGGTCTTTGACATTACCTTGGGTAATTTCTATGGATGAAAAGAACAGAAAACGTTCGATTGTTTGCTTATTCGTATGTTTAGATTCGTTCGAGTCTCTTTGCCACACCTATTCTCATACGTACCGGTCTTTGGTTATGTTTTCAATAGAAATTGATTTCGTACGAGTCTTTTATCAACTCTTAAAGATGTTCGAACAAAAGCAGTCACAATGAGGGTATCTGACTGTAACGTTTCAAATCGTCGAAATAAAATCAAAGTAAGGTCCATTTGATGAATATTAACTGAAATTGGTGTAACCAAACTTTACTTAAGCCCAAATTGACTTTATGTGAATTTAATTGAAATAGACTTTACTTTACCAAATTGTGTAATATCCGTACACTTTTTTGAACTATTAAATGTTCGCTTTCTAATTCATATAAAATATGATTTTTTTTTTTATTTCACAGCAATATTACAATTTTGATTAATTTTTTCCTTTTTCTTGATATGCCCGGTGAACTTATTGTAATTACGTAAGCGATAAATAATTTTGGTAAAGACCAAATTAACTTCACAAACTTTGTAGCGTAACAATCGTTGACTATGCGTGTTAAGCACCTACATTAGTTACGGGTATATTGTAGTAATGTTCGATGATCAAATCAAATCGTAAATGTCTATAAATGGCTCACAAAATTTAGAAAAAAAATCTTATGTTTTTATGAATGATAAAAAGCCACATGTTTCATCGGTACAGGCACCTCATTGTGAGACCTGCAAATGTGGTTCTATTGTTGACAACCTTTATGAAGGAATCTCGACAGATAGCTTATAAAAAAACATTTCCTTTTCTTGGAGAAAAATTCTTTGAATTTTCTAGACTCGTACGAAGTATTTGAGCTTATGTGTGACAGGGGGGAAAACAACTAACAATGAACAATAACAAAATTGGAATTGGTATAAATTGTAGGTTCTTGGAAAATGTTGTCGCTGTGTGGTTCTTGCAAACAGCGCGAAAGTGATAATATTTTATCAAGGTCATCAAGGTCGTAGATTAAATATATTTAACTTGAGACGTTATCAGACCGGGCCAGGGTGGCTATTATCGTCAGTTGGTACATTGTTCAGTTCACTTGTAAATTTCTTCCACAATGTTTTCTTAGTTTTATGTTTGTTTTGCTGCTGTTGTGTTATATTACCAATGATGATTTTAGTTTCAGCCAAAAATATGAAATTATAGGCAGTTGTTTGCAATCTTCTCGAAATGACACACGGAATATCAGACATTTACTTTTCAATCAATACAAATTAAGTAAAATCGTCGAAAAATGTAAAATTAATTAGACGAATACGAAACGTAGCTGGTGTGACATTGTTACGGTCATAACACACTAATCGAAGAGATTAGGAGAGACTAATCAAGCAGTTAAATCAAACCAATTCTCATTGGCCAGTAAGTTCTCGCATTTGAGATAATTTCAGTTTATTATTCGATTTAATCGTTAGAGGCACAGAAACCTGAAAGCTGATTTGATCGTCAGGTTTGACGTAGCTATTTGTGCGTAAGATGACGGCACAGTTATCGCTATGCGTAACTTGCTACATCTGTGCTCAATTTGTCACTCTAAATGTTTCATAACCTTTCACTCGGTTAACTCAAAATCTAATAATGTCAAGGTTTTACAATAATCAATACACCAAATAAACCCTTTTGATGGATTGGACCCTTTCCTCTTTTAGGAAAAAGACTCAAATAATTTTGAGATTTTTCCGTCAATTAGGAGCTCAACCTACTGTAAATATAGACTGGCAGTCTTTGACAAAAAATTAATACAAATTGAAGCAAAAGTGAAAAGCGAAATGTTTAGAGTAGTGTTGACAAATTACGTAAAATTTAGGTGGATTACGTATTTTTAGCAGGTCAAATCAGCGTGATTGCACACGTTGGTGTGCAATGTGTATACTATGCACAAATTACGTTTTTTCATTTTTGCTTCAGCTGGTGACTACGTAGGCTCAGTCTTTATCTTATTATGTAATTGGTTAAGACCCATGTCGCACAGAAATGAAATATTTAGTGTAAAGCAGCGTGATAATTAAGCTAGAGCCTGAAAATATATTTTATTCATTAAATGATGGGAGATGGCTTATTTATCCGTAATTTGAGTTCAAAAAACTATTTTGGCTATTTGATTTAATTTTATAAAAGAAAAATTGTGGTTTAAGGATTTGCTGCAACAGTGTAATCGCACATGATCGCACCTTGTCAGTTTATTGTCTGGAGAATTGTATGGAATTTATCGAATTTGGTTGGTACCAATGGTCATGCTGTAAGTGAATATTCGCGCGAATTAATTGAATGCATAAAGCTGAAATTGAATTTAGAAACAAAATATACATTTTGAAGATGTGTAGTAGAACCTTAAATTACTCATTTTATCGAAATAAAATAAAAACTATTTAGGCTAAGAATATGACTGATGAATAAGTTCGGTTGGTGCTTTTACAGCCGTAGTACAGATTCACGAATTCCTTAAAAAAACAAACAAATTTCCAAACAAACAATCACAGCCTAAAGCTGATCGTAAAAAAACATTATTAAGCACGAACCAGTATCTATGAAATAAGAAGGTCTTCGTATATTCAATTGTAAGAAGGAAGAAATAAGATTTGATTTTATTCAATATACATAAAGACAGCACTAAACGTAATAGAACGTAGAGATAAATTCTAAAAATTCTTTGTTTGATACGTAAAAAACAGAAAAGCGTTACGCTCTAAACTCCCCAAAATTACATAATTCTCAACATGGATCGAAAGTAGGGGTGAACTCTAAAATTTCGAACCTACTCCATGAAGGCGATTGTCCCATCTAACACAAAACACAAACTTTGTCCCTGAAGTGAGAGCTACGCTCTAAAATTTCACAGCAATATCCGACACATAAAAAACATTTCCTTTCTATGCCATACGGAATTAGAAACAGATCGCTACGAAATGAGCTCGAAAATTGCTTCTTGAGGTTTTGGACCTCAGAAAGCGAACAAAATTACATGAATAGGTGGAAGTTACGTGTAGGGTCAGTAAATGGATTAAGTGGCAGCTTGAGGTAAGAATGGGCTAGCTCAGTGGTAACGTACTGGATTTCCACCGAGAATATCCGGGTTCAATCCTGGTGGGGACAAATTCTGTATAGGAATTTTCTTCAATGTATAGCATGAAAGCAACGTTCCTAGGCACACCCAGGCTTCATAATTTGGGTAGTTGTGAATTTGGTGCCGCTACGAATCGTTCATAGAAGAATGACGTCGCCCATATTCGATGAATTCTGTGTGAGTCTAACTTTAGACGGAGATATAATTAGCATCAGAAGCATGTGGTCCAAAAAATGTCTGCCGGTTAAGCACATTGATGAGGTAAACCAACATTCTAAGCCCTACTAGTTTCCGCCCTAGTACATCATAGATGGCACTAGGTTTGTGTGCAATTTACCACTGACACAGTAAAAACGTCGGTATCGAAAGGATCTCTAAAAGAATCCACGTGAGGAAAAACTCACAAAAAATTGCGGAACTAGTAAATAAAATGATCTAGCCTCTGACCCGGACGGGTTGTAACGGCGGATTATTATTATTATTATTGAGGTAGGATTATACAGGAATTGAGAGGAGTGAGAAATATTATTTGATTAACTAGCATTGTAATCCGGCCTTCGGCCGGGTCATACTAGTTCCTATTTATTACTATACCGTTGGTCGTATTGGTACCCTTGGTCGTACTGATACCCTTGGTCGTACTGGTACCCTTGGTCGTACTGGTACCCTTGGTCGTACTTTGGCCCTTGTTCGTACCGGTACACTTGGTCGTACTGGAATCCTTGATCGTACTGGTACCCTTGGTCGTACTGGTATCCTTGATCGTACAGGTATCCTTGGTCGTACTGGTACCCTTGGTCGTACTGGTACCTTGATCGTACAGGTACCCTTATGAACTCATGTACATAAAGCATTGCCGTAATTTTTCAGTAAATTGACAGGCCCTACTGATTTGAAATTTCTGGGCTTCAAAATTCCAACTTCATTGTAGGATCTTTTATATATGGTTCCGCGGTATGAAATGACAATTCGTCGTTTTCGTCGCTTCGGCTGAGCGTTCGGTAAAGATCATGCAGATTGTTGACGAAGTAAGCAACCTATTTTGGGATGCACCTTGTATTGAATTGATATGTGAGACCTAACTACCGGAATGACGTTGTCTTATGCGCTTTCATGAAAGCTGTATTTACCAATTGCGGGCAGATAGAAGACAGTGGCATAGAAACCTGCAAGCAAAATTTCAATGCCACATTTCGCTCCATCATTGGTTTGAAAGATACTTACTCATCTTTTTCTAGACCATTAGACGCATGCATTGGCAGGCTGAAAGTGTCAATTTTTCTCTTTCATAGCGGCCACTTTTAAGCAGTACCACAGGTTGAGATTTTGAAAAAGAAAAATGGCTACTTTCAGCCTACCAGTACGTTTCTCTCCATCACATATACCTACACCAGTTTCTTTTAAAAACTCCGTCGATTCATCATCTTTACAGTTGTAGAAGAACGTGTAGTCGCTATTGGTAATAGAGTTCTTACCATTTAGTTATCTATTTAGATGTCTAAGGTTTAGCGCTAGTCTACCTATATATCCAAGCCCACTTAGGTATAATTACACTTCTTGGTAAATATTCCTCCAGCAATTACGATAAATAATGACTTTGAAGGAACAATTAACCGGATATAATCATTGTCGACACGCCAAGGTGAATCGTAGTGCATCAAGTTGCACCCGTTGCACCGTAGTGCGTCAAGATGCATCTTCGTTCATCAAGGTGCATCGTGGTTCATCAAGTTAAACCGTAGTGCATCATGGTGCACCGTATTGCATCATGGTGCACCGTAGTGCATCATGGTGCACCGTAGTGCATCATGGTGCACCGTAGTGCATCATGGTGCACCGTAGTGCATCATGATGCACCGTAGTGCATCATGATGCACCGTAGTGCATCATGATGCACCGTAGTGCATCATGGTGCACCGTAGTGCATCATGGTGCACCGTAGTGCATCATGGTGCACCGTAGTGCATCATGATGCACCCACCGTAGTGCATCATGGTGCACCATAGTGCATCATGGTGCACCATAGTGCATCATGGTGCACCATAGTGCATCATGGTGCACCATAGTGCATCATGGTGCACCGTAGTGCATCATGGTGCACCGTAGTACATCATGGTGCACCGTAGTGCATCATGGTGCACAGTAGTGCATCATGGTGCACAGTAGTGCATCATGGTACACCGTAGTGCATCATGGTGCACCGTAGTGCATCATGGTGCACAGTAGTGCATCATGGTGCACCGTAGTGCATCATGGTGCACAGTAGTGCATCATGGTGCACCGTAGTGCATCATGGTGCACCGTAGTGCATCATGGTGCACCGTAGTGCATCATGGTGCACCGTAGTGCATCATGGTGCACAGTAGTGCATCATGGTGCACAGTAGTGCATCATAGTGCACCGTAGTGCATCATGGTGCACCGTAGTGCATCATGGTGCACCGTAGTGCATCATGGTGCACCGTAGTGCATCATGGTGCACCGTAGTGCATCATGGTGCACCGTAGTGCATCATGGTGCACCGTAGTGCATCATGGTGCACCGAGGTGTATATAGGTGTACCGAGGTGTATCCACGCGCACCGTGTTTCATAGACTTAGTGAGATCGTTGCAGGTATAATTAAATTTCATTGCATTCCTCGCGACCGGACCGTCGACGTACGGGACTTTGTAGCTTTTGTTTTTTTAAGGTTGTGGGACATATGGTGACGAACACCAAAGGAGATTCCAATGCATTGTTTTGAATGCAAAATAAATAGACATTTTTCGAAATGCAATTTTTTTTCGCAGAATGCCATTGTTCGACTAATGAGAAAAGTCCATTAACATTAAATCCAAAACAGGTTTTCTTAGTCAAGAGAACAGAAACGTTGCAATCGGTGGGATCGTAAAAAGAATGACGTGGTTGGTGAATGATTGGTTCTCAAAGCTTTGAGCACGTCATCTAAACTGATATCAGTTATTCTATACAAAAGACATTTGTTCAGAAAACGTATCTATGCATTTTCGGAAATTTAAGATTTTTTTCTAAAATAACAAAACCGCAATATTTAAGGAACTCGACACATGTATGATGATAAGATGTGACCACATTTGTCAGTGCACCAACCGATATTTTTTCCTCATTGTAATCAATAAGGTGTTGTGTTTGTGTGAGCATTCCGATAAAAGTTTGCTCATGCTCATACCGAGATACAGAACAAGAAATAAAACCAAAAACGCTCCTTTTCGCGCGAAAATTTGTAAACAATAAAATGTCATCTTTCGGTACAGAATATGGTTTTGATCTTACATTGTGGTTTATTTAGACAACAGTTTGCCCTTACAGCAATAAAATTTCAAATGTTGTTGCATTCTACTCGGAATTGCATCGGAGAAAAAATCGTATCTAAATCCGAAAAACCTGTTGAGAATCATGATATTACATGTTTCCCCAGGTTATTATGCCAACGTTTAACGGACGTTTTTTTGGAGAACAAATTTATGTTCCCTATGTGCGCAATGTAATTTTTGTATTTCATATATTTGAACACATTGCAGGAACAAGATGACCCTTATTTTAACAGTATAGTCCCAATTGTGTATACCTAATGTTTCATCTATAAAAACATTCTCCATACACTGGATGTGATTTTTTGCTTATTAAATTGAATTTTAACGACGGGTTATTATAACACCGGTCTAAAGGATATGTATACGGGTTTCACATGTGAAAGCTCAACTGTACACATATGAAAACTGAATGGTTCTTAGCGCATTGATTTTTAAATAGGGTTCACATAATATTACACCTTTAAAACATTATTTCCATGAGAAACGAAAACCTTGTACCAAGTTTTTCGAGGGAGAAAAACAACTTGTATGGGAAATTCTTCGATTTTTATTTTTAGATTTTTAGAAGTGTTTACTCATGGGTGTAGTCTTGGATATTTAAGTTGACGTTCAATCGGATGCATCTGATAAATAAAGGTTTTTCCGCATTTCTTATGACATTTCTATTACGTTCGACTACAGTGGAAAGAGGCTTGGTCTGAAAATTCAGCTCAGGACCATACGATAGGGAGAAGTCCGTTAATATTTTTTAGACTAAGGTTTCAGGTTATACTTTTTTAATTTTAACATATTTTTGACGGAAAATGGACGAAACAATACCGTCAATTCCACTGAACGTATAATTGGAAGAAATATTTTTCGGTTTCAATCAATTTAATAAAAATTTCACGAATTACATCCCTGGTGGTGTTTACCCATTACACAACCATTGCCTAATATTACGAAGTTATACCAGACACTGCTGTTGTGGATTGCATCTATGTATATTCCTAACGAATAAATTATTGTTGTTAACCGACCCCAACTGAATTGAGTTTATCCGAAAGTAAACTTGAAAATCGTTTCTTTTTGAGTTCCTTGTTTCGTTGGTAAACGTATACGTTGGAACATCAATGAACTTGAAAATGGGAAAACATTTTGTCGTTGGCACATTAGGCATTTTGGGTTTTTCGGTGAAAAGGTGCGCATTAGCATTGAGTAATGACCCACTATTCAATGCATTCTGAAAGAGCCTTTTAGAATTTCATTTGATTCATGTTGTTTTGCAGGGTGAAAAAGAATACCTTGCAATGAAGGAACAAATGAATTTAGTTTTACAATGTGTAATTGAAGCAGGTGAGATTTTGCGAGAGAGATTTCGAAAAGCAGCATGAATCTAAAAATGTGCTCGTAGAATTTGATTCTATTTTTTTTTTTCGGGGCTCATTCGACTGATGTGAATTAGAAACAAAAAATTGTTTCGCTGTAACTCAACAAGCAACACGGCAGTGCAGAACAACATACTTTTCTATTCAAGTGTTATTTAACATTGTTTTATGTTGGTTACATTGTACGAGATTGTTAAAAGCACCTTTCTGCAAATTACTCGACTTCATGTTTGGCAATGTAGATTAGTTGAGTTTAGACGTCATCATTATCATCAAATTTTGTATGTCATCTATACCTTCGACGTTAGGCATGATTTGTAATATGTAGTATATCCGCAAAAAAACCTCTTACAGAGGAGGTGTGACGCAAGTCTTTATTTCTACTTACAAAAGTTCTGAAATCAGAAAAGGGTGACAAATAAACTTTTTATCACTAGTTACAAAATATATTATTGTCGCACTAGTGCGGAAACTGACTTCTAGCGACACCGAAAAGACGCACGAAAAAGAGAGTTGTTTGTCGGTGAATTGCAAAAATGTATGTTTATTTGATACTCTCACTCCGCCTGTATGATTGGTTGGCAGGTGTACGAAGCTAAGACCTTCCCACATCTCATCTGGTGGACGACAAATTTATTTGTTTTTCGTATTTACTCGAGGTAGAAAAAATGTCCTATATAGAAGGCAAAGGATCCCTTTAACAACATGAAAACTTTGAATTCATAATGTTTTGAACTCGGTCTTTAAACGTCACTTCCTTATCCATCACCAGCCTGAGTAATTTATCCGCTTAGGGAATTGTAAAGCTATAGCAAAATAGGGATATTCGATGTGGTCTGAAAAACAGGTCATCCGTATCACTAAGCTTGAGATTTCTTTGCATTTAATCTAAGAAAAATTCTCGCGAGCCCACGTGTTTACAGTATAAAGCCACTCATTAACCATCGAAAAAAGAAAGTGCCAAACACAGAGCATTGGGGTATTCCCATCGTATGACGACCGGTCTAGAGCTATAAGAAGGGGCATCAGACGCATACTTCCATTGACAAAACAGCTCCACTCAAATTTGTCTTCAACACTTCCAAAAATCCTCATTATTAAAGGAACATTCATTAAAAGCAGTAACTGTCGTGTACAGCCCGAACACTTTAACCGATTTTGAAAAAAAAGAAATTTATGGACTAAGGGAGACATACCTTTCATTTAAAGTCTTCAAGACTTAGGGATAGGTACAGAGAGAGATTCATTGATTAAATTAAATCGGATTGAAAAGTTAGAGAGCTCCCTTCGGACGATTAAGCCATTTTTTTGACAGGTAACAGGGCTGAGGGGGTAGTGATGATAGTTAAAAGTAGATTTTGCAATGTTGTTGTAATGTTTGGCTTTAGAGCGACAATGACGAAAGAAATTTCCGTAACCCTAAATGATGATGGTGTCAGTCAAACCAATAAATCATTTTAGAATCGAAGATTTCTACATTAACCGTAATTTTATACGTACATTGACAATGCTGGCAAAAAATTTTTTTTGTAAGTTTTCATAAAATATTATAATCATATCGCGGGCGACGCCCGCGTAAGCAAGCTAGTTCTTTTACAAATCTGTTAATTTAATGTAATTACGAACAACATTGTATATATATATATATATATATATATATATATTGATTGTCCATTCACAAATGACATAATTTTATGAAATTGTTCATTCAAAAATATCAGCGATTCACTAAATTTCTAGGTTTCATCCCAGTGTAATAGTTTTACATTTACGGCTTACGGCAATTTAGTTTCAGGTAGAACAGCAATTTATAAAAATACCTGCATTCCAGGAAAATTCAAATGAAAACATAAAATACATTTGTGTGGATAAATCGGAAACATAAACAACTGTATCTGAAGCGTTCAAATCATTTGTGTGCCCCTTCTCGTATTTGCAATACCAAACGAATATCTGTACGCTGTAAAGTTACTCTCTGTCGATAATTAGTCAGCAAGTATGCATCGCTGAACAAATATGTTCAGTAGAGTTCAACCGCTTCCTGAAGTGCCTTCAGAGCAGTTGTCGTAATCCGAAAGCTCTCTTTGTAACTTTGCATTATTTCTTTGACTAATCGACTGAATGGCAATTTTGGAATTAGTGGAATGTTGGTGTTCTGTAGTTCCAGAATTTCTTTATCCATTCGCTTGCGTCTTTTTTCTTGGTTTTGGCTCTGATTACGACTCGGCGTTGATTTTTGGCGAGGCATGATGATGAAATGGTTTGCACAATTTTATTAATGAAATTTATAGCAAAATAAATAAATATTTTTCTTATTTAAAAACAACCGAAAAACAAATGACAGATTTCGCGCCTGTGCGTGGAAAATCACAAAAATTACATCAAGACATTCACATACGGCAATACGTTGACTTTTTTGACGTAGATAGAGAGTTCATAAAGGTACATGTCGCTGGCACCACCACCACTAGTATCATATTATTTTATTACCAATTATTTGGGGCTGGTTTAGGGCTGATTAGGGCTGCAATTCTTAAGTTTGTGGCTGCCATAGTATTCGAGCCCCAAACGATTGAACCATTTTTAGATTCTCCATTAATACAACATTTGGGGCTCATTTAGGGCTGACGAATAAAACCGGTCTCGAGTTTAGGGCTGGTCGAGGGACAAAGATATTCAATTTTTCTTGAAAAAAGCATGCCATTTTGCATGTTCCAGTGAAACTAAAAATGTATGTGAGTAAAAAGAGAATCTATAATTTAGGACTAGTTTAGGGCTGACGAATGAAACTGGAACCGAGTTTAGGGCTGGTGTGGGGGCAAAGATATTCAATTTTTCCTTAAAAAAGCATGTCGTTTTAGCTGTTTCAGCGATGGTTGAATTTTTTTTAGTTCAAAGAGTAATCTGAAATTTAGGGCTTGTTTAGGGCTGACGATTAAAACAGGCCGCGAATTTAGGGCTCATCAGGGACCCAAGACTTCCACTTAAAAAAGCATGTCGTTCTAGCTGTTTCAATGATTTTTTAGTTCAAAAAGTAATCTGATATTTAGAGCTAGTCTAGGACTGACTATTAAAATCGATCTGTAGCCTAAGTTCATCATTATTAAACTCGGCGCTCGTAATTTTTTGAAATAGTCAATTTGGTAAACCTTTCTTTCTTTCTTACTTTGTTTGTTTGCTTGTTTGTGGCAATTTTTGGCAGGATGACCCAAATCTCCAGAACTATGAGAGTTAGAAAGTTGGTTCCAAAGGCGAACTTATAGAGAATTAAATTTAAGCGAAAACGTGTTTCAGGGTTTTGGGAAAATATGGCCCAATCCTCGCATATGGTCACTTCCATAATTAGGCAGGATGAACCAAATCTTTAGAACTATGACCTCGACATCGACCGTATCTCCGGAACTACTAGGCTGATTTTGCTCATCTTCGAACTAGAATCATGGGAGGCATGTAGCTTTGAGGGAAAAAAGTTTAGGCTGATCGGTTGAGCCGCTGGGAAAAAAGTGGAGACGGACAGACGGACATTTTTTTTATTTCTGATTTGTCATCTCCAGATGATAATAGATGCATCCCTCCCGCTCCCACCTCGACAGTGGCGCCGTCTTGACTATATCTGCATTAGCTCACTATATCTTAAAAAATATGGTTTTATCTGAATCTTTGAAGCATTTTAATAGGACTTTCCGAGGGGGGCCTGAAGACGAAGTTTACACCTTCACCTCAAAAACTTAGATTGAAGGTGAAAAAACAGATAAAAAAAATGCAATTTTCAAATAAAATCAAAAAATTTCCTGTTTTCGACCTGTTTTTTCACCTTCAACCTAAGTTTTGGATGTGACGGTGTAAACTTCGTCTTCAGGCCCCCCTTGGAAAGTTCTATTAAAATGCTTCAAAGATTCAGATAAAACCATCTTTTTGAAGATATAGCGAGCTAATGCAGATATAGTCAAGTCGGCGCCACTGCACCTCGATCTACCCCATGTTACAATAAAATTGTTCGTAGTAAACGCATAGGACCTTTGTACTTCGTACGGGTCCAAACATACATTTTCGCGCAGACGGACAAAAAACGTCAGATTTCCTCACAATATTGAGACCGTAAAGTAGGCTTGTTCGGTACACTTTTGAACAATAACTTTTTTTGCCACCTGTCGTTTTCGACCCAGGACCGAAAAGTCTTTTTTGCCCAGTTGAATTTACTGAATTCAATCAAATATCGTAACTGAATGAAAACATCACATCAATTGCAATAATAATGCCTGAAACTAAGTTCTCACATAATTATTTCCGAATTCACTTCACTTTTGATACAATTTCGGTCATCGTATCAATTATTTTTCACATCGAAAAAAACTGTTATGAAAAATAGGATGAAGAATAAGGAACAAACTGTCGCAGTGTCCTATGATGAAAATGCAAATTCTGTATTAAAGCTTGTTGAGTGTTTTGTTCGGAATCTGACTTTTTGTCCGTCTGCGCGAAAAATAGTATACATCACTCGGAGCTAAAACGGTACTGATTTACCTGGGTTTACCTGGGTCTAAATACACCGTTTTAGCTCCCTGTGATGTAATGTACTATTTTGCAATTCACCGACAAAAAACTCGCTTTTTCGTTCGTCTTTTCGGTGTCGCTAGAAGTTACTTTTCGCACTAGTGCGACAATAATATATTTTGTAACTAGTGATAAAAAGTTTATTTTTTGTCACTAGTGATAAAAAGTTCATTCAAGTTTACGTTTCACAAGTTGTTGCATAAAGTCTTGTATGAAACACGTTGCGAAATTGCTTGTTTTTGTCACACGATGTGGTTATCCAACTCGCTTCGCTCGTTTGATACCTTCACATCTAGTGACAAAAACAACTCCGTTTCGCAACTAGTTGCATAAATAACTATTCCGGATTCAAACAACACTAACAAAATCTTTATGCTTTCGATCGCAGTTGTCGTAACGAAAAACGTCGAATTATGGTCATTAGGAGCACAAAACTTTTTAACGCTCTAGTGCGATAATTTTTTTCGCATTAATGCGTAAAAAAAGCTATTACGCAGTAGAGTGATGTAATTTTATATTTCCACTTGCGAAAATTTGTCGAAATTTCAATTATTTTTTCGCACTAATGACGCACGAAAAAGTGAGTTTTTTGTCGGGGAATAGCAAAAAGAAATTTTTCATTAACAAAGCTGTAAAATTAAGTACTAGAATTATTAGATTGGTTTTACAAAAGTTTGAATGTAAAACAAACAAAATGCAAGGGACCAGTTCGCATCAGAATAGATGTGGCAAACGAAATACATGTTGCAAAAAGACTCTAAGTAAATATTGCCTTAACTCTTAAATTGGATTAAAAATTGCCGAAAGTGCATCGTTAAAAGAATATTCACGTAAAACGAAGAAATATTGTGTAGGGTTACGTGGCGTGAGTTATGCCCACACTAAGGACTCTACAGCCCGAACCACTCAACGTGTTTTCACCAATATGACTTCAAAAGTTTTCAACCGAGTTTGCCCAAATTCAATCTCGTCATCATTTCTTCAATTATATATCAGGAAAAAAAAAAGATTTTCAAATCGGATAAGATTAGGCCCTAGTAGATATTCAGGTTTAAGGCCCTGACTGAGTTCAAAAGCTCAAAATCAAAAATGTTTCTTCCATGAATTGTCAAGACTTGAAGAAGAATTGAAGACTTACTCGATTTATGTACAAAAGACCAAAGACCACTTGAACGGCCTTAGTTCAGCGGCACTTGGCCCGAGAGTGCGCAGATTCAATCCCAAAAAAGATTATTCGATTACCTTTCAGGGAAAAAAGATTTTGAAAATCGGTCAAGTTTTACTCGAGTTATCGCGGTGACAGACAATTTTTTTTTACATTTTTCTCTTATTTAGACCTTCAAACGAAAAAGCAACCAATGCCCGCGTTGAAATTCGACTGGTACAATTGTCGTGGTAAAAGCATAAGACCTTTTCGAAGTACTTCGTTCTTGGTACGGGTCTATAAAATTAAGTTTGTAAACAGAAGTAGAGGTGAGCGGGTCGGCATTTTTTTGTAGTCCAACCCGAACCGAACCCGATACCCGACCCGTCTTGTTGGTAGCTCGATCCGAATCGACCCGAATCCGACTCGAAATTTAAACCCGAAACCCGACGGCCCGAAAGAAGTTCGGGCCGAGTTCTATTACCAGAAAAAAATTCGGGTCGAGTTCTGTTACCCGAAAAAGTAGATAGAAGAGTAAAGAATAGAATACTACTGATCACAAATACAATAGAATGTATTCAGTGTGGTCTCGGCGGCAGCGCAACTCAAAAAATTAAATTTTTGACTTTTTTAAATTTTTTAATTTAATTTTTTGCATAAATATTGGCATTAATCTTCCAACTTCTATAATTTCTTTATTGTTGAACTTTTCGGTTTGGATATGGTGCATCATTTTTAGATTTTTTTACAAATCGGTTTCGGTTTTTTTATGTACCCGAATCTTCAATCCGATAAAAAGTACGCCCGAAACCCGCCCACCCGGGATTTTCAAGACCCGAAAGCCCGAACCCGAAACCAGTGAAAATTGATTCGGGTTCGGGTCGGGTTCGAATCGGGTTTTTTCCAATTTTCGGGCAGCCCGCTCACCTCTAAACAGAAGATTGTCTTTTGTGGATTGAATTTTTATGGACATCCCTGTTAAAACTGGCATCGATTTCTTTGAATTCATGTTTGGTAACAGTAAACTTTGTGACATTTGGTGCGTCTGAGTTTACAGCTATTTAACCTGCAACATTGAGTGTTGATATGGAGATTAATTCACAATAAACAATGAAAGTATTTCTAAATGACGAAGTAGTGCGCAGTTTTAAGGTCGTCAAGTATTTTCCAGAAGAAACCGACCGAATTAACGCAATTGACATTTCCCCGAATGGTGAGCTGTTGGTATCGTGTAGTGCTGATGACGTTGTTTCGGTTTATAGCTGTGAACTTGGTGTTCGAACGGATGCATTTCATACGAAAAAGTACGGTGCGGATTTAATACAATTTGCTGATAAGGACTTGAGAGTAATTCACAGTTCGACGAAAGTTGATGACAAAATTCGGTATTTAAGTCTAAGTGACTACAAATACTTTCATTATTTCAATGGCCATGTGAAAAAAGTTGTTTCATTGTGTGTCTCACACAAACAGAACACGTTTCTCTCAACGTCCCTGGATAAAACTTTACGATTGTGGGACCTACGATTACCTAACTGTCAACATGTCATCAATTTTAATTTTGTTGGACGACCAACAGCCGCTTATGATCCAGAAGGCTTGATATTCGCTGTTGGTGTTGACTCAGAATTTGTGAGAATGTACGATAGTAGAATGACCGGCAAAGCACCATTCAACACATTCAAATTGAATCGTGAGAAGGAATGTGAGTGGACAACATTGAAATTCTCACACGATGGTAAAATTATCATGATATCTACAAACGGATCGGTTACGCGATTATTTGACGCATTTTACGGGACACCGCTACACACATTAACAGGTAAGCGATGTTATTTATCACGTTTCGTTTAACCAACTACCAATGGACACCATACCTTAGGATACATAAATAACCAACACGCTTCAATAGAATCTTCATTCAGTGCAGACTCTCGGTTCGTTTTTTCTGGTAGCTCCGATGGCCGGCTTCATGCCTGGAATGCTGCTACCGGCCATAAGATTTGTGTTTTTAGTAGCAACCATCATTCATCCCTTCAGTGTGTTAAATTTAATCCCAAATATGCCATGCTATCAACAGCATGCTCCGATGTAGCATTTTGGTTGCCAGCAACAGTCAATGTTGATAAAAGTTAAATAACTTTTTAATAAAACCGAGAAGTAAAGCACTTCTGACATTAGATAATTTTTAAGAGGCGAATCTAATCGATGTCAGAAGTGTGGCATGCCTCGAATACGAATTTTAAGCGTTTGAATTGTTTATCTAACATCTAATCGCCATCTAACCAGCTTTACTTTCCTTTCGCTTCCATAAAACCTACTACGCGCTATTACTATTTTTATTAGCACCAGTTGCAAAAGGTGTTTTTCGATTCTTGGTAGCGGTCCCACTTTCTTATAGTCCCTTACTCCTCGATTCTATCCCTACTGTGAACAGAGAAAAATATCGGCTAGCCTCGCGCGCACTCAATGAGGCTTAAAAGGGTAATTGAGATTATACAGTGTGATGGACTGTTATTCCAGTTTTGCTTCTGTTGAGATTTTATGATCGCTACTGAAGCCAATTGCGCCGCCACCGAAGAACGTAACAAAGTTTACTTAATTCTAAATATTTTCTTGATCATGGGCGCGCGGTAGCGATGCGCCTGTGACGCAAGTCCCCATACGAACAAAAAATTCGGAACAATTTTTTTCGTAGACTTCGAAACCATATATACAGCTAAGTTTTGACTTCCCCCCCTTGTGACGTACCCTCGGAAAATATTTTTCCTGGATTCTACGGAAAATTCTAAGGCGAAGTGTCTTTCCACTCATTAAAATCGGTTCAGTGGATCCGAAGATACGACCTTTAGAAAATAATCATTTCCTATATGCAAAAAGTGCTGTTTTATAGAAGCTAAAGTTAATGCCAACATCTTACGTTAGTTAGTTAGTTAGTTAAGGCCATTTGTATGAAAACCGACTATTTTGGTTCGTGCTCGAAAACGGCTCGATAACTTTTCTTGAAATATTGCAGGGACCTTCGGGTGGGCATTCTACGTCGTATGAGATTTGAAAAAAAGGGGGGGGGGTACCGGCCTCGTTTGGGCGCCAGGGCTCTTAGAAGGCGCCATATAAAGCCCATATGTATGTGTTTGTGTGTGTAGTGTGTATGATAGCATGATAGCACATTTTGTATGAGGCAATGGTTGTGTGTTCGAGATAGAGGTTTGGTGTCAAAGGGAAAATTGTTGGGTTGGGTGTATAGTGTATCAGGGTGACCGCCAAAATGGCGAAAAATAGGCGGGGACTCAAAAAAAAACATTTGATATGTTGTAGAGGAAGTTGAAGGGATCATTTTCGCTCATGGAAGTAGTAGCCGCCGCGCTTCGGTTCGGCGGCTCAAAAAAAACTTTTTTGCACTAGTGCGACGACGAGTTTTTTACGCACTACTTGAATTGAATTTTTGGACCCGTACGAAGTACAAAGGTCCTATACGTTTAATACAAACAATTTTATTGTAACATGGGGTAAGTCGAGGTGGGAGTTGGGGGAATGCATCTATTATCGTCTAGAGATGGCGAATCAGCAACATATCAAAAGTTTTTCTTTGAGCCGGGCACAGTGGTGGAATATGAAAGGTAGTCCCCCCTCCTTCTCGCACGCATATTTTCAGCGTTAGGATGTATGACTTCACGCTTTTTTGTTCCGAACCAACTAATACATAGAAATGAACTTGTTATAAAACGCCAACTACGGATCGGCGGAATTAGTTTATCATGGGCGCGGGGTAGAGTTCGGAACCCTTCGGACTTTTTTCCCTTGCATCGTACCCCCTGTCACGAAAGTTATAAGCATACAAAAATCTCTTCATGTCACCTTCGGAACACTTCGTGTCACTTTCGGCTACCGTCAGAACACTTCGTGTCACCTTCGGCAACCTTCCAAATACTTAGTGTCACCAATTCTTCTCACTGCACTGATATTTTTTTTATTAAAATTCCTACCGGAATAGAGCACTCCCGAGGGCCACCGTTTGGGCCTACGTGTCGTTGGGGTGGATTGAAAGAACTGTTACAAAATACAATCGCTTGCATCATGCATACACTGAAAGATAATTCGTTTCCATTGAACCGTCATTCACAAGCTTCATGTCAGATGACGTGACATATCTCCGCCGCAAATAACGCCCGCACTCCGGGCGCTAATAACGCCCGGGGCGTTAATAATGCCCGCACTTCGGGCGCTAATAACGCCCAGCTATATAATTCGGTACACACTCACTATTGAGCTTGAAGAATAAATTGGAAGTTATTTAAATTCAGAAGTTTAGGGCATTTCAATGTACACATCTCGTTGTGTATTGTTTTTATTCATCCCTTTCACTCAATTTTTTAAATTTCAAAATCGTAGTGCTCTACCCCGGGCGTTTTTTGCGGCGGATAAATGTCCTGCCACCTTCATGTCATATTGCGTATTGAGAACGGATCACGATCTCAGCTAACACAATTTTGAAAGTCTTCCGCGCATACAACGACCGAATATTTAAAAAGAACTTCGTACTTCTGTGCAGGTTTTAAACACCGCGAAAATCTGCGCAGAAGTACAAATTTCTTATTTAAATTTCGGCCATTGTGGGTGTGGTTCCGTCCGGTAAGTAATTATTGAAATTTTTAGAGGACTATACGTCCGAAAAATTAAATTAAAAAATAATTTTTTTTTATTTGCTTGATGGTCTAAAGTCGTTCATTACATCGAGTTGCATGAAGTTTCGACGGCCCCAGTATGTAAAATTCGTTACATAACTCGGGATAAAAATGAAAAGTCACGCTTTTGTGTGATTATTGACCTCGGCTTCGCCTCGGATCAACAAACTTCACACGAAACCTCGACTTTTCAACTTTTTAGGTACATGCTATTCGCCGGCGTCGGCGAATAGTCAGAAGATAAGAAAATGGCTATTTGCCGGCGCCGGCGAATAGTCAGAAGATATGATAATGGCTATTCGCCGGCGCCATCGAAAGCAACCACATATGAATATGTCTGGCCTGAACTCGTTTATTTCATGTCATTTCAGTCATTTTCATATATTTTGTCACTAATTTCGTCATTCACCTAAGTTTCGTGGCATTTCGTAAAAGGAATAATTCCTAGATCTTCCTGACGTTTCCTTAAAGCTCAAGTTCACTAGTTTTCTTAGCGACCTAGTTTTCGGAACAATTCGTGAAAGGACAAATTCGCTAGGTTTCCGTGAATATTTCCTCAAAGCGAAAAGTCCCTAGTTTCGTTACCCACCTAGGTTTCGTGGCTTTTCGTAGAAGGAAAAATTCATAGGCCTTCTTGACGTTTGACGTTTCCTTAAAGCGCAAGTTTATTAGTTTTTTTAGCGACCTAGTTTTCGGGACAATTCGTAAAAGGAAATGTTCCCTAGGTTTCCGTGATGTTTCCTTGAAGCGCAAAGTCCCTAGCTTCGTTACCCGCTTAGGTTTCCTGAACTTCGTAAATATACAAATTCCCTAGGCCTGAGATCGCAAGTTCACTAGTTTCGTTAGCGACCTAGTTTTCGGGATAATTCGTAAAATGACAAATTCCTTCGGTTTCCGTGATGTTTCCTTAAAGCGCAAAGTCCATAGTTTTGTTACCCGCCTAAGTTTCGTGGCATTTCGTAAAAGGAATAATTCCTAGGTCTTCGTGACATTTCCTTAAAGCGATAGTTTATTAGTTTCTTTAGCGACGTAGTTTTCGGAACAATTCGTTGTAATTTGATTTTGTGGCCGGAACGTTGATCACTGACGCCGTTATTTTCATTTTACTTTGTAATTTTTTTTATTTGTGGCCGGAGCGTATCACTGTCGCCTTTATTTGATCTGTTTGGCCGGAACACTGGTCACTAACGCCGATAAATTTTATTTTTGTGGCCGGAACATATCTCAGTCGCCGTTTTATTCAATTTTCATTTATTTGTTAGGCCGGAACGTATCTCAGTCGCCGTTTGTTCTAAGTTATTTCTAATTTTATTTGAGGCCGGAGCGTATCACTGTCGCCTTTAATTGCAATTTTCTTTTGTGGCCGGAACGTATCACTGTCGCCTATATTAGCACTTCACTTTGTTCAAATTTTTCATTTTTTGTGGACTGTATTTTTACTTATTTTAGCTAATTTATCTTCGCTTCACCGGTACTTTTTAATGGCGAATAAAATCCAGTGTTGTTTGTGATTTTATCTTTATTGCTTACAACGTCCTCCCCCGAAGGCGACGTGAGGACAACAACGCTTACAAACATGATATTTGCGCTCAAATAATCATTTTTTTTAGATTTAGTAGCTTAGTACCTTGGACCATTTTTCATTGGGTTTCGGGAAGAAGTGTTTACACCCCCCTCATAGGCCATCCAGCGCTCTGCGTGCTGATCTTTCCTCCAGTTCCTAAGTAATCTTACACAGAGTGCCTGAGGTATTGGGATTTGCGGATCAGGTCCGTGCACTGGCGCCGAAGAGCCCACTCTGGCCAACTCATCAGCCATCTCATTACCGTGAATTCCAGAGTGGCCTGGTACCCAAACAAGAGTAATCCGGTTACTCCGGCCCATATCGTTTAGGTAATCTTTACACTCCTTCACTATCTTGGATGTCGCCATCGGTGATGCCAGCGCGTTAAGCATGGACTCACTGTCCGAGCAGACGTAAATCGCCTGCCCATGAGTGTCTTTCGGCAACATTTCTCTGACTCCAAGGAGTGTGGCAAAGGTTTCAGTCTGAAAGACACTAGCATGAATGCCGAGGCTTTGCCAAGTGCCGGTCTCAGTCTCTGGATTGAACACCCCAACTCCCGAGCCTTCAGCTGACTTGGATCCATCCATGTATCTAATCCCCAATTCCTGCCGAAAGCGCCTCTACAAGTCCAGAAAGTTGTTAGTGCCTTCTCCGCTTTGTCGCTTACATGTGCTATCCAGTTGAGCTTACTGTCAAAGATAACGCCAAGGTATTTGGCTTGAGGACTAAGTCCAATCACTTTACCAAATAGCCTCACTTCACCCACAAGGTGCTCTCCCTTGTGTCTTTTGCTAAATAACACAAGTCTTAGGGTTAACGTTGAGGCCGTTCTTGCGACACCAATTCTCAGCGATCTTTACGGAGTCCCTCATGCGGTCTCTTAGCGTACTCTAATTAATACGGTCAGATCGTCTGAGTCAGAGGTCTGCATGGTTAACTGTTTCACTATTTTATTTCTGGTTTTACAGAGTACCAAAAAATAATGGTATTAATATAAACCAAATAAAAATGGTTAAAAATAATACCATTAATTTTCTGGTCATATTTTTAACTAACAAAAATTTAGTATTACATAATACTAAAAAATAAAATGGTGAAAATTAGTACCATTTTTTTTCTAGTGAGTTTTCAAGAAAATTGTAAATTTAGACGTTTCTCATCAAATCATGAAATTTTATGGTTTAATTTTATACCATTTATTTTCTAGTTAAAAATATTACCATAAAATTTCTAGTATTCAATATAACCAAATATTTTATGGTTAAAATTAAAACCAAAAATATTTATAGTTTTATTTTAGACCATTTTCTGTTTTGAAAAAAATAGTGAAACAGTTAACCATGCAGACCTCTGGTCTGAGTAGCCCTGAGCAAAAATGCTTTTATCATTGAATTCCCTAATGAGGGAATCTATCACTATGCTCCAGAGAAGTGGAGATAGAATGCCTCCCTGAGGGCACCCTTTCGCCACCCAGAGTCTAGTTTTATAGCCACATACATTGGCTTCTACAGCTCTGCTCTTGAGCATGCTACATATCCACCTTACTACCATTGGCTCTATTCCTCTTTCCTCCAGTGCACGGCGTATGATTTCAAAGCCTGTGTTGTCGAAAGCACCCTCAATGTCCATAAAACACCCAAGGGCAACCTCTCCAAACTCAAAGGACTTTTCGATCTTTGACGCCAGGCAGTGAAGTGCTGAGTCTGTCGATTTGCCTATCTGGCAGGCGTGCTGGTTTGCATGCAAGGGGAAAACCACCAGAGCTCTCTCCCTGATGTATATTTCTATCAGCCTTTCCAATGCTTTTAACATAAAGGAGGATAGGCTGATATGTCTAAAGTATTTGGCTACATTATGCGAGGGCCTACCCATCTTCGGTATAAATGTTACTTTCACCTTCTCCCACTTCGTCGGTATATGCCCCAACATTAACGAGGTACGCATAATCTCGCAGAGTGGCTCCAGCAGAATCTCTCCACCCTCTTTTGACAAGGCTGGAAAGATTCCGTCGTCGCCGGCTGATTTGAAAGATTCGAAATTCCCAATAGCTCATCTCAACCTGCCTACAGTTACTATCCGTTTGGCTAGTTCCCAATCCTCCTCCGAAGGTAGGAGTTGGATTGTTGAGTCAGCCACTACTTTAGAGTCACTGCAGCCAGGGATGTGTGCTTCTAGGAGATGCTTCGCCATGCTTTCACCGCAGTATGTAAAGCTCCCATCTGGCCTTCGAAGTGAGTTCGGGAGGAGCCTTGAATCCATGGCTAGCATCTTATGGATTCTGGCATAGTCTGGAGTATGTTTCATTGCCGCACAGAATCTCTTCCAAGTCTCCTTGGCTCTCCATTAACCGCTCTACTGAAGGCTTTTTGGGCAGTTCTGTAAGTGCACCAATCTAGGTCCCGAGCCGTCCTCTTCGCTCTGCTCCAAGCTCACCTGGCGTGGAGCTTTAGTCTCTCTATTTCTGCGCTCCAGAGATGGCCGTTTTTCTTTCGGCGTGATTTCGTTTCAGGACACGAACTCTCGTACGCGTCCGTCAACATTGAAGTAATACTAGCTACTGCCTCATCCAACTCACATGAGGACCTTGGTAGAATTGCTTCTAGTCTGTTCTCAATGTGTTGTCTAAGGAAGTTTCTGTATTGTTCCCAGTTTGTTCTTCTGGGATTTCGGAATTTAGGTATCTTTGGAGCGTAGCCTCTCAGAGTGAATTGAATGCACCTGTGATCCGGGAAGCTGGGCACCAGGGATACTTTCCACGAATCAATTTGACCAGAGATATCTCCGGATGCAAGGGTGATGTCTAGCACCTTTTCCCTCCTTCTAGTGACGAAAGTAGGTACTTTTCCCTTGTTTAAAATTTCCAACTCGTTATCAGCAATGAACTGTAGCAGTAAAGTTCCTCTAGGATTTGTATCCGTACTGCCCCACACTGTGTGATGAGAATTTGCATAGTTATTTGGCTGAAGTAGCCATTGTGATCCAACGGTCGAGAAAAATTGACAAATGAGAATTTGCATCACAACCTAGGACAATTGGGACGCCTTTTTCCTTGGAGAACTTCACCGCTTCAGTTAGTCGATCCGTGTAGGGCTCTGTCGCCGTATATAGCAGGAGGCTACTAACAAATCCCCGCCTGAGGCCAGCGGTCTAGAAATTCTGACCACCCTTGTGTCCTCATCAGAGAACTGATTTAGCAGCATCGCCTTAAAATCTGGTGCAACGTAGATGGCCGATCTTTTCCTTCCATTTACGTTTGCACTGAAAATCCTATTTTTATGAGGGCCGAAACCCATAATTGTTTGGTTTTTTATCCAAGGTTCTTGGATGATCACGATATTTGTGTGCCCCATTGCAATACTACGGCAAATGTTCGCCGTAGCAGCTTTCCAATGTTGCAAGTTGATCTGACTGAAAATGATTTCTTGATTAGACATTTTTAATTAAGAAAATTGTATACAATAAATTCCAACTTAAATAAAGATCGGATTAGCGATGGTGGGCTAGGCCTCAGTGTTACTGGGTCTTGGTCTCACCTCGTGGTACTTCATTGCGCTCAATGGCAGGTACAGAGTGTCCAATTCCAGGAGAACTGTCCACTCTTGATCCACCTTTGCATGCAACCGTTGTATTGATCGAGCGTTCCAGGGAGGCCGACGTACCGGTCTTGGTCTCGAGACTTGCATCGCTTGTACCTTCTTGTGCCCGATTTTTCGTCTCTGTGGCAGATGGACGATCATAACCACGGTCGAACTAAAATTCAATTTCGTCCAGCAACCAGAAGGCTTTGAAGCCTCTCGATCGAAGGGTCTCAACTGAAGCTTCGTCCACTTTTAGCTGAAGTTTGATGCTATCTCCTCGATTTAGAACGTGTTTGATTTCCCAGTATTTAGTTCGTAAATCTGGATTATTAGAGCGCAGGACGTCCAGAAAGTACGCGCCGTTCGTCGACCAAGGAACGATGACGTTCATTCTCAACTTACACTTCGGTTTATTAATGGCGTCCCAATCACTCTGTGTGATACATTTCAAATCCGCCTGACTCCAGGGCTTCATCTTCGGAGTGATCATTTCCAGCCACTGTGCTGCGCGAATATCTGCACAGCGCAGCAGTAGTTCTGACTCTCCAACGACTTTGCCTTTAAAGCTAGGGGCTTGATTGATCATTTTTCCGATAGGTGCCAAGGTCAACTGGTATAAAAAGCCAGTTGATTTTCGGCTATTTGCTAAGGGGGGAGAATCCCAAACATCGTTACCTAAGAGTATCGTAACATTTTGTGAAGTGTGCCGGCGAATAGCCATTTTCATATCTTCTGACTATTCGCCGGCGTCGGCGAATAGCCATTTTCATATCTTCTGGTTATTCGCCGGCGCTGGCGAATAGCCATTTTCATATCTCCTGGCTATTCGCCGGCGCTGGCGAATAGTCTCTTCGAACTTTTTATCCCTAGTTATGTAAATAAATATTAATTGTCTCCCGTCTACCGACTATTTTTGATCAGTGCACGACTCTGCATCAAAAGGATTTGTGACTTGAGTGCAGCAAATTATCACTAGTTTCCAAAACTTCAGGTATGTAGACGCACCCAGTACATCAAAATCAAATATTTATTTTAGATGATATCATGACGCATAACTTACATCCATGACCAAAAAAAAAATTGAAATGTTAAATAACCAAAATTCCATTTGCTCTGCCTATCTTTTTTAACCTGTTTCATTCAATTATCGCCACACAATAGACAGCGAAAAAAGATCAAATCATACACCCAACTCTACTATTATTCATCACATTTTAACAAACATAAAAATAAATAAAAATTAGGTCATCCACAAGAGAGTGAAAAAAAATGTTTTTTTTTTTTTTTGACAAAAGCTCAACTCATGCTCTGTAGGTCTATGCATAGTATGGACATGAAATACATAAAAAATCTTTTATTTTTCCTCCATGCGATCAAACATTATTGTAAAGGAAAGTCGGTGCATAGAATTTAATAACCAAATAATGTACCGAAAAATGGACGACCTTATTGTAAAATGGTAGTTTATAAAAAAAATTAATTGATTTTAATTAGAGATCAAAAAATTATTTCGATTTCATGACAGCTTCATATTTAGCTATTTGCACAATATTTTTCTGTGACCGCAAGCGATCACGCTCGGCGTTGATTCGAGACGAAGAAAAAAAGCTTTGTGTTCATTAATTCAACTGTAAAATGTAAGGTACAATTCACTTCTTTTTTTCCCATTTTTTTTTTCTTTTTGTACATTTTATGTTGGATATTACTCTAGATTTATACCTTTAAATGTAAAGTCCATACAGTCCATGCAACGCTAATTACAATACTTTACATAATACCAACCTATCTAAATAATAAAAATGCTTTATATTCGTATTAGCTAGGAGCTTTTGTTAAGGTGTGATGTTTGTGGCATGTACTTTATTGTATAATTACTGTTATTTTCATCGCGAGCGCGAAATGAAAATGTTCGTTGAATAATGTGAACCGAAATGAAGATTGATTTTTTTGTAAATTCTCTTTCCCAAAAATTACTATTTGAAAAGATCAACTAACGTGTGCTCTTATTGCAACATCAAATTGCACCATTTTTCGATTCTATTTAAAAGCAGATCAGACGCAATAGTCTTTTATATGCAATTTGGACATAGATTTAGGAGAAAAAAAATATTTTTATTGAAAATTAATAGATGAATTTAACCTTAGGTTATTCATCACCATTTAATATTTCGGGCACACAACAATCGGGTTACAACATTTTTGTTTTCATTTGACTTTCATGTGCGAATATTATTTCAACACTCAATACAATCCGCCCAATTGATTTCAGATTTTCTAACTAAAATACATTTTTCTTTGAAAAAATCAAGATTGTTGTTCGTCAGTTTTGCTCCACAAACTGTACACACAGGTTGGCTGCAGAAGAAAAGCACTTGTGCTGTAGATTTATTCATTTATATTGTTATTGAATTGCTATAAATAAACAAATAAAAAGTGTGCACAACAAACGGTGAAAAATTTGAGAGAGTTTAAAACTTTTCAGTTTTTCATGGAGCAGTTGTATTAATAATTGGCGGGCGGCAGCAATGCATCCGTGACGCAAGTCCCTTCGGTGTAAAAATTTGAGATTTTTTTTCCTAGGCGACAAGTCTTTTTAGTCTTTTTGTTAGACCCGTACCAAGAACGAAGTTCTTCGAAGAGCGGTCTTATACGACGACGTTTGTAACCACCCCAATTTCGACCCGGGAGTAGGGGGAAACATCCGTCTGCCTGTCAACTCGAGTAGATCTTTTCCGATTTTCATAATTTTTTTTTGTTTGAATGGAAGAAACATTTTTGAATTTGAGTTCTTGGACTTAGTTTACTTAACCGGCTCTACAACTCATTAAGGGTCTTGGCCTTCTCAAACATGCTTCTCCAACCGGACCTATCTGCAACTACCGTCTTCCAGCTGGTTACATCTACAGTTTGCATCCCCCCATCTGGGACTTTGGTCGCCCTGCACTTCTTTTACCTTCTGCTTTGGTTTCGAGAAGTTTTTTCGGAACACGGTTGTCGTCCATACGCTGCACATGACCAAGCCATCGTAGTCTGTTTATTTTTTTACTACGTCCGACTCTTGATAGAGCTCCATAAGCTCATGGTTAAATCGTCTGCGCCATCTGTTCTGGTTCTCGTCATATACTGGTCCAAAAATTGTCCGCGGTACCTTTCTTTCGAACGTGAGCAGCGATTGTTCGTCTTTCTGAGTCATACACCACGACTTCGACCCACTTGGTCTTATCACAGATTTGTACAGTGCGCATTTTGAGTTTGCGCTTACTGATTTGGACTTTAATATTTTTATCAGACTGTAATAACTCCGGTTGCCAAGAGTTATCCGTCTTTTGATTTCGTCCATGATGTCGTTGTCAGAATTAAGCTGAGATCCAAGGTATACGAACCTCTCTACCACTTTAAATATATGTGCGTCAATTGTTACGTTTTGGTCATGTTGTCGATTCGATGGGGAGATGCGTTCGGTCTCTGCGTCATTAACTTTCAACCCGAGGTCGGTACTTTTTCTGTCCAAGGCCGTGAATTTTTCTTTAACAGCTTCCATGTTTCGGTGCAAGAAGTCATCTGCGAAGCCCGGAAATTCACAGAATTTGGTGAAAATAGTGCTGCTAGTGTCGATGTCCATAGTTCTCACTGCTGCTTCTAGGATCAAATTAAAAAGCAGCGTAGCGAGTGGATCTCCTTGTCGTAGTCCTTCCTCAATGTCGAAATCGTCTGACAATTTGCTTCAGATTCTTACTCGGCTGTTAGCTTCATCCAATGTCAACTTTGTTAGCGAGATTAGTTTTTTGGGAACACCAAATTCCTCCATTACTCTCCATAACTTCCTCCTGTTGACACTGTCATATGCTGCCTTGAAGTCAACGAACAATTGGTGAATTTCAACCTTTACACTTCTCCAAGATCTGTCTGATGCTAAACAGCTGGTCCGTTTTTGAACGACCTACACGAAAACCACCTTCATATTCATCAACAGTGGATTCCATGTATGGACGAAGGCGTTTGTATAAAATATTGGCAAATATTTTGTATGCGATATTCAAAAGAGAAATTCCTCGATAGTTGCCACACTCTAATTTGTCACCTTTCTTGTATAACGGGCAGATGATGCTTGTCTTCCACTCTTCCGGCAACTCCTCAGCATTCCAGATGCGCTTGATGAGCTATCTCCATGCATAATGCATTACACCGTGCTTGAAAAGTTCTCCAGGTATGTTGTCGGTTTCCGTGGCTTTGAAATTTTTGAGCTTCAAAATTTCATGCTCCACTTCCTGTAGCGTTGGTTCTGCAATATGTGGATGCGCGGTCTGAAATGATTTGAAATGGTCTGAAATGCGGCTCGAGCGAAAAATCTGAATAGATGCACTGAAGCTGGCATAGCAGAGTACCCTTCGAAAAGAAATTTCGAGAGAAATCTGTTCCGAGGAAAGAAGCGACAACATCACAAGGAAGTTTTAATCGAAATTGAAAGGCTTGGTAATCGAAAAGAGACGCGGAATTTTTACCGGAAAGTGAACGAATCGAGGAAAGGTTACAGCCAACAACCTTTTTGTGCAAGGACAAGGATGGGTTTGTCTTAGCATATGAGGAAAGGTGCATCAGACGATGGGCGGAGTACTATAAGGAACTGCTGAACCCGAACAGACCACCGAACCAGAACGACACCAGCGACGAATCGCCTTGGACTTAGCTAGGGCATTAAAAACTAGTCTCTGCTAGTGCACACCGTTCACACCGTTTCTTCGGTCGGGTTTATCAATATTGCCATATCGGCAAATTCCAATACAATTTATGGTGGACGTAAGGCAATATTTACTTAAATACGTTCGAGTCTTTTCGTAACATCAGCTCTGTTTGCCGCATCTATTCTGATACGTACGGGTCCCCTGCATATGTTTTTTTCTTTTGATGCCCTCCGTAGCCCATCTCATGTCAAAAATTACCTCTTATTTCACAGGTCTGGATCGTTTTTCTGATACCCCTGACTATGTATAGCAATGTTGTAGAAAAAACTATATGAAAATTAAACACGTTTAGAGGTCCCACAAGACGATTTTAGTTTTTGCCAGCCTGTAACACCTTCCCTGCAAAAAAAATGGAGTAGAATGGCGGCAAACGGGTTATGGAAAGGTTTACGATTCACAGGGAGCGAGGATGAAGCTAGAGTGCTAGCCAATCAAAGTCCAGAATCAGGAGCGTGGTTACATGCACTACCTTCAAGATTGTTTGGAACCTGCTGGAACCAACGTGTTTAGGATCACAGTGGGACTTTGATTAGGAACCGACATCTGATCTAGGACAAGAAAGGACACCATGGTCTCAAATGTCGTAAGAGTGCAGGTTGACATGCTAGGTTCGCGGAACTGAATGCAATAATCAAAAGGTTTCTGACATCCGCAGATATACCATCTCAGCTAGAACCAGTCGGCTTGTCCCGAATAAATGGAAAAAGGGTGGACGGAATGAACCTAATCCCATGGTCAAGAAGGAGTACCCTTATTTGGGATGCGACGTGCACCGATACGTTTGCTCCAAGCATTTTGAACTTTAGTATGAGATAAGCAGGTGGGGCAGCGGAAGAGATAGCAAGGACAAAAACCACAGAGTATTTATACTTGACAAACCAAAATTACCTTTTTGTACCTTTCACGGTTGAAACAATTGGTCCATGGGGCACGGAAGCGTTGAAGTTTTTTAAGGATCTCGGCAAATCAATCGCACGAAAAACGAAGGTGCCGCGTTCTAAGACATTTTTGAAGCAAGGATTGAGTATTGCGGTACAAAGGGGTAATGCTGCGGCGGTGATGGGCACATTTAGGGCAGATGACATTTTAGATATTTTATCTGCAGAAATAGTAAAAATTTAAATATTGACAAATTGTATACAATTGTACTAATGGGCAATTCCACGGTCCGCTTCGTTCCCACGCGTGAAATTCTCAGTAGTTACAAAATAAAAGCAATAGAAAAGTTACTAATCTCTATTTAAAGGATCAATACTTCTGATGCAGCATTTTGTATGAATATCTTTTCGTAACAACTGAGCATTTCGAGCGTTGGAACGGAGTTTTCGTGGAATGGCCCTAATGCTGAATAAGATGATTTATAAATTTTAGTTTTCGTATAATTCACAAAGTGATCAGCTGATTGACGTTTATAAATATAAAATGTCAAACAGCTGATCGTTTATGAAAGGAAAATGTCAATCAGCTGATCGTTTTTTTGCGAATTATATGAAAAATTAAAATGGTCTTGCGGGACCTCTAAACGTGTTTATTCTTATACAGTTTCTTCTACAACATTTCTATACATAGTCAGGGCTATCAGAATAGCGATCCATGTCTGTGAAATAAGAAATAATTTTTGACGTGAGGTGGGCTAGCGTGCACAACTAAATACATGTCAGCCGTTTTGGAAGAAGAAACAGGGACTTGCGTCACGTTTCCCTCTTTCGTTGTAAGCGTGATTAAACGGGTGAAAGAATTTAACACATGTATCTTGTAATGCTGGAAATATCTGGTAAACACCTGAGTCTTACTACAAACTTACTTATACATAGCAATAAAAATTATTTTTTACTTCTTTAAAGAGAAATGATGTTTCAAATGTAAGAAAGAAAGGTCCCTAAAATATTTTCACCTTAAGTGAGAGCTAATGTTTCCAATATTAAGAAACTTCTGAAGTTATACCTCAATAAATCTTCTGTACTCTTTAACTGTAACGAATTTCATTAGTTTTTTGCGATAACAGTTTTGAAAAGATATAGCCGAATGGCGCCCGCCACAACGGAGTTATATTTTTTTCACAACTACCCTGCGAAAATGAGTACTTTCTTTTCTCAAAATAACGTAGGAAACTGATTATTTCAAAGAGGACAAGTTAAATGACAAATGCAGGAGTGAAATACTTTTCAGTCCCGCAAAATAACGTGAAAAACAAATTGTTTAAGATACCTCTTACTACTGAAGATTTATTAAGTAGCGGTAGCTACTTTTTGGGAATGCTCGTGATGTCAGTCTGTGTGCACGTTTTCAACTTAGGTCAATTATGGCCAAATCTGAGTCAAATCAGACCAAATTTGAGTCAAGTTAGGCTAAATGTAAGTAAATTAAGTCAAATTCAACTCAAGTTAGGCTAAATGTAAGTAAATTAGGTCAAATTCAACTCAATTTTTGCCAAATCTGAGTCAAATTCCGCCAAACTTGAGCTACAATTGACCAAACCTAGGTCAAATTTGGCTAAACCTGATTCAAATTTCCAATCAGGCCGAGTTACTTAAATATATGACAAACCGAGGGGTGACGCACTTCATTTATTCTTTTATTCCCATAATTTTTTTTTTGTTTTTGCGAAATATCTGAACCAAATACATCAAAAGTTAGACAAATAAGTTCAAAAAAAGGTTTGCACAAAATATAAAAAATGAATCTTGAGATTAATTTTTTTTTTTTTTTTTGTTGAATAAATGGAATAAATCTATTTATTCCATTTTTCAACAAAAATTCTTTTAAGTTTTCAAAAGTGGGTTTTTTCACTTTTTGACACATTAGTATGGTTTGTTGTGTGCGTTGCCATCAAAATCAAGTCTGTTTGACGTTTTGACGAATTTGAAAAAAATTGTCATTTATTCCAATATTTATTCCATTTATTCCATAAACCGCAGAAAAGCGTCACCCCTCGTGTCAAACTAATCAAATCTAGGACAAATCTGACAAAATTTGACCAAAATTGTGTGTAACTCTTTAGCAATTGCCAACATTAAGTTTGATTCAAATTTGTTTAAAATTTGATTCAAGTATGATAGCTAATTGATAGCTGATTTTTGAACTGGGCCATGAATGTCTGAAACCCACACAATTTTGTACTCAAAATTTGACGATATTTCTTCAATGGGCTTTAAAATATCTTTTTTATCACGGAGGCAGCGAAAGTTTGTTCTTTCGCCCCTCAAATCAGGGACGAAAGTAGAAAAATGCATCCCACGGGGCGAAAGTAAAAGAAGGAAGCCAAGAGAACGAAAATATTACAAATGAACAACTTTCGTCCCTCTTTGCGTCAATGAACTACTAAAATTTGTTCACTTGACAGAAAGAAGTTTCCATCACAGAAGTGGTTTTGATTTTGAGCGCTACATATTAACCAGCGGTTGTTTCTGGTTTAATAATAATAGAGCATTTATAATCACTTCCTAACAAATTTTTTCTGATTTACTTAACACGACGTCGTAAAGGGAATCAATGTTAACCATGAAATATGGCGTCGAAGTAAGTTTGTTGTTATTTTGTAAAGTTATTGTTTGCTGTGTTTTCATTGACGGATTCATATATTTTATTGGCTGTTAAGCAAATATTTTTTATATTATAATGGAAACAATGATGGGAATAATGTTGTGTTGTGTTGACTTAATTCAAATAATTTAAGTCCTTGCCAAGTGACAACAGTGTTATTAAGTGATGTTGTTCGTAAATGGGAATATTGCATTTTTGTGCGTTCAACCCCAATCATTTTCGTGAAAAATACTATATTCAGAATGCATCAGTGTTTTTTCGTGGCTAAAGTACAAACCTTCCGCTGTCTCTGTGATAAAAAATAGTATGAATAACTCGGGACAAAAGTAAGAAAATTCAAACCGTGTGATTGCCGACCTCACCTTCGGTTCGGGCTGCAAACTTTACACGGGTTTGAATTTTCTTACTTTCATCCCTTGTCATCCAAATTACTATGGAAGACCTTTTTTTTACATTTTCCAACCTCCAGCTCCTTTGTGTGGATTGTTCGATGTGTGAATTTTTTTTCTTCTTTTGCTCTAGTGTAAGAAAGTTGAAAACGAAAATATCAAATATAGCTAGTTCACAACAATTTTTACAGTACCACAAAAATTTGTGAAATCGCGATTTCGACGTTTCTTGACCAAAAGGACATGTGTAGTTGAATTTTCATAGTCTTTCGGACTGAGTCATTATTTCCACTTTTGAATTGATGAATCACAATCATACTACTCCAATTGAGATAACAAAACGTTTTGTCGAAAACTTTTTGACCATTAACCTAATGATACAGCCTTCTAAATAGATGAAATCAGTTTTTGGAGTCTTTTGATGAATTCGATAATGCCGCAACACCATATTTTCGAAATGTTTATGCTTTAATGCATAAGACGGCTTATTGTGATCCCATCAATGATATCAGAAAGACTTTTGATCATTAGAATCCAATCGTTTGAAGTTTTTGAAAAAGATTCTTTATAAAAACTTTTCGCGTGCTATATGGTGTTGGTCCAGTAAATTATCAGTATTATAAACAGCTATGCAATAAGTTCTTGAAAATTATCTATTAGTATCCGCAAGTTTAGGATAGAAATATATTCTTAGTTATCTCTGGCACAATAAGCAGGATGAAGGTTCGAATTTACTGCAAATACTTTTTACACACGTGTTACTCGAAGTTTCGAAGAGTAACGTATGGTTCACTCAGCAAAATCTTTGAATATTTCAGTAAGGATAAAAATAGTACCCAATTACTTTATAAACAACATCGCGCCCAATAATTTTCACTTATGTGCACCGATTAAAACAAATTTTTGTCAGTTATGTATTTAGACCCGTACGAAGAAGGAAGTTCTTCGTAAAGGGATCTTATGCGTTTACTACGACGTTTGACGTTCTACCCGGGAGTAGGGGGAGCATCGATCATTGCCCTTAGATGACGAATCAACGATAAAAAAATTAGTAAAACTCAAGCGATTTTCAAAAACTTTTTTTCCCTGAAATGTAAATGAAAAATCTTTGTTAGGATCGAATCTGGGCACTGTTGGCCCAAGGGCCATTGAGCTAGGGCCGTTTAAGTGGTTTTTAGTCTTTTGTACATAACTCGAGCAAATCTTTTCCGATTTTCATTTTTTTTTGTTGTTTGAAAGGTCTGGGCATGTCCATACAATTTATGGATGAATTTTTTTTTTTCAATTTTGTGCTTTTGGGCTCAGCCAGGGCCCTAAAACTGAATCTAAGGCCCAACGTGTTTTTTCTACATAAATTTTGTAAATCTTTGCAGATTTTCGAAAACTTTTTATTTCCTGAAAGATAATCAAAAAAATGATATCAGGATTGAATTTGAGCAAAATCGGTTGAAAACTTTCGAATTTACAGTCAAAATCATGGTTTTTTGAAGGTTGGTGGAACTTTTTCACTTACATCTCTGCGAAATTAGAACGGAAATCGCTCTTCAAGGTTTTGAATGAAAGAGGTGGACATAAGAAAATAACAAAAACTAAATTGGTGAAAATCTGTTGAGTGATTCGGGCCTACATGATATTTGGTGGTTTTTCGTGAATATTCCTTTAATGATAAGGTTTTTGTGCAGTGTTGTGAAGAAAAAAGAGGCGAACTTTTTTTCCATGGAGGTATGGGTCAGAGGCCTCTGCTAAGTGCTGTAGGTCGGTTCTAAATTCTGGGCTTATTTTAAGGGCTTGGAGAGGTCTTTAGCGAGGTTCCTTCGTACGGGTTTTTCAATAACATATTTTCTGTTTGCCGCATTGAATTTTGGAAAATGATGTTGACAGTGCTATGCCGATGATTAAGGATATTAGATTAGAGACATGAGGAGTTTACTCTTCAAATTGTGGAGATTGCATCCCGGCTTTTTTCGCAAGCGAAATACTAATTTTTCGCGCAGACGGACAAAAAACGGCATATCTCCTCACCAAATTTGCATCCGAAAAGGCGTGTTTTAGACTTACATTTGAGCATCAGTTTTTAGACCAAGACTGCTGACAGAAAAATGAAAACATATTATACTCAAGGCACGGCTGAAAAGGGTTTTATTGGAAAGTTCTGGTACATGGAATTTTTTTGCTGGAATACACTTAGGGGTATCCTACGATAATAAAACTTAAAGAATTAAAATCCTATCGCTACTGCCCTTTGAGATAAGTGCATACTTCCATTGAAAACGCTCCCCTGTAGAACATTTTGTTCTGGGAAACACTCGGAAACGCAAATATTTTTATTTTTTTTTTTGAACAATACAAGTCTGTACCATACTCGACAGACGATATTTGAGTGAAAAAAGTTGGAATTTTGACGACCCTTGAGGTGTACTTGGAGCGATTCATTGATATTTTACAGAATGTTTGATAAAGTGAATATATCTCAGCAAAATTTGCGTGATTGTCTTAAAATATAACACCAACGAATAGTTTAACTGTTAACGTCACTGCCAGTTTGTGACGTTAACAGTTTTCATTTGTAGACTTTATTTTGTTCTCATTTACTCATGCAATTGTTGATTTTTCTTTAAGTTTATAACGAAAATTATTATTGTTATTATTTTATTGAATAAAAATATATGAAACTATTCGTTGATGTTATATTTTAACGTCATGGTTTTAAAATCAAGCCCTACTTTGTAACCATTTTTCTAGAACTGAGTAAAAGATCCCGAAATTATAGTTAGTTCAGGAACTAGATTGGTCTTTCTTCTAGTGGCTGAACTTATTGGATCTTGGGTCTGAAGAACGCAGCCTTCATAAAATTTAGCAAGTGGAAGTCTGCATTTCAAGCTGGGCAGCCTGGTGCCAAAACACTTCCCATAACAATGTTGGATGGGTGAACTAGTACGTAGCCATGCATTCGGTTCCAACTCGGCACCAGGCTGCGTACTTGATTTGTACGAGTAGCCTTATAGATGGCAGCCTGGTGCCGAAAATATGTTAATGTCATCATTACGGCAGTAACAAATACTGTACGTCATATGAATTTCAACTCGGCACCAGGCTGCGTACTCAAGATTTTTTAATGTTTATATAGAGGGCAGCAGCAGCTTGGTGCCAAGTTGAATTTTATGCGACGTATAGTATTCGTATCGGCCGTTTCCATGAAATTTACAGATTTTCGGCACCAGGCTGCCTTCTATCAGGCTATTCATATGTCTCAAGTACGCAGCCTGGTGCCGAATCAGAACCGAGTACATAGAAATGTACTCGGACCCCCATCCAATATTGTTATAGGAACTTTTTCGGCACCAGACTGCCTTCTGAAATTTGCCGGTGAGACCTGACGTTAAGACAATTACGCAAATTTTGCTGAGATATATTCACTTTATCAAACATTCTGTAAAATATCAATGAATCGCTCCAAGTACACCTCAAGGGTCGTCAAAATTCCAACTTTTTTCACTCAAATATCGTCTGTCGAGCATGGTACAGACTTGCATTGTTCAAAAAAAAAATTAAAAAAAAAATAAAAATATTTGCGTTTCCGAGTGTTTCCCAGAACAAAATGTTCTACAGGGGAGCGTTTTCAATGGAAGTATGAACTTATCTCAAAGGGCAGTAGCGATAGGATTTTAATTCTTTAAGTTTTATTATCGTAGGATACCCCTAAGTGTATTCCAGCAAAAAAATTCCATGTACCAGAACTTTCCAATAAAACCCTTTTCAGCCGCACCGTGAAGGTAATATTTATCACTGCTGACCGCTGAAAAACTGAACCACTGAACAATTGTTTTTTTTTTTACTTCACAAACACTTTTTATGTAAATACATCGCTTTGAATTGTGAACCTTTTTACTACTTATTTTTGTTTATGTTTACAGGAATAAAAGTTAAATGATTAATGTGAAAAAAATAATCGTACACTTACTATGATCATGATATAAAATTTTCATGCAAAATTTGTCCAGTGTTTTTGTTCGGAATCTGGCGTTTTGCCCGTCTGCGCGAAAAATAGTATACATCACTTGGAGCTAAAACGGTGCTGATTTACACCACGGTGGTTTTTGACGTTTTTACCACCTGGGTCTAAATGCACTGTTTTAGCTCCTTGCGATGTAATGTACTATTCTTATTTACTTTTTATTATGAATTGTGGAAACTTTTGGAGATAAAGTACTTTTTTTCTCAGATCATCTGGGGAAGAATAGAACATTTGTTACCCGCACACCGAATAATTCGTAACTTGGGTGAATTGCCTCGTTGCATTTATTCGGCTCTGGTTTCAAACTTTACTCTTGTCAAGGAATTCCTTCCCTAGTTCTGAAATCTACTATTGCGCTTCAAAATAAAGTCGTTTGGAAATGGTATCCAAAAATTCAGAAAAAAATCAATGTTAAATGCCAGATGAGTAAAGCCTGAATTCAGTTGCTCATCGGCATAAGACTCGTATTATTCGGACGAACAAATATTGCTCTAAAACAAATTTTGTATGCAGATAAATCAAAGTTTGAAAAAATTTCTACCATAAACTTCAGTCTCTACCCGCACACTAAGCACGATTAGAATCTCGTTGAAATTGACGGAACTAAATAATTTATTAATGAATTTAACAAAATTCGCCTAAAGAGCGTAACAAAGCTGGTCAGGGCTAACGAATACACTGAATCCATTTCGTCTGAAACAGCCACGATCAAATCACAAACGACGCAGCCGGTTCGTCGCGCTTCAACGCAATTATCGGGCGTTAAAAATTACGTTCTGACAAACCAATCTTGCAAATCTGATATACTTGATCCGTCAACCAGAACACCTCGTGTGCAGTTAAACTTTGATTTATCATAAATATTTTCTTCATTTGTTATAATTATAACAAACATGTTTTAATGACATAATCTGAAACAGATCAATCAAATTTAACAAATCATTTCTTTACTCTTTTTTTTATACGTCTGTCTGTGCTGCTGTTGAATGACCTCCGGTTGTATAAATGACCATTAAATCAACAACACAAAATAACATGTAATTTTTAAATAATTTTAATTCTCTAATAAATTTCAAAAGCACTTGTTATTGCCATTAAATAGGTGTCACAAAAATACTTAATTTCAAATGAATGGAAGGAATCTGGTACTAACATTTATTTTTGGACCCGTACGAAGTTAACGGGGCATATGCGTTTATTCCGACGTTTGTCACACTTCGAATTTCTACCCATGAGTTTTGCGGTCTCATTGAGACAAATCTGTAAAAAAATGTGTCCATCCGTCACTAAACACGATAATTCGAAAAAGTCTTGATCAGAGATTGAAAATTACCGGTAATTTATTATCATCGGTAATATTACGTAATATTACGCGAATATTACGTAACATTGGGTAATATTACCGAAGACCTAAATTACCAATATTACCGGGGTTTGGGTAATATTACGGTAACTTACGGTAATTTTGGTAATATTACCGTAATTTTCAGATTTTTTTCAAAATGTCAGTATGCCACATCAATGTAAAATGTTTAAGCCAAGTCCCCAACATGACTGTTTCTGTAAAGACTCTCAAAGATTACTGCAAAATAAAACAATTTTCAGTGTAAATGTCGAAATTGCCATTCTTTTCCTAGACATATTTTCTTGGAAAAATGGTTAAATTTTTGTTGATATTTCCAGACTAAAAAGGCACTATTCGAATAGCTAAATTGAAAAAGGGGTGATGTAACATTGACAAATCCTTTTAGGATTATCCTAAGCAATCGAATATATTTCTTACTCTTAACTTGTTTTAGGGCCCGTTCATAAATTACGTGACGCAAGAGGGGGATGGGGAGTATGAGGCCAACGTTACGGTTAGAACAAAAATGGGTCAAATTTGACTCTTTTAGCGTTACGGGGTGAGAGAGGTCTGAATAATA
>CM055403.1:133159360-133208099 GCA_029228625.1 Pseudolycoriella hygida | reverse complement strand
GTCACCAATTCTTCCCACTGATTCATATAACTTTAGTGAAGAAACCAACTGTCTAGGTATTCTTATACAGAATTTAGCAAAAAATCCAAGATGGCGTCACTTTGACAGTTGGCAGCCATTTTCTTATGATCCCAAAAAATTCTCCTGATGAAATTCTATAACTTTCTAGAAGAAACCATTTTTTCAAGTAGTGTCATTCCGAAGCTAAAATTCGAAAACTGAAAAAGCATAAACGAAGATCCAAGATGGCACTGCTATGACAGCTGACAGCCATTTTCTTAAGATACAAAAAAATTCTCCTGACCAAACTCTATAACTTTTCCAAAGAAACCAACTCTCTAAGTATTGTCATTCCGAAGTTAAAATTCGAAAACCAAAAAAAAGTCTAATTTATTGTTTGGGATAATTCAAGATGGCGCCGGTTTGACTGCTGACAGCCATTTTCTTAAGATCCCAAAAAATTCTCCTGACCAAACTCAATAACTTTCCCGAAGAAACCAACTCTCTAGCTATTGTCACTCCGAAGCTAAAATTCGAAAACTCCGAGCATTACCTAAAAAACTCTCAAAATTGACCACTTTTTCCATGCCACGGCTTTTCCAGAATTTTCCCGGAAAAGCGGCACATGAAATTTTTCATTTGGGGTCGAGACTGACGTTCCCTGAAAATTTCAGGAAGATCGGCTGTCTAGTTATCGAGATCGAAAATTATTAATAGATAGAAGATAGATAGATGATAGATAGATAGATAGAAACCGACAGATCAGAAAAAAGTTTCCATAATGATGAGAACAATAGAAAAATTTATTCTCCATACAAAAATGTCATTTTCAAACCTCGATATCTCAGCCAATTTTCAACCGATTTTGATGAGTGTGGGCTCGTTGGAAAGCTGCTGCGACGTTGTTTCTTTTTAAATAGTTTGAAGGGGGAGGGGGCGTGGGGAAAAAACTCAAAAGTTCGCCTATATATGGTTCCTTGTCCCAAAGGTATGGAGTTTTTTACGTTTTTTTGGCGTGTGGGGACTGCGTCACGCCCTCCGCTACCGCTCCGGGCATGATCTATTCTGTTTGTCACATCTATTCTGATACTCGTACTCGTCTTTGATTATGTTTTTAATATGATAAAACAAAATAAATTAATTAAATTTATGTTAATTAGATAGCTAAAAGTCAAATCTTCGAGTGGAAAGTGATAGTTCTTTACTAAGTTGCAAAACTATCAAAAGAATTAATTCGAAAGTTGAAGATTGTTAAATCTGGAGAAATCACCATCATTTACATTAATGGTCAGAAATTTGCATGGCAAACAAGCGAGTGACATCTACGGATAAATTAGATGGATGCAAAGTTTTATGAAGACCATAATACTTTGTTGTATTATCCTCAGTAGGGTTTCGAGTAAGGCTCGGAACTTGTCAGGTCGACCTGTGACCTAACCTGAAAAACCTGAAACCTGAGTTGACCTGAACCTGTTTTGACCTGACCTGACCTAGTTGACCCGACGAAATAAAGTATAAGTGACGAGTATTTATGAATTTACTTTGCCCTTCATATAATTTATGTAATGTCAAGTGTTTCTTATCTCCATCTCCATCAACATTGTGTACTAATGTACACAGTCTACACTCAGTGATAGTGTCCACTAAGTCGTCGAGAACAAAGAATAACATTAATTTTATAGTAGTATGGGACTGTCCATGTCCATAAATGACGTCCAGTATTCAGTGTTGCCCTACAAATTTCAATCGTCTATTGCTCGAAAAGTATATACTTTTGATACGTCAAATGTATGTCGGCCATACATTTGACATATGAAAAGTGTATACTTTTCGAGCAATCGATGATTGAAATTTTATGGCAACACTGAATATTGGACGTCATTTATGGACAGTCCCTATAGGAATGGCTCGTTTTGGATCGAACTGATGTGTCATTTTCAAGAAAGTAACTAAATGGCTGTTTATTCTCAACTTTTATTAATATAGTAGTGAAGCTACTTTTTTGTGATTCCTTAGTTTTTTTAACAAATCTTTCGCTAGAATATATGTCTGCATTTCAGACTGGGCAGCCTGGTGCCGAAAAAGTGCCTATAACAATTTTGCATTGTGGAGAAAGTACGCAACAATTCACTAGTCTACGTACGCGTTAAATTTGATTGACTATGTAGAAGGTAGCCTGGTGCCGAAAATGGGTGAGTGTAATCGAAAAGGCTGACATGAATACAATATACGTCATACAAATTTCAAGTCGGCACTAGGCTGCGTGCTTAAACTATTGTTTTATGAATGTAGGTGGTAGTAGCAGCCTGGTGCCAAACTAAAATTTATTTGACATATATATATTTTAACTCCTGCCTACATTTTGGCAAAAACAGATTTGCAGCACCAGACTGCGTACTTAAGTGGTAGAGCTGAGAATGTAGATGGCAGCCTAGTGCTGCCAAATCCCCTCCCCCTCCGGCAAGGTGAAAGTTCTGGGTTCGAGTCCCAGTCTTGTCAAATTTTTCATTTCAGATTTATTTTGAGAATTATTCTTTTCGTAATTTCAACTCAATTTAATATTCTAAATTCACTTCGGTCACTCTTAACTGAAAAAATAGTTTTAAAAGTCGATCTTTTAGCGTGCATTCTATGTGAATGGCCCCTAATCGTCAAGCACTTTCTTTAACACATATTCTAAACATAAGCAAAGACCCGTACGTATCAGAATAGATGTGGCGAACAGAATAGTTATTGCAAAAAGACTATAACGTATCTAAATATAGAAATGAGCAAACAATCCAATGTTTTATGTTCATTTATAACTATAAGAATTTCAAAGATCCATAAAAATTACCGAAGGTAATGTGAAAGACTAGGGTCCGAAGTACGTCTGAGACCATTGATTTTGATGGCTGAAATTTTCTCCCCTGCACCATATCACAAAGAGAACTGACGTAGTTTCTCCAAGAAATGCCAAAACTATTTTCTCTAAAATGTGATTCTCACCAATTATTTTTATTTTTACAATTATTTAGCCGACCGGTTTCGATATTCTTATCATCTTCAGGGCCTAACTATTACTAAAATTTGAAAATTAAATAATTGGAGGGAATTGGTAGGCTTATCACAATTACATCAAAATATAGAACCATTCGGAAATACAAGAACATTCACATACAGTAATAAGATTCATTTGAAATACCCAATTACAATTAATTTCACTTGATATGACGATGTCACATACAAATAACGTTCTTTATAAAGCAAACATTTTCATAAATCAAAGTACTTCAAATAGGTGACTGTATGCATTACCTGCGTCTTTATTCACTGCTTTATCTTTATGTAAGTGTATATACAGGGATTCGATCAAGTCTAAATTATGGATGTTTCGCACTACGTGCAACAATTTGAAGTCTTTTTTGTCTATTTTATGGTTTTGAGTCACACTGTAAATGCCGTTTCGTCAATGTCTTTATTTTTAACATATGTCACGTGTTCGGAAAAACGGATTTTCAACTTTCTTTTCGATTTACCCACATATTCGGCTTCACACTTAGGATGAGGATGGGGACAAGTTCCTAAATAAATACCGCATTTGTCCTGCCAATCCTTTTTGTCTTTGGTTGATCCAATTAAATTTTTCAACTTGTTTTTACTTGAAAAAGACATTTGGATGTTGTGTTTTCTGAAGACATTTTTCATTTTGTTCGTTAGTTTTGGAAAGTAATTGAAGCCGACATATGTGGATTTCTAGTCATGAATTCGGATCAAAGTTGTACGTTGTCATAAAAGTTTTTTATTTTTGTGTTTTTGGATCAATTTACTCATAAATTCGTCCTGACCATTTTTCTTTGTGACTAGTCGTATATGGTCAACTTCCGCTTTAAAATTTGAGTCCGATAAAGGAATATTGCATAAACGGTGGATCATTGAGTTAAAAGCTGCCTCGCGTTGGTTTAATGAGTGGAATGATGTGCTTGGGATAAATCTGTCAATGTCAGTGGGCTTTCGATAAATATTAAATTCAAAGTTAGGTCCGTTGCGTGTAATTGTCAAGTACAAAAATGTCAAACAACCGTTCTCTTCTTCTTGATGCTTGAACTTGATGTGTTCATTGCAACTGTTCAGCCAGTCTAATGTTTCTTTGACTTTGTCTCGTTTTACGATTGCAAAAATATCATCCACATAACGTCGTCAGAATCGCGGAAATAAGTTGTAAGTATTAATTTTTTGTTCCAACTCACCAACATAAAAATCACATATCAAGGGGCTGAGAGTGTATCCCATGGCAGTGCCACTCGTTTGTTGATAGTAATTCTCACCAACTTTGCCCTAAGAATCAAATTTTAACTGACATACTTTTATAGATATGCGTCATCCCTCCCGATTCTTGAAGTTGCTTTATCCCGCGATGTGGTAATTATTCCCTAATACGTGATTGCCTACAATTTTATTCTCTACAACTTTGCCTTTGGAAGCAACTTTGTGACTGCCACAGTTTTAGAAATATGGGTCATCCCGCCCAATTCCAGATGTGGCCATATACCAGAATTGGGCCATTTTTCCTTAAAATGCTAAAACACGTGTTCTATAAAATTTTATTCTCTACAACTTTGCATAGTTTAGTAAATATAGACGAAAAACCATCTGCTTTCGTATTTGACCATAAACCAAATTTCGTATATTCCACTGATCACTGCCCAGACCACTAAAGCCGATTTCCACAAAAAAATTTTCCCAGTTTTGTAAGATCAAATGCTTTCATTTGACGCCAAAATGAACAATTTACGTGCTATACTTGCTGAGATATTTGCGAAAAACTTTCAGCGACCATCAAAAATCCATATGTAAATTTCGGGGAAAAAAGTTTAGGGTGATTGGTCGAGCCGTTTGGAAAAAAATAGTGGAGACGGGCGAACGGACCATTTTTTTATTGCTGATTCGTCATCATTAAACGATAATAAATGAATCCCACCAAGGATACACACTATTTCTAGCTGCGCCCCCCCCCCCCCGCCCACCTCGATCTACCTCATGTTAGAATAAAGTAGTTTGTAGTAAACATATAGGACACTTTGAATTTCGTGCGGGTCCAAAAATTGTCAAGTTCCTATACAAATCGTCCAAAAAACTACTTTTTCGAAGTTCTGTGACTTTGTTTTGCGTACAGTCGGCAAATTAGTATTTCTGACCTAAAGTTCTCAGCCAGCTGCTAGCCAGTTAAAGCACTCATACAAACAAATTTAGATAAATTCATAACTGTATTGTTGCCAATTTTATCCACTTACAATTTTGATTTATTTAAGTTTGTTTATGTGAGTGCTTCAGCTGGTAGCCAGCTCTTTCAGAACTTTATGTCGGAAATATGAATTAGGCGATTGTATACATATCCGCAAGTACAGCACAGAAAATGCTCACCAGGGATTGATAAGACTCTCGAAACGTGCACTTGACGGAATTTCATTCACGTCCATATATTTATGACTATAATGCTGCTTTAGGTCGTTTTGTTGGGATTTCGTTCAAGTAAACTGATAGATCGAATGATTGTGTCATAGTACATCTATTGAGCGCCAGCATTCACTTTAATGTAAAAACATAACCAAAGACCCGTACGTATCACAATAGATGTGACAAACAGAATAGATGTGGCAAACAGAATAGATGTGGCAAACAGAATAGATGTGGTAAATAGAATAAATCTTGCAAAAAGACTCGAACGTATCTTAATATAGTAATAAGCAAACAATCCAACGTTTTATGTTCTTTTATAACTATCATGTCCGCAGCGGTAGCGGAGGGCGTGACGCAGTCCCCACACCCCAAAAAAAACGTCCACAAACCCAAAAAACTCCATACAAAAACCTTTGGGACAAGGAGCCATATATAGGCGAACTTTTGAGTTTTTTCCCCTCGCCCCCCTCCTCCTCCAAATTACTAAAAAAAACCACGTCACTTTCAAACAAGCCCTCTATCATCAAATTCGGTTGAAACTTGGCTGAGATATCGAGGTTTGAAAATGACATTTTTGTATGGAGAAATAATTTTTCTATTGTTCTCATCATTATGGGAACTTTTTTTCTGATCTGTCGGTTTCTATCTATCTATCTATCTAAGTTCTATCTATTCATAATTTTCGATCTCGAGAACTAGACAGCCGATCTTCCTGAAATTTTCAGGGAACGTCAGTCTCGGTCCCAAATGAAAAATTTCATATGCCGCTTTTCCGGGAAAATTCTGGAAAAGCCGTGGCATGGGAAAAAGTGGTCAATTTTGAGGGTTTTTTAGGTAATGCTCAGAGTTTTCGAATTTTAGCTCCAGAGTGACAATAGCTAGAGATTTGGTTTCTTCTGGAAAGTTATAGAGTTTGGTCGTTAGAATTTTTTTGTATCTTAAGAAAATGGCTGCCAGCTGTCATAGTGGCGCCATCTTGGATTTTCGTTTATGCTTTTTCGGTTTTCGAATTTCAGCTCCGTAATGACACTACTTAGAGAGATGGCTTCTTCAGGAAAGTTATAGAGTTTCATCAGGAGAATTTTTTGGGATCCTAAGAAAATGGCTGCCAGCTGTCAAAGTGACGCCATCTTGGAATTTTTGCTATCTTCTGAATTAGAATAGCTAGAGAGTTGGTTCCTTCGGGAAAGTTCGATAGATGACTTGGGCATCATTTTGATGAATAGAAAGTGGAGTCGCCGAGGCGCGGAATTTGGTCAAAATCGAGGCGAAATTTTCGCCAAAAAAATTTTTTTTCGTTGGAATCGATAGATATTGACTTCGGCGTCATTTTGATGAATACAAAGTGGGGTCGCCGAGGTGCAGAAGTTGGTCAAAATCGGAGGTGTTCAAATGAAATGGTCAAGAAACCAAGACAAAACAAAAAACTTCCAAAACTACTGATATCCCAACAAAAACCTCTTAAAAGGTAAAGTGTGACGCAGTCCCTAATGTCCACTTTCAAAATTAATGATATCAGTGGAGGTGACGCTTACGCTGAAAATACGCAAGCAATGACGATGCAAAAAAAAACTTTTTAAAAAATTCAAATGTTTGAAATTGCGTCACAAATGCCAGAGCCATCAACGTAATAATTTTTCCACACTTTCAGTTTTCACATGCAAAATTTTCTCAAAAACTAAGTTAATAAAGTTAGTTGGGTACATTTTAGAAGAGTTTGAAAAATTAATTTTGAACTGAGTAAAAAAGTTATCCTCAAAAGTCAGGCATCAATAAGGTCAAATTTTTGCTATGTAAAAACTGAAAGCACAGAAAAATTATTTCGTCGTTGGCTCTGGCATTTGTGACGCAATTTCAAACATTTGAATTTTTTAAAAAGTTTTTTTTTCATCGTCATTTCTTGCGTATTTTCAGCGTAAGCGTCACCTCCACCGATATCATTAATTTTGGAAGTGGACATTAGGGACTGCGTCACACTTTACCTTTTAAGAGGTTTTTGTTGGGATTTAATATGGAAAATTTACCGACAGTGTTTATTTTCCACTAATGTGTTGTCTAAATACTATTACTATACATTTTTTTTACACAAAATACTTAAAACGTTTATTTTTATTCCAAAATAAATTAGTTTTGTATTTTGTTGAAGAAGGTGGAGTGAGTTATTTGCATTGTCGATAATTTCTCCGAACAAAATCTGCAGTTTATCATATAGCTCTTAATGCTACCTGTTGAAAAGCTTGAAAACTAAAATCTCAACCTATTTATGAGTTTATGATCCCAATGTCTTAGATCCTGTCTGGAAGTTTATGTTTTTCCTATTTCGGCCTTCTATGCTATGTTTGCAAGTGGTCTTGCTACGCCATACCTGCATATTAATGTAATATTCGCTATTTTGCTCCTTTGAGCTTTGTATATAAGTCCTAGCGATAGTCCCGGACCTATGAACGGGGTTTCGCTTCCTAATCCAGCCAAATGATCTGCCTTCTCATTACCATCACTACCACTATGACCTGGAACCCAGATCGTATTGACTTGGTTGGTGTCTGATAGGCCATTAAGTGCTGTGGCTGTGTGGTAGTCGCGACTTTCCAGCGATTTCGATAGGTTAATTTGGGGCCCAGCAGGAAAAATTCCTACTGCCGACCCTTCTTCTCTCTTCGAACCGTCAGTGAAAACGTGAATGTCATCTTCTTTCAAAGTGTGATTATTATCCCAATAGTCTCTTTGAGGTAACTCTACTTTGAACGTTTTGTCGAATAGGTAGATTGAACTCAATCTGTCAGTTACCATTTGCAGTTCCGGAATCTGTTGCTTTGTCCTTTCCTGGATCTTTGTGTGGACATAAGCGGCGTTTTTCCAACAGTTTGCGTTCCGTAATCTGATGGAAGTGACTACAACTTCCTGTTCTCCATATAAATCCACTGGGAGAATTTCAGTGATTATCTCCAGCGTCTTAGTCGGAGTTGATTTCATGACGCCTGTAATGCCCATGAGAATCATTTTCTGGACAGAATCGGTCTAATAAATCGCAGTGTACAACCAGTGCACAACTCTGTACGCATGTTGCTTATGGTGTAGATGATGTAAAAGGAGAATAAAAATGTGTTTTCTTCGGGTTATAACAATAGAATACATTTTGTTGATTTACTTGATGAATTTGGTAGTGTGGGTGCGTCGATACCGAATTAACATTCGTGGCAAATTCAAGCTTCTATAATTCGGCGGTGCTAGGCCAACACTTCCTACAAGTCGAAACAATTGATATGGGGCCGTTCATAAAATATGTTACACGAGTTTCAGACCCCCTCCCAGATTTGTGACGTAACGGGGAAAAACATTTGGAAGCCGCTGAAATTCACAAAAAGTCCAAAAATGTTAAAAATTTTTATTTCAGCCAAGTCCGAAACGCAGCCTAGTGCTAAAAAGTGATTTAAGCGAATGTTGTAGCCGGTAGCCAAATGGAAAAATACCAAAAATACCTTTCAACTTGACATCAGGCTGCGTCCCTTGTGTCTTTTATCTTCTAGATGACATGGAAAAAGAGTGTCCATGACTGCTGTCATAGACTCCGTTAAAAAACCATCAAAACGTTACAATACAATAAATTAAGCGTATCTGTACAAATGTCCAAATCAAAAAATCAAAAAACGTCAAAAAGCGACATAGATAAGATAAATATTTTGTTTTCTGAAAATTTATTTAAAGCGAAAAAAAGACTGCTCACATTGGCGCAGCCTGTAAAAAAACGATCTTTTCAACAACAAATCACAATAAATAAAATTCATCTACTCTACTATTCCCTAATGTTGCCAGGATGCAAGCCGCATTGCCTCTCTGAATAGCGATTGAAATCTTCTGTAATAAGAAGTCTTTCGAGCGTGATTCCCCTGAAGCTGCTCTCATTAATGACCCTAGTTTGCCTATGAATTTCTTCGTTTCTGGACCCATGCAACCTAAAGTTTCAAAAGCAATAGGAGTGAGTCAATAATTTTCTTTTAAATATATATAATGATTATGCTTATGTCTCTCCGCGTTGTCGGCTATTGAACGCGCTTTCCTAGAAGATTGAGTGAAGTATGATCGAGCTAACGTGTCTCGAATAGTCACATCCCAGAGAAGAGACTTTCCCTGACTCCACGGAATTAGGGTCATACCATCAGGTCGTTTGCCATCATCTCGGGATATACCTGGTGGTTGTATTATATTTGGGAATCCTGCAGAAGAAAATGCATGAGAAATAATTTTATTGACTTCGTCGTGCCTAGAAATTATCCCTGCTTTTTTCTTGCAAGTCAAACCATGCAAGCCGTCCTTTTTAACCATAAAGCCACAAATACACTCATGTTCCTCACATAGTTGAGAGCCTAAACGAAGACCAACAGCAATTCTCGCGGAATTGTTATCTAATAGCAAACCTGTATTACTCGATGGGACCACCTGCAGCCACTTTGAAGATTCATTAGTAGATGACGCAAGTAGTCTTGCACGAGTCACAGGTTCACTAGAATCAAACATTCCAGAAAACTTGCTGTTGATCCTCGGAAGATCCCAATTTCTCTGTGCTATTTTCTGTTCGTCGTTTCCTGGAATAAAATCTTGAGGAATTTCTTCAATTAGCCCTAAAATATTATCATCAATTATTTGCAAATTAAATTTTTCTAACAACTTATTTGACAGATCAGATGAAGAATACACAGATGATAAATAGGCCGGCAATGCCAAGTCCTCAACTTTCCGAATACCCAAACCCCCAAAAGATAAAGGAAGAGTAGCTTGGTCCCAAGAAGATTCAGACATTCTAACGTTTGTAATCGCTTCAATAGTTGAACGAAAAATTTCGTCAACATCAACATCAACATCAACATCAGCATTAACAAAGAAAACTTCGCATTTATTTTTATTTAATGACAAACCTGACGAATCACAAAATTCTAACACTTTCCTAATATCCTCCAAAACCACTGACAGCCTATCACCCACACTACCATCATCTAAATACCAGCCATTCAGCCTAGACGAAAGGGAGTGCGTCATCCTCATAATACCGATACAAAAACCAGGAGGACCTAGTGGATCACCCTGTTGAAACCCTCTCTTTGAAAGCAAAAGCTCATCGAGAAAATAAAGATTCGAATTGAGCCTATAAGCTTGTTGAAGTAAAGGAAATAATTCTGGACATATGTATCTCCTTCACTTCACCTAACATAAACTTCCTGAATAACATATTAAATGAATTGCTAAAATCAAACTTAACTAATCCCATCGGCTCATCATGGTTAGCTGTGCAGAATTTACGTACAGCATGAACCAAAGCTTCTGCCCCTCCCTGAACAGCAGATCCTAACTGAACAGGTTTCAACTTCTCAACTAAGCTATCTCTAACATTATAACAGGTAATTTTGCCTGTCATGCGCCTCCAAACAATACCAACCGCTATCGGTCTCACATCATCCTCCCCTTTCATAAATGCAGTCAATGAAGCTCCAAAAAAATTTTAGAGACATCTTTTTGAACATTACCAAACTTAATGATGTCCACTAATGAGGCTATTGCCCGCAATAGACGATTTGCAGATTCACCACAATTAAAAGAAGTCAAATCTTTTAAATGTCGAGGTCGCAAGCCGCCTATGCCCCCGGAAGAACTCTATGGGAAACTCCTAATAGCTTTCACGACATCCTCAACTGCAGTAACTGACAAACTACTTTCAATTTTTATCTCCTTAAAATCCCCCCAATATCATCAGGGTGCTTGGCCTTCAACTTAGAAACGGTTTCCAAAGTTTGAGGCGCAACAGATTCGTTAGAGTATAGAACTCTAACGGCACCTTTGATATCACCCTCACTGACTTTCCTAGTAGCTACTTTTATTACAACACTATCTCCATTAACAGATTTATTTAATGTAAATGGAATCCCTGCATCATCTAAAACTTTTGACAAAGTTTCATTGATATCACTACAATTCCTAAACAAACTCAAATTAGATCTAATTACATTAATACCACCTTTCCCTTTAGATTTATTATTCAAAACGATGTATGGAAAAGCAAGTAGTCTCATCCATGAATTAACATCGTTTTTCTTTAATAAATGTTCAATTTCCCTACAAAGTTCCTGACAGACAGCAATCCTAACGGATTTCTGTATAATCCGAGTCAAAGGAACTGAAACTCTACACCTATTGAGCAGTAATCCGAAATTGTTTAAAATTTCAGATATACTTCTCTCATCTGCCAGCCCACCCGAATCAGACAATTCGATGTTAGGTGAAATCATAAAATTAAATTAAATAAACAACAAACAACAAATAGTTAAGATCGAGTAAATCTGCGGGCGTGACACTTATATCGAACGGCGAGATATGGGACGCTTCGTCGAGACTAGTTCGTCGAATATTTCCTCCAAGCAAGTGTAAACTGTTCATAATTGAATTTTTCGTGTTGGACGGTTGATCCATGGCATTCGTTAAAGGGCGGTTGATTGCCAAAAAACCACTAGTAATAGAATCGTGAGGACAGTCTGTGCAATCAATAACAACTGGATGGGATTCTATCACCGAAGAATTGGTTCCATTTGTATTTGCATCGATTATTTCTAAATGTCGATTACGTAGAATTTGAGCGGACCGGTCATTATCATCCTTGGTATTCGATAAATGTTGAACTGGAGGACAATAGGTGTTCAAGTCGATTGTACACAGCTTGTTCTCGATGGATTCACATTTATCGTTGATCTGTTGTAATGTGTCCACTGCAATTGAATCCACTACCGGAGAGCTGTTGAATATTTTTCGAATTTAAAATACGGGAAACGGACTCGATATTGTGTAGGACATCCATGTTCTTCAAGTTGACTATAGTAACTACTTGTGTTACTATTTTATGTTAATAAAATGCGATGTTCAAACTAAGTTAATTTAATTACAATTTTGATCTGACTACAAGTTGTTATCGACTTTGATTCTATGACTGCTGAGCAAGGAATGAAATCTTGTCTGACACTTTGTCTCCCTTCTATTTCGCGCATCGATAAAACCTTATCGATGAATGCCGAGAGGTGGCGTGAGCCCGTGCGATATTCTTAACGACAAGTCAAGGGTGGTGGCTGGTGCAAGGTACCAGCCACTACATAGTTTTCCTTTCAGCGAAGCGAAAATATTTAAAATTAATTTTTTGTGAACATAACAGTCGAGCTTAACTTTGTCCGTCAAGCATAGGCGTAACTACCCTGCATTAAGTTATTCGTATAAGTAAATATAATATAATATAATAGAATCTCAATTTGCATTTTAATGCCTTTTAATTTTGAAAATGAACCGTTTTCGTTTTAACGACATTCCCACTCGAAACAATCGAAAGAACACCAAATGCAGGCTTCAACCTATCTAGCGACACAGTGTCATTTTTTCCATTGACATTCAACACATATCCTTTCCTCAACCGTCGGACAACTTCAAATGGTCCATCATAGCGGTGACTTAAGCTAGGCTTCTTCCTGTCTATTCTCACGAAAACGTGCGTACACGTATTTAACGTTTTAGGAACGTAACTTGGAATATGTTGATTTGGTCTCGGCTCAACGGGTTTGATACTGCGCATCCGCTGCCTTAATCTGTCTACGAAATTTGAGGGGTTTCCCGGATCGCTCATAGGCATATCAACAAAAAACTCTCCTGGCAACTTTAAGGTCTGCCCGTAAACTAATTCCGCTGGAGAGCATTTCAGATCTTCCTTCAGTGTAGCTCGTATTCCGAGTAATACTATCGGTAACTCATCACTCCAATGTACTGTGTTGCATCTAGCTCTCATTGCGTCTTTAAACTCCCTATGAAAACGTTCCACCATGCCATTGGCTTGTGGATGGTAAGAAGTTGTTCGGATTCTATTTGAACCTAAGAGCTTACACAATTCTTCAAACAAGTTCGACTCGAATTGCTTTCCTCTGTCAGTTGTAATCTCTAATGGTACGCCGAAACGTGAAATGTAATGCGCAACCAGACACTTCGCTACAGCCTCATCTGTTATACTTCTGATCGGGTATGCCTCTGGCCAGCGGGTGAACCTGTCTACTACCGTCAGAACGTACGAAAAACCACTAGAAGGTGGTAACTCTCCTACAATATCTATGTGTATGTGTTCAAAACGACCCGATGGAATGTTAAACTTCCCCAGTGGGGATTTCGTGTGCCTATTGACCTTAGATTTCTGACACGGAATACATCCCCTAGCCCAATGACTTACGTCGCTATTCAGATTGGGCCAAAAGTAACGGGTTGATATTAGCTTCCTCGTTGCCCGTCTCCCTGGGTGCGACAGAGAATGTATTTGTTCGAAAATCGCCCTCCTAAGGGGATAAGGTACGTACGGACGGTTTCGGCCCGTGCTAACTTCGCACCATATCTTCCCTAAATCGAGCGGTAAATCAATTTCTTTCATGACATATTTCGATTCTGTGTCGTGATTTTCTATCAACTTTTTGATTTCATCATCCGTTTTCTGGAGTTCTAACAACGCCTTAAACTCTAAGTTAACTTTAATCTCAGAAACCTCTGGGTCTTCGATCCTGGATAGAAAATCAGCAACTACGTTATGCTTTCCTTTGACATGTTGTATATTAGTGGTAAACTGTGAAATGAATTCTAGATGCCTGCTTTGCCTTGGACTTCTCTCCGTTATTGAAGACATTGCGGTAGTAAGTGGCTTATGATCGGTATATATTGTGAAATCTCTACCTTCAACGAAGTATCTAAAATGTTTTACCGATAAATAGATTGCTAGTAATTCCCTGTCCAGAGCGCTATATTTCGTTTCTGCAGCTGATAATTTTTTTGAGAAAAACCCTAATGGTTGCCATATCCCTTTGTGGTACTGCTGTATTTTTTTTTTCGTTTAAGCTGCTTTATTTTATAAAACATAAGAATATCACAAAAATTACATTGAGCCAGTAGCCCATCAGGCTTTGTCAGGCAATTAACTACGCAGGCGCTTAACTAAGAATTTTATAACTAATTAGGAGAAGGAAAAATAAAAATAAAAACCAAACTAAAAGTGTTAATAAACTTAAGACAAAATTTCCTTCACTGGTTCATCGAGTAAACCAATTCATCACGACCATCGTATCGAGTATTAAAAATAGAAATTTTATCGTTACAAACCAGCAAACCAGCCTCATGCATTGCATGAAGATAGTTTATTGGTGGGTATCGCCCAACAGGACGATTTCGAATGATCTGTTTGAACTTAGGCCTAGATGAGTTGGCTAACCCGGCAAAAAACTTAACGCTACGATCGACCATAAATCGATCAATTCTTTTGGTAGTGGCTTTCTCATACAAACAAGAGGCGTTTATATGTTTAAAGGAACCCCTAGCTCTGAATGAGTTAGTGGTTGATCTCAATATTGACCTTTCAAAGGTCCTTAAAAGTTCCATTTGATGCGAAGATGTATGTGGCTGCCTGCACCAGATGGGTGAGGCATAAGTTAAAATTGGCCTTACATACAATTTATATGTATTAGATTTGATTTTATCAGGAATTGCCCGTCTTTTAAAAAAACGATTTAAAAAATATCTAGCAGTTCGAGCCATTTTGAGTCTAATAGCGATATGATTATTAAATCGACCATTAGATTGAAAATGCAAACCAAGGATTCGAACAGATTTAGAATGATCAATGATTTTTCCATCCACAACGATTTTCATTTCTTTTGCATTTTTCCTAAGTTTCGAATTTGTATCTTTACATTGACCAACAATATTAATAAACTCAGTCTTGGATGCATTTAAAGCCATTTTCCATTCCTTAAAATAGTTACAGAGCTTAACATTGAAAGCATTAAAAATGGTTTGAAATAATTTAGGATTATTGTGTGGTACTGCTGTAATACAGAACCTACTGCCTTATCTGAAGCATCAGTAAATAGGCTTATGTATAAACTTTTCTTCTTTGGATGAACGAGTAAAGTTGCATTCGCTAAGGCTTCTTTAGCTTGCTTGAAAGCCTCATTGCAACTATCCGGCCAATAAAATTTATACCTTTTATTTTCCTTTTTAAGTGCCTCAACTTCAGCTATATGTGAATTGAATTTGAATCAATATTTCCGTTAATTTTGCAACAAACCTAAAGTAATAATTTATCATGCCGACGAAACGTTGAGCCTTCTTAAGTGAATCTGGTATAGAAAAACCAGTTATTACTTCGACTCTATCCTTGGATGGTAATATGCCGTGTTCGTCTACATGATGACCTAAAAACTGTAAGGATTTAACTCCAAACAAACATTTGGATGGTTTTATGTTTAATCCGTATTCCCACAAACGTTTGAACAACAAATCTAAATGGGTTTTATGCTCCTCTTTCGTTTTACTGAATATTAGAATATCGTCCAGATAGACGAAAACAAAATCTAGGCCTTTGCAGACTTCATTCAAAAACCTTTGGAGGGTTTGTGCCCGCGTTTCTTAATCAGAAAGGCATTCGCGGGAATTCGAATAATCCAAAGGGTGTTGTGATGGCTGTTTTATGGATATCTTCTACTGCCACCGGAATGTGGTGGTATGCTCTAAATATGTCCACTTTAGAAAAAATTTTACATCCGGCTAATCTAGCGTTAAAATCTTGAATGTGGGCTAATGGGTACCTATCCGGAATAGTGACTGCGTTTAATCTCCGATAGTCGCCGCATGGACGAAAGTTCGGACTTCGGGGTTTTTGTGGCATTGCTAATGATGAAGAGGTTTGTGAAGACGATTGTCTACAAATGCTTACTTCATTCAAATAATTAAATTCTAATTTTGCAGCTTCATATCTTTCGGGATTAAGCCTGCGTGGCTTTGAGTAAGGTAATGGACCTTTCGTGTGGATATAGTGCACCACATTATGTTTTACTGGAAGGTTGAAATTGGATGGTGAAACCAACGATGGGTAATTTTTTAAGATGTCTCCGAATTCGTCTTGCAGAGAGTATAATTTAGGGGTAGGTGTGTTACAATTGTTAGCTAGCATTCCATTTATTGCTAAAGTTGTAGCTGGGTCTATTAATCTCTTGTTTCTTCAATCAGGTAGCAAACCGTACTTCGCTAGGAAGTCTGCTCCTATTATGGGTTTGTTTATTGACGCCAATATGAATTCGTGAGGAAAGTTTCTTCTTAAACCTAGATCTACTTCGACTATTTTTGTTCCATAAGTGCTAATAACTGTTCCGTTTGCGGCAGTTAAATGAAAATCTTTATTTATTTTAAAACTATTGACAGAATTCTTCGGAATGACAGATACATCTGCTCCTGTATCGATCAAAAATATTAACTTATTCTTCTTATCCCTAACAAATAAACGGCGCGACTTTACCCCTATCTCGCTATTGGCCGTCTCTACAGCGAGATGATTTAGTTTGGGTTATTGCCGTTACCTGAATTTGTATTTTTGCCCATAGGCGGGTTACTATTGAAAGAACACGGCTTGTTGCAAGGTTTGGTGGATTTGTTACCAAATTTGAAATGATAATAGCAGAATTTCCCATTGGGATTATATCGTGTATTACGTGAACGACCTCTAGAATTTTTTCGATTTCTGGAATTACTCCTGAATCTAGTTCTAGACCTGTCGAATGACAATTTTTCAATCATCGACCTCAATTCATTTATTTCACTCCTTAGATCCATGGAGCCAGACGAAGAACTAGTCGACTGGTTAGACTGAAGTGAGGAAACGTTAGATGATTTCATTGCCTCATGCAGCTGGTCAACTAATTTGTGCAAATCTTTTATGTCACCGTCTTTTTGCGGAATCAAAGCAACGCTAATGGTTTGAGGTAGCCTACTCATCCAAACTTTCTTTAGGATTTCGGCTCCTACCGTGCCACAACTACCGGCAAGCCTCTGTAACGTCCTAAAGAATTCCGAAGGCTTTTTATCGCCTATCTCTTCATCGAACACAAGCTTCTTAATACGCGCTTCTAAACTCAGTGTGTGGCGCTCAATTAAATGCTTTTTTAAATTGTCAAATAAGCCTGTACTTGGTGGTGCTTGTAAAACGTCTTCCATCATTCCGCTATATCTTGCGGTAGAGTTGAAACGACTGCTGAGCAAGGAATGAAATCTTGTCTGACACTTTGTCTCCCTTCCATTTCGCGCATCGATAAAACCTTATCGATGAATGCCGAGAGGTGGCGTGAGCCCGTGCGATATTCTTAACGACAAGTCAAGGGTGGTGGCTGGTGCAAGGTACCAGCCATTACATTGACCTCTTGACAACTAGCTTTTATATTCAGTACAGCTTCGGTGTTCTCATTAATCCTACGAGTTATATAGTCGAACGATGTCCAGTGTTTTGTTCAAATCCATGGAGCAGATGATATAATTCACTGTTCTCCGCTAGTAATGTTGGTTGGTTGAATGAAAAAGACCAATTCTGGGGGTCTTCCATCAATGAGGATTTTCTGCGACAGCTCTGGGGGGGCATTGTGATTAGTTGTTGTATTAAATGATAAATGGTTTTCAAATTCAAAATAAATGGTTTTCATTCTTTGATCGAACCAATTCCTTATCGTCTACTTTCCTGTAAGTTCACAAGATTACGATTTATTGCTGATAATTCAACCCGGATGTCATTGTGATACGAGGGTCGTTTGATAAGTCCGTGACTTTCACTATTTCTCACGTAGTTATCTAAATGAATTTTTTTTTTCCAAAAACTAGAATCACTTTTAGCCACAAATTTTTAATTTGAGACATATCGATCCAATAGAACGGTCTTTTAGGACCAGAGTTCCAAAACGATGCAAAAAGACGTATATTTGGAGTTATTTTGCCTCTAGGAGTGTCAATTTTTGACAATATATTAACAGTGAGTATTACACCATTAACAGCACCCTCCTAGACGTTTGCAATTAAAATTTCATCAATTTTGGTCGAGTCATTTAGATTTCACAACCAGCTTGAACAACTCTAAACATGTGCTTTTTTTGAAGCTTTTGGAAATTTATGTTCTGAAGAAGTAAACATTAGACCAATCTTGCCAGCAACTTTATTGGTGTAATCAGTTACAAAATTGATGCTGCTACATTACTTTTTCAGCGACATATCACTAGTTTACACTTACTCGTTAAGCTATTTTGGACGCTTAACTGAGCTATCACCGAATAACCAAGAAAACGGAGGCTTTGTTGCAGCGCTTCTCGTACAAGCAGATTCCAGGCTGGCAGCCCACATCTAACCATTCTTGTTGACGGTGAATATACAACGAAGATATTCTACAGGGTCTGTCTTAACATTTTAGTCAGTTGTTTGTATGAAAACTATAAGCTAATATCAACACAAAAAAGCTTCATTTAAGGAAGCTTCGAAAAACTCGCGGATTGATTTCGTTATTCGTCTCTCAAACACGGAAAATTTGACCGACCTATCTGAAATTGAGAATGTGTGGCTAAAAATGATTCTAGTTTTTGAAAAAAAAAATTGCATTCAGATAGCTTCGTTCTAAATTGTGAAAGTCACGGACTTATCAAACGACCCTCGTAAGTCTCATTAGTGCTGACCATCTGCTGTCTCATTTCATTTTCATTCGAATTCAATCGTAAGATATTCTCATTCATCTTGTTCAATAAAGACATAATTGATGATACAGTGAGATCATCATTTCTGTTAGCTGGAGCATTAGTCGTACTGGTTGATGTGCTATTAAAGACTTTCGAAATTCACGATCAGCGAATTACGATCAGCGTAAAGGTGACATCGACAATAAAGTAAAGTTATAATATTTAAAGTTATAATTTTATAATTTTTAAATGATCCTTAAAATTGTTTACAAAATGGAGCATATTAGATATTTCATTGATGTTTTTATTTGAATAAATGAATTGAATTGAAATTGACTGAGCTATGATTTCACTTTTTCGTTTGTAATAATACCAAATGCTTTTTTTTGCAAATAATTAGAAGTTATAGTACCGAGCTATTTAAAAATCAAAGAAAAATTTAAATTTCAAAAAGTTCGCGTGATGTAACATGGGTCTAGACTCCCCTACCCTTGTCACACTAGGCCACAACCCCCACCCCCCTTATCGGAACGTGACATTCTTTATGAATGACCCCTATGTTCTGCCGCATCGTGGCTCTAGAGGTTAACTCTTTTTTCCAAATTGTATCTGCATTTAATTACAGTACCTAAATATTTGAATTTAATTAATTAAGTTCTAGTAAATAGGCCCTGATTTAATTACCAGTTTACGCTCCTGATTAATATTCCATTTTATTAGAGATATTTGGTCCCAAAGCTATATTAGTCATATTCAAAGTTTGTTCTATTTGCTTCCGTCCCGAAGAAATTATTGACCATTTATGATCACCGCTTAACCCTCTTCTTTTTAATTCATAGGTGATAACAAAGAACAAAACGCGAGATTAGGTTTTGTGAAAAGTTTTACCGGCCTCTATTGTTGCCGCTATTGTCGGATGAACCCAAACGAACGACAAAGTGGAATATCCAATGAAGAATTAAGGCGAAACCCAGAGAACTATGATGAAGATGTCGCCAGGTGTAATGTGACAGAAACTGGTGTGGAAGAATATTCACCATTCAATCGGATTCCTCACTTTCACGTAACGCAAAGTTCTGCTGCCGACCTATCACACGATCTTCCTGAAGGAATTCTTCATCTTCACTTGGCAAAGTCCATCAGCTATTTCATACGGAAGCAGTTTTTTAGCTTAAATTGGTTGAATAACCGAATTCACTCGACTGAATTTGGAGAGTCTGAAAAGGGAAACTTGCCAACTACTATAATGAAAAACCACCTGAAAAATAAGCATTTTAAAACGACTGCTTCAGAAATGTTTTTCTTGGCCCATCACATTACATTTTTGATCGGAGAACGCATTCCTAATGATGATGAGGTGTGGCAGCATGTCTTAACAACAATCCGATTTTTTGATTTGTGCTACATGCCATACTACGAAGATAGAGACATAGAATTACTACGTCTAGAAGCGGAAACTATGAATGATGGCTATAAGAAGATCTTTCATGAATCTTTAACATTTAAGGCTCACATAGTGACACACTATGACAAACTCGTGGTAGAATTTGGGCCTTTGCGATACGTTCAAACTATCAGGTGCTTATTATGGAATGCAGAACCGATACTTCAGGAACCGGGAACTGGTTTTCACAATTTGAAGTCCCGATTCTCCGGTTCTGAAAAAGTGTATTTATTACGTATCTAATCTTCAAAAAGAAATTTTGTATGACAGTAGTAGTAGATTTATTTATTTAAATTTTTTCCATTTACAGCCTATATATCTAGATTTATTATAATTACAACAAAGCTTCCGGTCCCGATAATTCCAGCGAAAATGCTGAAGATGGGTGGTGAGGAATCGTCCAAAGTGATGTATGATTTAGTAAAACGAATATGGAACGGGAGAATTGCCTGACGAGTGGGTAGACGGTGCCATTTTACCCCTACAAAAGAAAGGTGATGAAACCAAAAGCGAAAACTACCGTTTTTTGCTCGAGTACTATTCGAAAGACTAAATCCGCTGGCTGAGAGTGTCATTGGGGATTGTCAAGGCGGATTCAGACGAGATCGCTCAACAACTGACCAAATATAAACATACGACAGGACCAAGGGTATGGAATTGTATGCGGCGATGAAGGAGCTGGGCTTTGAAACAAAGTATATTCGTCTTGTGAAAGCGACATTGGATGGGACCAGATGTCGTGTCTAGGTGCAAAACGACATGTCAGATGGGTTTGCTGTTAAAGAAGGGTTGAAGCAGGGACACGCGCTATCCTGCTTACTCTTTAACCTGGCTTTAGAAATCGCAATGAGACGTGCTGGCATCCAAACCAACAAAACGCTGGTGAATGGAACAGTTCAAGTGCTGGGCTTTGTAGACGACTTGTACCTCGCCAGTCGTACACACGCAGCAGCAGTTGACACTTTCACAAATCTGAAAATCCAAGCTGAGAGGATGGGTTTGATGATAAACAAATCTAAAACCAAGTACATGAAGACCGAGCCGAATCCGGTAGACAATCAACAAGGAGACACAATATGCATTGGAGAATTCAACCTCGAGGTAGTGGATGAGTTCATTTATCTTGGAGCGCTGATACGGTCAGATGGTGATAATACAACTGAAATTCACAGACGTATCATGGCGGCAAGCAGTCGCTATTATGGTCTGATTAAACATCTACGCTCAAAGTTAATGTCGAAAAAAACGAAGTGCCATATTTACAAAACACACTGTTCCAGCAATTTGACTCCAATTTTCCGATTGTGTTTTAAGAGACTTTAAATGTATTTTGACCAGCTATTTGCAGCGCCCTTGGGCAAAATAACCTCAGCGCACTTGTCAGCGCCTCCCTATGTGAAAATTTAAAAAAACATAGAAGGGACCCGTACGTATCAGAATAGATGCGGCAAACAGAGTTGATGTTACGAAATGACTGGAACGTATTTAAGTAAATATTGTCACGCTGTCGCTTTTTCCGTCGGAAGAGTTTTCTCTCGAAATTTCTTTTAGAACGGTACTCTTCCTGGCCAGCTCGAGTGAATCTACTTAGAGTTTTCAGGCGAGCTGCGTTTTTGTCGTCCATGGCCTTCTGGCATTCATCGTCAAACCAGATATTTCTTTTACTTCCCGTTCTCGTTACCACTGCCTCTGCTGCGGCGCTCTCTACATTCCGTCTAATTTGATTCCACGCATCGTCTACGCTTCGTTGTTCGCTGACCATTCCGCCAATAATATTCGTCTCCAACATATTGACGTTTAATGTCTTCGTTCTGTAGTTTTTCCACGTCCCACCTTTCCAATGCCGGTTGTCGATTGTGTTGAACCGATATTCGAGACCTAACTGCCGCTCTCACCAGGTAGTGATCGGAATCTACATTCGGTCCTCTACAGCTTCTGACATTCAACATATTTGAACAGTGACGTGCATCTATCAAAATATGGTCAATCTGGTTTTTGGTTCGTTTATCCGGTGATACCCATGTCGCTTTGTGGATGTCTTTATGTTGGAAATAGGTACTGCTGACAACCATGTTTCTTGATGCTGCAAAATCAACCACCCGCGTTCCATTTTCGTTCGAGTTTTCGTGAAGGCTATGTTTACCGATTGTGGGACGATAAAATACTTCGCGGCCTATCTTAGCATTAAAATCTCCAAGCACAATTTTAATGTCTCGTTTCGGCGCTCCATCATATACATCCACCAGTTTCTCGTAGAATAGCTCCTTCACCTCGTTGTCGCTTTCCTCCGTAGGCGCATAAACGTTTATAAGAGTGTAATTGAAAAATTTTCCTCTTATCCGTAGAGAGCACAATCGCTCGTCAACAGGACTGAAACCAATCACCGCGTTTCTAGCTCTGCCGAGAACCATGAAGCCTGTTCCATACTCTCTTGGACTGTCGTTACTCTTCCCACTATAGTAGAACTTATAGTCGCTACTGGTCATGGTGTCCTTTCCAGGCCATCTCGTTTCTTGCACAGCTGTTATGTCAATTTTTGCCGCTCTTAGCGCACTTTTGAGAGATCTCAATCCTCCTTGCCGCAACAAAGATCTTACATTCCATGTTCCTAATTGTAAATCGTTGTCCTTTTTCCGATGCTTGAGTCGTTGCCGTTTATCCTGTCCGATCCGAGGCTGTGTTGGGGAATTCATAACAAGACTGTTTTTACAGTGTCTGGGAGTTAGCTAAGCGCCCAACCTACTTTCCTTCTCCCGATGACCCGTAGGAAAGTCACCAGGTGGTGATGGTAGCCCATCTGACTAGGGCTGTGTATGCTGCCGTTGTCTCCTGCTGTTGAGATCATCCGCCACCATACTAAGTCGCCATCCCATCTTGATAGCGCCTAGCTGCCTTCGACCCTCCCTATACGTGCCGTTTAGGTACTACCCGAAGGCAGCCCCCCTCATCCTTATGCTAAGTGACCCACACTACTACACCAGGGTTGGTTACCTGATCGTTCATGCGGGTTGCTCACTACAACAGGTGTCACCACGGGTAGGATAGGATGTAGGAGTAGGTGGACAGAGGCTAAGGTACATAAAGGAGTACTATATTACGCTTAACACACCATTTGACACCCTCAATGCTCTCATTATACATTCAAATTCAGTATCATGTCTCTTAATTCGTTCGTCTATTATTTGTAAGTAACTCAGCATATTTTTAACTGTCTCACTTATAGACGCAATCGGATTTGTTACGCATTCATCACAATTGAACAATAGATTTTTGCATTCTCTGAATAGTTTCAAAAAGGCTGGTGTAAATTTTAGACATTTTACATGGAATTTTCTTAAACACGCACCATCACACTTGATTGATTCATCTTTTTCATTTATTACTTTATTACAAATAACACTTTTCTGTTTATCCCCGTCCAACATGATAAAACTCGGGATATTATATCTTTTTTCACCATACAAAATTTAACGTGTTCACAGGACAATGTTCTCCATACTACTCTGGTATAAAAAGTTTTCACCAGGGTTAAAAGTAAAAGACAAATTTTATCATTTTCCTCTATGGTCGCTCCTATGGATTTCAATTCTCGTATACACTTGTGAAACTTGAGAAAATGTTGGCCCATTTCTTCCCCATTGACTTATTTCATCGTTAATAACCGTTTCTGAAGTAGCAATTGTCCCGCTACGCTCTGACGTTCGAAGAGGGCCTTCAGTGCGTCGAAAATTCCCTTCGCTTCCTTCTGGTCTTTTATGTATTCAAGCTGGCTGTTGAGAATGCATTGGACGAGAAGCGACTTACAACGTTTTTCCGCCTTTCCAATTTCTGTTTGCTGACTTGCTGGTTCGTCTTCCAAGAGATCTTTCAGTGAGGTCTCGACATACTCAGACAAATTTCTTTCCTCAAGAAGAGTTTCAATCCGGAATTTCCAATTATTGAAATTCGTGCCATCAAATTGAGTGAATTTCGTGACTTGAGAATTTTCCACCATGGTACGATTCGTATTAGTTTAATTCTCGTGACGTAGTCTGGGCCTTATAACCTTTTAGTTTCCGGGGAAAGAAAAACTTTTTAGGAAAATAAGTCTATTGAATCGCATTTGTAGACATAATGAACAAATTGCTTAGATCAGAATGAAAACAAATTAGTAGCTCGAGTAGATACTATGATTAGATTAAACCAACAAAGCAAACATAAATATATGAAATATACATAAATTATATGCAGTCCACTTAAATTTATATGTAATTTTTTTCATGTTTGCTTCACATCGTGTTTCGTTTTTATTCAATTTTTTTCAATAGTGCCAGTCTAAAGTTAGAAAATTTATATTTTGCTCATAGTTTCGTTTCTGTTGATTGACCAGCTGGTGCACTCATACATGGAAACATAGAAAAATTTTTGCTTATGTTGGATGTTGTTCAACTGGTTTATTGCCGTTGTGTATGAAAAGAACACTACTACATGAACCTTTTGTTAACTGCACATGCTGCAAATAATTATCATTTTTTATTAATTTTGAACTAAATTGAAACCAAATCAGTTCAATATTATTGAAAACATATCAAAAAACAGTCTTATTGTTTTTAGTAAAAAAAAAAGAAAACGGCAAAAGAATTCGAAATCTCATCTAATTTGCAAAAAAGTACCAAGCCACAATAATTCCACTGAGCCATTATTTAATTACAAAACTCGTTCTGTCTTTTGACCACATTCAATTCATTCACTCATTCACTCAAGTGTCCATGCGTATTTAGAAAAATGATTTGATTGCAACTCTAAAAGAACACATACATGCAAATTACACACATTTCGCATTATGATTTCGTTATTGAAGGGATTCTGTTTCATATTTTTATCTAACTAAATTCATAATAGTAGGGGTGCTTTCGCCAGAAAATTGGTTCCGCTAGCAGTAGTAAATGTAACTTGTTTGATAGCGTAAATCGTTTTTGGTGAAAAACTGTGGAACTAATTTCTTTTCTGGAAAATTGAAAATCAATTTTCCGGCCGGGAAAGCGATTTATATGAAAAAATTAAAAATCAAATAACTTCTTAACGGATGAGCATTTTTCAGATTTTCTTTCTATGAAGAGATTGATCCAATGTCGACATTTCGTGGAAGAAATTTATTTTATAATACAAAATGGTGGGAAACTGATCAACGTTGGGATGTTGGGCAGGTAACAAATACAAATCGATTTAGATAAAGCGGCATTTTGTGAAATGGTCAAGATTAGATCTTTCTAATTCTGCCCGGCGGAACTTCATCTAATTGGTGGTTCTGAGGGTATTTAACTTTCCCCGTATTCCAAGTTCCTAGTATTCCAAGTTCCCCGTATTCCAAGTTCCCCGTAATCCACTACCCCCGTATTCCACGTTCCCCGTATTGAACGTTCCCCGTATTCCACTTATCTCGTATCACACTTCCCTCATATTCAACGTTCACCGTATTCCACATACCCCGTATTCAACGTTCCCCGTATGCCAAGTTCCCTGTATTCAGCGTTGCACTTGCTACGCATTCTACTCTGACGCTTCCCCGACCAAATCTCTAAGATGACATCTTGACTATATTTTGGCCGATTTTCAATTTTGACCCATTTTTTACCCATAACTCCCTTATTTCAGAACAATATCACACTCCGGAACATGTTTTCTCGACGTTTTGGACCATCCCCGACAACATGTCAAAAATTAATTTTTCAGTAATTTTCGGGCAGCGGAGCTAATTTTCATTCATTTTTCCCTCCTGGACACCGAACCGCTCAACCGATTTTCTTAAACTCCCAAAAATAACGGGAATGTGACGGACAGACAAATAAACAGATAGACACATAGATACATAAACAGACAAACGTTAGACGTTTATAATTAGAATTAGTCAAACCCCAGCCCCTAGGGGCTGCGCAGGCTTTATCATTTTCGCTTGTTGTCCATTCAGAGAACCAAAGCATATTTTGTTCGTTTTAAATAATGATGCGTAGTGTTTCATGTCATTAAATCACTTCGTTGATATTACCGCTAATAATACTAAAATCGAAGTGGGCGAGAAAGGTACTATAAATCAAAATATTTTCTTTGCCGCAAAATTACTCCACTTCCCCTTATACCCCTTCCCCCGTATTCCACTTCCTCCGTGGAACGTATGCAACGTTCCCCGTATTCAACTTTCACCGCATTCCAAGTTCCCCGTATTCCAAGTTCACCGTATTCAACTTTCCCCGTATTCCAAGTTCCCCACATTCTATTTCCCTGTATTCCACTCCCCCGTATTCCACTTCCCCCGTATTCCACTTCTTCCGTATTCCACTTCCCCCGTGTTCAACGTTCACCGTTTTCCACTTCCACTTCTTCCGTATTCCACTTCCCCCGTATTCCACTTCTTCCGTATTCCACTTCCCCCATGTTCAACGTTCACCGTTTTCCACTTCCACCGTATTCCACTGCCCCCGTATTCCACTTCCCCCGTATTCAACGTTCACCGTATTCCACTTCCACGGTATTCCACATCCCCCGTATTCCACGTTCACCTTATGCAAAGTTCACCGTATTCAACTTTCCCCGTATTCAACTTTCCCCGTATTCCAAGTTCCCCGTATTCCACTTCCCCCCCTGTTCCACGTTCACCGTATGCAACGTTCCCCGTATTCAACTTTCCCTGTATTCCAAGTTCCCCGTATTCCACTTTCCCTGTATTCCAGGTTCACTGTGTATGCAACGTTCACCGTATGCAACGTTCACCGTATTCCACTTCCCCCGTATTCCACTTCCCCCGTATTCCACGTTCACCGTATTGAACGTTCCCCGTATTCCACTTCCCCCGTATTCCACTTCCTCCGTATTCAACATTCACCGTATTCCACGTTCACCGTATGCGACGTTCCCCGTATTCCACTTCCCCCGTATGTCACTGGCCTCATTCCGGCAACTACCGGCCGAGATATAGGTTAATAAGTGCTCCAGCTCTGGACAAAATCGCCAAATAATGACCTATACCTCGGGAGTATGAAACTTTTTCACCCAACATTGTTCAGCTATTTTGTTGCCGCAAAGCTCCACTATCGATTGGCACTCAAAAATTATCTCTACTTTATCCAACAACAAAAGTTCCCTAACAACAAAGTGAGGAAACCCCAAAATTTTAACAGTTTTCGCTGCCTAGCTCCTCCGCATGAAGTCGGATCAAAAAGTTTTCTTCTACAAAGTTGTAGGCCATCAAAATCTCTAAGACTTTGCTTTCCCGATCAAATCTATAAGACGACATCTTCACTGACTTTTGGTCGATTTTCAATTTTCCCCCTTTCTTGACCCATAACTTCCTTATTTCAGAACAATATCCCACTCCGGAACATGTTTTCTCGACGTTTGCCTGTTTTGACATGTTTTCTCGGAATGCCTAAACGATCGCTTGGTACTAGTTCGAGATGATTGGACTGCAGTAGGTTTTGAATGTACTCATGGTATCTTTGTTTAAGTAATTGATTTAATGCGAAACGCTTTTCCATTCGATAAAGAGAGTGAAGTGCTGCAACTCTCGACTCACCTAATTTTTCTGATAATTTGATTGGATTAAAGGGTAGTGTTACTTGATATCTTCCTTCCTCACTTTTCTTGATGTTATTTCTAAATTCGGTCTCTGCCTGTTGCTCCTTCACAGTTAATTTTCGATCTTCTGGTATCTGTTCTATTTCCCAAAATGCTTTTAAGATTTCGTTTAAACTTTCACTTTCTGTTGTTATATGAAGGCTGCTGACTTGTGGTGTATATTCTAGAGCTTTCAAACTTTAAACTTTCAAAGCTGGTAGGTCAGCTTCCTTCTTCACCGGTGACATTAGGTCACTGAGAACCGCCACTCGTAAAGCGTTCAATGCAGCAAAGGACAGAGACGTGGTAAAAATTGCTCTCAGAAGGGAAGCCCAGAGAGCATACTCTAAAAACTTACGCAGATCAAAAAGATTAAAAGAGCAGCAACTTATCAACTCGGTAAACACAGCAGCGGGTGCATCCAACATCTTCAAATCACTAACAAAGGACCCAATATGCTCTATTGGGACACTGAAGATGCCGTCAGGCGAATATACGGAAACGCCTGAAGCCACACTTCACCATCTTGTAGAAACTCATTTTCCAAAATGTACTAAAATAAAACATGATGTAGACTTGCCTCTGGCGGTTCTTCCGCCATCGGGTTTGGGAGACCCTAACGTCGCGAGAAAGATAGTTACAAAGGATAGAATCATCTGGGCTGTTTCATCTTTCTCCCCTTTTAAATCAGCTGGAGAAGATGGCATTTTTCCTGCCATGATGCAAAAAAGCATCGAGTATACAGTCGACATAATAGTTGAACTTTTCATAGCGAGCATTCACCTCCAACATATTCCCATATCGTGGAGGGATGTAAGAGTAGTCTTCATTCCTAAACTAGAGCAAGAATCCTACATGTTAGCGAAGGCATTCAGACCAATCAGCTTAACCTCATTCTTCTTGAAAACTCTAGAAAAACTAATCGACTTATATTTAAGAGAGGGAATTTTAAAAATTAATCCCCTCCACCATAGGCAATATGCGTATCAAGCGAACAAATCTGCTGAGCTAGCTTTACATCACTTGGTTACAAGGATTGAGAAATCGTATGAACTTGGGCAGTATGCCTTAGGATGCTTCATAGACATAGACGGTGCCTTCAACAACATGATATTTAGTGCCATTGCAGGAGCATGTAGAGGGCATGGCATTGAAGAAACCCTAATTGGCTGGATCATAAAAATGCTGAAAGAGCGAGTAATTATCTCACGCCTGGGTCCAGTAAAAATTTTTGTGTATGTCACCCAAGGATGTCCACAAGGTGGAGTACTCCCACCCCTGCTCTACTGTCTAGTCAAGGACGGCCTACTAACCTTATTAAACGACTCAGGATACTATGCCCAAGGGTTCTCAGATGACTTATCAATCCTACTGACGGGCATATGCGTAAACACGCTAAGCCAACTGATGCAGTCAGCCCTAAAAATAGTAGAATCTTGGTGCACATCAAAGAAGCAAAAAGCCAACCCAGACAAAACAAAACTAATTCTATTCCATAGGAAAAAATCACGCTCAGGTTTCCACCCCCCAAAATTTTTTGGTAAACGTATACCCCTTTCAGACTATGTCAAGCATCTGGGAATCTACCTCGAGCCCAATGGGAAATTTAATATGCACCTTAAACACAAAATAAGTAAAGCTATAGCGACTCTATGGCAGTGTCGTAGAAGCTATGGCATAACATACGGCCTAAGCCCTAAAATATCGCACTGGATCTATACGGCTATCGTGAGACCCAGGCTCAGCTATGCTTCAATTATTTGGTGGCCAAGATGCGACCTAATCACAGTTCAAAAGCAACTAAAGAAAGTGCAACGGCTGGCTCTTATTGGCATCACGGGTGCCATGAAAACCACTCCCACTGCGGCACTAGAAGTGATCACAAACATCGAACCATTGCACATTCAGATCGAAGCCAAAGCTAGGTCAACAGCACTTAAGATGAAAAAGACTTCAATGCTTACTGAAACTAATTATGGCCATTCCAAAATTTGGAGACTTATGATAAAACAAAATCCCGAACTCGAAATGCCATGCGACCTCATTGTACCCTCCTTCCGATTTGACAAATCGTTTCGAGTCAGCATTCCAAAAAGAGAAGGCTGGGAAAATGACACTGACTTCACTATAACAAACGCGCTACAATGGTATACGGACGGATCCTTATCATACTTCGCGGGCACAGGCTATCACTGTCCAGAACTAGAATGTAACAAATCACTGTCACTGGGTAAATACGTGAACGTTTTTCAATCGGAAATAACCGGCATTACACTAAGCTGTTCCGAGATAAAGGATATTATTCCTCTGGAGCGACCCATTATTATATTCACTGATAGCCAGGCAGCGATAAAATCGCTTATCAGGAACAAATTCACGTCGGCTCTTACTCTTGAATGCCGTGATGCCCTCGACTCTATCTCACAAAATAACGAGGTCGCACTTGTGTGGGTGCCTGGTCACAGCGGTATTGTAGGAAATGAAGCAGCGGATGAGCTAGCGAAATCTGCCTCTTCTACGAACATCACCGGCCCGGATCCAGGCATTCCAGCTTCATTCTCCACACTGAATGCAATCATAAACGAATGGAAGAAAAAAACATTCAACAAAGAATGGAAGAATATCAATATAGCCAGACAAGCTAAAAACTGCATCACAATAAGCAAAAGCAATTCCAAATTTTTCCTCTCCCTCAAAAGGACTCATCTTAAGAGATTAACAGACATTTTAACCGGTCACTGCACGCTCAACAAGCATCTCAATACCATGGGTATTAGCAATACTCCGTACTGTGATGATTGTGGCGAGGTTGAAATCGCTGAACATTTTCTCTGTGTGTGCCGAGCTTACTTGAACACCAGGAGAAGGTGCTTAGGAAATTATACAGTAAAATACAGCTCCATATGGAGCATCCACCCAAAGTACATTCTTAAATACCTAAACGGTACAGGAAGGTACTAAATAGTCGTGGGGTGCACAACAGGCCCATTGGAGGCCTAGGTGCCGAGCCAACCACGTTGACTCACCCACTTATCCTAATCCTAATCCTATTCTAGAGCTTTGACTTTGCCAAAAAGTAGCCATCCCAATTTTGAGTTCATTGCCGTTGGAGAATCGTTAATTTTGTTTATAATTCCTTCTGACTGAAACTGATTTGGTTTCAATTTAGTTCAAAATGATAATTATTTGCAGCATGTGCCGTTACCAAAGGTTCATGTAGTAGTGTTCTTTTCATACACAACGGCAATAAACCAGTTGAGCAACATCCAACATAAGCAAAATTTTTTCTATGTTTTCATGTATGAGTGCACCAGCTGGTCAATCAACAGAAACGAAACTATGAGCAAAATATAAGTTTTCTAATTGTAGTTAAAGTATTCACATGTTTCAGATTACCCGAAACTTACATGAAATAATTGCCTTAATCCACTCTTTACTGAAGTTTTTTTCAACATACTCTGAGACAAAAAGTCAGTGTAAAATTGAAAAAATCTCATTCTTCGTTTCGCTACGACATAAACATTCATTTACTTTTAACTTACACCTAACAAAAATGTTAAAATGTTGAGTATACGAAATATGTGATTTTCGCATTTTTTCTAATTTCACATTTTCTCATCCTGACCTTCCTATCAACTTTTATCGACGGCTGGACATCAATTATCTTTTCAGAACACTGCGATGAACAAAGTTCTTCGAAAAGGGATCTTAGGGGTCATCCATAAAAGACGTCTAACATTTTTTGGTAATTTTTGACCCTCCCTCCCCCTCATCCAATTTCGTCCGATTTCTCTCTCCCCCCCCTTTAAATGACGTCCATTTTTTATGGTGGAAAATGAAGGAATTTGATTCAGTTGGTTTAACTGTCCCGATGGTATAACGCACCACAGTGGGTTAAAAGTCAGGTTTCTATGAATCTATAAAATTTCGATGTACATACACAATTTTTTCAAGAAAAAGATCATCGAACAATGCAGAGAATTGCATATACTTTTGAAAGACCCCGCATGTAATGTCAATATTTAAATATTTAATTATTTTTGGAATTTCACTTTAATGGCAGAGATTCGACAAACACAAATTTTCGAGATGATCTATTTTTCTTAAGTCGCTAATTTACGTATTTTTCGTTGGACGTCCAACTACTCCAAACACCCACCTCCCCCCGTCCGAATTCGTCCGGTTGCAACCACCCCAACAGATGTGAAACACAAAATTTTTGAACGGCACGATGTGCCGAGATGTGACTTATAACACTGAATACAGCTGCTTTGTATAAAGGAATCTAGCGAATTCGCAGAAAAAAGTAACATTTGCCCAGATGTGATTGGCACATTCGAGTTTCGAGTTCAATCCTTCAATTTTGTATTGTGAAGAGTGTGCCCAGGGGAAGATTTGGGTTACAGCAAGTATAAACATTCGCTTTGACAATACGAAAGAATTCAAAGTTTCATTGAGTGTAGTTTTCTGTTCGCTTCTCATTAGATTAAAGTAATCAGTCCAAGTCATGACGAGAAGACTTCATCTGGATTTGCCACCGAAATAGTTTACCTGCTTCGAATGACTCCGCTACTTAAAACCGAACTCCTAACGGTTTCTCGCAAATGAACAAAAGTAAATTCTGTCTGCGCTACAAAATGAAACATATTATGTGATTTCTTTATTTATTTGTTTAAAATTTGTACGTTCTGTGAATCAAGAACGAGAACGTTTCCCCTATTTTATTTGCATTTGTGTTTCATCCCCTTTGTTATGCAACATTTTCATGGGAACCTAATATTTTGCAGCAAAATTGTAAATTTATTACAGTTTCGCAAAGGTGTTTTTTGGGAATAAATTGAAAAATTATCCTCTGTTCACACATGTCGGGGTATTTTTCTTTTCAAACGTACGGTAAGAATGATAATTTATTTGAATATCTTGCACTCTCTGATATGAGATAGTCCCCAATAAATTTTTCTCATACTTGGAATTTTCGGAAATTTTACCAAATACATGGGGTAGATCGAGGCGGGAGTGAGAAACATGAGAGTGAGTGAGAAAAACATGGTTTTTCGAAGGTCGGTGAAACCTTTTCGCAAATATAGCACAGAAATTGTTCATTTTGGTGTCAAATGAAAGCATTTGATCTCAGAAAACTGGGAAAATTTTTTTTGTGGAAATTGGGTCGATCGTTTGGGCACTGGGATCAATGAAATGGACGAAATTGAGTTTCTTGGCCATATACGATAGCAGATGGTTTTTCGTCTTTATTTGCTCAACTATGCAATATCGAGATTTACTGTCAATGGCAAAGTTGTAGAGAATAAAATTGTAGGGCTTTTGGGAAAATGGAAAAATCTTGGGTTATGACAACTTCTAGAATTGTGAGGTATGACACAGTTGCTCCTTAAGGCAAGTTGGTAAGAATTACATTTCAGAGAAAATAGTTCCACGATTTCTTTATTTCTTGGTTCTCTTTTTGATATGGTGCAGAGGTGAAATTTAGGTCATCAAAATCAATGGTGTCAGACGTACTTCGGTAGGGCCTTTGACATTACCTTGAGAAGTTTCTATGGATCTTCGTAATTCTTATAGCTATAAAAGAGCACAAAACATTGGAATGTTTGCTCTTTTCTATATATAGACACGTTGGAGTCTTTTTACAACATCTATTGTGTTTACCACATCTACTTTGTTTGCTACATCTATTCTGTAAGGATTACTATCTAGTCCACCAGATCGGGTCCTGACCTGATTTTTTTTGACCTGGTTCTGACCTGGATTTCCAGGTCGGAAAAAAACCAAATCAGGTCCTGACCTGGTTGACTTGGTTTTATATAACGAATAGTAGAAAATATTTTTTCAATAATTTTTTGAAATCTAAAGTACCCAAAAGTAAGGTGATCATCGGGCAATTATCTCAAAACACTCATATTAAAATTGTACGCTTTGAAAATTGTACTGTACAGTCTGACATTTGTTGACGGAAGATTTTAATTTTTTTAAAAACATACGATGGAAAACATGCGGGGTCTGTGTGTAGAAAAGCTATTGAAATAATCCGAAAAGTTTTTCAGTAAGGAACAACCAATTTTCTAAGCTGAAGCAAATTTTCTACTCTTATGCTTTGAAAAGATATGCAAGATATGCAATAACAAAAAATAAAAATTAAAGAATATTTTGTATAAAGTGCGAAAAAAAACCTTAAGATTTGATTTTTTGTATATTTCAGTATTTGCTCAACTAGATTGATGTTGACCAAATTGTTGTTAACATGAATGTTAGCGTCCTTATCTTACAGAATAGGTAACACAAAATAATAGAATATCTTAAAATAAATCGATCAATGGAGAATTTCAAAAATATTTGGGACTGCCACAATTTCCAGCAAAGTTTTCGCGGCTGTATTGAGCTTTTGGAAGTTGGATGAAAAAGGATGCCCGTTTCTAAGCTCAATTTTTTGCAGCTCATCATCGACTGTGAGGTCGAGAGAGATATTTCGGCAGTTGTTCACCTCATTACACCTTGCAGGTGTGCGTTGCAATCAAATACTCTACAAGCTAGTATGTGATTACGGAGTTGGTGTAGACAGGGCCTTTTATAACATACAAACTCGGATGAAATATATACCCCAGGCCCATGTCAGTCCGCCCCACTTTTTTTAAATCCACCCCAGTGCATCCCAGTGAAACACATTTTCAACTTTAAAGTTCAACTCATTTTCAACTAAAAAAATTCGCTTGCGGCGGGCGCTTTATGTTGATTCTTAATATTCAGCTGGACAAAAATGACAGATTTTCTCACTGAAAAGAGGTTCTAAAGTGGACAACATGAATTTTTTCTTTTGTATAAATAAAAAAATTGTAGTCTACAGTCGACAACAGTTCTGACAGGGTTGTGCCCAAAATTTTGCAATTTGAAATAATTTCGCCTTCGGCGCTTTACATTATATTTTTTCTTAGTGTGTTTTCTTCTTTTGGAAACAGAATTTTCCAACAAAGAGATAGATAATAAGTATGGATTTTTTATCCAAGATTATCGCGAGTGGAAAATTTTCTCGCTCGCGCTTCTTACACGATCTTTGTCCATTACAGGCAAAATAAAAGTATGCATGAAAGGCAACACTACTTATTGAAAAAGTTGGAACATTCAATTGAAAATTTGGGCCCTCTCAAAAACGAATATGTAGGCTACTTTGCAAAGTGTCTATTTATCTGAAGTAGTGAATATCCACTTTATGTGAATCAGTTTTAGTCATAATATAAGTTCCTGGAACTTATTTCCAGCTTTATTATTTTAGGTGAAAAAAAATCAGGTCGACCTGATTCCATCAGGTCAAAACCAGAACGGGTCATTTTTGACCTGGCCTTTTTTCGACCTGGTTTTTTCGGGTCGAACCTGAATCTAACCAGGTCGACCCAACCTGATAGTAATCCTTAATTCTGATACGTACGGGTCTTTGGTTATGTTTGTGACATAGTGTAGATCGAAGCGGGAGTAAGGGGTATGCATTTAATATCGTCTAGAGACGACGAATCGGCAAAAAAAGTGTCCCTTTGTCCGTCCCATCGTTTTTTTCTAAAAGGATGCACCGATCGCCCTAACATTTCCCCCCTGAAAGGTACATTTATCCCATGATTCATGTTTGAAGATGAGTAAATTTGGCCAAGTAGTTCCGGAGATATGGTCGAAAAAAAGACCAAAAACATATGGTTTTTCGAGGATCGGTGAAACGTTTTCGAAAATATCTCAGCAAGTATAGCACGGAAATTGTTCATTTTGGTGTCAAATCAGTCAATCAATTTCAATCAATTTATTATTAAACGGAACAAAAAGAAAATTAATCCCTATACTAATGTTCACACGAATGCATGACATAGACGATACAAATACAAACCTGGAACTAATACTAAGAAAAAAATATATATATATATATAATCATGGGCGCGCGGTAGCAATGCGCCCGTGACGCAAGTCTTACACGCCAAAAAATTCACAAGAAATTTTTTCGTAGACTAAGGAACATATATACAGGAACTTTTTGACTTCCCCCCCGAGCGACGTACCCCCCGGAAAATATTTTTCCCGGATTCTACGGAAAATTTTAGGCCGAAGTGCCTTCACTCATTAAAATCGGTTCAGTCGTTCCGAAGATATGAATTAAACAATTTTGCTATTTTGTATGGAAATGGACTCAAATCGAATATTTTTAACTAGTTAATTTGGTAAACCTTTCTTTCTTTGTTTGTGGCAATTGTTTTTTGACGTTGTAAGGTTTTGAAAGTTTCATGAAATGTATTCCGTATCTCTAGAACTATGAGAGTTAGAAAGTTGGTTCCAAAGGCGAAGTTGTAGCGATTTAAATTTAAGCGAACACGTGTTTCATAATTTTGGGAAAATATGGCCTAATCCCGGGATAGCGTCACTTCCAGATTCCAGAGGGATGATTCATACCTCCAGAACTATGACATCTAAAAAGTTGCTTACAAACTTACAAAAGTACTGATATCCGCAAAAAAAACCTCTTACAGAGGAGGTGTGACGGAAGTCTTTATGTCTGCTTACAAAAGCTGTGAAATCAGGAAAGTGTGACGCATTAATCACCTAAGGTAAAACTTTTTTCTTCCAGTTACAAAAGTTCTGAAATCAGAGGGGGGTGACGCATTAAGCTTCGATTCGCAACAAACATTTTTAAACAAAATTATGTTGAGTTCAAAAAATTGCGTCACAAATACCAGACCCACCAGCGGAATAATTTTTCAACACCAAGTTTTTAGACGCAAAAATTTAAATTTACCCTAAACGATGTGATAAGAAATAAAAGTCAAATTTTCGCGTAAAAACTGAAAGTACAGAAAAATTGTTTCGAGCATTTTTTGAAGTTGACTTTTGAAATTTTCAGTAACAATTGCGAAAATTCCACTAACAAATCCAAAAATTCCATCAGCTTGTACCAACCATTTTCGAAGTGGTTTCCCCCTCGCCTGTGAATTGGTTGGTTTTTCATTTGGATGTCTAAATAAGAAAAATCTGAAAAAATTGTTCGTCAGTCCATCCGGCAACAGATAACTCGAGTAAACTTTCACTGATATTTCATTTTTTCCAAAAAGTTAATTGAAAAACTTTGCGCAATTCGGTCAAAAACTTTCGAAGAGGCGGTCAAAAAAGTCGCCAAATACGTGTTTCTTTAGGCTCGGTAAAAGTTTTCCACTTATGTCTCCGCGAAACGAGCTGATGAGTTTTTTTTGTTGTAGTTCGGGTGAAAAAAAAGTGACAATGAGGACCTCAAAAGTACGATTTTGTTTGTATGACGCTGAGTTGTTCATTTCGCACCTTTGAGACCGTCGGAGACCTATTAATTCATCCGAATTCATCGGAGACCAATGAGAGGCTCATTAAAAACGGAAGAATTGAGATGTCTGAGACTACATGATAGGGTCATTACAAACAGTAGTATTGAGCCATCTGAGACCATATGAGTGGCTCATTTATTCTCCGCTCTGAATTTCTCGAGACCTCCTGAGGGTCTCAAAACCTTTTTTAAGGTTTCTTTATGTGAATGAATTCTCGAGACCTCGTGAAATCTACCGTGAGTCTCAAAACCTTTTTTAAAGGTTCTTTAATTGAACTGTCATTTTGCCTAAACTTGCAATTTTTCGGTCCGGTGCTTTTGATGGCTCCCGTCAAAAATCTCGAAAATTAAAATCCCGAATGCACAAATCCCCAATGCAAAAATCCCGAATAACAAAATTCCCGAACATCAATAATCCCGAATGTGCAAAAATCCCGAATAACCGTAATCCCGAATGATAACAAAAATTGTGAAATATTAAAACTCCTTTTTGATACGAGTGAATTTGACTTTGGAGGGATCTGCCCCCTCACAATGTAAATAATAGATCGACTGCAGCCTCCGGTCCATCAGTAGCGAAACAGGAAAGACGCAAAAGTGTCGTAGACTCAAATATTGGATGCAGCATCACTGCTGATTATTTGACGAACTATGTGGCCAGCGTGCTGAACATCGGAAAGGAATTGATCCGAATTACGCTGATGAATAAGAATGCACAAAGATTCAATTCGCTGCAGTACCGCATATCAGCACCGGAATGTCAATTTGGAGCCTTGATGACGCCAGGCACCTGGCCGAGGGATGTACGAGTTCGCGAGTATGTTTTCAAACCACGAAATAACAATGGCGTAAGCATCGATAATTTTTTAGTGAAGCAATCCGTCACACAGCTTCAAGACCCGCCGTTAATTGTCCAGGAACTAGAAGACCGAACAGTGACCGATACCTTAATTCACTCATCAAACGACGACATGCAACGAAACAGCGAAAAAATTCAGATCGATTAGTTTCACCGTTTGAGCATTGCGACGAACAGGAATGCCATTACGCTCGCCTGATTCATGTGACACCAAGAGTTATTAATAGTGACGAATTTTGCGTTCACAGGTGCGACAGATCAAGTTCGAATAGCATTCATGAACGATTCGGTGGCGTATTGGTGGCTGTGAAATCGAGCCTTGCTAGCGAGAAGATTGTGGTCCCGCGAACTGAAGATGTTGAGATTGTGACGGTTAGGGTGGGGTTCCGTAGCATGTACGTGTGTACGTGTGTTGCGCGTACATTCCGTATGGATCACCAATCGTTGTTTACCATCGATACACTGAAGCATTCCGGAGAGTGAAGGATTTCATTGATATGAATTTGAAGGATAGGCTTTATGTCGTAGGTAATTTCAACATGTCTAACGTTTGCTGGATTCCTAGCCAAATGGATGACGGTTTTCCGACATGTGATTTTTCGTGTGACACAGCGTACGCGTCGAATTCTTTTCTGCCGCTCAATTTTGATTCGAGTGCCAATGCCGACTTGCTGTTTTGTCTTTTAGGATCGGAACTGAGCCAGACATGAGGCAATGACAGGTGATGATGTTGATGCGATGGTCGACAAGCTTTATGAGTTGCTAACGACCGGCTTCGTACGTTTCGCCCCGATCAAGAGGGTATGGTCAGGCGGCCACCCTTCATGGTACAGTAAGACTCTTTTAAACCTGAAGAATAGGCGGAACCGAGCGCACAAAAAGTACAAAGAATTTGGGGACCCTGAAAGTTACATGAAGTTTTGCTCGTTGCGCAATCAATTCGACGTTTCTCAATCGCGTGCTTACAGCGCCTATCTGGGCGCCACACAGGAAAACTTAGTAAAAGATCCGCCCCAATTTTGGAAGTATGTCAACTCTGTTAGAAAGTCTGTTGGTTACCCCGGCATAATGTTTAGAGGAGACGATCGAACGACGAATATGCAGCGCAAATGTGATTTGTTTGCAGATATTAGGGCGAAAATAAGCTCAAACTCCGTTATTGATTTCACCGATAAACTTTATTAAATTACTTTTGATAAATTAACGTTGAATGCATTTCGAAGGTATCTATCCTCCATCATGAGCAACACACAACTAAAGATCAAAAATTATTAAACATAATAAATAATTATTCGAGTAAATTTGTGTAGTGATAACATATTCAAGTTCCTATGTTAAGGTTTGGTTACTTTTCATCGGAGTAGACCTGGAAAGAAGATGAGCATGTTAATTGGAAAGCTGGCTTTGCCTCAGGCCTCAAAATCACACGAAGTTCTTCGAAAAGAGGTCTTATGCGTTTACCACGACATTTGTAACCAGTCGAATTTCGACCCGGGAGTAGGGGGGAGCACCGATCATGGTCCTTAGATGACGAGCCAGCAATAAAAAAAATGTCCGTCCGTCTGTCACCGCGATAACTTGAGCAAAAGTCAACCGATTTTCAAAAACTTTTTTTCCCTGAAAGGTAATCGAAAAATCTTTTATGGGATTGAATCTAGGCACTGTCGGGCCAAGGACCGCTGAGCTAGGTCCGTTTAAGTGGTTTTCGGTCTTTTGTACATAACTAAGCGTAAATTTTTTCTGATTTTCAAAAAAAATTTTTTGTTTGAAAGACCTGGGAATAGCCGACAATTTATAGAAGAAACATTTTTGAATTTGAGTCCTTGGACTTAGCTAGGGCACTAAAATCGAGTCTCTGGTAGGGCTCTTTGTGTTTTTTGTTCATAACTCGGGCAAATCTTTTCCGATTTTCATAAATTTGTTTTTGTTTGAAAGACTTGAGCGTAGCCAACAATTTATGAAAGAAACTTTTTTGAATTTGAGTCCTTGGACTTAGCTGGGGCACTAAAAACGAGTCTTTGCTAGGGCTCTATAGTAATTACTTGCGTTACTATTATATGTTAGTAAAATGCGATGTTCAAACTAAGTTAATTTAATTACAATTTTGCTTTGATTACAAGTTGTTATCGACTTTGACTCTATGACTGCTGAGCAAGGAATGAAAAAATTTTTATGTTTTAAACTTGCCAACGTTTCAAAAAAAAATCTTTGAAATTATGAAATTCTAAGCTAAAAAGTTAATATGATAATAGCAAAACAAATGAAACGTTGCATGAAAGAAACTAAAAAGAGTCAATAGAAAAAAAATGATTCTTTTATATAATTCAAATGAAGAATGGGAACAAAAATATGAAGCGATTCTAATAGATGATTGTCTTGATTGTCTTGTCTTTATATTTTCCGCTACTCTTGTTCTCCTGCACAATGATCCTTTGCTATTGTCTCAAGTACCGCTGCCTCTATTGTTGGGATGATAATGATGTCGTCGACCAAATTTTCCACGTGCATACGAAAGAAACTTTTCGCCAATGTTGGATTTTTTCGTACCGAGAAAATTTTACTCGGATTATTTTCAGCATAAAAAAATGTTTGGCTCTAAGGTTACGTACCTCTTATCTCCACGGAATTGTTATCCGTGGAGATTTCCAATATACGTGGCCTTTTATCTGCTCAGAAGATTTTTCAAATGTCCAACGCTCTGTCTGAATGTTTCCAATTTGTCTCTTTGTAGATGCTTTATCGGCCAGCGGCTTCACAAACCGTACACCTTCTCCAAATATCTTCCAAAGTCGATGAATTTTTAGCAAACTCCAACTGTCGCTACTACTTCATACACCGAAAACTTTTTCTTTTAAATTAACTTTATTCCGACTTTTGTTACGTGTGATCTGTTCACTTGCACTTTTATTATTAATCCGATAATTTTATCGGTCACGTCGGGGTCACCAATATAGTAATTACTTGCGTTACTATTTTATGTTAATAAAATGCGATGTTCAGACTAAGTTAATTTAATAACAATTTTGCTTTGATTACAAGTTGTTATCGACTTTGACTCTATGACTGCTGAGCAAGGAATGAAATCTTGTCTGACACTTTGTCTCCCTTCCATTTCACACATCGATAAAACCTTATCGATGAATGCCGAGAGGTGGTGTGAGCCCGTGCGATATTCTTAACGACAAGTCAAGAGTGGTGGCTGGTGCAAGGTACCAGCCACTACAGGCTCTATGTGTTTTTTGTACATAGCTCGAGTAAATTTTTCTCGATTTTCATTTTTTTTTGTTTGAAAGATCTAGGCATGACCGACAGTTTATAAAAGAAACGTTAAGGCTCAAGTGGCCCATGTCGGACCTAAGGTCGGCCCTAACCAAAAAATTGTTTTTTCTATGTTGTAGAGAAAATTGAGTAGAACATTTTTCTATATTTGGGGGTCAATTTTGTGCGTTCGGAAAGGTTTTTTTCACCGTTTCATCGGACGGATTTTTCAATATTGCCCTATCGGCAATTTCCAACACAACTTAATGTGGACGCAATTTCATACACTTAAGAGTTAAGGCAATATTTACTTAAATACGTTCGACTCTCTTCGTAACATCAACTCTGTTTGCCGCATCTATTCTGATAAGTACTGGTCCCTTCATATGTTTAGACCCGTACGAAGTACGAAGGTCTGACGCGTTTACTACAACGTTTGTTACATTGCGAATTCGAACCCAGGATTAAGGGGGAAACTTTTTTTGTTGCCTCCAGATGACAAATCAGCGAAAAAACAATGTCCGTCTGTCGGTCTGTCCGTCAACACGATAACTTGAGTAAATCTTGACCGATTTTCAAAAACTTTTTTTCGTCGTAGGTAGTCGAAAAATATTTTATGGTATTGAACCTGGGCACTGTCTGTCCAAGGGCCGCCGAGCTAGGGCCGTTTAAGTTTTTGGTCTTTTGCACATAACTCGAGTAAATCTTTACCGATTTTCAAAATTTTTTTTTGTTTGAAAGATCTGGGCATGACCGACAATTTGTGGAAGAAACATTTTTCGATTTGAGTCTTTGGACTTAGCTAGGGCTCTAAAAAAAGTCTTTGTTAGGGTCCTACGTGTTTTTTTGTACATAACTCGAGTAAATCTCTTCCGATTTTAAAACTTTTTTCTGTTTGAAAGATCTCGGCACGGTCGACAATTTATAGAAGAATTTTTGCCTGTGCTTAGGGCTCTAACAGCCCTAACATAAAAAATGTTTTTTGCTATGTTGCAGAGCAAATTGAGGGAAACATTTTTGTCTATGGAAGTATGTATCCGAGGCCTCTATTTAAGGCCCTAGGTCAGTACTAAGGTCGGCCCTAGCCCAAAAAAACGTTTTTTGTTATGATGTAGACAAAATTGAGGAGAACATTTTTCTCTATTTGGAGGTCAATTTTGTGCGTTCGGAGAATTTTTTTACACCGTTACTTCGGACGGGTTTTTCAAAATTGCCCTACGGGCAATTTCCAATACAGTCTAATGTGTGTAACATCAACTCTGTTTGCCGCATCTATTCTGATACGTACGGGTCCCTTCTATGTTTTACTTGCTGAAATTTCTACCTAGCAAACTATTATCACAGAGTTGGTACCGAAAAGTATTCTTTATCGCAAAACAAATGACTTATTTCGTACCGTTTGAAAGGTCAGCACATAGGCTTTCTGACGAAGATGTATTAGTGGTTAAATAGATGATAATGAGTGCTCGGCTCCTCAGAAGTGATATTAAATATCTTCAAACATCTATTTCGTCATAGAAGCTCCGACTTGTTTTGTTGGTAGGAACTTAAAAACTGGCTTTTTTGTAGCTCTAGCCTAACACAACATTTCGCGTATATAGTTTGCAAGATAGGTGTGTTTACAAATTTTCGGCATCACACCTACACTAACGGCATGTACTACGACCTTAGAAAGAGACACTGAGGCCCGAGGCAACGCAAACTTACCAATTACCAGATCTACTCCGATGAAAAGCACCCAAACTTACCTTAACATAAGAGTTGAAGTTCGACAATTTGTGAAAACATCGATTCTTCTCGATATTGGAAATTTTTTTCAGTTTTTCGACTTGAGCTGTCCCTAAATCGCGTGGGATGTCGTGCGGCCCATGGAGACTTTTTCTCGGGGGACGATTTGAGACCGTTTTCCGGGCTAAATCTCAAGCTTTTTATTTTTTGAACACCCCTATTGGTCACCCATCTAAGTACTAACCGCGCTAAACTTAACTTATGTATTGAACTGCCAGTCACCTTACGTTTGCTGCTGTGTTTGAGTTATTATTCGTTTGTCTTATTTTGAACCGTTGAGACGAAATGAGAGCCTTAATTGTTATAAAAGTTCATAATTACTATAAGTATCATGCGAGACCAGTTGAGGCTGTCTGAGAGTCTCAAAGTGAAAAAAAAAATTTAGCAATTGGAATTCTTTTCAATAGCAAATAATTTTTAGTGTTCTATGAGACCAGTTATGAACTATTTTATATCATCGCGTAATCGAATTGAATGAAAAATCAAAAAGAAATGTTTTTGAGACTCTCAGTTGGTCTCAATTGGCCTCATAAAAATTGTTTGATTCTATCATAAAAATTGTTCAAAATGAGCCCCATCAGCCGATCTCAACGTTCATCAGCCAGTTGGTAAAAAAAAAATTTAGACTTTTTCGCAGAGAAGAAAATTTTCGAGACCATGAGACCAAAATTTTCACCCGGGAGAGAAAATTGAAGTGAATATTTTCGCCCATTGAACTAGGGTTCGAATGTCTCTCCATGTAGATCGCACATAGTTTACCATTTCCAATTCTAACTACACAGAAACAATCACACAGACTATCCTTGTTGGGCCATGTGTTGAGGGACAGTGTTTTTAGGTACAATTTTTTTACGCTTCTTACGACAAAATTTACAATTCCTTCAACAAGAAATTTTTTGCAATGTCATTGAAGGTTCCTGTATTTATGAATGAAGAAAGAACGTCCATTGCTTTGCTGTGTAAAAGTAAATTGCACTGAGATCTGCTTACCAGATGGTAGAGTATTGTAAATATTAAATTCTGTTTTTGGAAATCCTATCGAGCCTTTTCACAACTTAAAGTGACTCATCTGCAAGTGTAAATATGTCGGGATTTCTCTTTGCATAAACTTATGGTAAATAAATTCCTTTGCATAAATCTATTTATTGTGTTAGCATAGCCTGCTTTGGTGCATAGTTTGGAAGGTATACAAAGATAAAGGTAAATTCCAATATTTCAATTACACTTGCACTTACATTTCTGGAACGCAGATGTTTTGGATTGTTTCTGAGAAATTCAATGTCAAGTTTACTTTACTTTCGAATTGAATTGTTTTAAAAAAATATTGAGATTTTGTATAAGTTTGTAAGTTTGAGGATTGTTTCTATTCTTTTTATTGTAATGATTCTAGGACTGAACTCAAGTAAAATAGTTGTGTTTGTGAACATATTAATGAATCATCAACATTTCGGTATCCAGTGCCAATCTTCAGTCAAGTCTTGATATATTCATTAGGCTGATCCAATTTTGTGTGGAAAATAAAAATTATGGGGATGTTGAAGTACTCGTGGTTTTTTAAATTCATTTTTGTATTGTGAAACAAAGTGTAGGTAGATCAAAGAAATTAGGTTTAGAGGTTGCGCAATAGGGTGGATCGATTTTGGGCCATTTTACAACATACACGTTTTCGGTTGTGGGAACATGAGAGAAACTAATCAGAAAGTTCTTTTAACGTAAAATTACTTTAAAAGAAAACTCTTTCGAGTCTTATGGAACGACTTCAACTTTCTAACTCTCATAGTTCTGGAGATCTGAGTCATCCTGCCCAATTATGGAAGTGGCCATATACCAGGATTGGGCCATATTTCCCCAAAACCCTGAAACACGTGTTCGCTTGAATTTAATTCTCTACAACTTCACCTTTGGAAGTAACTTTCTAACTGCTATAGTTCTAGAGGTACGGGCTACATCTCATGAAACCTTATATGAAATTACAAAACCTTTTACTGAGTAAAAAAGCATTTTTAGAATCCGGGAAAAATATTTTCCTGGGGGTACGTCGCTCGGGGGGAAGTCAGAAAGTTCCTGTATATATGTTCCTTAGTCTACGAAAAAAATTTTTGTGAATTTTTTGACGTTTAAGACTTGCGTCGCGGCTCCTTACTACCGTGAGGCCATGATACTAATAGAGCAGAACAGTTTCTCTCATAATCACAAAAATTCAAAAATGTTTAATTCAAAAACCGAAATCTTTGAAAACGACAAATTTAAAAACGCGGTAAATTACACACTGTAAAAGACGTAGGTTTACTGCTGTGTAAAATTTAGGTTTATTTACAGTAATACATAAACGTATGTTTCAACTCATCCATAAAATCTTTCACATATAGGCTATGTAAGTTGCCGCTAGATGTGAAAGATTTTATGGATGAGTTGAAACATATGAAAATAGTCGCAAACATAATCGGTTTTAGTGAAGCTACGATTGATCAGTTGGTCGAGAAACATTCAAAGAAAATTAAAAAACAAAATTTATCTACCATGTTCAATGAAACCAAACAGCAGCGAAGGAGAGTCTGCTTTAATTATGCCGCACCACTAACCAACAAACTAAAAACGATATATAAAAACCATAAAGTAGATTTAGTTTTCGCTAGTGAAAATAACCTAAAAGGTCTTCTGTGTTCAACAAAAACAAAAGTGGAAATTTTACAAAAGTCAGGAATATATGAAATAACGTGCAAGGTTTGTTCTAAAATATATATAGGTCAATCTCGCAGACAAGTTCTAAAACGTTATAAAGAGCATTGTGTCCACATAAAGTACAATAGACCCGAAAAATCAGCAGTGGCAAAGCATATGTTACAAGATTTACATTCGGGTATAACTGAGTTACAAATAAAATTGAAAAAACAAGTGAACAAACCGTACCATTTAGATGCATGGGAAAGTTTGTTCATGCACAAAAATAAGACCAAACTTATGAACACCGATCCGGCACCAATAATATCGCCGTTGTTCAGTTTCTGAAGGCAATAAATCGGATGAACAATTATGTGTTCGTGAGTGTTTTTTGTCATAATGTAAACGTTTGTTATCAGTGTAAAAAGAAAATAACGAATCTGGAGCAGTCTCATTTCGTCACGCGACCGATGATGATCAAGTATGATCGAAATATATTTCGCGTAAGTTTATTTGATTTAATTTGAATTTTAATAACAAATAAGCAAATAAAAATTGTGCTTCACAAATGGTGGTAAAATTTAAAATTTATTAATAGAACTCTAGAACTATAGCAGTTAGAAAGTTACTTCTAAAGGTGAAGTTGCAGAGAACCAAATTCAAGCGAACACGTGTTTCAGGGTTTCTGGGAAATATGGTCCAATACTGGTATATGCCCATTTCCGAATTGGGCAGGATAACCCAGATCTCCAAAATTAAATTTAAGCGATTGGTGAAATATGGCCCAATCCTGGTATATGGCCACTTCCATAATTGGGCAGGATGACCCAAATCTCCAGAGCTATGAGACTTAGAAAGTTGTTTCCAAAGTTCGCAAAAAAAACGCAAAAAAAATTAAAGCGAAGTTACCTTGTGTTTTCATACGGTAACACCAAATATTTACGATGTGAAGCTGGGCGAGCAGATAGTGGAGCATGTAGACGTTTTTAAGTATCTAGGTCTCCTCTTTGATACCGAAGTTTCCTGGAATGCCCATGCGGTCATGTGTCGGTAGATGGAGAGGGTCTGTGGAATTTTATGTAAGCTTAAAAAAATACTCCCAACGGCAGTGCTCACGAAAATTTATTATGCCCTGGCCCACTCGATCTTTTGCTTTCCACCAGGCGTCTGGGGCACAGCAAATAAGAAGTCTATCGTGCAGCTTCAAGTCTTACAAAAACGACGCCTTAAGCATGTGAACAAGCTTCCTCTGCGCCACCCGACCGTAGATTTGTTTGGAAAGTGTGAAGGCCCGAAACAAATTTGGCGGGCTATAAAAAAGCTTGTTAATAGTGATAAGGTCCGTAATGCTAAAGTGAATGTTAGGGTGAATGGTGTTTTAGTTGATCGCGATGGGGTTTCTATGGCGTTTAATGATTATTTTGCGAATGTCGTTGTTCAACTAGCATCGGAAATCCAGAGACACAATGATCATGCACCTTGTGGTCCTGAAACCCTTACTCATAATGTGGAATCTATATTCTTACATAGTGTATCCCCAGTTGAGATATATGAGCTAATTTACTCATGGAACAGCAATAAATCTCCTGGGTATGACGGTATATCTGATCTGTGGCCTCGGTAAAAAACTGTGCTGTAATTATTTCCCCGTTTTTGGCAGACATTTACAACTTTTGCATAACAACTGGGAAATATCCTGATTCCTCCAAAAAGGCTAATGTATCACCAATCTTTAAACATGGGGATTCATTTGATAGGCCAATATCTGTATTAGCAGTGATAAATAAAATTTTCGAAAAATTGATTTTTTCTAATTTTTTGAGGTTTCTTAATTCATCAAATTTTTTTATAGCTTTACGGCTTTAGATCCTTGAGTGGAGCTCACATAGCTTTGTTTGAGCTCGTTGATTACATATCTTTTCATGTTGATAAGGGGAAATAGTTACAGGCCTTTTTCTTGACCTATCTAAGGCCTTTGATACCGTGAACCATGCGCAGTTATTGAAGAAGCTGTCAGCTGCTGGCATTAGAGGTCTGGCGCTTGATCTCATTTCTGACTATCTTGAGCACAGGTACCAGCGGGTTGTTGCAAATTGTCACATGAGTCCTTGGGTGAGTATGAGTATGAGTTTGATCTTTATTAATGATTTGCATCGTCTCCCCCTAAAGTCTCACTAATATTTGTTGGCGGATGACACTAGCATCTTCTCATCTTCTGTTTGTTTTGCAAACAACATCATGCTCGGAGCGGTAGCGGAGAGCGTGGCGCAGTCCCCACACCCCAAAAAAACGTCCACAAACCCAAAAAACTCCATACAAAAACCTTTGGGACAAGGAGCCGTATATAGGCGAACTTTTGAGTTTTTTCCCCTCGCCTCCCTCGCCCTCCTCCCCCTCCAAATTATTTTTAAAAAAAAACTACGTTTTCCAACAAGCCCTCACTCATCAAAATCGGTTGAAAATTGGCTGAGGTGTGGAGGTTTGAAGATGGTACTTTTCCATACATCTTACCAAAATCCATTGTTCTCATTATTATGAAAACTTTTTTTCTGATCTGTCGGTTTCTATGTATCTATCTATGTTCTATCTATCTATCTATGTTCTATTAAAAATTTTCGATCTCGAGAACTAGACAGCCGATTTGCATCAAATTTTCAGGGAACGTCGGAATCGGTCCAAAATGAAAAATTTCATATGCCGCGCCGCTTTTCCGGGAAAACTCTGGAATAGTCGGAAAGTGTGGAAAAGTGGTCAATTTTCATGGTTTTTCACGTAGTGCTCGGAGTTTTCGAATTTTAGCTCCGGAGTGACAATACCTAGTGAGTTGGTTT
>CM055403.1:133147356-133158860 GCA_029228625.1 Pseudolycoriella hygida | reverse complement strand
GTAGTGGATTACGGGGAACTTGGAATACGGGGAACTTGGAATACTAGGAACTTGGAATACGGGGAAAGTTGAATACCCTCAGAACCACCAATGCGATGAAGTTCCGCCGGGCAAAATTATAAAGATCTAATCTTGACCATTTCACAAAATGCCGCTTTATCAAACTCGATTAGTATTTGTTACCTGCCCGATATCCCAACGTTGATCAGTTTCCCACCACTTTGTATTATAAAATAAATTTCTTCCACGAAATGTCGACATTGGATCAATCTCTTCATAGAAAGAAAATCTGAAAAATGCTCATCCGTTAAGAAGTTATTTGATTTTTAATTTTTTCATATAAATCGCTTTCCCGGCCGGAAAATTGATTTTCAGTTTTCCAGAAAAGAAATTAGTTCCACAGTTTTTCACCAAAAACGATTTACGCTATCAAACAAGTTACATTTACTACTGCTAGCGGAACCAATTTTCTGACGAAAGCACCCCTACTATTATGAATTTAGTTAAATAAAAATATGAAACAGAATCCCTTCAATAACGAAATCATAATGCGAAATGTGTGTAATTTGTATGTATGTGTTCTTTTAGAGTTGTAATTAAATCATTTTTCTAAATACGCATGGACACTTGAGTGAATGAGTGAATGAATTGAATATGGTCAAAAGACAGAACGAGTTTTGTAATCAAATAATAGCTCAGTAGAATTATTGTGGCTTGGTACTTTTTTGCAAATTAGATGAGATTTCGAATTCTTTTGCCGTTTTTTTTTTTACTAAAAAGAATAAGAATGTTTTTTTGATATGTTTTTATTAATATTGAACTGATTTGGTTTCAATTTAGTTCAAAATGATAATTATTTGCAGCATGTGCCGTTACCAAAGGTTCATGTAGTAGTGTTCTTTTCATACACAACGGCAATAAACCAGTTGAGCAACATCCAACATAAGCAAAATTTTTTCTATGTTTCCATGCATGAGTGCACCAGCTGGTCAATCAACAGAAACGAAACTATGAGCAAAATATAAATTTTCTAACTTTAAATATATTTGTATAAATAAAAGAAACCGAAACTGAAAAGGCTCGGTTTATTGATTGAATGCTGCAGGATCAATTATTTATCGTTGACTTTTAGCTAAAGATTGGTTTAGTGAGTGATATTGTAATATTGCATGTCAACCCAGACAAAACGGACATTGTGCTTTTTAGTTTAAGGAACACAGGACACAATTTAGTGAGGAACTTCAGGCTCTTCGGAAAGGTTGTTGATCCCAGCCCAAAAGTAAAGTAGCTGGGGTTTATTCTCGACCAAAAGCACAACTGAATCGAGCATGTTAAATACAAATCTGTCGAAAGGCTTTTGGAAGGGACTAGGGAATACCGTCTAGAGCCATATTGTGGATCTATGAGACGGTGGTCAGACCCATGTTGAGCCATGGCTGCGTAGTTTGGTGGCCTAGGCTCAACGCGGAGTGCGCGAGTAAGGAGTTGAATGAAATTCAGAGGCACGTGTGTATTTGTGTCACGGGAGCTATGAAGACTACGGCCACAGCACCCGTGGAAGCGCTCATTTCGCTATCGCCCATCCAGACGATCCTGAAAGCGATCAACGACAGGACCTTTGATATGCCCAGAGATCGCATGATTCCACAGGTCGACTTTGTGAGGCGATACCAGATCGTTATACCGGACATAGCGGATTGGCTAGGAAACTGGCCGACCTGTCTACCGGCTGATGCAGTGCCGGACTGATCCTAATGGGCGATCGGTGCAATCACCGATGGGCCTTTTGCTCTTTTCGGCCAGTCAAAATTTCGTTCGGGAAGATGACCCGACTGGGCCTCTTCAAATTTTTGCAACTTTGCGTATAAAGAAAAAAAAAACCCAAAATGTACGCATCAATCATCATTATAATTTAATATAATTTAAATCATAAAGGCATATTATACCAAAAATGAAAGACAATAGAACATACTCGATGTGTTGCCTATAACAATTATTAGAAGTACATTATCGATTTGTATTTAACGTCAGTTTCGATGTGTAACTAATGGTAAAAACAACAACTTTTTGAGCGAATCTTAAAAGAAAATATTAGTGAGTATCGGAAATTTATATCCTTTTGTGAAGAAATCAAGAAAAATCGAAAAATTTATTTTAAAATTCAATGTTACTATTGTTTCTTGTAGCGTTAAATCGAATATCTACGTTGTTACGATGAGTAAAAAATCATCGCGGCCTAGTGGGGCTGAAAAAATCCGTGAAAAGAACAAGCTTCTTCTGAAAGCTGCTGGCCAGTCGCCTAATCAGAAATCTTTGCTCGATTGCTTTCAGAAATCTTCTCAAGTAGCGAAAAAGGAATTGCCGATCAACGGTAGGTTATCCTTTCTATTTTCAAATGTGACACAAGCACGTGAGATATGAAAGTCGAAGCGAAGCGTTCGTAGACGTTTCACTTGTACATTGTGAATCATTAAATTTTAGATTTGGAAGTTTTTTTTGGTCGTGTCTTTCTCGGCAAGTAAGATTAGTGGTTCTATGTCTAGCGTCCCTGTGAAAGCAATTTATTGCATTAAGAAAATAAATTTTTGATCGTGCAGTGAATTGACTCTATAATGTAAACAATACACAGAGCATAATCAAAAAGTGATTTCTGATTTGCAGACGAATTGTCCAATGAACCATCCGCTGAAGTATTGACTGACAATTCATTACCGAAAGCTACTGATCCTGATGAAGTTGAAGGTATTCAATGAAATTTACTTGTCTTCGGCAAATATTGATTTTATTCAACTTCAGTAGGAAACGCCAGTTGTAATCAACCATTTTTAATTCCGAAGAAAGACCCATTATCAGTTGCTTCGTTTCTGCATCTACACCCGATTCAACCAACGACATGTCGGCAATCTAGCGTGTTCGTTAGATCATGTGGAAATATGAAAGTTCCCAGACGCTGGCTCTCTTACAACATCGCCACTGAAAATTTTCACTGCGTCATATGTATGGCGTTCTGCGTTTCACCAAGTGTCTGGCAAACTGGATGTGCTTTCGACAATAGGCATGCTACTACCAGAGTGAAAGAGCATGAGTCAAGCGACGTTCACATTACGGCAGCCGAAGCTTACCTTCGATTTGATAGAACACAACGAATCGAAAACCTCATTAACAAGGAGCAAACGTTGCTACGCATAAGTAACGTAAGAAACAATCAAGATATAGTAAAACGCATCGTCAACTGGATATTGTGTATTGGTAGGCAGGGAATTGCCTACAGAGGCAATTTTGAGTCGACAAAATACTGGACCGATAAAAGTGTCAATCCTGGGAATTTGTTAGAGATCATACGTACCGCCAGCCAACAAGACGAAAAGTTACGATCTCATCTGGAAAAGTGTCTCGAAGTAAGCAGCTACGACGACATCGACGTGAAAGGACCGAGAGGTCGAGGTCGCAGAGTAACGTTTTTAAGTAAAAGCACGTTCAACAAACTTATCATTGGTATCGGAGATTCAATGAAAAAAACGATCGTCAACGAAATTAAATCATGCGGATTCTACAGCTTGATGGTTGGCAGCACGCAGGATGTATCAGGATATGAACAGTGTAGTTTGGTCGTTCGTTATATCAACAAAACTACTTTTGACGTTGAAGAAAAATTCATTGGAATTCTGAAGCTAACTGATACAACTGGTTTAGGATATCTCAACGCAATTGTTCCTTACCTGGAAGAGCTTGGAATACCTGTTGCTTTGATGGTGGCGTGCTCCTTTGATGGTGCATCAAATATGCGCTCAGACGAGAAAGGGCTTCAAGCAAGACTTAAGTTGATCAATGAACTTATTGTCTACACCTGGTGCTTTGCTCACACATTGAACTTAAGTGTGTGCGACACCGTTTCATGCAATACTTCAGCTCGGAACCTTTTCGGACTGCTACAATCTACGCATAACTTTTGTGCCGCATCATACAAGCGCGTCCTCGAATGGGAAAAGGTGACCAAAACATTGGCAGGACGAAAGAAACTAATTCGTTTCGAAAATTTTGGAAAAACACGCTGGTTTTCGAATGAAAAAAGTGTAACAAAAATTTTTGGATCGTACCAAAAAACGAACACCGACGTGTATTTGGCAATGCTACAGTTCTTGCACACAATCAAAACAAGCAAATCCTTTGAGGCCAAAGTCTGTTTCGAGGCGGGAGCGTTGCTGGATAACTGGACAAAATTGGAAACAATTCTAACTGCCTTTTCGTTTCTTAAAATTTTCGAAATTTTGGGCCCAGTGTCTAAGTATTTTCAAACTAAAGGATGTGACTTAATGGCTGCTCTAGGAATGTCAAAGACAGCAATATCAGATGTTGGAAAATATCGTAGTTCGTTTGACCAATTGAAGGGAAAGGCAATTACATTCAGTATAACTGTCAACGATTCCCTTATCGACGAGGATTTTTCTGTAAATGAAGACCTGCTGACTAAACGTGTTCGTAACATAAAACGGTTTCCTGACGAAAAAGCAAGACACGAAGCAATCGACGATGTATGGAAGAATTTTAAAGTTAATGAATTTTTAGTGATTATTGATTCGACGACACAGACATTAACTGACAGATTTAACTCAGTTCAAAATGAAAAGCTGGTACATGAAATGTCATTTTTTCTACCAACTAATTTCGACAGTTGAAGAAGATGAAGCCGATTCTGATAATGATGACGAGGGCGCGACGAAGTGCCTGATTAAGAAAAAACCCTGCAATAAATGTCTTAAGTGTTGTTTTCTTCTATTAGGCAAATTGAATTTACACGTGTCAGCGTATTCAAATTTGTACCGCGCCTATGAATATTTTATGGTACTACCTTGTACACAAGTAGAGTGTGAAAGGACATTCTCCAAACTAAAGGTACTAAAATCGCGGCTAAGATCCGCTTTAAAGCAACAGCTCCTCGAACCGTTGCTGTTAATGTTTGTTCACCGTGAAATGACATATAAAATAAACATCGATGAGATCGTTAAATCGTTCGGTCTATCGTCAGCTGAACTGAGAAGACTCTTGATAGAATAATAGAAATGTATTGAGTGAACTAAAATGAAATAAAATTAATGAATTATATCGAAATTTTTTTGTTGCTTTTATTGCATGACTGTGATATCAAAGGTGGGCCTGTTAAAAAATCATGCACCGACTTGGGCCTCCGAAAATTCATTTCGTGGGCCTTTTCGAAATTGAGCCCGATGGGCCTTTGGGTCATCAGTCCAGCCCTGGGCTGATGGACTGGTGAGCTTTACGGATGGGCCGAAAACTGAGGAAGGAGCGGGAGCCGGGATCTATTCGCAGAAACAGGCGAACTGCGACAGTCTCCATTTGGGAAAGTTAGCGAGCGTCCTTCAAGCGGAGACGTTTGCGACGTTGATGGGAGTGATGAATTTAGTTTCAGCAGGAAGGACGGGTGGCAGAGCGACCATCTGCTGAGACAGTGAGTCGATGATAAAAGCTCTCGCGTCGACTCTGACAACGTCAAAACTGGTTAAAGAGCTGAAAGGGACGCTAAGCCGATTGGGACTGAGAAATCAGATCACGATCGCCTGGGTCTCTAGGCACACTGGTGTAGACGGTAATGAGAGAGCAGACGAGCTGGCCAGACAGGGTTCAGCATCTGCGATCGAGGGCCCAGAACCCCACATCCCGATCCCACACTCTCTATGTGAAAGGGCGGTAAAACACTGGGTGCGCGCTGAGTCGGCAAAGAGTTGATGCGCGTACGGCAGAGCACACGAAGCTCTTCTTCCCAGCGCCTGACGAGAAGTGGGCCAAGAAGCTTCTCAGAATGGACCGTAGTGGCACTAGGAGAGTATTTGTATTTTTGTATTTTTGTATTTTAGAGACTCCACTAACAGCTTTTTACAGCCAATAACAAGTGTTGTCTGGACCACCGGCTTAACGTGACTTCCGAACCACGTCTCAGAGTAATGCGAATGTAGCGTCTTTGTTATTATGCAATTACTCCAAGAATTGTTAGGCGCTTTATTATTATCTCGCCTAAATGTAGGCTTAGATATTTCGTGCACAAATTCGTCGTATATGGGTTACGTCATACGATTTATTCAGTGTGTACGTCGTTATGGGCGCCAAACACACCACAACTACCCACTACCACTACCACTACCACTACCCACAACTTTTTGAAGCTTGAGTGAACTTTAGGACGTTATTAATGCGCTACATTACAGGTTATTGTGGGTTGAACAAGCACTTGGCCAAAATGACCATTTTGGCTGATCCAAGATGTGACTGCGGCTTGGAGGAGGAAACGGGCGTCTGCGTAATATGTGAATGCCCGAAGCTCCACCTGCTAAGGAGCATGACATTAGGTGGTTATGTGATTCGACCCTCCGATATCTTAAACCTAGGACCTATCACCCTAGATAGGGGTTCTTGGTGAGAACCGGAAGGTTTTAAATGATTAACGATGAACGTGAAGAAAACAAAGGATCAATCAGATCAGTTTTAAGAGCCAGAAATACCTCATCCCACCCTGATAAATTTAATCTAAGGGGCCATCCATAAATGACGTCCGGTTATTTTGACAGTTTTTGGACCCCCCTACCTCCCTGTCCGAATTCGTCCGGTTTTGCTGTACCCCCCCCCTCCTCCCCATTAAAAGATTGAGTTAAAAAAATTACTATTAGCAACGTCTTCGGAGTCCGTCGAGCAGCGATTCGACGTGGTCTAACTTTCAAAAAGGTGATGGTTGCAATTTTATGGCAAACTTTCATGTGCAGGACGACTTGATTAATTGCTGAGAATTATTTTCCACATTTGCTACAGATTCGTTTATCCAAACAAGTCTTAACGATTTGTATTTTTTGAAATCGGTTTGTAAGATTTGTTCAACGTCCAAGGAATTCAACAACAAAAGCGACGCGAAGTGTTGATTATCCGGATTTCGAATTTATTCTATCAGGTGCACTGGACGTCACGTTTCTCATACACTCCGCCCCCCCCACCCCGTCCAAATTCGTCCGGTTTTGCCATACCTCCCCCCCCCCCTTACGACCGGACGTCATTTATGGATGGCCACTAATCTAAAAGACGACCGAATGCAAGGGTAAACAATAAAAGCTAATTCTGATAAGAAGTGGTTTATTTTTTGGTTCATAACTCAATCAACACAACATTGAGTAATTAATTGAGATCAGTAATCGAGCTGGAAGTGTTCCCGATCTGACGAAAAAAAAACCTAAGATCAACCCACCCTAAGCAAAAATATGGCGCGTAAAAACTGTTTACAGAAGGTTTCAGTTGCAATTCATAATAATATTTCATTTATTTCATGTCATAAAGAGCTTAAGCTCAAACTCTGATTTTCTACATTTTTGTTTTCCATTTTTACATAAGTTAAATTTAAAGTTAAAAATAGCAGAAAATTTTCGATCACAATTTTTATCAAAAATTAAGGAAGAGAACTGAATAGGGGATCAATTAAATAAATAAATAAAACATAACCAAAGACCCGCACGTATCAGAATAGATGTGGCTAAGAGACTCGAACGTATCTAAATATACAAAAAAGCAAACAATCCAACGTTTTCTGTTCTTTTGTAACTGTAAGAATTTCAAATATCCATAGAAATTACCCAAGGTAATGTCAAAGGCCCTACCGAAGTACGTCTCAGACCATTCAAATCCTGAAAAGCTTATACTTTGTCTTTGGAAGCAACTTTCTACCTCTTATAGTTCTGGAGATTCGGGTCATCCTGCCCGATTATGGAAGTGGCCATATACCAGGATTGAGCCATATTTCCCCAAACCCCTGAAACCCGTGTTCGCTTAAATTTAATTCTCTACAACTTTGCCTTTGACAGTAAATCTCCATATTGCATAGTTAAGGAAATATAGACGAAAAACTGTTTTCGTATATAGCCAAGAATCTCAATTTCGTCCATTGCATTGGTCCCAGGGCCCAGACCCCTAACCCGATTCTCACAAAAAAATTTTCCCAGTTTTGTGACATTTGAGACCAAAATGAGGAATTTCCTTGCTATACTTGCCGAGATATTTGCGAAAAAGTTTCATCGACCCGCGAAAATTTTATGTTCGACCTTCACTTCTTCTTGGCCGATTTTGCTCATCTTCGAAAATGAATCATGGAAGGCATGTACCTTTCAGGGAAAAAAACTTAGGCTGATCGGTTGAGCTGTTTGGAAAAAAAAGTGGAGACGGACAGACGGACATTTTTTTTTATTGATGATTCGTCATCCTTAGACGATAATAGATGTACCCCCCCCCCTCCCACCTCGATCTACTCCATGTTACAATAAAATTGTTTGTAGTAAACATATAGGACCTTTGTACTTCGTACGAGTCCAATAAAAGGAATCAATTCAGAGAATTTGTTGTTGAGTAAACCCAACTATGAAAAGTCATTCAGCACTTTTCAAATCTCTACGGATTAAATGAGACAAATAGATATGTCAGCACTTTGTCCATCACGACCGTCAGCAATCAATTGGTTTAGTTTAAATATCGATAAATATTGATTTAAAATATTCTCGTGACATTTTTCTGAATTTTTCATTGTTAAGTGATTTGGAAAGTTGCGCTACATATTCAAAAGCAGTATGAACAACAGTTTGAAAAGGAAAGTGTTTGATTGTGTGTTCTGCCTGTCATGACATACGGAGCTGAAACTCTCACGATAACAAACGTCTCAGCGCACAAGTTGAGAGTTACACAAAGAGCCATGGAACGCGCGATGCTATGGATCTCACTCCGAGACAAAATGACCAATGAGTGGATCAGACAGCAAACGAAAGTCACCGATGTCATCGAAAGAATTGCCAAATTGAAATGGAATTGGGCAGGACATATTGCTAGAATGATACTTAAGTGGCGATCTATGGGGGAGACCTACATCCAGCAGCGGATATTAAGAGGCTAAAAAAGAAGAAGAAGTGATTCCATGTTGTCTGGTAATTCATAGATGCAATGCTGCATGCGTCCTATCAACATTAGGGAAAAGTAAAGTAGATGCATTTTGTTTATTGTAATTTGTTTTTCGAAAAGATCGTTTTTTTATTCTAAAAAAAAGTTTTTCAGTCAATTGAGTCTGGCATAGTAAGAGTTCGGTGGATTGGAGGTTTCTGGTTAAGTAATGTCAATTGTAGAGAGCAATTGTATTGGGAACGATGATATGTCACATAAAATGATATTCTAAAAAAAACGTGCGATTTTACTTGTCGCGATTCATCCAATCAGAATTAACAGAAAATCTTAAAGGCACTACGACAATTTCATTTTTGATTCGTATAAAATGTCACATCTGTCAAAAGAATTTTACCTTTTAATTTCACGAACAAAAATGATTGCACACATGCAGTTTTAACGTTAGAAAATATAATGTAGCCCGGTGCATTATGACCTGCTTCTCTTATGTATAGTGCGAGCATAATACAATTTATTCATTGAATTAAATAACCTAATACGAAGATGTTTCGTTACTAAAAGGGTCCTATGCTTTAAAGCCAAAAAAAATTCTAAACCAAAATTAAATCTGTTTATGTACCGTTTCGGAAGTGAATTTCGTGTTTATATATTAACGGAATTTCAGTTCGATTGTTATTGTATGGATGGTGAATGGTGAGGTTTATATTTGATGTTGTTGAGGGTTTCAATTGTATGTACGAGACGAGATCTCGATCTATATTACTGTACAGCTTGAAAAAATTATTATCATATTTAAAGCTGCATTACAAATCCTGTTATAATTTTTTGTAAATGCACGATAAGTGCATCTGCTGAGGTCTAAATATGGTTTCCATTAGTGAGAAGTGACCCCTCTATATAATTAAAATCTATTGAGAATATTTTCAAAGTTCTACCAAAACATTCGGACCAATTGTATGGACATTTGTATATGGACTTCTTCCTGGAATTGAGCTCGCAACTGTCCATACAAACTCTCCTAACATTTGATTATGGTGTGAGGTCTTTGTTACAATCAAATGATATTATATCGCACTCTTGACTTGCCAAAGAAATGAATCGTTTAAACCTAATTTTTAATGTCATTCTCGGCAAATTAAATGAGTTGAGCACGTTCTCATCTCATTCAATAAACAGAAAAATATTAATTAAAGGACAATACAAACATTGAAATGGGTATAGGAAAGTAGCGGTAGAGTAACGTCAAAGAAGGTGATTCCCTTGATGTAGCTAACTGCAGCTAGATGCAGGCAGGTGCACTGACGTGCAGCTAGGTGTAGTGAGGTGTAGTGCACAGACGGACGGACAGGAAGTGTGAAAACATAAAATAGTTACCGCTACCTAATAAAGAACTCAATTAACCAGCTCGGCTTATGCAAAATGCGCTTTTACAGCTAAGAGAAAATGTAAAACTACACTTTGACGTTTTCGTTCGTTTCGTGTGGAACCCATATTTTCAATGTAAAAAATCATACAAAAAAATACTCCACACGAAACCCACAAAATACAGGAGAGTGTAGTGGTTTATATTCTCTCAGCTGTATGCGCGATAACTTAAAGGTTTTCACATCAAATATTTCTAGACCGATTTTCAATCCGATTTCTGTTCTGGATTCTCTATTGAATTCCTCGTCCACGAACGTATTTTTGAACATTTTTCTGGTCTAATTACGACTTTTCCATGAAGAGATTGTAAAAAAAAATTCTTAGAAAAGAAAAATTCGGGAGCACAAGCCCACCTAGGCAGACTCATAAATTTTTTGTAAACCGTTTTATCAGCGCTGGCTGCTATGAGTATGTAAAACAAATTCCACTTGTCAGGAATCTTTTTTATTTCTTACATAAATATTGGTCTTCAAATACGGTAAAATAGAGTCATCTCTCCCAAAATGTGAAATTCGATGGGCGACAATATCATGGGCGCGCGGTAGCAATGCGTCCGTGACGCAAGTCTTACACGCCAAAAAATTCACAAGAAATTTTTTCGTAGACTAAGGAACATATATACAGGAACTTTTTGACTTCCCCCCCCGAGCGACGTACCCCCCGGAAAATATTTTTCCCGGATTCTACGGAAAATTTTAGGCCGAAGTGCCTTTTCACTCATTAAAATCGGTTCGGTCGTTCCGAAGATATAAATTAAACAATTTTGCTATTTTGTATGGAAATGGACTCAAATCGAATATTTTTAACTAGTCAATTTGGTAAACCTTTCTTTCTTTCTTTCGATGTTTCTTTCTTTCTTTCTTTCTTTCTTTCTTTCTTTCTTTCTTTCTTTCTTTCTTTCTTTCTTTCTTCCTTTCTTTCTTTGTGGCATTTTTTGGCAGGATGACCCAGATCTCCTGAACGATGAGAGTTAGAAAGTTGGTTCCTAAGGCGAAGTTGTAGAGAATTAAATTTAAGCGAACACGTGTTTCAGGGTTTTGGGGAAATATGGTCCAATCCTGGTATATGGCCACTTCCATAATTAGGCAGAATGACCCAGATCTCCAGAACTATGAGAGTTAGAAAGTTGGTTCCAAAGGCGA